>OU426987.1:51004777-52204777 GCA_911387755.1 Chrysotoxum bicinctum
ATGTTTTTTGGCACGAGTACGATAACTTGGCCGCCAAGATTTGACGACGGATTTTTGTAGAAGGGTCAAAAATAAGCACTTTTTACTACGGGAGGGGGGGTCTATCTCCCCCCGTTTAGGAGGTAGGGGCACTTTTAGAAAAAATGGTTTAAATTGAAACAAAAAAACATTAAAAAACAACGGCAATACTTACAATAAAGTGCTATACTGCGTTTGAAAGCCAGACGATTCTTCTATAATCCTGCATTTAAATTAAATTACTCATGTCAATGGTTTTTGAGAAATTCGCATTTAAAGTCCAAATTTTGATAAAATAACGTGAAAATAAAAGTTTAGACCAATTGTTTTCAAAATTGTGAAATGAAACTGTAAATTAGCTTACATGTGTTTCATGTATCTATCAGTTCTTAATCGAACACAAAAAACCGCATGGTTCTATGTCTTCTGGTTTTTGAGAAAATCGAAAATAACTCAAACTACTTTTCTACAAAATGTTTGATAATTTTTGCTTCCTTACATAAATAAATCAGTGCTAGCTTCCAACATTACAATATATAAACAGTAAAGTATGTATGGGGGGGCATGCTGCCCCCCTGCAACCCCCCTGCTTGGGCACACTATAGGATTTGGGGTAGGTGCGAGGTTGGGTGCATGCAAAGTTTCTTTTGCATTCACAGAATCTGTATTTAAAAAAATTCAAATTTATTCTATTTATCCAATGTCCACTAAATACATATAAAATACAATAAACGATCTTGAAAACCAAAATAAACTTCCGACCATGTTCACCAATACATGGCACTATTTTTCTATCGAAAATACTGCCTAGAAAGGAAATATAAGGACGACTGCGGTTCGCAAATAATAGAGTTTTTATCAGATGTAAAAAAAGTTTACCCTTGTTATACCGATGGTGATATATGTGAGGGTTTACAGTTAAAAGACATCGATCCTCCCACCCTTCAGAGCGAAAATTTAGAAAGTGTTTACCACCAAAACATCCTCGGCTTCCCACCATAAAAGAGTAACTCAACGAACTCGACAGTTATAGTACGGACGATGGCTTTATTGACGAGACTTACACACCTTTTTAATACATTTTAACCATTTTTAACTAACTATGACTGACTAACTCCTGACTAACTGACAAAATAACTGACCCAGATGCAATTCTACCTCCTCATGGTGCATTCTGGGTAACGCTAAATGAATTGCGGTACTGAACTAACAAAGATTCATTATGTTTATTAACATTAATCCTTAAAATGGAATCACAGTCACCACCAAAAATCAAAAAAAATAGTTTTGGTAATTTTCGATTTTCTCAAAAACTAGAAGACATAGAACCATGCGGTTTTTTGAGTTCGATTAAGAACTGATGGATACATGGATCACATATAAGTTAATTTACAATTTCATTTCAAAATTTTGAAAACAATCGGTCTAAACTTTTTTTTTCACGTTATTTTATCAAAATTTGGACTTTAAATGCGAATTTCTCAAAAACCATTGACATGAATAATTTAATTTAAATGCAGGATTTTAGAACAATCTTCTGGCTTTCAAACGCAGTATAGCACTTTATTGTAAGTGTTGCCGTTGTTTTTTAATATTTTTTTTTCAATTTTAACCATTTTTTTCTAAAAGTGCCCCTTTCTCTTTAACGGAGGTTTTCTCAAAAACCAGAAGACATAGAACCATGCGGTTCTAAAAGTGCCTCTACCTCCTAAACGGGGGGAGATAGACCCCCCCCTCCCATAGTAAAAAGTGCTTGTTTTTGACCCCCCTACAAAAACCCGTTATCAAATCTTGGCGGCCAAGTTATCGTACTCTCCCCTGTTTTTTGATTTGATTTTTTAAGACCAAAAATAACGGTACCTGCCATACGAATTTTTTTCGAAATTTTATAAATATTTTTTTTTCTCAAAAACTGTTCGACAGATTTTAAAAATAAAAACACACAAAAATTTCATTTAATTAAAGCTAGGTATTTGTTGAAAAAAAATTTCAGAAAAATGGTTATTGACGGTACCCCCCATGGAACCATTTTTTTTTGTTTTTGATTTTCTCGAAAACGGTACAACCCATTTTGATAATTTTTTTTGCTAAGGCTCCCCAAAAACCTGAATAGAATTGTGTACTCAAATTTTCAAAAAAAAATTTTTTGAAGTTTTAAAAAAAACTTCAAAATTTTTTTTTCAAAACTCAATATTTCGAAAACCCCTCGCTAGATTTTTTTTAATCTTGATAAATAAAAGTTTCTCAATATAATCTACAAGATGTAAGAAAAAAAAATTTATTTTACCCAAAAATAAAGGTACCTACCATACAAATTATAAAAAATTAAAAAAAATGGTTTTCAAAAATTGTATTTTTCTCGAAAACGGTTCCGAGAATTTTGATAAAATTTTTTTTCTTAAGATATTACAGCTTGTACCTACCATAGAACCATTTTTTCGGATTTTGAACTTCTCATTATCCACATAACGGATCTTAATGAAAATTTTTATAGAGAAGCTTCTAAAAAGTCTAAAACACATTGCATTTCAAAACTTTAAAATAAATAATTTTTGAATTTTTGAAAAAAAAATCTATTTTTTATTTTTTTTTTGAAAATTCGATATCTCAGAAACGGCTCAATATTTTTCTTTTTGTAAATTTTATTTTTATTCGAACAATAATAAAAACGTTAAATTGGCGTACCAAAATTTTTTCTTAAAAAGCTTTGAAAAAGTTTGTACATAAAAGCTTTTTTTAAGAAACCACTACAAGGACTTATAATTTTTGTTAAAGACTAAAAAAGAATTTAAAAAATAATTTAATCCTTATGAACAGTTTTCTCTAATAACATTCGTTTTTAAAATTCCTAGTCTGTTACATAAGAGCAAGTTCGTGCGACCCAGTCGTGCATTTTATTTAAATTATATTTATTTATTTATTTAAATTATATATTATATATATTATAAGTCGTTGTAGTGGTTTCTTAAAAAAAAGAGCTTTTATATACAAACTTAAGAACAAATTTTGGTACGCCAATTTAAAGTTTTTATTATTGTTCGAATAAAAATTAAATTTGCAAAAAAAATATTGAGCCATTTCTGAGATATTGAATTTTCAAAAAAATAAAAAATAGATTTTTTTTTCAAAAATTCAAAAAATATTTAATTTAAGGGTTTGAAATGCAATGTGTTCTAGACTTTTTAGAAGCTTCTCTATAAAATTTTTTATTAAGATCCGTTATGTGGATAATGAGAAATTCAAAATTCGAAAAAATGGTTCTATGGTAGGTACAAGCTGTAATATCTTAATTTCAAATTTTTTTTTATTAAATTAAAGATCGTAAAAATTAATTGAAAGGAAAAAAATTTGAGCAAAATTCTCGAAACCGTTTTCGAGAAAAATACGATTTTTGAAAACCATTTTTTTTAAATTTTTAGTATTTGTGTGGTAGGTACCTTAATTTTTAGGTAAAATAAAATTTTTATTATCACATCTCGTAGATATTATTAAGAAACTTTTATTTATCTAGTTTAAAAAAAATCTAGCATGGGGTTTTCGAAATATTGAGTTTTGAAAAAAAAATTTTGAAGTTTTTTTTTAAAACCCAAACATTTTTTTTTGAAAATTTGAGTACACAATTCTATTTATGTTTTTGGGGAGCTTTAGCAAAAAAAAAATTATCAAAATCGGTTGTACCGTTCACATTCTTAGTTCACCCCGAATGGACATAACACCCTTGGAAAGTTAAATCAAATTCCCACACCATTTCAAATATTTTGACTTTGGACGTCTATTTCGGCGTTAGGACGTAATTGTTTGCTCAAATCCTTCTCTGGCTAGGTTACTGCGAGAAATATGAGTCAGATAATCGAAATAAGCACTTTCGGAAAATCGAGTTTTTCCGCCTTGGCCCCACTGTTTGGCGCTGCATCTTTTAATTAATATTTTTAGCAATAGCAGTCATCTGATTATAATTCTTGCAATGACAATATTATATCAAATAACTTAAAGAATAGATTTTATATACAAAAACATTGAGAATGTAATATAGGTTTGTGTTTCAAATTAATAATGTATTTACTGTTAGAAATATGACAATTAAAATCACCCAAAACTTAAATTACATGTTATCATTTTTTAAGTGATCTAGGCCAAAATCCTTAAGGACAATCGAATTAACTAAATTTTCCTCTCCAATATTTCTTTTATCTAAGGAGATCAAGTTGAAATTTATGAGATGTTCATTAAGGATAAACTAAAAATTACTAAATTCAAGAAATGTTGAAGAAAAAAAAAAACATTAAAAACAATCAAAAGTGTGTCCTAACTGTTTATTATTTACTGCCAATATTGCATTCAAGTTCTTAGGTTTCCGATTTGTTTAGCTTTTTCAATTTAACTTCAATTATTAAAGTAAGCCCTGCCCTTCTTTCAATTATTGCCAATCTTTGTTGAACGGACTAAATACTTTGATTGTTATATTGATATTGATATATTCTTGTTTAAATTATAAAAATCTTAATAATTAGAAAATCAAAATCCAGAAACTTTATGAATTTTTCCAAACGGTCACTTGTGGACGTATACTCACTATTTTCCAATTGTTTTTTTTTTTTTATTTACAAAGTCATAAGACACCTTTGATATAATTGAAATCCGACACACATAGATTACCCTGGGAAGCCACTTCTACTTTGGTTCATTGAAATAAATGGGTAAGAGCCTCTCCAAAGTCAATAAAACAATAACACGCTTTGGAACCATTAAACTAAAATTCCTGCTTCACGGCCGGTGTGGAGTTTTGCACGATATCCAGAAAGTGAGAGAATATACTGGGCTCTTTCCAAAGAAAAGTTTTTCTAAAGAAATTCGGTCCTCTGGGTAGAGGGCGAATGAAAGAGAGATACAACCGTGAACTCCATGAACTTTACTAAGATGTGGTGCCTAAATGCGTCGATTACATTGGGTTGGTCACCATCCAGCGAATAAAGGACAATTCTCCAGCCAAGTATATCAGCACACTGATTTAGAGATATCCTAGTTTTAACTTCGTTGAAAAGTACCAACGCTACTTTATAAAACTTTCATTTATATACCTCATTTGTTAACAAGTTTTTCATACATTAAGTTCGGAACGTTCAAGCTAGAATATGACTATATAAAAAAAAAACGTCAACTGAAAAACTCATACAAAATGTGCTGGAAAATATTACACTGAGAAAAAAAAATTGAGAAACAACATTGAAAAATTTGAACCACATCTTTACACCATATATATATGAAGATGGGATGTAAATAAGCAATAAGAGATCTCCAAGGCAATTCTTGTACATACTTTATGAATGGGAATAAATCTATGATGAGCGAATTAGAATATGAAATAGTTTTTAAGATTGTTAAATCGTCTGTATAAATGAGACACTTTGATTCCTTCAACAAGGATGGTGATACATTTATGAATAAGACAAAAAGTAAAGGACTTAAATGGCTGCCCTGTGGTATTCCATTGGTATGTCAAATGAAAAGTACCCAGTATTTTATTTAATTTAATTTAATTTTTTTGAAAATTTGAATACACAATAATATTGAAACTGCTGGAGAGCCTTAACATAAATAAATGATCAAAATCGGTCATACCATTTTTGAACAAATCAAAAAGAAAAAAAATGGTTCCAAGGGGGGTACTAAAAATAATAATTTTTTGGAAATTTTTTTCAAGCCTAGCTTTAACTAAATGAACTTTTATGAATTTTTTTCAAAAAACATCTGTGGGACAGTTTTTGAGAAAAAAAAATATTTATAAAATTTCGAAAAAAAATTCGTATAACAGGTACCGTTATTTTTGGTCCTAAAAAACAAAAGAAAAAAATATCCGGGGGAAAAATTAAAACTCAAAAATTAAAACCAAGTTTGAAAAAAATCGGCCGAGCCGCTTAGCTGTAGTCGAACAGACAGACAGACAGAATTGCGAGACCCACTTTTTTGGTCTTCGCTATCATCGTAATGTCAACTGTGATCAAAATCTCGAGTTTGATTTTTTTACAAATGCATAACTTGCCTTATGGAACCTATAAGTGGCAAGTAAAAATAGTATGCTATTATGGCATGGACTACATTTTTGTTGTTTTAGACTTCTTTAATGGCTCTAACAATTTTGACCAAAATTTTTATACAGAGTTCCTATGAATTTAAAATGATATCTATTGTATAAACAAATTTTGTACAAATACTTTTTTGAATTTAAAAAACAATTACATTTTTTTCAAACGAGTGAACTCTCAACATTTCAATAATTTAAACTACCTTTATGTTTGTTCTGATAACTGACCAAAATTGTATTAAATTACCTGGATATTCAATAAACTTAAAGACTTTGCGCAAACCAAAAAGATATTGTCAAATTATTGTAGATATTACTACTCGAATGTTTTCATAGCTTTGAATAAATTGTCATTAAGACTAACAAAAACTAACTAACCAACTATTTCTTGCCTATAGTTTAAACGTAACGGAGATTATAGTCTTTTTAGAATGGCCTGTCTGGAATCTTTAATTCAACCTAATTTTTAATTGCGTTTAATCCACAAATACTGGGCATTTCATACTCGATTTAATTATCCCACTTAATATCATAAGTTGACTTGTCACTATGCGATTTATGTTTTTCTTAATGGACTTTAACATCCTTAATCGATTGACTAATCACTTCGACCTATTGATTTAGTTTGGAGTAAAAATCTAAATCTTTTGTATTTGGTATTGCTTCTTTATGTAGGTACATAGTTTTAAGTAAACAAACTTTATACAACGCCCCCTAACATACTCTACTTAAATCCATCATGATTACGGTTTCTTAAAGTCAAGACCCTTCTATACCCTGCATTTGCAGTTGCTTTTCAGTTAAAGTTATAAATATGTATGCACGTATAATCTTCTTTTCGTTCCGCAACGAATCATATGCTCCACCACCACCACGGTACCGACACAATGCGACGACCCCACAATAGAAATCCCTATCTGTTTTTCTATCTTTTACCATCATTTTAAACTTGGTCTGCATAATATTCAAGCCGGAGATCGAAATAATCATGACAATAAACTACTATTGAGCAATTTCGATAGTGTGATGAAGTGATAGTTAACCCAATAAAAGCGGCACTGCAATGCTTCAGAATTTAAAAAGAAAATCAACCGAAAACAGGCCAAATGTTGCAATTAAAATCGAATGCACATGAGAGAATCTGTTTATAGAAGTAGCGGATGGTAAATTGATTGTAATATATTAATTATCTGTGAATAGTGGCAAATATTTTATTCCACATTTCCACAGGAAACAGAGCACTTAAGCTATCTTTAATTCATATCCAATTAATTTAACTAACTAAGTGAAAGGTTGTGACACTTATTTAAGAGGATAAAGAGATTAAGATAGAAAAATGAGTTATGGCTATGGGAGCTGTAATGAATGAAATAAAAAAATATGATTTCAAAACCGCGTATAGTAGATATAAATTAAGTTCTAGGAGTTTGAATTTAATGAAAAATCATTTCATTAGGTTCTTAGCCAAAGCGAAGTGAAATGTTACGGAGCGTGAAAAGTAAATATTTGAATGGAATTATTTTAGTGGCAAGGAATAGCAAATTTGCTTCGAAGCAGGAGATTTGAATGCTAAAGTTGGCAACAACAACGATGGACTCAAAAATGTGAGGGGAAATCATGGAGTTGGGAATTGCAATGATAACGGTGAGCGGTTCATTAACTTCTGCAATACTAACGGACTCGTTATTGGCTGCACCATGTTTCAGCATCAAGATGTTGCACAAAATAAGTTGGGTGTCGACGGACAGGCAAGCATCTTTGAATCAAATTGATCACTTCGCGATTAGCCGGGGCTTTAGAAGCAGTCTCCTTGATGTTCGAAATAAAAGAGGAGCCTATATGGGACTTGCTCGAGACCACCACTTTATGGTAGCTACCGTAAGACTTCGTACAGCTGCAACTCGGAGATCCAATGACATAACCCGCTTACCCAGGTTCAACGTCGACAGACTAAAGAATCCCTCAACACGCCAATAATTGAGAGATCACCTTTCACCACACGGAATAATTACAATCAGCAGCACGGAACCTGAATCCATCGAAAACCACGGGAGTGCTGTGAAGAAGTTCTTATATCAGGTGGTGAAAGAATAGTCGGCCGAGCGAGGGGAAAGAATAACGCTTGGTTTTCTGAAGAAACCTGGATACGGATTGACGAACGGCAAAAACTCAAGGCCCGTATTGCAGCTGCAACTGGAGTAGAAAAAAGAGAGCTGGAATCCCTGTACCGCACGAGAAAGAGGGAGGTTCACCGCAGTGTAAGACGTGACAAGCGTAATCACATCAACGCTTTGGCCCAACAAGCAGAAGATGTTGCTAACAGATGCGACAGTAGAACCGTCTACAACATTACTAAGGAACTGGTTGTTACTCGCAGTTCCAAAAGACACCTCGTAAAAGACTCAGACAGGAACAACAAATTCTCGAATCTGCACCCCCCAATAGAGATGAGATCTGAAACGCAATCAAAGCACTGAAGACCAACAAAGCAGTAGGACTTGATGGCATTCCTGCAGAGCTTCTTCAAGCGGCGCCACCGACATCGAGCGAACTCCTGCATCCACTCATAAAGAAAGCTTGGGTCTTCGAAGGATTTCCGAATGAGTGGAAAAAGCGAATGATAGTCAAGCTCCCTAAAAAAGGAGACCTAACACAGTATGAAAACTGGAGGGGATTTGCGTCCTGCCTGCTGTTGCCAAAATATTAGCGAAAATAGTACTGGAACGCATCAGCGAACATCTAGAAGCTACACTCGATGCCGAACAAGCAGGTTTCCGCACTGGATCCTCATGCATTGATCATATCAATACTTTATGGATCATAATTGTGCAGTGCGTCGAATATCGATCACTACTTCACCTGCTATTCATAGACTTTGAGAAGGCTTTCCAAAGCGTCAATAGAGAATTTATTTGGCTTACTTTACGCAGGAGGGGTATCCCGGATAAATTAATAGCTATTATTAAGGCAACTTATGATGGATCCAAATGCCACGTTTTGCACGAAGGGAGAGGGAGGCTGTCAGAAGAGTTTGAAGTCCAAAATAGAGTCAGACAGGGCTGCATTCTGTCACCAATATTGTTTCTGTTGGTGATAAGCGATGTCCTGCGAGCGGCCTTGATGGGGCACGGACGTCTCACCTGAAACATCTTGACTATGCGGACGACGTATGCTTGCTCTCTCATAGGATCATGGATCCTATGGCGAGAGAAGTAGAAATCGTGGGGCTGAAAATCAACTGCGGCAAAACAATGATGATCATCCTCTGAACCCAGTCATCTTCTCTCATAAATATTTCTCAACAACCGATAGAGAAAGTACGGAGCTTCTAATACCTTGGAAGTATCATCTATACCGAGGGTGGCACCGAACAGAACATCAGCAGTCGAATCGAGAAGGCAAAGGCTCCTTTCGGTATGCTTAGAAATATATGGAGGAATAACTCTCTAAGCTTAAGAACCAAGCTGCACTTGGAAAGTAACAGTAGGCGTCAGTAAGAAGCTGCAAACTTCATTAATAGATGTCTACGAAACATCCTTAAGATTTTCTGGCCCAATCGTATATCAAACGAAGAGCTCCTCAGGAAAACGGGTCAGGAACCTATTGACTCTATTATATGACGTCGAAAGTGGCATTGGATCGGACACACGCTTCGAAAAGGCGACATGCAATGCAGTGAAATCCGCTCACTCAAGAAGGAAGAAAAGCGGGACGACCGAGAAGCTCATGGAGAAGGACAGTCGGGGAGGAGTCAGCCCAACTAGGCAAAAGTTTGAGGGAGTTGTGACTCATATCCAGGAAACGAACACGATGGCGAGCTGGCGTTGTGGACGCCCTATGCCCTACTAGGGGTCCCCCACGGACATAAAAGGTCCTAAGTAATTAAGTAAATATATCACAAATTTTGTTTGTAAAATTTTCAACGTATGATCTATTGCTGTTCTAAGTCAATTTGACTTCATCTTAAGTGAACTAGGCTTTACGTGCAATGGAAATAACGCTTCTTTTATAAAAATCCGGTAGTATTTAAAAAAGGCTTTTTAATAGGGATATAACAATTTTATAATATAATTTTATAAATTCACTCTAATAATTTTTGGTATAATCTTTCAATGTCAAAACCCCAGTCAAGGTTTACATTTTTATCATGTTGAAATGAGATTGCTCAGTCGTAATAGCGGGTGAGTTAAGGGGTTATTTCAGCAACATTCGATGGCTTAGGAAGAATTTATGGCTGATTTATGATATTAATTTTTCTCGTTCCCAAGTTTCATGCACCTTTACTTTCAGAAATTTCAATTCTCTCAATACTGATGCTTTATTAACTGATGCTAACAGTGTAGTATGGAGTGATTGTTACATATTTGTTCAAGTAGGTATTTAACAAAATTAATTTCATTTTCAACCATATGAAAAGGATATTTGAAACATATATTCCACTTAAAATGTGAAGGAGTTGACCTTATCCTGCAACCTGGCGATTATACTGCTATTTTCGCAACCAAGCAACTTTTACCACCCGTTTAGCCAAAAGAAATTTGTTCGCTTAGAAACTCAATTCAAGTCTTTCTTCTACGCAGCTTTGGGAAAATCTTCTTGAGATTGGTGTTGGAAAAAGGTCAATTTCTAAATGTGAGCTTGATCCTAATAACCTTAACTACCAGTTTACTCAGACAACCCAATTACCAACAAACTTTGAACTCAAAGCTGCCTAAATTTACGATCAAGCAGATGAGTTTTGTTTTCAGACTCTAGCACCCATATTAATAAAGATGGTTTAGTGGAGGTTTATCGTTAAGTCCTGGACTAAGTGCGAAATTTCATTAATAAAACAAGTTTTCTGTTAAGTGACGTTTACTAATTATGATTAAGTTAAACCACCGAAGTAGGTGGTTTAGCGAAGGAATAAGAAATAGAAATGTTCACAGTCAGACACAAGCAATTGACAATCAATTTAGGTAGCCACAGAATATAAAAAAGAGATTGCTTACTTTTATAGAAGATTTTCTTAAAAGGATTTTTGATAAACGTCATTTTACTATTCCGGGAACATTTTGTTTTTATTAATGAAAATATTTAAGCCATGGCTTAACTCCTATTCCATGGTTTAGCAAAACCATGGAATATAGGTGGAATAAGCGTTTTTTATTAATACGGCTGTAAATGAAGATGAATTTATCCGCACTTTTAAATCTTTGAGGTCTGAAGCTATAGGTAAAGACGGTACTCCCCTTCGATTTGTGAAACTTGTCTTACCCAGCATGATTAATGCTCTCACCCATGTTTATAATTATTGTGTTGTCTCTACAACATTTCCAACAACTTGGAAAGCATTGGAGCCAGCGTTACCCTTATGCGACTTTAGTCGCATTTTTGCGACCTTTTTTGTGCTGTGCGACTATGCGACGACCTTTTTAAAATTGTTTAAAATTGCGACTTTTTCTTTGCTTAAACATTTACCATCAAACTTTTCTGAGAATGTGTGAGTATGATTGTCTTTGCTTTGTTCTTTGTTTTCTGTTCGCATTCTCGTTTTCGAAAGTAGTTTTTGTTTTCCCATTCCCACCACGGGGGCGCTATTAGATTGACTGACATTTCCTGGAATTTCTCCTTACCTTTGTGCTTTGTCTGTAACATGTAACATGCCGCATCGTGGAGCAATGGGTTGTTTTGCAACATTTTTTTATTAGTGCTAAATTTGAAGAAAGTACAGATTCAAAAATTGATATTATTCTCGAAAATTTGAACAACGAAAATTTAGTTTATTTAAAGTTTCTAAAATATATTCTTTCAAAAATAAATATTTTAAACAAAGTTTTTCAGAGTGAAACATCACAAATTGCTTATTTGTGCTCTTATATAGAAGATCCTCTATTTATTATTTTTCAAAATTTTTTATTGAAAGAATGTGTTCTTGGAAAATCTATTTCTGAGATTGATTATCGAAACGAAAATTGTTTTAAAAAATTGAAGAAACATATATCGGCATGTAAGCCGAAAATTGCTTAAAGGATAAAAAACTCACAAATTTTGAAATTATTTGCATAAAAAAATGTACTTCAATATTATTTGACGCTTTGCTAAGAAATTTTTTCAAGATTTAATGTTAAAGATGAGAAGCTTTCTATTTTAAAACATATAGATCCAAAAATAATTAGGTCAAATCAGGATTTTAACTATTTTCGGTTGGTTTCAAATTTTAATAGCTTTACAAATGAGCCAGAAAAAGTGGTAGATCAATACAAACAGCTAGAGCTTCAAGCGTTTGACAAAAACTATGGCAAAATTTTTGAAATTAAAAATATAGAAGAGTTTTGGTACAAGGTTGGTACTTTAAAAAATAGTTTAGGTGATAACCTATACTTTGACCTTTACGAATTTGTTTGTAAAATTTTAACGTTGTCACACAGCAGCGCTTGCGCTGAGCAAGTTTTTTCAAAGCTTGCGCTTATGAAAAATAAATTAACAAACCGTTTACAAAGGGAAACCTGCGAAAATATGTTAGCTTCCACAAATCTCATTGACTGTGATATAAGTGAGTGGGTTCCTGAAAACAACCTAATTAAAAAGTATAGAGAAACTTTATTAAAAAAAACGAAACATTAATGTGATTTACATATCTTTTTAGGTATTTATTTTAACTTAAAACCTACATACATATTAATTTATGTAAAATGAAGTCTTTAAATTAGGTTTTTTTTTGTTTTTGTTATTTTTTAATGTATACCTATCTAAGTGTTTAAATAAAGAAATTCAAAAAAATATCTAGGTAAATTGTTTTTCCTATAGTAAAAAAAATAATATTTAGGTATGCGAGTTTTTCTTTCAATTGCGACTTTTTGTTCAAAAATGCGACTTTTTCAAAGAATTCGAATTTGCGACTTTTTTTTGTAAAAGCGACTTTTTTCTGCGACTTTTTGAAAAAACCCAGGGGTAACCCTGATTGGAGCTTTAAATATTAAATATTGCGGTTCACATTTATTAAAATATAAATTAAGATCGGTTAAATTCATTTCATTGAATTTATTATTAGTATTTTTTATACAATTTTTAATTAAACTTCTACTAGTATCATAAAATTTATATTTTCGAATAATCGCATATGTCCATTTTTATTACCCGGTAGCCAGATTCTCTGGGCGTGCTCCAAGTACAAGAGTTGTCGTTCATCCTTTGGCAAATATTCTGTTGTATGAAGCCAGTGTTCGATTGTGTATTCATAGGCGGAAATAATCCGCCTAGAAAATCGACTTTCAATGATTTTTTTTTCGATGAGATACTTTTTAAAGGCGCATCTGCAACTGCTGTTGGAATAGCTGCAGTCGTGTACGATGTGGAAGTGGTTGTTGTGTTTACAGATGGCCAAGTAACTGGCCTGAGAATGTTCGGTAAACTTATCCAGTATCCAGTGTTGGCTGTCCACCGATATTATTGGCTCCGTACACATCGTGTAATAATCACCGTCGGCAAGGCATCTCACGAAACCCTGTAATTCAATTATAGTTTTTAGAATGAAATAATAACAAAATAAAAAGCACAATTATTAAATTACCTTCAAATAGTAAATTTTCAAGTTTATCCCTCGCCGCGGCGTTGGAAGTCTTCTATTATATACGAAACCACTTGTAAAATTTCGTATATAATCCTCTTGGTGGAGAATTTTTTGTCCAGAAGTGATTGACTCATCATCTGGTTGAAGATCGGTAAGGCTTTCTGTAGAAAGTCGTCTGTCCACAGAATTATTGTCAACCGAAGATACGAGAGCAGAGCTTCTCCGTCGTTTTTCGGCTCTTGGTCCCGTATAATTTTGTTTACATCGACGACTTTTGCTGCTGCTACTTGTTTCACTGATGTTCCACCATACGGAGCTGTGCTTACTTTGAACACTACTGAATTCACTACTAAAAGAAAACGACAACGAATGTACACGATTACTACTAATAGTTGAGTGCATTTGAATTTTATTGCGCTCGACTTGTGCTTTTATACAAAATTTTATACCTTCACTTCTTACAAAATGTTGTCCAAGATTGCATCATCCATTTGCAAATGCACAAGTGCATACTAGCTGCCGCTTTCGACCTCCAATTTGTAAAACTGCTATAACACTTTTCTCCTCCTATACTGCGACGACGACAAGGTTGCTAATGCCCGATGCGCGAGGTAATGTGTGGCTCGCAGAGCCACTGCCGCAGGCCAGAGGCAACCATAATAATTAATTCCCACAAATAAGCTCTTTCTTATTTTGGCCCGCATCACGTATGGAAATGCTTAACGCATTAGACTGTCGCCCTTACACGCCGTCTCCACTAGCGATAAATCCATCGCAATCGCAATAGCCAATGCAGAAAGCAGAGAGCAGAAGAACTGTCAATTTTTTTTTTTTGGCTGGGCATTTCATCGCATACTTTTTTAGTATAGTGAATAATTTTAATAGATCAAATAACAAAGGCTTTCAAATTAGGAATTAATATAAATGAGTTCTATGGACAATTTTAAATCAGACATATTTTAAACTTGGAAGAAAAACGTAAATCTCAAGCAAAAGCTTTCTTCGCACGCAAAACTCAAACTCACTCAAATAAAATTTGGGTACGCCAGAACAATATGACAGTTCTCCTTGCGATAAAGCAAGCGATGAATGGTATGCGATGAGTGCAATATTTGAAGGATTCCCAGCCACTTTCTAATAATAAAATAAAAATTCCACGGGTACTGCCTCTGAAGAAGTAAAATAGTATATTTTGTTGTATGACGTGAGCCTTTCATCTTACCCGTTCATATTTAGCGGAAAATTGTGAATCCCCTCCATTCCTGATTGAGAGAATTCAAAATGCTTTGAGCTGCTCAGCTCTTAATTTTTCTTTCCAATATGGAAGGAAATTGATTCAGCTATTTAGATTGTAAATCAAGCTCCTGACAGAAATACGATGCCCACTTTTTCGTATTGGTGCAGATAGATTTTGGCGACCTGTGGCGGCCATGTTGTTTTGGTGACATCTGTCAATTATGTTATGTTTATTGTTCATGGCAAGTAATACAATTGAACAACACATCCAAAGGATAAAACTTAACTACAGTGAACATTGGAAAACGTGAACTAATTAAAACCGAGGGTGTTCATGTTTTTGAGATTGTTCATGTTTTGGAATGTAACATTTTATGATTAAAATAGTACGAGTATTCCTACCGTATTGTCTTACTACTCCTCTTAAAATAAAACATATTTTCTTTCATTTTATCTTCTTTTTGCTTGCAGTAGTATAGATTTATGATTTTTTTACATTTTTACAAATACTGGTACCTACGGGTTCATACTGGTACCTACGGGTTATTAAAAAAATTGATTTGATTTCATTTTTAAATTAGAACGTTTTACAAATAAAAGTTTTATTTAACAAACAAAATTTTTAATTTTTGTATGTTCTATTTTTTGCCAACATTTTAATAACTACAATTTCTCTTAGGCGTTTATGTCGCTTTGGTCAAAACCTTCATCTGAACACCATTCCAAAGCCTTTTTAGATATTTCATATTACGCAATGTCAAATTTATGGGGCCCCCGAAGTTTTAAAAAATGAATTCAGTGCATTTTTATGTAGAAATGTTGAAAAAATGTCTGTTCACGTTTTAGAGCTTTTCGATTTGTTCACGTTTTAGAGCAGTCAATGTAAAAATTACGGTGTTCACGTTTTGGGATAGTTCACATTTTGGGGGGTTCACGTTTTCCAATGTTCACTGTATCAAAATAATTGTTCGTTAAAATTGATGTTTTTCGTAATTTGGGCTCAAGGTCAGTTTATTAATAACATCAAACCATATCTGCCTAAACAATACTCAATCCTTAAATATATGTGCATACATACACATACAAATATTTAAATTTATTTTCAAAATAAAATCATTTGGATTTAAATATTCAAATAAGAAAAATTACCTTGAGCACAATTTAGGACAAACATCAATTTTATAAATAAAAAAGGTCACGAAGAAAGAAAACATTTAAGTGTTCGTAAATGCAAACGTTGCGCGCATTGTGACCATCTTACGGTAGTCGTGGTGATGGAATT
This sequence comes from Chrysotoxum bicinctum, assembly GCA_911387755.1. NCBI lineage: Eukaryota > Metazoa > Arthropoda > Insecta > Diptera > Syrphidae > Chrysotoxum > Chrysotoxum bicinctum. Next base: position 51,020,948 of record OU426987.1, read on the forward strand.
TTAGTCGAAAAATCATCTTGTGACAATGCATCCTCAAAAAGTTACCGTTTGGTTAGGGTTTTGGGTCAGCAGTATCATTTTAGTGAGGCCGTTACCGCCAATGGCCAATGGCGAAGGCTACACAATGATGATAACCAATTTCTTAAGGCCCAAAATTGAACCATATGGACATAGACGACATTATGGTTCCAGCAGGACGGCGGCGACGCGGCGGCGGCGCGGCGCCAAACAGCGGAAGCTAAGATTGACATTTTGCATGAACGATTTGAGGTTAAGGTTATCTCTCGCAGAGCTGACGTGAATTGGCTACCAAGGTCATACGATTGTATCAAGTTTGATTAAAATCTCGAGTTTGATTTTTTAATGAATGCAAGACTTTCTCTATAATACCTATTTACCAATTTAAAATGGACTAAAGATGTTTCCATTAAAAGACGACGGCAACTTCCATATCGCAAAAGAAATCTTTTGAAAAATATCATTCAATTACGAAGTGACACACATTATTCGCATATTTTATTTGTCTTTCAAAACATGATTGTTTTTATGAAACTCAATAAATAACTTAGTTTTCAGGTACCTACCTAACAAAACATATTTTGTAATAATTTTTCAAAAATGAAAATGACTATAGTTTCCTTTACACTATACGAGCATATCATTTATAGCAACAGCTTTTCCCAAACCTAAAGTGTAAACATCTTTTTGATGAGCTTGTATTTATTATAAAAGAGAACCAGAACAATGCAAAATTTCCAAGAAAAAATCTGTAAGCCAGTTGCTTATTATCATGTCAGACAAACCTGCTGTCCCATTTGAGGTATAAATTATGTACGAGTAGGTATGTAAATGTTTAGGATTTATGGCGTTCCTACATTACAGGGTCGAAAAATTGTAGTTTATCCACAAGTCATTGCACTCTAGTCGGTGAGTAAAGGTACAACTAAAAAATGTTAAAATTCATGGTCTACTGCTTGTCACTTTGTATTGTAGTTGCTTGGTTGCATTTCAACCGGTGGTGTGTCAGTAGAGATTCAGAAGAGCTCTTTGATGCTGTTGCTAAATGACACTTTACGTAGGTACTGATGCAATTATTTTAATTTCCGTCTGACAAGTCAATGTAATTGTCTGATGTGTTCCAGAAATAGGTCGCTGCAATCAATCCCGTAATCCCAGTTTTGTTCTATAGCTTATTTTTCAGAGTTGAAATGTGTATAGAAGAAAACAAACAAAAATAGAAATGATAAACATGAATCAATTGCTGATCGATGGAAATCGTATCTTTAAACATTCTTGTTAAAGGAACAAGAGAAGATATTTTGTTATTCTATTTTTAGATTTAAATATCATACTTGTAGCGCTATTATAATTTCAAATGCATGCCTGTAAGACCAAAGGTTTTTAAATGCAAAATCAACTGCATGGCACTGGTTAGAATGAAAAGAAGTACCTATAGTATGAAATTTGTGTTGCCACAGTGGATTTAAACTGACAGTATCAAAGGAACGGTATAGTGGCCAGCCAAGGTGGCGACACTACCCCCTTTTTTCAGGAACTAATTCAGACGATTTTAGACGCACTTCTAAGATCAGTACCAATAGAGTCAGAAACTTCAAATCCATAGTATTGGCTGAGTGACGCGTCACCAAATTTCAACTTTTTACCATTGGTGGTTCCTGAGATATATGTAGGACTTCAAAATTCTTTTAGACCGAAACTGACTGGCTCACTGATTTACTGACATATCATCGAAATTCCCGACACCGTAGAACCTTTTAATTTAGCAAAACACTATGTCTATATGATACATGGTCCATTAGGGGCACGTGGCCAAATATCAGTCAGTATAATAAACTTTTATATGAAATACAATTGTATATTTTATTGATTGATTATATGGTTTTAACATTATTTAAAGAATATTTATAGAATAAAGGCTAGCTATTTTCAGCACATTTTGCAAAACAATTTCGCAGACTTCTCTTGTAATTTCAGCAATTTCGTTTTTATTGTTATCCTTAAGGATCGAGGTTATGATTGGTTTTCAGATGAACATCCCCATATGTTAAGTTAGGTTTAGGTGGCTGCTAACCGGAAGAGCCAAACACACTTAGACCAATATTTGGTCCATTGTGATACCACAGGATTCCAAAAATCACCCTTACTCGTTAAGCCATGTGGAGCTAACAATGAAGCGTTTGAGACAGTGAATGTAGGAATTTCTTAGATCACTAGGATGCGTTATAGTAGAAGTCTCCCAAGTGTAGTCTACGTCTTTGTGCTAGGGCAGAACAAGAACATAGAAGGTGAGAAAATGTCTCCTCTTCTTCTTCATTCATGCAGCTTCTGCAAAACTCATTTGCAGGAACTTCAAGACGAAAAGCATGTCTTCCTATTAGGCAGTGTCCAGTAAGAAATTAATTGTTTTGAGCGTTTAGCATCAAACAATGGCCAAATTAGTTTCGTAGACTGGCAAGTTGGTGTGCTGGTCCATCTATGGTTAGCTTTCTTTATGGTATCATGTTTAAGCATAAGTTTACAAGTACCTAGGGGTATACCGATGTTAGATTTGCTATCCAACAAAGGTAAGATTGTTCCATTTTTTGCAAGTCGGCTTTACAATTACCTGGAATGTCTCTATGCCCCGGCACCCATATAAGGTGAATGTTAAACTATTTTGACATCTCCACCAGAGATGATCGACAATTTTGGGCTGTTAGTGAGTTAATGGAGACAGAGTCCAATGACTTTATGGCAGTTTGACTGTCTGAGAAGATGCGTATATTAATAGTCGATATCACGTTTTCTTTGAGCCAAGAGAGGACTTCTTTTATTGCTAGAAGCTCTGCCTGGAACACGCTACAGTGATTGGGAAGACGAAAAGATAGACAAAGATTTAATCTTTCGAAGTATACGCCTCCAACGACCCCGTCATCGGTGTTAGATCCATCTGTGTAGAACTTGATCGCTTCGTCTACCAACAGTGACTCATTTTCCCAAGTAGACCTGGAAGTGATGGACACTTGAAAGTTTTTTATTAAATTTTGGATGAGGGGTGGTGTAATCGACGTTACTGGATAGAGATCTGAACGAGTCGATTGTTTGCTAAGGATATCTAGCGGTATAAGATGAAACAGAACATCAAGTGCAGCGGAGGGAGTTGAGCGGAGAGCTCCACCCACGATTAAGCAGGCTGTTCGTTGGACTTTGCTGAGCTTGTCGCGGTTTGTTTCTATTTCCAGCGCAGTCCACTATACTGTTACTCCATATGTAAGTATCGGTCTATTGACTGAGATGTATAGCCAGTGTGTAATATGAGATGGTAGACCCCATTTGTTAACTACGACTTTTTTGCAAGAGAATAGAGCTATATTGGCTTTGTTGATTCTCTCTTGAATATTGGGCTTCTAGCTTAATTTCTTGTCCAAAATAAGACCCAAATATTTTGCTTTGTCTAAAAATTTAAGCGGTATACCTTTGATATAGGGAGGGTCTAAGTACCCCCATGCACCATAATAAATTGTTATCGACCAATCTCTAGTACTCATTCTAACAAAAATAAAAACCAATCGCACCCTGTATATAAAAGTGTACTGACATGACTGCCCCCCGTATCCACATCTCTCTTATTGGCCAGTTAAGCACCACATTCCCCATTGTTACCCGATTCCGATTGGTAATCTGGAAGCATTTCTCTAATTTTTTTTTTATAATGCACTCACGCTCAAGGGTATGTAGGGTATGTTTATAGACCCTTATAATGTTAAACACAGCACGGGCTATGTGGAAATTAGGGAGGGAGAGAAAGGAGGTGACGATGAACATTGGTTTTGAATGTTTGCAAATTGATTGATTCTGAAGTTTTTGTGTCAGTATCAGTATGTTTGCGGATAAGAAAAAATTAAATATGTGTAGGTATGTATCACAAAACAAAATAATCAAAACACTAAGCAGAAAAGGAGGTCAAAAGATCAAATTATGAAAGGAACTCCCAAAGATAAGTCAGCCCAAGCTGATTCTTGGGAGCTATAAGACGGAGAAACAATATATCTAAATATCGCAGTGCCCTCTACTAAAATTGACTGTTTTTGTGCTTTTGGTTTTGTATTTTATTTCAAAAGTTCCAAAATTTTCCATGACGCGTAGTATTGTATGTGTGTGTTTGTGTCAACAAATTCTATGTTTTATATATTTTTTTTAAACAGCGATATAACTAAGGATATTTAAATTCGTTGCAAGCAGCCATAAGTTAATTTTCCAAACTATTTTTGTGCTTGATAATTTTAACATTATGTATTTGAATTGTAAACTTGCACTTCAATTTTATTTTCTCAACTTGAAAATAATTAAAAGTATTATTAAAAAAGGATAACCTCTAACACACATATCAAATGAAATAAAATGATTCAATAAAAATTAGTTTTAGCTTGACTGCGTTTGCTATTGAGCTATTTTGAACTATTGTAAATAATTCTGCGATTTATTAAATATTGATTGTGTATTTTGTTAACAGGATTTATCTCTCCATAATCTTAACTCCAATTAGTTTACCGTAATTTCCTGAGCGTACACAAAATTAAAAATGAAACATACTCCAACAATTACAACACAAATTACTAAGAGAGAAGATATAATACTGAAATTTCACCAAATCGCCATCACATAGTACCTAGGTCTCTCACGTACAGGCTTTAAAAAGATTAAATTGAGTAAATTTTTGTCATTGGGACTTCGCATAGTGAAATTGCTTCTTTTAAAAGCGGCCTATAACACCTTTTCCACTTTCACTATTCATGCATGACTCTTTGAAGTTCAATAATTTGCAAGATAAAATCGCATTTTTTTCTCTTTCGCACTCATTTAATAAATAAAAGAATAAGATTCATAAGAATGAATCAACGTATAAAAGGGGCAATTCTCTTTTTTTGCCGAATAATTGAAACTGCAGATTGCAAAATGCAGAAAAGTAGAGAGATACAGATGTATGTTGAAACCCGAAAGTGGGAGAGAATATACAGGCGGTAACTCTTTTTTACTTCCAATAAACTGATTTAACTTGTTGGCCTGTTAATACGAAACTATGCAATGAAAATTTAACTTACCTCCATTTTACCTCCATGCAGACGAAGATGCTATAATAAAGATGAACATGTTCGTCTTTACTATAATCTTAACTTCTGCATTTCTCAAATTTCCTATAATGCAGAAATGAAGTTCTTCTGCATTTTGCTTTTTTTTCTATCTAACAAATATGAATTCTGTATTTGGCATCTCTCTTTTTTTGCAGAAATCAAATGCAGATGCATCGTCGCTTCTCCGGCAGGCTGGAATAAGTCGAAATTTGTAAATTTTCAGCGCTTTTTCATAACTCGGAAACTAGAAGAAGTAGGTTAATGCCGATTACACAAAAAAAATATGTGTTTTTTTTCAGCGCAGTTCTGTGTTCTAAACTAAAAAACGACAAATTTCGACTTATGCCGCTCTGCCGGAAAAGCGACGACATGTAAATCCATCTTCATGCGCATCCATCAAAAGTTGCACGTCTATATCAGAGAAAAATATGTTTCCATTATACACCCCGATGTAATATGAAAAATTCAATTTCTCGCACTGAACACAGCCATCCGCTGTGAAAATAGTCTGTTACTTGCACATTTTAGTAAAAGCCATTCATCTGTCAAATAAAATTGTGCTGTGTTGTATCCTTGTATCTCATCAAAGAATATTTTCGCCGGAATTATACTCTAATTATTTTATTTTTTTCCAAACTTAAACAAAGAAAACTATCTTGGTAATAAATATATACATATATCCAGTAATTCTTTTTGCTATAAATCATAATTTGTTTCCCTAGAATAATGGATCGCCTACTTCGTTTGGGAGGTGCTATGCCCCAAGCCCCACCACCAACAGATGCCCCTGTTGTGGATACGGCCGAACAAGTCTACATATCATCGCTGGCTTTATTGAAAATGCTCAAACACGGTCGTGCCGGAGTGCCAATGGAGGTCATGGGTTTAATGTTAGGTGAGTTCGTTGATGACTACACCGTCCAGGTTATTGATGTATTCGCTATGCCCCAAACTGGTACTGGAGTCTCAGTCGAGGCCGTCGATCCAGTTTTCCAAGCGAAAATGTTAGACATGCTGAAGCAGACTGGCCGCCCTGAAATGGTCGTTGGCTGGTACCATTCGCATCCTGGTTTCGGATGCTGGTTGTCCGGTGTCGATATCAATACCCAGCAATCGTTTGAAGCCCTCAGTGAGCGTGCTGTTGCTGTGGTGGTTGATCCTATTCAATCAGTGAAGGGTAAGGTTGTCATTGACGCCTTCCGACTGATCAACCCCAATATGTTGGTGTTGGGCCAAGAGCCCCGCCAAACTACATCAAATTTGGGCCATTTACAAAAGCCCTCAGTGCAAGCACTAATCCATGGCCTGAATCGTCATTACTATTCCATCAGCATCAACTACAGGAAGCACGAGTTGGAGCAAAAAATGTTACTGAACCTGCACAAGAAATCCTGGATGGATGGCTTGACTCTAGCCGATTACAATGAGCACTCTTCCATCAACGAGAATACTGTGGCTGAGATGTTAGAATTAGCCAAGAACTACAATAAGGTAAGTCGCTGGGATCTGACTTTGCTGTCATTCCATTCAAACATTCCAATTCACAGGCTCTCGAAGATGAAGAAAAAATGACTCCTGAACAACTCGCCATCAAGAATGTTGGTAAACAGGATCCTAAGCGGCATCTCGAAGAAAAAGTGGACAAAGTAATGCAGAACAACATAGTCCAATGTCTAGGCGCCATGTTAGACACAATAGTATTTAAATAATCCAGGTTCTCATCAAAATGTGTGTTTTTTTTTAATTCAGTTTATATTTATAAATAATAAGTTTTCTATCGTTGAATTCCTTTTAACCGACACTGCAATTCAAACAAAAATAAAAATACATACATAGGTATTTCAACCATTAAAGAGAAATAGAAGTTTTTGTTTCAAAATCTTATTTTATTCAGAAAATTTATTATAAAAAAAAGAAAACTGCAATTTTGGTTAACTAAATTGTTGCAAAAAAGTCACGATTGTAACGTTTATTTTGTCATGGTATTCGGTAAGTAAAGCAAATATGGAGCCGCTCCAACGAATATTTTAAAACTTGTCGGTTTATTTGAATACCAATTTTAATTTGTTAAATTGTAAAAACCTACGTTAGTCTTCAAAAGAGCTATGGACTGGATCATTTCTGTAATCAATCTTAATTTAAAGCGTATGGATGTTTAGGTCTAGTGGTAATTAATGAACATTTGGGGAATAAAGTTCTTCCTTGACGGTAACCCCGAAAACGTTTTGTCTATTCATGCTTTCGCTGAAGTTCCGGGCAAAATACCTTTGGTTTAGTTTAATGTAACTAGGCTCTTGTACTGAAGTTGAATAGTCTTAATTAATTTTCTAAATATTTTGGAAGAAATTTTTAATGAAAATATGATTTTATATTAAAATCATTTTCATTCTGTCTATAATGACCGCAATTACCAATGCATTTCTTATGGGAGTTTTTTCCTGAAAAAAAAAAACGTTTTTCATTTCACCACAGTCATCCGAACTGTAAACCAAAACCGCAAAAAAAATGTATACTCACCACGATTTTTTTTCATGCAAAACAATGTACATCCCATTCTTTTGACGGAAAAAACTTACAAAAATTTTTTCATGAGAAAAATTTTTTTTTCACCACTCATTTTTTTTTTCAAGAAGAACTGTATACTAGGCTTTAACAAAAAAAAATTTAAAAAAAGTGCGAAGTGCGTGTCTTCCCAAGGCATTTGCTTTGAAAGCAAAGAACCGGAAGGATTTAAGGTCTTAAGTTGACAAGCATTTAAAAAACACCAATATGAGGATAAAAAAAAAAACAGGCAGGAGCAAGTGGTCAATAACATGTGAATAGGAGAGGGTATTACTTCAATAATGTGCAAGTAAATACAGTTTACTAAAAATTATATAAATAAAGATCCAAAAATGTTTTTAATTTTTCTTCCTTATCTTTTATCCTCTGTACATAGGCAGTTTCTGACGTCAATTTAAAAATAAGGGACATAATTTATCACTGGCGTGAAAGCACCCATGATTCCCAAGACACAAGCAAATGACAATCAATTTAGGCAGACACAGGATATAAAAAAAGACATGGCTTACTAGCTGTAATAGATTTTTTAAAGGCTTTTGTTAAACGTCACTTAACTATTTCTCGAACATTTCGTTTTTATTAATGTAAATATTTAAGCCAGGACTTAACTCCTATTCCATGGTTTAATAAAACAGTGGAATATAGGTGGAATAAGCGTTTTTTATTAATATATCTATAAAAGAATAAATTACTTCGTCCCCTATTACACGATGTCTCGCGAGACGAGGCTCACGTAAGTGCGAAAAAGAAAGCAGATATAAGGAAATGAGATGCAAAAAAATATTCCGGGCTGATTTTTAGTAGTCTCATTTTGACGTTTCTTTTTCTCAAATTCGTTTTATGTTGTGTTGTGCATTAAAAAATACGAACAACAGTCAAATTTGAGACATGAGTCTCATGAGACATGAGTCAACGTGTAATAGCTTTTGTCTCACGGGATACAAATTTAAAAGGAAAGTCAAAAATGAGACATGTCTCATAAGGCAACGTGTAATAGGGGACTTCTACATAAAGTCGCCTATTACACGTTGCCTCATGAGACATGTCTCATTTTTGACTTTCTTTTAAATTTGTATCCCGTGAGGCAAAAGCTATTACACGTTGACTCATGTCTCATGACACTCATGTCTCAAATTTGCCAGTTGTTCGTATTTTTTAATGCACAACACAACATCAAACGAATATGAGAAAAAGAAACGTCAAAATGAGACTACTAAAAATCAGCCCGGTACTCACCGGGAATATTTTTTTTGCATCTCATTTCCTCATATCTGCTTTCTTTTTCGCACTTACATGAGCCTCGTCTCGTGAGACATCGTGTAATAGGGGACAAACTTATCCCATTTTTTTGTCATAAAACACGATTATCAATGACTATCCTAGTCCACATTAAAGTTTAATTTCTTCTGAGTACCAATTGGAACGTAAGGTACCCTATAAATGAATGAATAAAACTTTGGCCACACTTATCGGGGTAAAGTCATAAAAAGTGACTGTCAAAACTATAAACAGCTGATGCTGGCGATAAAATAAAAGCAAGAATTTTAACTTTTTGTATTTATTCTTGTTTTATCTCCACAAATTAAAACGAAAATTAATTTGAACAGATATCGAAACACTTGTGATAAAAAAAGCACTTGAAATGTTTTGAAATGGCAACACGAATATTTATAAAACTCTTATCAAATTCTTGAAGAGAGTTGGATTGTCCTCTTTTTATTTTTGTGTTTTATTGTGCAAAGCGGAAGTAACAATTCATTTGTTTTTAATTTTTTAAGTTAAATCCAAAATAGAATGAGTGGAATAATATGGCGGGAGTTATTTCCAACAAAATTAACATGTTTAATTTTTATATTTTACATGTCTTTGTTCATAAGCCAAGGTAAGGAAGTTTAATTTGAACAATCAAAGTGAAACCTTGGCATAGATTTTGATTTATTTGTCTTTTTCTTTGCAGGCATATTGGTGACGGCATCTCAAGAGTCCAATAATTCATATAGCTATAATACCGTAACAGTGGTTCTATTGACCGAAGTTTTGAAACTAGTTATTTCAACTGTATTGTACTGCAAAGAGTAAGCTTACGATATTGGTTAACCTAATGATTAGTATTAATTTTATGAGTTTGTTGCAGCCACACAGTTGATTCGTTGTTTAAAGACATAAAAAAGCATTCCAATGTGATGATGTTATACTTTGTGCCGGCATTTCTGTATTGCCTGTATAATAACTTAGCTTTTGTCAATCTATCAACGTTTGACCCAACAACCTATTATCTGCTTTTACAATTGCGAGTTGTCATTACCGGCATATTATTTCAGGTGGGTGCTTAAATAAACATTTATTGTACATATACATATTTCAAAATGCAATCAAACAAGCTGTTTTACTAATTAGTTTCAGCATTGTGCGAATAAAAAAAAATAGCTATAGCAGATTAAAAAGGTGCCATAGATTTATAATGTTTAATAAAATTACAAACAGCCTAATCGTGCTACCGGTTCTGAAAACGAATAAAGAGTTAAGATTAGATAGAAAAGCAACATTCATCGGAAATGTGAGGTCAATGTCCTTAGACTTTAATCAGGCCAAGAGTCAACAGCAAACAAAATTCACAAACATTTCTGTTATCAAATTCTAGCAGGTTCTTTCAAGCCTGTGTTGGGGGTGAAGGATTTAAATTCACGATATAATAACATACTACTATAAAGTTAGCAAATTGTTAAGTAGTATCATACTAATACCTTAATAATAGGGGCGCAAAGTTTCAAACAGCCTATTATTAAGGTATTAGTATGATACTACTGAACAATTTGCTAACTTTATAGTAGTTTACTAACTCATTCTTAATTTTAAACATTTTCTAACTAGTATCGTACTAAAAGAAGTTTCTTAATAAATTGCTTCTGAACACACCTAAAGCAGCCCGATTCTCCCCAAAGTCAGTGATGCCTCACAAGTCACAAGAAGAGGTGAAATTGATTTTGTGACTTTTTCGAATTCTGCCGCTCAATCACAACTTATGAGAGTCACAAAAACAATCGAAACTGTGATCTCCTTCAGAGCAGGTCACAACTCATAAATTTTCAATGTTTCTTGGACTGTCATTCAATATATTTTATGAAAAAAATTTCTAGATTTGTGAATAATTGTGAGTACACAAAAATGGAGGTGGACTTTGTTCTAGTGAATATTATTGCTGATCTTTCATACGAAAATGAAAAGTAACATTTTTACATAAACAAAAATTTTTTAAAGAAACTAATCGTATTCTAAACTTCTGCAAGGCCGATGGCTTTTAAAAACTTTGAGATATACAAATGATCCATTCGCTCTCCAAAACAATACATTTATAAAGTAATTTCTTCGTTTTGAATAATCAGCTATTCAAATATTGACACTTAAAAATCTCAACATGCTGTGGTGAGTTTCGTTGTGAGTTTTCTTGTGATGATTAGGGAGAGAATGCCAAAATGTTATCGAATCAGAACAATCCTCACAAGGAATAGTCACAACTCACAAGAGCTTGTGACTTGTGACTCCTCATAAGGGGGAGAATCGGGCTGTAAATGACATTTCGTGTAAAAAAGTATGTAAGTACACGAACCTTTTTTGATGTTTGCAAATGTCAAAGAGTCATATGAAGCTAGCACGATACTAAAAAAATAAAGTAGGTAGATATTCGATGATTTTAACTTTAATAAAAGGGTAGAGAAAGTAAGATGCTATATTCGATTAAAATTTTCAAATTCGTTGTTTTAACCTAGTATCATACTAAAACAGCTTTAGCATCGTACTAATTCAATTAAAATTTTGCGCCAGGTTGTTTAAAATTTTGCGCCATTATTATTATTATCGCATTTTTATTTTTATCTCACTCGTGTATTGTTTCAATAAAAGTTTGGTTCAGTCTTAATCGAAAAGCCAGCAGGATAGCATGAACAGCAAATAAACTTTGGGTTTTTTCTTTTATTTTTACACACATGCTGTGTGCTTTATTTGAATATTTTTTAGTTTAATTTCAGCAATAGCAAATCTGTAATATACAGACAAAATGTGTTGCTTAAAATTAGTTTCTTAAGCAATCTATAGTAATTTCCCAAAAAAAAAGTAGAAAGCGGAAACATTGCTCATTCAATTCATAACAATAAACAAATAGTAATTACTCATGAAAAAACAACTAAATTTATTTTGTATGTTTGCAAATTTTGCGCAAAAAATTTGAACTAATCCAACGAAACAATAATAAAAAAATGCCATTTGTGTTTGCTTTTTCATAGAGCAATTTCCTGCACACAAACGTATGTATATACACATACAGTCCAAAATCGGTTATAACGACCTTCAAGGGACCGACGAATTTAGTCGTTATAAGCGATAGGTCGCTGTAACCGATAACAAGTAAATTAATTTCTTTTCAAGTAGAGACCCTTTTCTTTTTAATTTATAATTCTTATTTATTGTTCAGGCACGTTGAGGTTCGTTTCTGACTCATTTTCCAACACTAGATACTGCGAACCGAATAAAATAAAACTTCTACGACCAACGACCATTCGTAACGCAAACAAATTTGCACTTAGTAATTTTCCCACCTACTTGAACAAACTCAAAACAATAATAACGTAAAACAAAAAGAATAACATATCAACAAACAGTAAGCTTTAACATACTTACGTATCCGAAATTCTTCATACAACGCATCTACAGATAAACAGATTACCGTTTAGAAAAATAAGCAGTCGCATCAACAGCTGCGTCGGTTTTAGTCGTTATAACCAATATTTTAATTAATAAAAGGGGAAAATCCAGTCGTTGTAACCGATATGTCGTTGTAAGCGATGTCGTAATAAACGATTTATTATTCAACGGGATTATAATGGAACTCAGCCGGGACCTTAGAATTTGGTCGTTATAACCGATACGTCGTTATAACCGATGTCGTTGTAACCGATTTTGACTGTACATTGTATGCTAACAGAACAGGGTCACACTTCATTGGGTACCTGGTCACGTGGTTTTTCATGGAAAGGATGAGGCAGGCTCCTTAGCTAAAATAGGCGCATCAACCCCTTGCCCTATTGCGGAATAGGAGAAAACGTTATCAAATCAAAATGAAATAAGAAGAGGAGGCAAGTAGATACAAGAACTGGAAAGAACTTCCAAAGCTAGGGCAGGCGAAACCAATACTAGGCAACCAATACAACCAGCAACGTTTCACAAACTTCATATGCTTTATATAGGAACAACCTAAAAATAATAACAGGTATCGTAACTGAACACTGCAAACTTAGAAAGCACCTAAGTTTACTTGTAGTGGTAAGCAGTGCCACATGTTCTGCAACACGCATAAGGAAACACCGGACCACATACTTGGAAAATTTTGACTACTCATGCACCAAAGAAAAAACCATCTGGGGCAATACCAGGTGAAAGAGAGCGACCTATCCTCTCTGAAGGTGCTCCGAATACTAGAAGATGAGCAAGTTCATCCCGATACAATACAATACATCATTCATTTATTCAAAGGTTATAATGCTAGTTTTTTGACGCAAAATAGAAAAAATGGAACCATGTAAAATAAAATATGCAAAAAAAAAAAAAAAGAAATTGATAAAGGCATGCCAATTTATAACAGTTTTGTTTATTGATCTTATCCGTACCTAATTACTTGTTTTTTCAATGTACATATGTACGTATCGCGCATACAGGTGGATGATTTAAAAAAAAAATAAGCGATTCGGCGAACAAAAAATAAAATTTCTTTGAGTTAATTTAATATCTTTAATCAATAAATTCATACATACATAATTAAAAAAAGTCATTTACAATAAATAACCTAAATAAAACGCCCATATACCAGATAGCGAAAACTAACGGAGTACGGTCTAGGCCCTTGTATTTTTTTCTGCAAAAATGTCGATGACTTATTACAACTTTCACACTTAAAATTGTATTTTGTGTTATTTTTTAAATTCTAAATATAACTTATTTCAAAAACATTATTATCAATGAAATTTTGATGTGAAAGCGATGAACTTTTGGAGAATAAATTTCCCAAACCGTTTGACTTCAAGTATGAAACCTTACAAACTAATTAAGGCAATGAACAACAACTTTTAAAGCTTTACATCTGAATGACCGCGAAATTTTTATTCTAATACCATATTTTATCTTACCTCTAAAATAGACATTTTGGCGAATATTATTCCAGTTGAAAACGCTTGCTCTCTATCTTTTAAGAGGTCTCCTGTTTTTTTTTTATTTTTTGGAAAATTTATTTTTGACGAACAACCCATTATAATAAGAAACTGTTGTTAAACAATTTACGCACTCGTGAAGTTTGAGCAGTTTTTTTTTTTTTGTTAAGTTTTACTTTATCCAGATGTATTTGGAATATCCGTCCCCTTAGCATAATGGTTATTGCGTTCGACCGTCATGCTGGAGATTCAGGTTTTTTTTTATATATTTTGCGCTCACTAAAAGGATTATGACTACCCATAAAATTTTTGAGCACAATCGTTAAGGAATTTTATAGAGAATTTAAAGGGAGATACAGTGCGAGGGAAATATTGGGCCGGGTAAAGCATTCCACATTCGTGTAGGGCAGCTAAAGGAAGAACCTTTGAATTTAACAGTACGTCCTAAGTTGGGATCAATGGTAAACTGATGCGCATTTCCGGAAGTGGGAGTATTACAGTAGCATTGTTTAAGCCTATCATACGCTGTCGTTCTAAATCTACATGAGAAGCTGAGCGTACAATTTAATGGATTAGAAGTGTCAGACGAAAGATCATTGATGAATATCAGTAAAAGAATCAAAGATAAAACGGTGAACTCGGCTCAAATCATTTATTTTATGAATTTCAGACTTAAAACCGTCCAAAACGATGTAAAGATTTGTGCCATCAGATCATCAATGAACCTATTACTACGATATACAGACTGCCGGTCATTGGGAAGCTATTGTCCTTCAAAATATTTCAAAATATTGAGCTGATAATTTATCAGCGGTTCCATGACCTTGGAAACAATGGACGTAAGTGCGATTGGAAGGAGAAGAAGAAGGAGAAAAAGATTCGCCTTTTTTAGGGACAGGCTGCTGTACAAATGCTGTTTTCCATCCACTCGGAAAGAGATCTTTCAGTACCCTTGTAACTATACGAGTGCGAAATATGATTTAACCAATGAAATCGTTTCCACTCTCTAGTACAGGAGGAGTCATGACACTTTCTCGGAGCGTCAAATTAACAGCAAATTGGCTTTTTCTTGTGAGCTGACAAAGGGCGCGCCATTTGAAGACGAGCGCAGGCACCACATGAAATTGAAATTTGTATTTAAACATGTGTCGTATTGCGGTTGAAGCTGATAAGCAACATAACTCACATGTATGGCGAGACCATCGTGCCGGCCACTATAATTGTACCGATACCATGCACACAGAAATGTGTGAGAGGTCGCTAATTTCGGGATATCTACCTCAATTTTTTTTACTTAATATGACTACAGATGGAACATTGGTGTATTTTTGCTCTAAAATACTAGTAGTGCTAGCAAAATATTTGTAAAGCTCCATTTTTGCCCTTTTCGTTAAACCCTTTATAGTCAAAAAATGCTTGTTGAGAAATTGCTATGTTGTAATAGCAATTTCTCAACAAGCATTTTGTTGCACCATATGTTTATATGACGAATTGACAACCGTTATTATTCAAACGAACAAATTCATCTGTTCACGATTATAGTAGTGCATGGGTTAGTGTAGATAAATATTATTTTCCTTCGTATTTATGGAATTCAATGTTTTGAAATAGGTTAGATTTTGTTTAATCATTAAAATTACTTATAATTTATTGACTTTTAGTAAAAGGTCCCATTTCCAATGCAATGGCAAGAGGCAAGCCCTGCACTTCCGAATATCGTGACCTATAAGATTGATTCAGAAAGCCGAAACTTCTTCGGAGGTTCAAAACCCAATTGTCAAAGATAGAAACTTACGGGCGTATTTTACCAAAATTGATAAAACAAGTCGTCGGGCATTCTGAAATCATTCCATTAATTCCAGCATGAAAACCACACCATATGAATTCGAAATGGAACGCTGTCGATAAAAGCGATTTGTGGATCACTAAATTTGGATAAATTTATATCGATTTGAAATGCATTTCGAGGAAAAGTGAAATTTGTCTTTAAACTGGAATATCCTTGAAAACAATTTTTTCGTGCATTGAGATGTGAATATCTATAAACCTTGAGCATTAAAAAACTTTGTAAAAATATCGCCTGTTTCGACCAAGTGATTTCTAAACACTTAACAAGTATTCAAAATGTTTACCACATAAGAACAATTTATGATATTTTAAAAAGGTCTAACCGTAAAAACGTTGTTTATACATATAATAGTTTATTATAATAGATATTTGCAAATGGTTATAACTCCAAATGCATTTCAACCAACCTTATTTTGAAAAAAAATAATACAAATATAATTTTTATTTACTTTCAGATTATATTTAAAAAATACCTTACTCAACGACAATGGCTCTCTCTCATCCTTCTGACAGTGGGTTGCATGCTCAAGCAATTCAATTTTAATGCAAGTAGTCAATCTGACTCTGATCTCGCCAACTCTACCATAACATCTGGGAAAAATATAACCGGCTTCGATCTTAGCATAAGTGCCGTTTGGATTCTTGTTCAAACAATATGTTCCTGTTTAGCTGGCGTCTACAATGAATACCTCCTCAAGGACAAGGGTGCGGATGTAGATATATTCGTTCAGAATGTATTTATGTACTTTGATTCCATCGCTTGCAATGCTGGCATTCTACTCCTGCGGGGAGAATTGCTTGATGCTTTTACTTTTACAAATATACAGTCGGTGTTCCGGTTAAGCGTAGTGGCAATTATCATCAATAACGCAGCAATCGGGATTGTTACGAGTTTCTTTCTCAAATACTTAAATTCAATACTCAAAACTTTCGCTAGCGCCTTAGAACTTCTGTTTACCGCAGTATTATGTTATTTCCTATTTGCAATACCAATCTACATAAACACAGCTCTGGCCATAGCTGTTGTATCACTTGCCATTTATTTGTATTCACAAAGTCCGGTAGTGAACTTGGGAAAGGTTCGACAAGGTTCAATGGTAACCGATTCAATGTCGAGTCGCAAATTGCTAGACCCAGACACGGACCTAGACATGGAAGAAGTCTAAATTATTTTTTAATATCTGATGTATGTATGTATTGTATATGCCTATACTTAAACAAAGTATGATTCACCAATAAAACAATAGGTACATTTATTTTTTTTTTATATAAAAAATAAAAAAAAAACTTTTTTATTTAATTGAACTTCGTCTTAATGGTAAATACGATTATTCGTAAGAAAGTTTATTTTAAGGATTCCCCGCAATATTATAAGGCCATAATATTAAAGAACAAGTTTCAATGCATCATACATTGTCGTCATACTTGGACTCCCTGAAGGATCGTTCGTAGTCACAGTGGTGGAAATTATGGCGTTCGCGGCATGTTTCAAGATGTTCTTGCATTGAACCTGGTTTCACTAAATGGCATGCATTGTAGATGCACACTTCTAATGGTGGTCCACGATAGTTTCTCTGGCACTTGAGGATATGGCCAGGTAGCCTAAAGGTAACGATTCTGTGTTCACTATTGAAAGGACAAATTGAATAGTCGTTTGCATTCACCATCTCTGTTGGGCTGATATTAATGATCAAAAGGTGTTGAAAAAAATTAATTTGTTTATAATATTTACCTTTTTATTTTAACTGGAAAACTACAAGATAATCAGAGAAAAGTTTAATATATATAAGAGATAGACGGCAGGCTAGACCTACTGGTCTGGTACTGGTTACTGGATTGGCTAGGCTAGGCTTCCTAATTCCAATGGAAGTGTCAAGTCAATTGTCAAATCGAAAAATACTGTTCGTTTTGTTAATATATTTCATTGCAAATATCAATAAGGCACTCCACACACTAATTGAATTTTAAACCAGCTTTTGAAGAGCTTCGTGTGCACGTACGATATTACTCCTATCAGATAAAAGTTTACGAATTATCCAATTCGGTTTATCATCTACATTCAATGTACGTACGGCAAAAACTACGCCTATAAATCCCGACAAAATTAGATACTAATGAGTCAGCAGCAGCAAAATGATTTCCCCCGCATTCATTAGTTTCTTTAAGGCTAGGCGCGCACATTCAATTTTTAGTTTCGCAACTGCTTGGTTCGAGCAACTAAAAAGTTTGTGTTTTGACACAAACTAAACGATTGCCTAAAATGAGTTCGCTATTTTGTGTAACATATAATAGCCGTGTTTTTTTGGAAAAGTTATCCGTAGTACAGTAGGATTTTATATGAATAACAAATACAACATCCGCAGTAGGATCACTGCCGCTACTCGAGTAAACGTCAAATCTCTATCCGCAGCAGGATTTCACTTCTCCTTTTATCGGAAGTGATCCTAAAAATTGAATGAAAGCCTAAGACAAATTTAAACTATAATTTTCAAGGTCGCATTAAGAATGTTGAAATTTGGAAAAATATGAAATATCAACAATGAAACTTGTTCGAAACGTCGGGCCACAAAAATTATAATTATTTCTAAACAAAATGTAAACGCTGTAAGTTTGGAAAAACTTTTTATATTTACACCCATGTTCTGTATTCCGAGTAAAAGTGAATTGAAAACGAATTTCAATTTCACTTTAAATGAAAAAGCATGTTCTATATTCCGAGTGCCGAATTTCTTTTCGAAATGTCAAAATCAGCTCAAAGACAATTTGCATCATTTATTCAAACATTGTTTCTTGTGCAAAACGAAAAAAGATTCACTATTACTCGTATTATTAATAAGTGGTAGAAGGGACGAAAATAAGTGATAGGAGAGTTCGTGGAAAAGTTTTACGTGGTAAAGCCAACATTTTAGATCTTCCAGAAGCAGCGTAAGTTGAAATGGGGAATGAATTAACATGGTCTGAATAGCCTTACTAAAAATAGGCAAACATTGGTTTCTTTAATGGTCTATAAATAAAAAATAGGAGGCCAATTACGACTCGTAGAGATCTTAAATCTGGGTGACTTTACAACTCTTAACCATTTCTGAGTGCGCGTCAGCAAGAATGGATAGGATTTACAATTCGATTTCGAACGGCTAATAAGCAGCACTTTTAATGACTAGAGATGCTAAGGATTTTGTCAATTCCTTGCAAGAGAGACAGTACAGGCCTAAAAAAATTTGTGTGCAGTGGCTGAGAAATCATTAAATCAACCCAAGACCTTCTTTAAAAATATATACATAACATACAAATTATTTAAAAAATATACATGGATTTATAAACTTGTTCGCATAATTGTTTATGAAATAAGACAACATTCTTTTTTGGCTGAAATTAAACGAGTTGTTTTATAAGGCTAGCCGCGCACTAGCAATTTTAAGTTGCGAAACTGTTTGGTTACTTATAGAAAACAGATGAACTGTTTGGTTGAATGTCCGTGAATTTGCAGATAATTATATGTTCAATAAAATGCCGAACTTATTTTAGGCAATCGTTTAGTTTGTGTTAAAACACAAACTTTTTAGTTGCTCGAATCAAGCAGTTTCGCAACTAAAAATTGCTAGTGCGCGGCTAGCCTAAGGATTGACTTCCATGATTTTGAACATTTTTCTCTAATATATTTTATTTTCTTGTTGAAATTAATAGGAAAACATTTTTAAATTTAACTGAAAATCCAACCACATTTTTTAAATACCGTTGACAATTTGAAAGAAGTGTATTCTTTCAATTCTTATCAAATTCATTGAAAAAACTAATCAATTATTTTAAGATAATTTCATTTAAATCCATTTATCTTGATGATCCGATAATTAGAACTCAAGTTGTAGGATTCGGAAGGATTATTCAGTAAAGTGGTTTTTATTATTTTTTTCTAATCTATCATGTAATTTAATTTGAATTTATTTCCGTTCAGTAAGGCCAGGGCCGGACAAGCCATACGTTCAAGCTGTGCAAATGCGCAGGGCGCTGAACTCAAAAGGCGCCTTGGGCAAGCGTTAAAAAAGCCACTACTTCATAACCACTACCTACCATCTTTTTTAAGTCTCATTTCTTTTTATAGCTCATTCCAATATTGGTATTTATTATATAATTAACAGCTGATTCTGAATTTAAAGACAGATATACATATATATATAGATACATATCAAGTTTTCCAAAAATAAGTCGATGTTTAATTTCCTATACACACCCCCATTCCCACAGTAAAAAAAAACTACATCACAAAATCTTTACAAAGTGCACAATTTTGTTCGCTTAACAACAGATACCTACATATTTGCTATTTTTCTCTTTATCAATCCACTATTACGTTATTCTTCACATTCACTATCGCGTGTATGAGTGAAGGCATTTATTTTATTTTGTTATCCCTCCCCTATGCAGTGTAACATAAAACAGAATTTCAACAGCAAATACAGACAGTTACCAGTTTGCAAGTTGATAACATGAGCACGATGCCAATTCTTCTATATGAAATCGAAGTCAGCAATGTTACTCAAACAGAAATTCTGAGGTACAAAATTCATACTCAGTGCGCAGAATTAAAAGTTGCGTCTAGGAATTTAAACTCTTCCGGTTGAGTGTTTCTTGTACTATGTTTTAGTTTGGCACTGGCCTCTCTGTTTATGAGTGAAATTTTATCACTGTCGTGTGTCGAGAATGAGACAAAGGGTTGAAATATGGAAATACTTGAGTGATGATGATGAGTGAATCTGTTTTATTCAATTTCTCCTTTTCTCTATTTTTTTGTTCTTGCCAGTTATTGTTTACATTTAAAAAGGGATTTTTTGACTGGTCTAATTACTTTATTAACTTCCCATAGGGAGTTATTTGTCTATGTATTATGGTAAAAAAAACTCAAAACAAAAGAAAGGATAGGGAATCTATATTTACAATAAAACTTGCTACGCTACTATTCCAGTAGTGTATACGAGTATGTATAAGGTTATGATAATGGTTCAAACATGAAAGGAAAAGAGGCTGGTGTTCAAAACAAAATTAAGTGTTTTGAACCAAGAGCTTATTTTGTTCAGGCTGCTTGCATTCCTTTTGGTTGTTGTTGGTTTTTAATGATTCAGCTTGCTGTTCATTGGAAGCTGTAAGTTTTTTGACATTGCTCAATGCATATAAAACTTTGTATCAGGTTCAACAATGCGTTGGGACATACATACATATATACAAAAAAATTCGCTGGTTTGACCTTAAAACCCCTTTCTGAAACCAGATGGGAGTAGACTAAATGCTTAACTATTCAAAAAAATCTTAGAAGCTATAATATGAAGCTCTTATTGAAATATCTGAGGCTGGAAACGTTAAGAATAGAAACATGCAGTCTGTTGCAGCCTCAATCAACTCAATTAACTGGGTTCTATTGTACACCAGCAAGTTTCCCGCAACTCATCTATGTACTATCATATTACACAATATAGTTAACTTTAAACATACATACATGTCTAACTATGTACTTCTCTCTTACAAAATTCGAATTAATAAAGTCAGTCTTTTTTCAATCATCGACGACGTAGCATGAACACAGTCATTAGGAAGTAAAATAAGTTTCAAGTTTGTATGTTGCATATTAATCTAGTTTGATATTTTAGAAAAAAATAATGGCACAAAATTTTAATTGAATTAGTACGATGCTAAAGCTGTTTTAGTATGATACTAGGTTAAAACAAGAATTTTAATCGAATATAGCATCATACTTCTCTACCCTTTTATTAAAGTTAAAATCATCGAATACCTACTTTATTTTTTTAGTATCGCGCTAGCTTCATATGACACTTTGACATTTGCAGACATCAAAAAAGGTTCGTGTACTTATTTTTTTAAACGAAATGTCGTTGTTTTAGGTGTGTTCAGAGCAATTTATTAAAGAAATTCTTTTAGTACGATACTAGTGAGAAAATGTTTAAAATTAGGAATGAGTTAGTAAACTACTATAAAGTTAGCAAATTGTTAAGTAGTATCATACTAATACCTTAATAATAGGCTGTTTAAAATTTTGCGCCAATATAACTAGTAAGTATTTACAAACTCCGTCTGCTAATTTATCTACTAAATATGCTACTAAATACTCTTTAGTGGAAATGCCGGCAGAAGAACAATTCACTAACGTGCAATCAGCTGAAGCCATAGCTCTAAATCTATAAATACCATCACAGTTTCCTCAAATAACAGTTTGTTGAAACTAAAATTAATAAAAAACTACTTCAGGACCCCAAAGACTCAGGAAAGATAAGTTGACTAGTCAATCATGGCTATAGAGAAAGAGCTTGTCAAGTCATTATATTATGATGATCTGGTAGCTGAGCTTGCTAAAACAGAAGCCAGAAAAGTTAATATAGCCGGTTCTATTTATTTTTATTAAAATAATAATCTTATTATTATTTCCTACATGAGCAACAATTAATGAGTTCATTATTTATTTTTGAATTAGTTTTTAAATATTTTTTACTTCAAAAAATACTTTTTTCAGTTCCTAAATTTTTGTGATATATTTTTTTACTATTATTTTTGTGATATATTTTTGATTTCTTAGTTTTTAATAAAAATCATATTTATTTTAATTAAATATAAGTATTATCTAGGAATAGGCCTCTTGAGGATCCCTCGTTAAAAAAACGCATTGCAAAAGGGTACCCCTTGGGTAATGAGAAAATGACTTTTTCCGCCAATCCAATCCAAATGAGAGGCGCCACTGATAAAGCTTGCGCAGGGCTCTAATTTAGCTCGGGCCGGTCCTGAGTAAGGCTTATGTATTTGTTAACTCCCCAACCATGAGACTGCATTTAAAAGCTTTATTTCAAAAATGGATCAAAATAGGGTATAATAATAAATTATTTATAAAATCAATTCAATACTAATTAATCAGTATAAGTAGGACACAGAAATTATCCAAATAATGTACATAAATGTCAATATTATAGTGGTTACCATGTGGTTACTAAGAAGCCTCAGAGTAACTTTCGATTTATTTACATTCCAAATTTTTTGTTTGCTTTATATAGAATACCTTCATCTTGAGTCTTTCCTTTCTGGGGATATGTCTGAGCTGTGGTGTTACCAAAAACTATCGCTTGTATTTTCGAAGCTCTTGCTAAGGATAAACTTACATTTTTAATGACGAAATTCATTAAGTTAAAATAATAATAAGGCCAAGAATAATTGGACACAAAATTAGGGCCAAACTTTAATAAATTCCAGTTTAAGTTTTGTTTTAGCGGCCTTACTATTTTCTAAAAATATACTGCTTTCTTATGGGCTGAAATTCATTTTTTTCGTTAATATTACAAAAACTCATCCATATTGTATACCATAAAAACAAAATTCAGTTAGTAGAACTCATTCTCATTGGATGTAACCCAGTAAAATTAGACTTAAATTTAGACAGTGCTCATTTTGGCGTAGTACTTTCTTTTGCCATCTTTAACATATCCAACAAATTCTATATATTTGAACCACTGCATATAATTTTCGTCGTGAACGCAACAAAATTCAGTTTTGTTGCAAGGTTATTTATTTATTTGTCCATTTCTTTATTTATTTATTCATTATTGTATTTATTGTTTGAAATATATGTAATATTAAATTGTGTTTCTGTATTTACAGTTTCTTTTTATTATTTCTTATTTATTTGTTAACTTATTCATTTTTTGTTTATTTATATGATTCTTGCAAATTTCTTAAATTATAATCCGTATTCATAAATTGTATAATATATACTTCAAAAAATTGTATGTAAACCATGTACATATTTGAGACAAGTACTTTTCGGTGCTTCCTGCCTCCCATTCTCTCCATTTTTGGATAACACATTTTTGACAATTTAAAGTAGTTTTTTTTTGTAGCTTTTTCCTTAGATTTTTCCACTTATTAAACTGTGTTATTTATATTAAAAAAAATATTTTTTCGGTAGTAAGGTAGAGTTATACCATATAACTGTAAATTTTGCAATACAGTTTTTTTTTAGGAAAAAAATATAAATAATTTCGGCTACAATAAAAATTCAACTGATTTTTTTTTCAAATTTCTAGAAAACTATCAGTTCTTTGTGAAAGTTGAATTACCTGGGATTAAAATATGGCTGATGGACATTCAAAGAAATTTGAATAAAAGCAGCTTTAACTCTTGATATACATATACATATGTATGAAAAACAGCGATTTAATGGTTCTTGTGTTTACTGCAGAAGCGCAATAAATGCATTCGTATTATGCGAAAAAATGATATTTTTGTGATAAGCTAATTTGAAGTATCTATTTTATTTTAAGGATTTGTGTAAACAAAAACCAAGTAGACACATGTCAGAAATTTTTTTAGAAAATTCTCCTGATATCTTCCTACGACACAATTTTTACAGATTCAATAATTAAAATATCACAAGAAGTTTCTAATGTTGGTGTTGGTCTAACTGTTGGCAACTAATTAACTCAACGTTAGTTGTATTAGTCTTTTAATCAAAATTCTCAGTTATATAAAATAGAATAGGCAAAAGCAAGAAGTTAAAACAAAAATCATTTTATTAAACAAAACAAAAAATAAACATTTGAGTCTGTTAACTTTTTTACTTATCGAACGCGATCGTCCCATATGTCCGCAACGCTGTCTATAACAGTTTGTGGGGTGGAAAGCTTGTGTCGCATAAAATGACCTTGAATCTGAGCTGGACTAACTGGTTTCCCTACAGCCAAGACATTATTTGCAAATTCAGCAGCCGCATTTGAACCATTTACACTTGTGTCGCTTTTGTAAAATCGGTTAAACATTTCTGAGAGCTGATATGCGCTACAGTAGCCAACATATTCTTTCATGTCCACTCGACCAGGCCGAATCAAAGCTGGATCGAGTCTCTCCAGATAGTTTGTTGTCATAAATACAATTCTAGCCTCGGTAGATGCAACACCATCGAGGCAATTTAACAGTCCACTGAACGTTACCCTGTTGAGACCTTCGTAAGCAGACTTCTGTTGGCCAACGTCTTCTCGTGAAACAAAAGCAGCATCGATATCTTCTAGGAGAATTATAGATTGTTCTGGGGCAACGTTAAGAAGATGATTCAGTCGATCATCGGTAAGTCCGCGCTCCGACAGATTTAGTAGACAAATCCCGTACTCTAACTCTCCAGCCAAAGCAGTAATAAAGCTGGATTTTCCACATCCTGGAGGTCCATACAAGAGGTAGCCTCTTCGGTAGGGAATCCCTCTTTCAGTATACCACTTTGGATTTGAAATAAAATCCTTACAATCTTTGATGATTTTAGACGCCATACCCTCGTCCAAGACCACCGATTCAACGGGACGGCGTTTTCTGGGATGACCAAATGGCCGCCACTCAGATCCCATGGCAGTGTACATAATAGTTTTCCCTTCTTTACCCTTAAGTGCTAATTGACGAGCTTCCTCGAGGATACTGAAGTATAAATTTCGATCTCTTCCGAACGCAGTCAGCGTTACAGTTTCAAATGGAAGCCCCATGTGGAGATCTAATGTTTGTGATTCCCGGGTTCTTTCAACTTTAATCCATACGCCTTGATAACGCATCAAATGTGTTCCAACACTCGGTATAAAGTCATAGTTCGTACAGATTTGCCCAGAATCCTTCTGCACGAAGGAAGTTTCAACGCTCAAATGTTGTGTTTTTCTAGCACCTTTTATAGTGATCCACTGCAACAGCCATTGATAGGATTTGTCTCGACATGGAACTTCCAATGTAATCATCATATGCCGCCGGAATAGTATCAATGCTCCTTGCAACCCCTTCCGAAGCACAGCAGCTCCAGCCCCGAGGCCAAATAATCCGAAACCAGCCCCGAAATAAGGATTTGATGAAAGGCCATTGATGATCTCGGAAATAGGCATTTTAAAGAATAGTGTCACTTGATGATTTAATAAATAAATTTATGAATTATTTTATAATTTTTTCGAAAAACTGAAGAAAAACATTGCGCAAAACTTTGTGCTTTTTAACCACACATAATTACAGCTGATAATGACAGACGTCAGACGAATGGGATTTGGATTTTGGGACTGTTTGGTTTTTGTTCCTATTTTCTATATTTAAAGGTGAGAACGAAATCCAAAGTTCTCAAAGTTGCGTTCGGGATCTTATCTTAACTACTTGGTATGCTTTGACCCCTTTCACACAAGACATTTTTTTCACTTCACTTTTTCACTTTTGTCTTTCTTTTTAAAGTAAGCAATTCGTCCATCCAGCAATTCGTCCATCATAGACAAAAGGAAAAAATCTGTTTTATTTCAATGAATTCTTTTTAAATGTTCTGAAGACATTAGCCGTGTTTTTTTGGAAAAGTTATCCGTAGTACAGTACGATTTTATATGAAAAACAAATACAACATCCGCAGTAGGATCCCTGCCGATACTCGAATAAGCGTCAAATCTCTATCCGCAGCAGGATTTCACTTCTCTTTTTATCGGCAGTGATCCTACTGCGGATGTTGTTATTCATATAAAATCCTACTGTACTACGGATAACTTTTCCAAAAAAACACGGCTATTCTTAGAATTCGGTTTAAAACAGGATATCAAGTTGTTGTAATGCATGGATTTTAATAATTTCTATGGATAAATTCTGATAATAAAGATGGCTATGTTGTTGATGATCTGTCAAACAAAACTATTTGAAAAGAACTGAAATATATTTAACTGAATAGATATTTAAATGAATTAAATAAAATACAAAGATTCCCATGAATTTTATTTTTGCACAGAATCAAATCATTAAGTCAAATCTATGACGAAAAAAAATTGACATATTTCTTAGTTAACTTCTTCAATTTTCTGGTCACTGATAAATTAATAAGGGTATTCATGTAAGCGCGGAAAACCCTGATAAACCTCGGAAACCAGATAATTTTATCTCTGCAGAAACGAGCTGTAAAAATTTGTATGGGAAAAACATTTTGCAAATCTGATAAAATTATCTCAAGAATTTGATGCGGAAAGTGAAGAAATAAACCTGATAAACTAAAGAAATATGGATTTTGACTTTTAATTTGACATTTCACAAAATATTTACGCAAGTATTTTTTAGGGGGCGTTCATGAAAACATATCTTTCTACAAAGTGGAAAATTTAGGCCTATTCTGCCACATCTGTTATTCTGCTATAGATTTTCTGTTATGAATCATAAAAGATTTCCATCTTAAAAGATCTTTTATAATTGGTATTCAGGGGCTCGAACTTTTATAAAAGTCTGTTATGCAACTTCGAAAACGAAATCTGTTATGAAACTGAACTAAATCTGCTATCAAAATCAGCTGTGTTTAAATAAAATAATTCATCTGACAAAATTAAAATGGATGACGAACAAAAAAGTAATCTCTTCTCTTACACATTATTGGTGTCCTCTACTCTACTTACATATACATATGTTTATATAATACTCGTATGTGTGTAAATATATTTTCTTTCATTTGTCTCATTTTAAAAAGATTTCGTTGACGAAATATAAAATATATCGTCGTCGTTCTATGAAACGTCCATTCTTAACAAAAATGTAATTTAATTCTTATTTAATTCATTCCAGATCAGCCATATTTGCAAAATATTGTATTGCAGAATGGACGACGATGATATATCAATTTTTCATTGATATACTCGTATCTGTGTATGTATTGAAATCTTTTATGATAAAAGTCACAGAAGTTTGTCTTTTATTCTTTTATGATTTTTAACAGATTTCATAACAGATTTTGGCATGCTGAATACCAAAAATGCTATTCGTAAAAGATTTTTTCTATGTTCGAACGTTTGACAGTTCATAAAAGTTTTCTTAGCAGATTTTATAACAGATTTTAGCGTGCTGAATACCAAAATTAAAATTCATAAAAGATTTGTTGACAGCTCAAACATTTGTATGGAAATTCATAGCAGAATAACAGAATAAAAGA
Source organism: Chrysotoxum bicinctum (assembly GCA_911387755.1). Taxonomy (NCBI): domain Eukaryota; kingdom Metazoa; phylum Arthropoda; class Insecta; order Diptera; family Syrphidae; genus Chrysotoxum; species Chrysotoxum bicinctum. The sequence continues at coordinate 51,048,637 of OU426987.1, forward strand.
ATAAAAGATCTCGCCGAATAGGCCTAATTATCTCGTTTCATGAATACCCTCAAAGTATTTATTTTGCAAGTTTGTGTCAGAAATTATGGCAATTTGTTCCTTGTACGAATGCAGTATAAATATTCGTTAAGAAAAAGAATGCAGCAATATAAACAAAGTGTGCTGGTCCCATAACTTCGAGACGGCGTCTATTCTGTCAAATTAGAAACAGCTGAAATTTGAAGTTGAGGAAGGACTATCGTATCGTTTGTTCTTGTTCTTCGTCGGCTCGGAAAGTTAAATTGTTTGGATTTGGATTGGAAATGGAATAAATAAAATACTGACAAATATTTCATATATTATATAATTTATTGAGTGCTTTCTGGGGTTTAATACCTAATTTATCATTTACACAAAATGATTTTTTGGTTTGATCTTTTTCAAAAGATCTAACCTCTACATAAAATTAAATTAACCCGGTGTTTGAGGTGCTCCATGTTTTCGCGGTTGACCACCGTGAAACTTAATACTCATTAGGATTCCAAATAAAGTGCATTCAAAAATCCTTCAAAATGATGAAAATAGTTGCCCTCAATGAATCGGAAAGTGAAGATGAAGTTGCAGATGAAACTGTTGTTACAGATGAAGCCCAGGTACGTTTACTTAAAAGAAAATTGCCTCACTAGTTGGTGACAAAAAAAACTTAATTCTCTGTTGTATTGTTAGGAAACTATTGCCGAAACTGAATATATGCGAGCCTTAAAATACAAAGGCGCGGGGAAACCAGATTTGGCTCTTTCATTAATGTTGGAATTGTTGGAAACTCGTGTTCTTAATGAGGTACCTTATCAATAAAGAAATATGAACGTTCTGTTGTAACCAACCAAAGCTCTGGAAAAGTTTTTGTTGAAATCCCTATCAGGGAGGCTTTTCAAGGTTCTAGATTTGTATGGATGGTTTTAGTAGTGTCATCACCTCTGTTTTCACAAGTGATTACAACAACAGAAACCAATACGGATAGCTTTGGTTAAACAACGGAATGGGATTGATGTCTTGCAAACTGGCGATTAGAAATTTTTTTCTTTTTTTATTATAGGTATGCATGGAAAGCAATAACGAAAAACTACTCGCCATCCGTTATAACTGCCACAAAAATATAGCTCTGATTTATGAAGAAAAAACGGAGTTCCAAAAGTCCTTAGATCATTTTATGCAGGTAAATATTTTAATTTGTGAATGCTGAAAATAAAATGCAATCTCATTCATACATAGCTAACATAAGTAACTCCTACTGTTATTTAGGCAATTCACATTGACGACACTGATGTGTACACCATGCATCGATTGGGTCAACTTGCTCTTCGCTTACGAGTCTTAGACATAGCTGATTATGCATTCGAAAAATGTCTTAAACGTAATCCAAACCACTGGTCGGCTGCCGATGGAATTCTTCAAGTAATGTGTCTCAATCAAAATTTTATGGGCGCATATGGTTGGGCTCTTAAATGGTATATCAAAGACAACAAATATGAACGTGCTCTTGATGTCTTAACTGAGATCACAGAAAACTTTCCCGACTTAATAGAATTCTATCAAACAATTTGGAGTACTCCATTTGTTAAACCAAAAGGCCGCACCTGCAAAGGCAAGAAAAGTGTGTTCCCCGAACCAAGAGATATTCCAGAAGTAGATACTAAAATGATCAAACCAGATCTTGAACAATTTCGAGTGAAGAAGCTTGACTGGTTGTCGATTGGAAGATACATTATTTCAGTATATAATCATTTACATGAGACAAAGCAATGTCTTTTTTTTATTTTGAGTGTGGATGATTTTCTTGAGCAGACAAAAGATGAAGATAATGAGAAATCGTCTCGAGATATCGAAATACCACAGGATACCGGGTCGGCCGAGAGTAATGAAAACTCAAATGAGCCATCGAGCAATTCCAATCAATCACCTGCAAGTAATTGTCAACAAGAAGAAAGTGTGAGTTCCGGGAATGATGCAGCAGTTTTTATAACGCCATCCACTGATAACATCGGTTCGAGAACTCCTCAGCAGGGCAACGATTCGAATGCCGAAGATTCAGATACAAATGCAAAACTTGAGACTGAAACTAGCAAACCAAAGCCAAGACGAAGGTGTAGCGATTTGAGTTTCCTCGAGCAATGGGGCTGGCACAAAAACCGAAGACATACTTCAAGGAAAAAGAGTCAGCAGGATAGGCCAGAAGTTGACACCACGTTGAATGGCTTTTTGAAACGGATTCTCGCCAAATTTACTGAGTAAGTTTAAGGTTTTAAGTACATAATACTAGCATGTGCTTGATTTTATTTAACAAATGAGTTAAAATCATGTTTACAATTTCACAATGTAAAGCATTGGCTTTGCCATTGCCGTCAGCCAGATACATTATTTATACTAAACAAGATAAAATTCACGGTTATGTTAGGCACACGTACTTGCTCTTAAATTAATACAATCAATTTCAATCAACTTACAAGTAAGACAACAGTACCCATCGCTACATGTAAACTTACGATAAAGCAAGATTTTATAAAAATTTCAAACCTTAGTTGGAACAACATCACCAGGTGCTTGGCAATAAAACAGATCTGATCTGATGTTATAATCGGACACTGTTTAATAGATAGTCACGCTTCGCGAGTTGGTGTCTACTCAATCGATTTCTGCAGAGGCTGCAGTAAACACTTACTCACTTATGTGCAATTTGCATGTCCTGCTCTATTCTCTATCCTGAAGATGTAGACTCCATTTGGGATATTGGGAATTCGAGCGATTGGGCAAATACTGAAATACAGAGTCTATTTTATTGCAATTCGTTCAATCATCTGACCTGCCGTTTTCCATAGAATTTCTATGAAGTTGTGATCAGAGGACTGTGCTGGCACTTCATAATAATAATAAGGCTTTTGTTAAGCCACTCCTTGACAAGTTTACGTTTTGCTAAGGATTGTTGTCATATTGGAATATCCATCATTCTCCTCTGCATCAGAAAGCATAATTCAAGAATTTGCAGGCTACTTGACCGTAAAAAATGTGCAAGACAATAATGTTGCCTCCTCCGTGATGAACTGTCCCCTTGTACAGTAAAACAGTTGGAATTTGGGCCTTCGGCCTCCTTACCGTACGAAATTTCTTGAAACTAATTTCGAACTCCAGTGTTGCTCGTCGATTTTTATAAATAAAAGTATTCTTTGCCGGATTGTCCTACTTAAGATATCTAAGCCTAAGTCCTTTTGGATATTTTTGGACGATGTGAAGGGGTCATTTTTAATAAACTGGTGGTTTTTCGTGGCTTATTGATATTTTAAAGCTAAATTCATAAAATAAATTTATCAAATATCAATAATCAGTTTTATTTCAATTTACAACGACCAGCATTATTCTCAATCATCCGTCATTATTAAAGGCTATCGAATATTAATCATCGTGATTGCATTTCTCCCCTGAATCAGTTCCCCCGTGGTACCCATAGGATTGCTCATCAATTCATCATCGAGCCTAATTTTGGAATTACCGTTACATACAGGGTCAGTCACACAACTCGATTATAGAATAAATTACCCGAAACTTTTCTCTCTTGCCATTTTATTTTCCAAACATTCAAGACAATTGCTCCCTCCCTAATTTTCCCCATCACTACTCTAGTGTATTGTACAAAAATTGTACATTATGTAACTATCGCATATCTCTTACATTTACTGTTTGAGCTTAGGTAGTTGGTTGACTTATTCTTATCTGGCATTCTTTTCATGCAACCATTTTCCGTATTCAAAATCGGTCTAGGAATATGTCATTTCTATCGTTTTCTTGGGTTTATTTGTCAATCGTAATTAAAGCATTAAGAAATTTCTTGTAATAGTTTTTCTTTAAACACTAAACACTTTTCCTAAATATTTATTTTTCGCAGTGAGACTTTTGAGGATGATTGGCCTTTTAAATCTCTTGAAAACGATGAAAAGTGCTCATCAAGCGAAAGACGAAAATCTAGCCATAAAATATCATCTGACAAATTCTCATCCTACGAAGAATTTCAAGCTGAAACACAAGATGATTTTATTAAGTTTCTCGAAAAAATGAAATCCAGACCATTTGATTTAATTCTTCTTATTTTTCGTTGGCTTAAATTCGTTTCAAAATATTGGGACAAATCGATGGGAAATGATATGAAAGATGCATATCATGAAATTTGCACATTCTATCTGTAAGTATTAAAGCATCAATTTTATTTGTATTCTTTTAAAAATCACTTAAAACTACTAGGAACCATTATGAATTGGTCACTTGGAATCAATTGTCGAATGATAACTTCAATGCATCCTACCGCATGTGCATGTTCTTCTTAGAACTTGATCTTGAAAAGACTATCAAATCAGACAGGTATTATTAATCTGTAATTTGTTGTATTACTTTGTTGAGATTTATTTTTTTATTAATTAGCGAAATAGGTTCAATGTGGCAACGGTTATTCACACATCTAAGCTTTAATTCTGGATGTGCCTTTGTTATTTCGGATGATCTTTATGAACGCAACATTATTCGTTTGATACACATGGAATATTGCTGGGCAAAGTATGAAAACCGTTTGAGCCAATGCGTTGAAAGTTTGCAGCATCTAGAAGAATTAATCAGCGAGCAGAGTGAAGATTTTTTCTTAGAATTACCAAACATGAACGACGAATCGAACTATCTTGATCGGGAAACTGTAAAAATAACAAGAACTGAAACACAGAGGTGGGTTTTAGTCAAATACGAAAATATGAAGCTTAATTGAAAATATTATTTTTAGGAAAATCGGATTGAATAAAGTGAGAGATTTGTACGAGCAAAAGCAATGGAAGGAACTGATTTTGATTCTAAAAGACAGTCTCATCAATAGTAAAGAAGTAAAAGATAGTGAAGCTTGGGTCAGAGATCTTCAAACACAATTTGAAGTCCTGCTGGAGTCCATTTGGCAAATTGGTGAATATGAAGTTGGTGGCATGTCTTTATTTCAAACAATGCTGAGTTAATTTGAGTTTTTCATATTTTAAGGATTGTCTTATTTGGGCGGAGAGATGTATGCAATATGCCGTCTCGAAATATACTGGCGAAACCGGGGAAACTTATAGACAGAGGAAGTGGGCAGAAAATATAAACTATATATTTACTTACTTAGAAGCTCTAATACTGAATGAAGGATCTCAAATATGTAAGTAGATTTCAAGTTTATTTTCTGTTATTAGGAAGATCACGCTGAGAAAAATCAATGCACTCTCACATGGGATGAGAGGGTATGTCGACCTAAAGTTGCCGTCTTATTTTTGCAAAAGCTGCAAAACTTTGGGTTTAAACAAACCCATATGCATTTTCATACATACCTGGTTTAGGAAAAGCAATATAAAAATAAGCTTACATACAATTTTATATTTTTATATATATTTTGTGGTAAAATAATAATATTGATATTGTTGTTATATTTGTATTTAGTGGATTGTCTAGAAAAATATTTACCTCGTTTGGTGCAAAACGTTATAAAATTACTGGCGTATCAATTGGACTCTGCATTTGATAAAAATAACAATTCACAACATCCATTAGAGATTAAGAGGCCTTGGATAGTATTACATCAAGTATTATTGAGGTAAGTTCAATTAAATCCCATCATTAAATCCAAAAACTTTAAATATTAAATTTTAGGGAAGAACACAACAGTCCTATTGTTATCAAAACTCGTCCGGTTGATGTCACAATGGACACTGAAGAAATCGAAGATCTACTGCCCCATTCGTTTTTAATACTTTTTACTGCTCATGAGTTCTTAGGGAAACGCCAGTGGTGTACACGTGATAATGGCCAATTGCTTCTTTATACCATCGAAATGATTGCACCTAATTTAAGAGTTCCTCTCTATGATTCGTGTCGTGATATTGTCATGGAATATATGGAACAGGTTAGTTTTATTTCTTTTTTTTTTTTAATTGCAAGTTATGAGCTAATTTTTATTTGTTTCTTTTGTTTTAAGACAACTTACTGCCTTTATGGCTATCCGCCGAAAAAAGCTCGATCACGCCACATTGAAGAACATGAAGCGACTTCAGTGGAACTCACATGGCAGAGAGCAATTCAGCTTTTTGACCTCTATCGACCAGAAAACCTCCCAGAATTCAATTCTTATAAACTCGAATCGATCTCAGCTGATATGGAACAGTTGCTGCTTAAGATTGTTCCACTGATTCCAAAAGAAATGGATCCAACTTCAGTGATCTCGAATATACATGATTTTATATCTGGTGCCAGGGATTCTTTGCCCGATAATTGTGTCCTTCTGCCATATAGAATATCATGTATATACTATCTGCTGGCAGATTATTACTTTAAGAGTAGAGACTTCTCGAAAACCCTCAAGTATTATCCTTTGGATCTAGCCTGTCATCCAGATCGTTTCGATTCATGGGCTGGAATGGCGCTATCAAAAGCTAGCAAAATCGAAACAAAACTTAATGGATTCCTAACGATTGAGTAGGTTTTAAATTAAGTTAAGTTACTTTCAACTAAATGGAATTATTTGTATTTAGTATTCCTGCTTTTATGAACGAGTGTGAAGATACCATACGCTGCTTTAAACAGTGTACAAAGTTGAACCATGAGCAAGTACTTGTCTGGATTGAATATGGATCATTTGCATACACATTGCATTCGTTTTGTTCCAGAGATCTTAAACATTCCTCAGATACTCTTTCGCTGGAGCAGTAAGCCTGCTCAAAAGACTGGTGTTCATGCAATTAATTAACATTATTTCTAGATTCACTTGTGTTGAAGATCGTAAAGATAATTTTTTGAAAATCGCAAATGACTGCTTCTCTAAAGGCGATGTCATGCTACAAAATCAAACTGAAGAAGAAAATGACGATGAAAATGAATCACACGACGAGAAGTGGTTAAATCAATATATGCTGGGTAAAATCGGTGAGAAACGAAAAGAGCAACCTTCGGCATATATGAATCATTATTTAAAAGTAAGTAGTATATCTTTAACGTGGTATTTTACTAATCTGGAGATATATTTTAATTCAAGGCTGCAAATTATCTTTACGAAAACAATGCAACTTATCCAATCAAAATCAACCATAGTAATCCAACTACACTGTCCGTAGAAGCTCTTGAAATGTTTTATAGAACAAATGCGGCTATAATTAAGTTCCTCGAACATGATAAAGAGATCACACGTGAAGTTGGAGACCTGTTCAATCAGATTCTGAATAACTTGGCAAACAGTCCATTTGCTTTCAACAAAGCAAAAATCGATGGTAAGTCAGTTCACACCAAGTTCAATTGCCTTTTGTAGAGTAGAATTTGCATTTTTTTTTCTAGACAATAGTTTGAATGCATTTAAGCGTAAAATTGCCGATAAAGTTGAAAGTAATGCTATTAAGCAGGCAAAACTGGGAGAAGCAGCAGCAGCTGCTGCAGCTGCTCAAACTTTGAATCAACCTGTAACAACGGAACCTACTGAAAGTGTTGTTCCTCCTGCTTCGGTTGCTTCGCCATCCCCAGCTGTAACTCCAGTTATTATAGAAACTCAAAAAGAACCAGAATCTTTGCTTAAACCCATTATAGAAGTTCCCGAAACTACAGACAGTGTCAATACAGGAAATATAACAGCGACTACAAGTAAAGGAACAAGTCCATCGCGCCGGACCTCACAGGTAATTTGTTATATTTGAATATAATAGACCGAGAGCCCACAGCAATTTTTGGGTGTTATTGATAACAAAAAATAATTAGCATAATTAGATAGGCCTTTTATAGTTATTTATGAATGTGAACGTCTTGCATACTCTAGTGGGCGCAATAGTGCATTATAGTGCATCAAGTATGCAGCTCTTTCCAAATTTTAAAAAATTGGGATACAAAATTTGCCATAACTTCAAAATGAACAGCTAAGTGCCCTGATTGCAAATATCGAGGTCCAAGACGTTTTGAAGGTGTCCTTCTTAGTGCAAGAAGTAGCCTATTCTTATCGCGTCTGGCAGCCAGAAGGCTGTCTGTAAAACGTCTTCGACCTCGATATCTTCAATGTTGGCAAAGTTGTTATCACAATTATTTGGACTTGGAAAGAACTGCATACTTGATGCACTATTATGCACTATTGCTCCCACTAGAGTATGCAAGACTTTCACATTTGTAAATAACTATAAAAGGCCTATCTAATTATGCTAATTATTTTTTGTTATCAATCACACCCAACAATTGCTGTGGGCTCTTAGTCTATAATGTTTTGCTTATTTTCATCGAATTGAAACTTTTCCAACAACTATTTTATTTAGTACGATTTCAAGGATATTCTTTTTATTTTAATGGTAGATAAACTACTTTGTGGATTTTACTTAAAATTGAATTAATCATTTGCTTCCCTTTTAAAAAAGCCCTTGCAAACACAGTTTCTAGAAATCACATGAAATTAAAAATGTGTGATTTTAACCCTTTTAAAGTAGTACTGCTGGTGAAACAAATTTCTTAATGAGGTTTAAAATCTTGCTAATCTTTAAGATTACGAATAATATTAAGTTAGTTCGAAGAACAAATTTTATAAATGTACGGAATTCAATCTGCAGTCTTGATTCACATTTTTACTTTTTATCTTACAAATGAGGATGAAGACATGAACTTCATCTTTTATCTAAATTTAAACCCAACATGTCAAATAATCAAATTTTGGATAGTTAAATTCGAGATGCAACCTAAACCTTGGAAATTATTTTCTTTAAACTTCAGGTTAGTAGATGATTCGTTCGAGGAGATATTGAGATTTTGTTTTTTTTTTTGGTAAAATGAAAATTAACTAGAACTGTTATTGTTAACAGTACCTGCCATATAACTTTTTCTTAGTTTCTCATTAACAGCCTCATTTTTTATCCAGAAGACCCGTGAAAATAAAAATATTAAGTGATAGTTCTATAACAAAAACATTTGAATCCATGTTGTAGTTGAAGTAGTACCCCTTTGCAAAATATTTAATGCGTTGGACTGTAATGCAGAAGGTCTTGGGTTCGTTTCTCAGCCGCTGCAAAAAAGTTTTTCAGGGGTGTACTGTCTCTTGCAAGGAATTGACAAATCCTCTAAGAGTATTTCTTGTCATGAAAAGTGCTGCACATTAGCCGTTCGGAATCGGCAAATAATAGTAGGTCCCCTCCATTCCATTCCTTGTAACATGTACACAGGAATAGTTGAGAATTACAAGTCATTAGATCCTGGTTCTCTTCCAGCTGTTGCACTACCAAATTTTTGCATTCCTCTCCTCTCCTTAAACAATTCAACCGTAATACTCATGCTTTAGGGAATGCCCCTCAGTTTACCATTGAGTCCAACTTCGGTCGTACTGTCTTATTATATAAAACTTGTAGTACTATCAAGAAAACGAAAGATTGTGGCGACATCTTAAGGCTAGGGACTGCAATTGCTAGATTTGTCTTTGTTAAATTTAATAATAAAATATTCTCTTTTTTACTACTTGTTTTGCTAATTTCTGCGCCACCAACAGGCTAGCGTTCGCAATACAAAATTACGCTCCATGATAATACTATAGGTTATATATACAAAGGTACTGTTTAATTCAGAGATTCTTTCTTTAGTCGCACTACACGAATGTGGAATGCTTTACCCTGCTCAATGTTTCGCTCGCATTGCGATATTTAGAGATTCAAAACCAATGTGCATCGGTGCCTTTAAATCCACACGAAACTCCTAAGGCTCGCGTTGTGCTCAAACATTAAAGGTATTCATAACCCTTTTATTGTGCGCAAAATAAAAAAGATCCAGAAATTAAAACAAATGTACATCGTTATCTCCTACACAATTCTCCCTCCTCTTCCTAAATGCTCGCACTGTGTTAAACATTTAAGGGATATTCATAACCCTTTAAGTGTGCGTCAATTATAAAAAAATTAGCAAATAATTAAGTGTTAACTGAGTAAATACTTAAAATTTACATACCATTTTTTTCAGACGGCATTCTAGATTTTGAGCTCTTTAGGCATTGATTTTGCAATTGAAACGGGATTCTTACTTCATTCAATTTTTTAATTACTTCTAGTTTATCTGTATTAAATCTTTAATATTACAATCAACTTGAACTATAAGAGCAAGTTTAAGCTATGATTTAAAATGGAAAATTCAGTAGGAAAAAGTATTTGTTCCCAATAGGTCACTCTCTTATGTAATTAAGGATGAGTTTTGGATATTTTTTATTGTTACATACAGTGACGCAAATATAAAGTTGAAATTGATACGATGTGTACCACAAATATTTCTAGGATGTTTTAAAAATTGCATCCAGGCGATTTGTTGAAGTGAAGAAAAGCAATTTTCTGTTGGCCGATTTCGGATTTTTCAGCAGCCCTAGTTTTTTAATTCCCACAACGGCTATCGTAAGAAGAAACGTGCTCTTGTAACAATTTGATTACTGCTTAAACGAATCCGTGCTGTAGAAATCTATTTATAATCGCGATTATTTGGCGAGGAAGTGAACCATTATCCAATAGTATTTCCCGTCATAAAAAAGTGTTTCTCGTCGTATCCTTTAAGACTCATCAGAAAAGTGTAGGTCGTAATATTGTATTGTTGTCAAAAAGATTTATGCAAAAATCTTTACTTACAGATAATTATCTCTGGAATATAAAAATGTTCCTCAAAAATCTGATTTTTTTTTTTTTTTTTTGTCATAATTCTTAGTGCTTTTGACTGTCAGGGTCTTGGGTTCGATTCTCAACCACAGCAAAAATATTTTTCGCGAGAAAGTGACAAATCCTCCAAAAGAATATCTTGTCATAAAAAATGTTGCTCATTAGCCGTTCGGAACTAGCAGAAAATTGTAGGTCCACTCCATATCTGCTAACACGCCCATAGGTATGGTTGAGAGTTGTAAGTCACCATGCTTAGGTTCTCTATGAGTCGTAACGGTCTCTATTTTTAAACATTCTCTTATTGTTGCGCCAAACTCATGCGAATATCTCGGGGAGTGAGAAAAGGTCTTCCCATTAACAACTTCGAAGCTACTCAGTTACCCGCTTTGTAGCCGGCAGATGATTTGATCGATAGGCCGTAAATTCTTAATTATTTTATTAAGAAGACCATTCATACCGGACGGTTAGCTGTGGTGAAATAATTATAAATTTTTGTGATGATACCATGGTCAAATGTGTCAAAAATCTCGTAGACTGCTTAATTGTTGAGTACGATGATATTGAATTGTCCGGCAGCACTGCATGTGATTTCGCCCAAGACTAAAGTGTTATTGCATGTTGAACAGGATGGTGGGTTCTCCTTTTTAAGTAGATGTTGGTAGGTGGTTATTATATCTCCCAGTCGGAGACGTATCAAGTTCATATTGAGATTTTTCGAAATTGATGTTGGGTATAGTGGGCGTTTACAAATTGTATTCATTCTGGAAAGTTGATTGCAACGACAAGTTTCAGATCGCATCTTGAGGATAACGCTTTTAATATTTGTTTGAAGATCCAGCTTGGATAAGACATTAAAGAGGTTAACAGGGGATTTATTAGCTAGATTTGCTTTGTTCATTTCCTTCGATCCCAATGTGGCTAAAAACCCACATGATTGATATTTGATGAATGGATTGCTTGCATTTTCGACACACAAAATCTGAAAAAAATGCGACTAATAATAATAGTACAAGAAATATTGCTCATTATTTCCTGAAATCAATTGAAGTTTTTATATTTTTCTGTCCTTTGTATGCAGCTTACTTTTCTTGGTTTTTTGACAAATTGAGCAGAAGTCATAATATTATGTCGATTTCCTTTATGTCGATTTCCTTTACTCACTAGGGATTTTGATCCCTTGTCAAATTTTTTCTTTTGGTGTGCGTATTTCGTATACATGTAAATCCCTCTTCAAATACGGATTCGAGGGATTTGATCTCTGTCACAAAAAAATCGATTTTTTTGGTGTAAAGGAACGTGAAATCTGTCGAGAGATCGAAATCTTCACACAGAAATTGATTTCTCATGTGTAAAGGAAATCGACATTACTCACTAGGGATTTTGATCCCTTGTCAAATTTTTTCTTTTGGTGTGCGTATTTCGTATACATGTAAATCCCTCTTCAAATACGGATTCGAGGGATTTGATCTCTGTCACAAAAAAAATCGATTTTTTTGGTGTAAAGGAACGTGAAATCTGTCGAGAGATCGAAATCTTCACACAGAAATTGATTTCTCATGTGTAAAGGAAATCGACATTACTTTCCTCTAAAATTATCTAGTGTCAGGAGAGTAGTCATGTAGTAGTAGAACATGTTAGTTTTTTGAAGTATTTATAATAAATTATCATAGTAATAAAGAGAACTATTTATCTATTATATTTGGGCATTATAAGCTGGTTGTTGCCAGTGTGGTTTTTAGTGTAGAATAGCTTTAAAAATTTATTGTTTGGGATAATTTCCTTTGGATGGTTTGCCCTTTGCTTATTCATTAAAAAGATATTGATGACATCTTGCAATGAGCAGATTTAATGTTGACATGTGGTCGGTCAAGCAGGTAATTGTAATTGTAGTGCTTCATTCGGAAACCCAAAACCTCCTCTTCTAATATTTTTTTTTTTTTTTTTTCGGCTAAGATTAGTTTTAATTGCTTTTGGCCAGTGTGTCAGTCACAACTCTAATACACTACAACTTGTACTATTGTACATTAAAAGTTTTCCGCCTATGGGTGAAGCTTATTGTCGATATTGTTGACGTTATTTCATCAATTCCATATAATTCAGACCTTCTAATTAGTCCTAGCACACCTTACGCCTTCTCGTTTTTTGTTTTATGATAAGACTGTTTGTATTTATACGGGTACTCAATCATAATTTAGTTCAAGCATTAAATGTATTGGAGGAACTACATATGTAATGGCATGAAAAATATTTTTTCTTTTTACTTACATTTTTTTCAACCTACCTCGTTTCTGGGATCAATTTTTAATTTAATGAAAACATCGTATCCATATTAAAACAAAAGTCCGTACGAAATATTTTCACACTTGATGACTTGATTATAAGTTATATATAATCTTAACTAATAAATTTATATGCTTTCTTCCTCATTTTTCTTTTAAATATAACATTGGATTCTTTAGGTTTTTATTGAAAAGATTTTAACTTTTGCTGATATATTTTTTATATTAATAAATTCATTTGGTTATTCTATCCTGATATATATGTATTTTTTTAAAATATAATATTTCACTTTACAAAACCAAGTTTAAAAATATTTATTTTTTTTCGTTTTAATTTGTAATGTAAAAAAGCTTATTAGTTAAGTATTGTTTCTTATATTATGTTTTAATATTTTTTTGTTTTAATTTTACTTAAGTAGCAATATCTTAAGTGAAACTAATCTTACAGTAACTGATATCTTAAACTTAATAGAACACACTCTGTTATGTTAGTATCTGGATGAAGCTAATGAATTACCACAAAGATGTACAGTTTTATTGGTTGTTCAAAATAGCAGACATTTTATTTTATACAAAAGTCAGAAATATATGAAAACATTGAAAATCCTTTAGGAAACATATTTTGGTCCCCTTGGTCAGCATTGTCGTTTTGTTTAAATTTTTACAGTTTAATCATATGATTTTCATTTAGTTCTTTAGTCCGTAAAAAAATCAAGAACATGTAATGGATTCTTGGGATGTTATTTCTTTAAAAAAAAAGCAATAGCTGAATTAGGAAAAAAATACTGCTTTCATTAATAGTGGAATGTGGGTTAAGCATAAGTTCGCGCGGATAAGCTTAAGTAAATACGAAGGACACATTTCATTATAAAATTTAATATTTTAAGGATTTGTACAATGTTCTTTAGAAGTACAAATATTGAAAGTATTGGTATTGAGTAACCCAAGATAGAAATTAATGTAAATCGAAAATACAACGAGGGAGCCACTCACTTTTGTTATCTACCTTAAGCTTAATCTTATTGGGTTTTCGTTTGGTAATTCGGAATAAACTTTCGGAACTATCAGATCAGTAATGCAAAACAAAAAAGTTTGCAACAATTGTTTTGGATTCTTAAGTTTGTGTTTCGTTGTATTTGTAAGACGTCAAATGCGGATGGTAGATTGAATTTGTTTTCATTTTTCATTATTTGTAAACACTAACTTGGAAAATGTTGCTCCTATTTGCCAAGAATTTCTCCCCCTTGTGTTTTTATTTATGTTAAATGCTTTAGTAAAAATTCCACAACAAATTAATAATCATCATATGAAGATGACGATGAAGCGCTTGCTTTTCATTTGATTCTTTCTCCAAAACCAGAAAAATGTTCTCTTTTTTCACTTAAAATTTGTTAAACATCTTTTAAACAAGATCTTAAATTTAATTTAATTTAATTTTTTATTTTTTGGGACCCTTGAATTCGTTTTTGTTCTTCATACACCTGCATTTTGTGTTTTCTTCAGAAGCCATTTTTTGAGTGAATTTTCAGTAAATAGTGATTTCACTGAATGATTTTTTGGAAAATATTCCGACAACCTTAATCTTTTTTGATAAACTAATTTTGTTCCGTTTCAGGATATGATACAAAATACCGTTGTAAAGATTTTCACATATTTGCCTTGTTTCTTCAGTAAAATTTTCTTTTTACGAGACTTTAAATATATTTGAGAATATTTTCAATTCCTTTTAGTTATTTAGTAGGTATTTTGTTTCTTAAATACTTTCTACAATTCGTTTTTATTTCCAATTTTAATAAGGATATTTTTTGCTGGAAGTTCTTCGTAAAGTGTTTGTTTTAAAAAAAAACTTAAAATTATTTTTATTAAATATCAGTTTGAAGATGGTTGTTTTTTGTTTGTATAATCATTTAGCTTAAGACTTAAGAGTGTGACAGACTTAAAAGCCTAGAAGATTTGAATTTAATTTTTTAATTCATAGCTAACGTTGAATTATTTGAATGGAAGGACTGCGTCATTTGTGATGGACAAATCAGTTTCTTCTGTGCTTGATGCCATACTTTTAAGCGATGACTGATTTCTGAAAACGATGGTCTTCGTACCGATTGTTCGTGCCAACATTCAATCATAAGGGAATAAACTGCTGTGGGGCATGCTTCAGGACATGCGAGTAGTTGACGAGATCGAACCATATTAATAACTTCTTGATTGCTATGACCGTAGTAGGGCTGCAAAGAAATCAGAAGAGTGATTGTTTTTTTATTTAGTATTTGTGTGTAGTACAACTTACCTGCATTCCATAGCTATATATCTCCCAAAGGACAACCCCAAAAGACCAAACATCACTTTCTGTTGTGAATTTACCATAGAGAATTGATTCTGATGGCATCCATCGTACAGGTAACAACGATTTTGATTGAACACTAAAAGGCAATATATTAAAAAAAAAGAGAGTTCTTGTTTACACTTAAAATCTCTCTACTAACCGATAATAATCCGAGCTGTAAATATCTCGTGATAAACCAAAATCTGATATTTTCACAGTTAGATCTTCTCCAACCAGACAATTACGTGCCGCCAAATCTCTATGAACATAATGATGTCCTGATAAATATTCCATTCCTTCGCTAATTTGCAAAGCGATATGTAAAAATTCCAGTTGACTTAAACATTTGTTTTCAGTGGGTGAATTAGCAATAAGGAACTCGTGAAGATCACCCTGTGACATGTATTCGAACAACATGCAAAATGGTTCTTTGTTGAGAACAACACCCAAAATGCAAACGATATTGTCATGTTTCAAATCGGAAATCAATTCGATTTCACGACGAAAGTCCTGTTGAGTCTTGAGAGAAGCATTTTCTTTCAAAGCCTTTACGGCGACAAAGATTTTCTCACCACTCGGTTGAGTGAGTTGACCTTTGTAGACTTTTCCTATTAAATAATGTAAGGAACATTAAGCTTTTAAAAACTACAATAAGAATTTAATGTTATATGTACCGAATGCTCCTTCTCCAATTTCTTCCACAAACTCTACGTCTTGCAAAGTAAACTGTGACACTCGAAGCAGTGAACTTCTATCCAGGTTTTGGGCAAAACTTGAGTTTTCATTGCCACCATTCAAACGAGCCATTTCTAGTGACGAGTTCATTTGTGAGTTACCGTAGATATTTTTATCTGCATTGGGAGTGTTTATCTTAAAAAAAAAACGATGTATTCCATTTAACTCATTGCTTTGGCCAATTAATTACGAGTATACAAAATCAAAACTTACATTTTGAATATTCGTCATTCCATCATTCATGTGCTTCTTGTAGTAAACTATACCTGCATACAGTAAAAGTATGCAAATAATAGTAGCAATCGATAGATAAATGTAAAACCACAACTCATCAGCACACTTGCGTATATTACAGTGTTCAATTATTTTTTCGAAAGACTTGTCATCTACGAAACACCATGGTTTTTCTTCCGTTACTCCTGGGTTCCTGAAACATTGATATTTTTTGTATAAAATTCAATTTATAAAATACATTTTATCCAATTCCCCAACCTGCAATAATTTTGTCCAGCAAGTTCTGGGTAATCGGATATTTCCTTCATCAACCATGACCACCGAAGGCAAGGTTTGCCCGAAGCGGATACTGCTAATGTACCTCGATACTCTGAACCATATCCCCAGTAACAATGCTCTTCAGGATTGACATCTATAGCAATTCCAAAGGAAGAACAATCGCTGGCATGAGGCAAACTCTGACACTCTTCCAGGGGCAATTTCTGTCCAATGGTTGGATGTCTTTTTGCTATAGCATATTCCTTTTGGCATAGCTCATTCTCCAGCAATTCACATTCGTCCCGACAAATGCGTCTCAGATTTTCTGACTCACGTGTCGGCGGATATTGACTGGATATCTCGCCGGTAAAAATGTCATCGTAAGCTATTGTAGATTTACGCTTGAGAAAGAGTTTCCGCTCTTTGGTGTTTTTCTCTAGGAATCGTTTCCGTCTTCGATCGATTATATGATTTCCGATTGAAGATTCATTATGTACTTGATTTTTCTTCGTTGATTTGCGTTCCTTGTGGGTGGCACGATTTGAAAAATATAAAAGATTTGTACGTTCCGGTGTCCGGCAAACAGGCAGTGTACTGTAACATAAACTTGGCAGTGCATATATTCTACAGTTTTGATTCATGTCTCTAAAAAAGGGCAAACACAAATAAAATAATAATAACATTCTATCCATCAACTTTATACAAACTTTGATTCTTTTATGACGCCATAAGCGGCTTTAAGGCGTTCTTCTAATTCGTTGAGTGTCAAATTCGGTGGGATGAATACAGTTTCATTTTTGAGGTATTTCTCGCAAGTAGTGCCGTTGTAGACTTGACATATACCAATCGGGATCTAAACATATAAAAGTTTAGAAAAAAAAAACAATATTGCAATGGAATATCTGTATTTACTTCATCATTTCCACCATCTGGATGGGTCTCTTGATCCGCAATGAAACTAAAAAAAAAATAAAAAAAAGTGTTATAATTCAAAAAAAATGTCTAAACCTTTTCTAGAAACAAAAATTTATGTCGTTAGTCGTAAAAGCAAACAATTTCAAAACTCAATTAGTTTATTAAACACAGGTAGGTAAGGTATTATAAAAAGGAACATCTTGTGTAACACACACATGCCATTCTTTCTGGAATCCCCTATTCTGTCTAGAATCTTTTATTCTTCCTGGAAGCTGCAACATAAACAACATGTTGATATAATATCAAACACTTTTCAGGTTGAAGAAATTGTTTGAAGTAAGCAAGTCTGCTTTTAATCATGAGACTCCTGAAAATGACATTTTTCCAAGATCTTAGACAAAACGTCTTTTTTTAACAAAGCACCTAACAACTCCCCGAGTATTATGCCTACTGTGAAGATATGACTTGTAGGTGCCTACTCTTGTTGTTGAAAAGTTCTTATTATATCTTTTTGCGGTGACATTTAATTTCAAACTGTACTGCAAGTGTAACGAATCCCCTTTCTCTCCCCTAAGGTGTCTTCTGTAGCGCTGATTGTTTCCTTTTTTTGCGGGGACGTACAAGCAAACATGAATAACAATGAAGTCGTTAAAAAGAAAAGGAATGTTAAAAACGAATTGCAAGTCTTGAGGTTATTCTTTTCGCGTGCTGCTTTTTTTTAATGTTGCACATACATTATTGTATAGATATAACGTACAGTAGAAGAAACTACATAAATTGGCATTTGTTTAAAACTTTTCGAGATTTTGTCTTTAACTTATTAAACAATACAAATAGTATAAAGGTAGTGTTTAAGCACACATCAACCTAAGGACTGGTTAAATAATTCAACAAATACGGAGTTTATACAAATCCTAAAGTTTGAAAATAAAATGTTGTTAAGAAAAGGTCCTTGTCTGGGCTCGACTGTACATACTACATACTTTATTAATTTTTATTTGAACAACAATGATATGAAAAACACGCGAATGCAAGAAAATAAAAATCAATATTACATTTTTATGAGTGAAAAAGCCGTAAAAACGGGTGAAAGGCTACACGGCGGCATTTCTTTAATATGAAAAATGTTTTGCAATAAAATTCAATGAGTGTCGGTTGGAGCGTTGAAATAAAAAAAAAATAATAAATATATAAGTGAAAATGATTTTATATGGATACAGCAATCACCTACCAACCATTCCGTACAGGACGAAAGGAAGGGATCTGTTGTTGAGAAATGTTTCTTTTAGCCATAAACACAAATAAAATTAACAGACATATGTACTCGTATGTTAAGCTTTATGGCGGGAAGTATGTACATTGTAATATTTTAATAAATATTCCTGGAATCCTTTAGTTTGGCGAACAAGCCAAAGAGGTTTGTGAAAAGATTTTATGATTAATTAATGGAAAAAGGAATTAAGTAATGCCATTTTCAGTGTTCTCCTTTTATTTATGAGATGGAAAAAACATTTGCGTAAAATGATTTGTTACCAGAAGTTAAATTTATTAATGACGTAAGAGCTCTTGGGAACGAAACAATTATTTTTTAAAGATGAAGTCACACAAGGTTGATATATGTATATTTTTTCAACAAATCGGGGTCTCTTGCACGAAGGGAATTGAAAAACAAAAAAGTTCCTGGTTGATGAGAAACAAATAGAGAATTTATTGTTGCGGGGCAATTTACCCCAGATACAATCCAAAAATTAAAAATTTTTGTGATTCCTTAAAGAAGCTTATACTGCTGGTGGATTCAAAAAAAAAGGAATAGACATCTACAAAATTACCTAATATAAGATGATTCAATAGTCTTAAGACTAATTTCAAGTAGTTGTTGATATTTGACGTTTTATCCATAAATTGATTAAGCAGTAGGTTTTTTGGTTGAGTCCTGAAGTCACCTAGGATCACCCTAAATGGTTTTTTGAAAAGCCTGAACTTACCCTGGTGAATAAATTCTTAATTTTTTGAGACCTGCAGTCGCCCGAAATAGATCTAGGTACTTTTTTGAGTTCAGGTAATGACCAAACTGTCAAAAGTGACATGAGATTTAATATCTATTTATGTATTTTCTTATCGTTTGTCGATTCGCATGTTGCATGTTATTGCTTATGTTTGCCATTAAATGTTTTTTGTTCGGTCTTTCCCAGTTTTTGGAAAACCGAAAACCGCAGTTTTTTTTTTTGACAACTCAGGGAGTTAAAAAAACTTGGGTCAACCCTAGCTAAAGTTAAACGAACGAACGAACCCAGTACTACCGTTGTCAATTATTTAAACTTTTGATGAACTTTGACAGATTTGAGATCTATGGTGAATGATTCAATTGGCGATTTTAGTATTACCGTTGTCAAAAATATTAATATTAAATAAATTTTAACTTATTTGCAACTACGATGTTGATAAATATTTTCTTTAAAATCGAGTTCTCCCATCGATTTTATTTTGAAGGAAATGACTTTGAAGAAGAAAATAGTAGATTGCAGAAAGCTTTATACCAGGACAGATACGGAATTTTATACAATTTTTTTTTTGCCCAGTGGGATCAAAATGCCTTAAATCACTGACTGCTTCTTCTTACGTTAAATTGGTACAATTTGTTTGGCCTTACTCTAGTCGCATTAATTTCCACTTTTTCAGTTTTTTTCTTTATTTTGCATTTGAGGTCGGTGAGTCAACAAAAAGTATGTACTTTCTGTTGACCGAATTTTTTTTTTTAAATATACAATATTGGAAATAAAAAAGCATATTCTTGCTTGCGCAAATTCAATTGGCGAACCAAGGGCTTTGTTCAATCTTCCATCCTAAATACACAAAATGGTATAAAAGTAAAAAGAACTATTTATTTTTATGAAATGTACCTATTACATTTTCAATCCAAAACAAATTAAATAGGAAAAGAAATAAACAAAACCACCCAAAACGTAAAACTCATTAGAGCTAGAGCCATTCACAATAGGTTTATATCAATTTTGATTTATAATACCGATTTATTCATTGATTGATACATGTTGGAAACTATCAATATATTGATCTTTGACAACCGTAATAAGAGTGAATATCGATACATCAAATGTCAAAAATACACGACCAATTGAAAATCAATTCATTTCTCAATCAATATTGTGCAACGTTCAATTTGAGTTATTGTGAATAAAATAACGTTTGCGTTTGAACGTCCGGATCAGTGTTACCACTTCCGAAAAAAAAAATCGAAGTAGATTTGATGAAAAAAGTGAAGTAAATTGAGAAAAATCGAAGTAGATTTTAAAATGACTTTTTACTTGCTTTTGGAAAAAAATATTGCATGCAAACATTTTTTTCTTTAAATGAATATTATTAAATATTTAAAATTGTCAATACATTTCCTTTAATTTTAGAGAAATTTCGTATAAAATAACTCATTTGTGTATTTGTATTGTGTTGGCCTTCTTTTATTCTATGGTAAATATGGGGTTACATACTACTTCTTAGAGTGCAAAAGAGAAAACGAAGAAGATTTGGGTTTTATTTTTTAAAATTGAAGTAGGTTGAAACAGAGATTTTTAAAATGAAGTAGATTTCAGTATTTTGCTGATGGTTGTAGATTTTAAAATATTTTGGAAAAAAGAAGTAGATCTACTTCAATTGAAGTAAAGTGGTACCACTGGTCCGGATAAGCATTACGAAAACTTCTGAAATCGTTCTTTTGCACAAGATGACAGTACTTCTGAAAAGAAGATAACATCGATTCTCGATTTGAAGAAAGAATCAAAATCCTGAAATGTCATCGTGATTTTTAAATTTTCTTACTAAATGAGTTTACTCCAGTTGAAGAAATTCCTGAAAGTTATTAAGAAATATTCTTCTCGCTACAAAAAATGAAAAATTAAACAAAAATTTAAATTTGCCATCTGCATTTGACGTTTCACAAAAACAACGAAAACAAACTTTGGGCTAGGGGTAGTTTTGCAACTTGTTCGTTTGGCATGGTGGATAGAAGAGTTCCGGGGAAGATTTTTCCGGATTACCAAACGAAAACGCTATAAAAATACCAATTGTGAATTTTATTTATACTTCGACGTTTTGACTTATTTAATTATTGAAGACAATTTAAGGAAGTATTTTCAATCAAATAGGTTTATAAAAATAAAATATAATACAAATTAAAAATGTACTGAATTTAAGTATAGCAAATCAACGCTTTCACATTGTCGATTTGAACCACAAACGCAAGTTACAATAGTCAAGAAATCATGCCAAACTCCTTTATTTCTACATGTACTACCTATATCTATTAATTTGTGTTTCTTTAAATGTCAAATCACTCATCGCCATCACAATAAAAATCAATTCGACCATTAAAAGTTAACATGTCCTATCGTTATTGTAACACCGATTACTGAGAATAGAATGGCACACCAAATTGAATTGGTTCACCGAATACCCTCATCATCCGAACCGTGCCCTATACAACAAGCAAAAAAAAAAAAGAAAAATAACTCTAACAATTTTCCTGCTGTCATTTAGGGGTTGTGTTGGACAAAGTTCACCTGAACAAATCTCTGATTTATTTGTCCAAAATCATTAAGTGAAAAATGATTTTATATTGTGGCCTGTTCAATGTGTCAATTGTGTGTCAAAACAATTTAACCGCATAACCACTTTATATCATAAATAATTCTGCACACAACAAAGTGCATACTACAACGGTTTAACTAACGCGTGGAGGTAGTTATGTGTGGTGTTGGTGCGTTGAGTTAGGTGTGTGATTATGATGATTTGCAAAAATAATAACACGTTCAAACGTATGGTTTCCTAACCGCACCACACCATGTGTTCACATATACATATATCTCCATTGGCAAAACTTGTCATTAGTATATTGGCAAACTTTAAACAAGGGCAAAAAATGAACGACCACTGTTATTCAATGCACCTCCTGGCTGGTAAATAACAAATTGCAAGCACTTTATCGACCAGATGTAAATCAAAACATTTTGCGTGTTCTCCTTCTTCCTTTTACTCAGTGGCACATCATCTTTATGGCAAAGTATGCACCTGTCAATGGGCTCTTCATGTCTTAAGAAAACAAACTTTTTTTTAAGAATTGTTTTTCCAAATACGTTTATGTATTAACCTTATTCTGTTCTGCTTTAAAAAATTAATGTTGTTTCGAAATATGAACTATCGGATATCGTATTTGCGTTTATAGGCTTGGCACTAACATACATATTAGACTGGGCCAAAAAATTGACTATTTTTTTTTTTGAAAGATATATCGAGAATATCATTCAGAATGACAAAAAAAAATTTTCGTAAAAGTTTGAGCCCTTAATATCAATTTTAAGAGGGCTATCATCGCTAATTTTGATTTTTAGTCATAATTTCATGTTTTACGTCAGAACTGACAAAACATTGAAGTAAAAAAAAATCATTTTGACTTACTTTTATATAAAATTAAATTCCCTACAAAAAAGGTTTTATTGAAAATTTTCGTCAGACAAGCCGTTTTTGAGTAATTAAGCTTAATAAATTGTTATTTTTCTTCGATTTTACTTTTTTAATTTGGAATTTTGTAACTAACGAAAAATAACAATTTATTAAGCTTAATTACTCAAAAACGGCTTGTCTGACGAAAATTCAATCAGAAGGAGTACAAAATACTCTTGTTACATCAAAGGAAATCTAAGCATGTTTGGAAACATTTCGAGTAAGTAAGTATTGGAACACAATCTGAACCATATAATTTGTTGATGTGGAAAATCCTTAAGTCAAATAAAAAAATTTATTATTGATTTTCAAATTAATTGTGGAGTCCTAGATGACCTCATACTACAAGATTATTTTATATTGAATGGGCCTCGAAAAATTTAAGTCGACCCTGTCTTTATCCAATTACTATTTACTTTTCTGCTTCTTCACAATAAAAACTGAAAGTGAATCACATATGTACACACATAATATGTTAAATAAATAACTAACAAGAGAAAGTTCTTCGCCCGCACTTGGTTAATCGACGAAGAAGAGCGATCTAAATAGATAATGTGGTAGTATTATGCACACATACTGAAACCTACAATTGGGCCAATTGTTTGTTTGGATGGACGAATTAAAGTCATTAACAAACAAAGTTAGAAAACTCAGGGGAGACATTTAACAAAAAAAAAAAAAAAAAAAACAAACGGAAGCCACAAAACGAGATTTCGTATTCCTCGAAGTCAATTTCCTCCTCTTATTCTGAGGAGAGTTTTCTTCCCCTTGATAGAGTGAATGTTAGCATTGCTCTTTTTGAAGTTCACTGAACACACCCTGCTTGGGAGTCATTTTTCTCTCAGGAATATATCGTTGATGCACATGAAATAAACTAGTAGGTGGGGGCTGAGGGTGGGAGAATAGCAATACATAGTAGTTTAGCCGCGCATAAAGGTGTGACAGCTCAGGTAACACAAAAACCCATACAATTCCATTAAATCTAAAAAAAAGTTGACTGATGAATTATTTCCAAGCCATGAACAACAACAACTGTCAACCGACACGAGTCCGTGATATTAGTTCATAAAAAAACCAGAACGACAAAGTAAATTAGAAATGAGTGATTCACGCCATCCAATGGTAATGTGTTGTTTCCCTTCCAAAAGGTCTTAAACATTGTTCTCTATCCAGGCACATAATTCTACGCACATTTGAATACTGATTGCATGTCTAAGGAAAATAATTCAGTGTAATTTTCATTTTCCAGTGCATTTCATGCAGAAGCAAGAAAAAAAATCTCATGGGGGGGGGGGGGGGGGGAAGTTATATGTACCTGATACCTATACAAAAAAAAAAATAAAGCCTACGTGAACGTTTCGGTGGTGCTGTAAACATTTTAGCACTGGTTAAGAATGCATGAGATTTGGCAGCATTGCTATACACACTAAACATAACTCCATAATGCATAACGTTTTAAAGTTTTAACCAGCTTAAAGAGTTAGAACGGAAAAATATAAAAAACAAAAAGATGTTTTTTGTTAAGTTAATGGGAATTGTATTCAGGCAAAGTTGCGAGAAATAAAGTTGACGGAATTTTACAGACTTAAGTTAGCTTCAATTTTCCAACAAAACTTCGTCCATGCACAGGCACACTTTGGAAATGGAGACTTCTTTTTGAATTTATATTTTAAAGGTATACGAGTATATTTTGTGCAGGTGATATTTTATTTTGCTTTTGTTTCGAAACTTGAAAAGTATCTTTTAATAGTATACCTAGCTCCTGTCAGTTTTTAAATTGATGGAGCACGACGTCCTGCATTGCAGCAATTTAAGTTATTTTGGGTTCATAGGCAGCAATATTTAAGAAAGTTCGTTAACTGCGAGTTGAGTTAAAATGTCTCTTATGTACCCTTAATAAACGTTGTTTTAAAAATATATGTTTTGAATTGACAAAAGCTGTATAAGTGCTCTTTTATTGAGCTTACAATAGCTGTGTTTTTTTTTGCAAGTCTGCTTTTTTTCCAAATAGCTGGAAGCACTGTGTACGCTATGGCATTTGTCAGCTGTATTGACGACTAGCATCAACCAGCATCCAAAAACGTCACTTTTGACTTCTCTGAACAAATTATCGATAACATATAGATAATATTATTTTGACATCACCGTTTTTATCGGGTCTTAGATTAAGGCTGGTATTCACCGAGCGCTCTTAAACGGCTCTTAACTTTACGAGGCTCTTAACTTGAAATTTCTTCGGGGTATTCACCAACCACTCACAAGTGTTTTTCGAAAATGAGAGCCATTCTCTCTTTTTCAGGCATACCCAAACTGTGAAATCAAACTGTTTTCGAACTTGAATGACAGCTGACAGTGAGAATCCTTCGGTCAATTTCGTATTTTGCCCGGGAAGCGTTGCTGGTGACGATAACTGGTTTTGGTTTTGCACTCACCGTCGTTTGTTTAGTTTGTTTAGTTTTCAAATTTTCGAACAAACTTTCGAAGAGAGCGCTCGTAAGTTTAGGAGTGGTCGGGAGAGCGCTCGTAAATCTTCACTAACGTTGCTTGGTGAAAAGGTTTATGAGCTTCTTAAGTTATGAGCGCTCGGTGAATACCAGCCTAAATCTCGAAAATTATCTGGTCTTAGCTAACTCTGTATAGACTTAAGTAGTTGTTGTATTTGCATGTAAAGCGCTTAGTCCCGATGTCGTTTTTTCTACAAGTCCATATGGACTTGCAAAAAAAACACACCTAATATTGAAGACACTTAGGCTGGTATTCACCGAGCGCTCATAACTTAAGAAACTCATAAACCTATTCACCAAGCAATATTAGTGAAGATCTACGAGCGCTCTTAAAAGTTAGGAGTGGTCCCGACCACTCCTAAACTTACGAGCGCTCTCTTCGAAAGTTTGTTCGCTTAGACGTGCGACGCACGCATTTGACTCGAATCCATGTGAGCAATGCCAAGTAGGAGAGTATCCATTTGCTGTCAAGACCAACATTCCACAATATTTCACAGTTTGGGTATGCCTGAACAAGAGAGAGTGGCTCTCATTTTCGAACTTCGAAAAACACTTGTGAGTGGTTGGTGAATACCCCAAGGAAATTTCAAGTTGAGAGCCTCGTAAAGTTACATTGTTTCAAATCATCTATTAATATTAGGATCAAGAATTGTATAAAAATTAATAGCCAGATTGTTATAATAAAAAATAGAGTTTTAAAATACCAATTGAAGACAAACTTCTCTAAATATAAACACTCGCCTTAGATTTTTGTTTAACAATGTTGCATCTGTCAACCTCAACAAAGTAATGGCAGTCACTTTCGACGTTGACGGATTCGGAAATAGCTCTGTTTAAATTATAAATTTAAGGAAATATTTCAACTAAGCTCATATCAAATCATACTATTCATATCGGACATAAAGCCAACTGTTTATTGTGAATAATGTAATGCTATGGAAGAAAATATTTTTATGTAACAAGTATCTGTTTTTAAAACCAAATCAGACTCAATGAAAACATCTGAAGTAACTCTTAAGAAAATGAATGCTAATTATGTAATTTAAACCTATAATTTTCCTTTATAAACGTTTTATCAGACATAAAATCATTAAAAACAACTCTTTCCTATATATACACTAATTAAAATGACGTTTAACCAAATCTAGCCATTCACTTTTTCTCATAAACATCCAATTAAGTTGATGAAACCTAACCTATGTACTCGTACCTTTAACAACCCATCCGCCCATAACAATTCTAACCCTTTCCAGAATATTTTTGTACTTACACACAACAAAAACTAACCGCTTAACATGGTTACACTTTGTCAATGGTACTCACATCAGACGTTTCATTACGTCGTCGGTCGGTCGTCCCCATATACATATATATTTCTTTTGAAAAATAATTTTAAAAATATACATACGGGTATATACTTACATACATAAGTAGATATTTTTATTTTCCTATGCCCACTGTTGGAAAAGTGAGTTTAAATAATATTCAACCAGCAGGGGCTTGAGCCTCCTCTAGAAAATCTTTTTCATTCACCGCTGATGCGCTAAAAACCATCAAAAGCTTGTGCTATTGACACAGTACTCATAAGTTGATGGTTTGGCCCTTAATGACATTACTCTCTGCTCTGGTGTAAATTATATGAAGTATATAATATCCAACCCACGTAGTATACATTTCAAAATGGAATTTTACTATACACGTAACTAAGTGTGACCTAAATATTCGAAAACAACCACCCAACCTTCCTTTTATAGAAAAAAAAATTCCCAAACGAAACTAATTGCGAGCAGAGAAGTGGTGTACTTTTTAAATTAAAATGCCTCACTAGTGAAATGGAAGAATAAAAAAAAAAAAAACAAAGTGAAAATTCTCTATGGAAATATGAGCAAGTGGTTTTTCAAAGTGGAACGAACAAATTAAAAAAAAATTACTTATAGTTATAAGGTACATAATTGTAGAGTGGAGACTAGAGATTTTGTTTACATTCTGAAGTTTGTCTTTTGACAGTTTTTGGATTTGCAAAAATGTCAAAAGCACATGCAGATTCGTAGATTATTTAAATTACAGTCACTTTCAAAAAAAATTCTAAAAATGGTTTCTTTTAAAACGAAAAAAAACTTAAGTGTTTCTGCACAGTTGAGAAAAACTAGATACTATGGGGATTTGGTCCTTAAAATTTTCCTCAATTGTAGTGTTACTGATCTGGTCATATTTTACAAGTTAATATCAAGCAGTTTAACTTAACTTATTTTTTTTAAACCATTCGCATGTGGAGTTCCCCAGGGATCCATTTTAGGACCTTTATTCTTTTTTCTCTGTATAAATGAACAACACAACAAGTGATACAACACAAATCTCTCCGGATGTTTCTTGTTATTAGTTCTCCTTTGGGATTTACTTCTTTTCAAAAAACGCACTGTTTGGGCTACGAAGCACTCACTTTGGAAATAAGTTTTCAATATTTCCTAGCGTTGTTCAAGCGTAAAGCCTAGTACGCTGATCCAGACAAGACAAATTTTATCTCTACAATTTTAATCTCTACAAAACTTTTCCAAATCTCGGGCAAAACGGTTGTCTTACAAAAGTCGTTCATACCTTTTTGGAATCTCCTCTCGACGCTTTCAAGAGAAGCATCAGCACCTTTTACATAAAACCAGTATTGACAAAAATCACTTTCGGAAATACGGTGGCTGTCAAAATTTGTCCCGCAAAATAATGCTTGTATCATTCTTTTTCCTGTCAAAATTTAGTGGAGTAATTTTGTACAGCAATGTACAAAAGTATGAATTCTGCGCGCGAACTGCGAACTGTTCGGAATAACATCCAAGACAAAATTTGTCCTAGGAAAAAAAATTTATGGGAGACAAAATTTTTCCCGATCTGCGTACTAGGCTTAAAGAAACTCATTTCGTTGCGCGGAGTTATGATACTGACTTTCGGTCAAGATTATGAGCGGGAAGCAGCTGCCAGTACCAAAATAACCTATAATTTTAAAAGAAACCACTAGATGGCCAACCCTGTATTCTCCATAATAATCCGTCAAAATGGGTTTTAGCTGATGTTTGGAGAGAAATGACTTGACGAATGTTGGTTTTCAACTGCTCAACGCACCTTAAACATTGACAACTAGTGTAAAAAACTAAGCAAACATAACTTTTTAACATTTGTAAATGTCAAAGTATGAAGTTTGTACGATGATAAAAAAGAAAATTTTTGATGATTTTCATTTAAAAAAATGTTGAAAGATGTTAGGACGATAAATTCGATTTAACCTAGTATCATACTAAGGGTGTCTTAAAATCGACTTAAATTAAGAAAAATCTGCTGAAAACCCAAATTATCCCCTTTAACAAGTATGGCAGAGACGTTTTTCAAAAAATATTCAAATTTAAAATGATTCATTATTATCGGTTATAAGCAAAAGGATACAATGAAATTTAATATCAAACGCAGTTAGTAGTCAGCGGTTTTCTCTCATCGTTATTTCCACCCCATTTAAAGATAATCGTCGTTTAGCGACAACGAGAAAGTCAAACACCATCCATTTCAAAAATCCTTCTCCCCATCCTCTCAATCTTTAATGGTGGTCGATGGATTTGTTGGTTGTGTAGGGTAGCAGCATACAAACGTCAAACGATGCCCATCTATTGGAAATTATTATGAAAGTGCATTGATTCTTTGCCTTTCCAGTTGTCACAGTTCACAGGCCACCAGCCCAGACAGTAGGGTGCCAACGACTATGGTGATAGAAAAAGATTCAGTGACAGAATGTTTAACGAATTGATTTTACCCTCACAAATTGGTAAAAGAAGACCGACAAAGAAAATTCCAAATAAAAAATAAAGAGCAAAACGACACTTTATACGTTCTTATTATACTTACATATACTCGTACGTCTCGTCGTCAGCCGTTTAAAAGGAGAAACTTAATAAAATATCACATTTTCCACACCCTCAGTTCTTACATCCCATATGGATGGGTGGGATAGATGACGTTGGCAGAATTTTATTCTACTTATCATCTGAGTGGCTGCATATGAATGGAATTTAGGGAGCATGCCTTTGTAGGATGTGTGTATCTATTTAAGTTTATTTTCTCGTCATCGATTATGTTTTGATAAAGAGCTGTCTTTTTTAAGATGGGGATGATGTGTGCGGAAATGATGTGTATCAGATTGAATGGTGTTTTCTTTTTTCTTCTGTCTCGTGGAAAAGAAGATGTTTCAAATTCAATTATGCTAAGTGTTACTGTTAAAGTCTGTTTGTTTTGTATACTTAAAATCGAAGAAACGTTTGCCACAGCTTTTCGTGTGCGCTTACATTATTTGTATGGACAAAGATCTGACAAGAAATTGATTGGCAGTATGTTTAGATTTTGAACAAACAAAGCCGAAGTAACATATACATTTTGTCAGTTTACTGCTTAAATGATTCTGTTTGGTCAACCAACTGTCTACAAAATCGACTTCGAAATCCGAATATTCAAGCAGTTGATTGAATAAATACAAAGATACATAAATGAACCTGAAAGGTTCTGAATTAATGCTCTTTGTTCACATATTTTTATTTCAAAGATGTGTTGTTGGATTGGCAGGGCAGGTAAATTTCGTTCACCAGCTTTCCAATTCACAATATGTATATGTACATATATATATATATTTTTTTTTTTTGCAAAAAAAAATTGATTGCAAATAAAGTTTTTAATGAAAATGTAACTGATTTTAAAAATTAAATCCACTAAACACATTTTATGCAAAGAAATGCTATCCCACCCTCATTTTGTTCCATTTTATAAAATATTTGTTTAACATAGAAGATTGATCGTGGTATACATTATTAATTTTTTACCCTGGAGAAGTGTTCCCGACGTCACAAACATTGTTCAAAGTTTTGCTGTGCATTGACAAGGAAGTAACTGATTTAACTTATCATCAATTATCTCCCATTTCCATTTTTGTATAGGAGAGGACGGGACATAGTGAACAATTCAACGTTTATCGATTTATCAGAATATATTGGTCAATAAAAATATGCCCAAACTTGCTCATCACATTTTCTAAGTTGATAATTTTAAATGGGCAAAATATTTCAACTGTAGTATATTGATTTCAAAAATCAAAAAGTGAGAAGGCTGGGTGGTTGGGTTACACAGTATATTTGAAATATTTTTTTGCAAAAAACCTAAAAAAATTGGGTTCATTCTCATCTTAACTTTGATTTACAAAATTACTCAAAATTTCAGTATGATACCAAAAACGAATTTTAAATCCTACTATATTGTCAGACCTGTCAGTATCTTCCAATGCTTAATTGTCAGTTCACACGGTTGAAAGATTTTGTCTAACCACCTGTCAATGACGTTTCTGGTAAAATTAGGTTCGTTCGTTCAACTTTAACCAGGCACCAGGGTTGACCCAGGTTTTCTTGACAACCTTCAGAGTTGTCAACAAAAATTGGGGTTTTCGTTTTTCAAAAAACACCCAAGGGCTGTCAACTGTTTTGTTGACAACTAAAAGCAAGACAAAATAATTCTGTGCTCTAATAAAACTTTAATTTTGTTATAAATTAGTTTTAAAAATGAACGAAAACAATTTTGCGTTGTTGCTGAATGTTTAATTTAATTGCAAACACAAGCAATAACATGCAACATGCGAATCGATAAACGACAACCAAAGAAATACATATGAAATCTCATATGACTTTTGACAGTTTGATCGTTACCTGAAGTCGCCCCAGAAAAATACCTAGATTTACTTCAGGGCGACCCCAGGGCTCAAAAAAACACAGAATTTGCTCACCAGGGTGACTTCAGGTTTTTCAAAAAACGATTTAGGGCGACCCCAGGGTGACTTCAGGGCTCAACGAACAAACAAATTTGGGACATTTTTTCTACTGACAGATTCAACAACAATGTACTCGTAAGATCATCTGTACTTAACTTAAGTTAAAAAGACGATTTTACATATTTTAATCGAGTATATTATCTGTTTTCAGTATCGAATAACTTCTTGTCACATTTTTACAAATGTTAAAAAAGTGTGTTTGCTTACATGAATTAACTTTGTTTTAGGTGTGTTTAGCTGCAGTTTAATCATTTTCCAAATAAGTTAACTAGTACCATGTTAACAAAACAAATTTATGCATTATGCTTACAATAACTAAAACTTAAACTTTTAATTTATTTGAACAAGAACACTTTTATGGAAACTTTTTTAAGCTAAGTAGACACATCGAAAAGCGATAAATTTAAATTTCTTCCTCTCGAGAGCACTGGCGCACACAATCGACAATAACAAAGTGAATAGATAAAAGAAGCCATTTGTAATTTTGTCTTCTCAACTAAATCACTTATTTATCGATTTAAAGAGAAGGTTCACCGTGCTCCCGTTCCCGTTGTTTATCTGTACCCCATCATCCCCTAAACGAATTTAGATTGTATAGTTGCGCACATCTTGTGATTAATAGCTTAAAGTTTTTTGTTTTGTTTTGCAATTTTGGAAGTTAATAACAATGCATGAAATTCAGAAGCCCGCAAAATTATTAATGTATGTAAGAATATTATGTATGTACTCGTATGTACATATACAGAGTGTTTTGAATAATAATGTTTGACGTTTTAACCCCAAATATTTAATCAAATCAATTAACTTCAAATGTAAGTTGTAGATCTTAAACGAATAATTTATTCCTAATGTTGTCATGCCTATGCCCACCATTTGGCGAACATTTTGTCTTTAAATTTTGCTTAAACATTTATAAGAATCGACAAAAAGCGCCAAATG
This sequence comes from Chrysotoxum bicinctum, assembly GCA_911387755.1. Lineage (NCBI taxonomy): Eukaryota > Metazoa > Arthropoda > Insecta > Diptera > Syrphidae > Chrysotoxum > Chrysotoxum bicinctum. The sequence goes on from OU426987.1 coordinate 51,080,847, forward strand.
GTCAGAAGCGCTGGAGGAATATCCTGAAATTGTATATTTTGTGCTTTAAACTTTGAGGGACAACAAAATGTAATGTTGACATGTAAACAAAAAAAATCGGTTTTAATGTGCAAATGTGGAATGCACAAAACTTCCTAAAAATTGATATATACAAAAAATGTTAAAGGCAATAATGCAACTTTTAAAACCATCGTAAACATTGTAAACGTTTGTTATGAAAAATCTTTTCCAAGACGAATTCGTGTGGTAAACTCCTTTAAACGGTACAATGACGTCTATAGTATTTTACAATTTGTCAAAAACATTTCAAATAAAAATTGAAATGAATTCGAATAAATCTTATCCAAAACCACTGTACCTTTAGTTTGAAGTCTTGTATCACTTTCTGATAGCCCCTCTACACGATGGGCCATTGATGGCCCATCAGATTGTCGGTGTTGAGTCGCATCTACACGATGTCCCATCATAGTGTTCAGGAGCCATTAAATTTGCAGCTTCTAGTAGGGCGGTTCGTTGTCTCACAGTTGATATGGTTGGCTACAATCCATTCCCAAATTGTAGCATCTAAAACCGTATGCTTTGACATCCATACAAACATCCGAACTAATATCACGCAAGGTATACAAACGATAACTTCTGGCTGTGATCATTTCAACTAATTTTGATCTTAAAGCCTAGTATACGCATATCAAACTAAAGGACTATTCACATGAGAGCGACCAACGACCGACGAATGAACCAACATCCGCCAATTTTGACATTTCGTTCACATGCATTTTTTTTTTATTCGTCGCGAATGGCGTTTATTTAGACAGCTTAAAATGATTTTGAGGTTAATCGCCCGCGAACAATTCATTTGTTGCAGGGTGGATGGTTTGTGGAACGCGAATAGTGTTTGACAATTCGTAGCAATCATATTGCAATTCGCGACGACCAATTTATTTTCTAAAATTTCTCTTATTTTAGCAATTATAACTCAAATTTTAACATATTAATATTAAATCAAACTAGATTTCAACCCTTTCTAAAGTTTTTATGAAGAATAGTGAATAGTCCTTAAACCTTAGCTCCCACATTACTTTCCGATTCCGAACATCAACTAAGATCCTAACTAAATTTCGACATAACATCTTTGTGGAGAATATCTATATCACTGTTCTTTGAAAATAAATTTTATGCGAACATTTGAAAGAATTCGTTTTCAAGATTTTAAAAGAATTTAATCATATAAATTCTTAGCTTTGGTTATGATGAATTCTTTTTGCCAAAATAGTTTTCATTTTCACTAAGTAAGAATCACATAAAGTTAAAAAATAACAAATTCTGTCAAAATTTTACTCGATGTACCTAACAATAATGTCGTGCGCTCAATTTTGACATATAAATGATGTACAGTTGGAAAAAAAAATATTTTATTTAGCTGAAGCTGAATACTGATAAAATGTTTGTAAAAAATTAAGCTTGGCTTTACATTGGATAGAATTTTACATAGGAAGAGAAATATGCTTAGTAATTTGTAGGTTATATATTTTTTCATATCTTAAGCCTAGTACGCAGATCGCGCTAAATTTAATCTCCCACATTTTTCTCCAAATATCAGCTAAAATCCAAGCTAAATTTTCACATAAGAACCTTGTGGAGAATATGTCACAGAAAACAGCTGTTCTCTAAATGAAATTTTTTTTCACAGATTTAAAAGAATTGGTTTTAAAGTATGTCGAATGAGAATTGTGAATTATGAGTGATTTATGCTGTGGAAAATCTTGTAAGACTTCCGTCACCAAATATTCTTCTAAATATTATTCCATTTCAAATTGAAATTGAAATTTAGCTTAAGAATAAATGTGCCAGACAATTATTTCGTGCGCTAAATTTTGACAGATACTCGTAAGTTATGTACAGTTCAAAGAGAAATTTTGATTTTTCAGCTGGAGCAGCGTACCTCTCGGCTAAAATGTTTGACATAATTTTAGCTTGGCTAAATTTTGGAGAGAATTCTGTATGGGAGATACAATTTTTCGCGATCTGCGTACTAGGCTTTATTCGAAAACTTCGAGTTTCAAAAATATTTTACAGTTTGTAACACTGTCAATGTTTCTCGAAGAATCAAAAATATGAATTCGAATCAGACCTCAGAATTTCTTAATTTCGTCAGGTTTTCGAGATATTCTAACCAAAAACTGTCTTTTGTTGCATTTGTGATCATGTTCATCTTTGGGTTACCATTTTGTATTTGTACGACTCGTAGCAAACCAAACAAGCTTTCTAAATAGGTACTTATTTAATGAAAAATTCTTGCGGTTCCTTTATAATGTTTAATGAAATATCTGAAATACATATTCCCACACACCAAAAATCAATATTAATAAAATAGAACAAAAATGTTTCCGAATTTGAAAACAAAAAAAGTTTCGCAAATTACATTATTTACTCCTACATATATACTTTTCTCAACAATGGTAAACTCAAAGCACCACAAAAATGATTGAACTTTCCAATTCAATTTGAAAAGTTTTTTCTCATATATGTATCTACATATGAACATACTCGTATGTCCTAACCAAACTTTTTATTTTGTATAAAGGACGAGAGTATTATTTAGCCCACAAGAATAAAAGTCTTCAACTCTTTCGATTGAATATTCTTGTTGAAAAGTGGACTTCCTCTGTATCACAAACTCAAGTGAACTACTTACACAATTTCGACCTTTATTTTGAAGGACTTGTCCCACAAAAATAAATACATCTAGATATAACTCAACTCAACCCAAGCTAATTCTTTGGGTTTTAAGTACACTTATAGACCAAATCTGTATACTAAAGCATACTTATGTTATGAGTAAAAAGAACAATGAATCAAAGCTAAACATGTACACGTTTCTGTTAAGCGCTGAAAATTCAAGTGGAGACTCATTGCAAAAAAAGGGAGACAAGCAAAAATGGAAGAAACTTTATTAATCCCTTTTATGAAAATGTTCACAAAAGAAATGGAGGGAGGGTTTTTTTTCCAGCATTGGAGGCTCTGGTATTTCAAAAGGATTTATTGATTTATAAAAGTTTTTGTTTGTGTGTATTGTTACTTTCAGTGAATCAACAGTTGATGCTGAAAAATTTACTCTGTCACATCAAAAAAAAAAAAAAAAAAAAAAAAATACGGAAGCACAGTTCCTAACTCAAATTCATTCAACAATAGGGATAAGTCAATTTTACTCGTATATACATTTATATTCATATGCGTACTTTTTTAAACAATAACTCTGACATATATGAATAGCAGATATTAGGGGAGTAATACATGTACTTTTTATCAATATATGTATGCTTATATTTTTAAAGATGTTTTGTCATTATGGAAGTTTTATATACAAAATAAATTCTTAGTCCTTGAGCTTATTTGATTCGAACTCGATTATACCTCATTAAGTTTCGTAATTGTCGTTAAATCAACGAAAATTTATGATGCGTGAAAATAATTTTTGAGCATGAGGAGATATGTAAATACATAGGTCCTTTTCAAACAATCATTGATCAAAGAAACTTTGTTAAATCAATAGCGATGGTCAACACAATTTTTTTGCCACAAAAGGCAGTAGGTATGTGTATATGTTTATACCTACTTTTCCGAGGGGTTTTAATGTTTGGAATTCGAATCCCACATAAAAATTTGTTCCCTTAGTTCACGATATCGAGAAATTCTAAGTTTCTCTCCAAATATGAGCTTAAATCCTTACTTAGTTTTGACATAAGATCTTCTTGGAGAATATGTCACAGAGAAAACAGATGTTATCTGAAGAGAAATCTTATTCAAACATTTCAAATATTTTTTTTCACAAGATTTCAAGTAAATTTAATCAAATTCTTCCAATCGGCTGTCCTAAATTTTTTGTCTTCAAGTATTTCTTGTTTTCGATTTTCATTTTCACAAAATTAAAGAAAAACAGAATTTATTAAAATCTGTTCAGCTAGAGAATAATGTGCAGAACATTTTTGATGAACAAAATATTGACACATAACTGCTGTACAGTTAGAAGCAGAAATTTGTTTTTTTTTTTAGCTGGAGTTGTGTACCCTTCGACTTAAATTCTAGGTTAAGCCTAGTACGCAGATCGCGCTAAATTTTATCTCCCATATTTTTCTCCAAACATCAGCTAAAATCCAAGCTAAATTTTGACATAGGAACCTTGTGGAGAAAACAGCTAAATGAAAATTTTTTCAAATATTTAAAAGAATTTGTTTTAAAGTATGATTTTTAAGAAATGTGAATGAGAATTATGAATTATGAGTAATTTTTGCTGTGGAAAATCTTGTAAGACCTGCGTCACCAAATATTCTTCTAAAAATTCTTCCATATCAAATTGAAATTTAGCTCGAGAATAAATGTGCGCTAAATTTTGACAGATAAGTTATGTTCAGTTCGAAGAGAAATTTTGATTTTTAAGCTGGTGCAGCGTACCTCTCGGCTTAAACGCTTGGCTAAATTTTGTAGTGAATTTTGTATGGGGCGTGATCTGCTTCATCACCAGACAAATGTAAGTTTGAATAAAATGAATAGTTAATGCATAGACTACTGAAGGTCTCAGGTCAATTCCAACGTGATGGAAGAAGTTTTTCAATAAATAATAAACATCCTAGATTAAGCACCACTTAAGAAGTATGATGATCGAATCCAATGAGCATGACATCGACACTCTTTTATTGTCTTATCACTTTTTCTTTCAAGAGTGCTAAAATGAAATAGCCAATAGCATTCCTCCCCTTAAACAATTTTCGCTTAATGTTTGTCTAGCTATGAATGATCATCAGTTTACCCTTATATATAGGTTCTATTTTTATCCGCACAACTCGAATGTGGAATATTTTGCGTTTGTCGATTGCTTGTGATGTACAAGCTTTCAAGATCAATGCGTATCAATATGCCCTATTAAATCCTCTTCATTTTACCTAAGCGCTTGAACTGTTTATTACATTCTATTACATTTATATCATAACATAAGTCTAGCCATTATCCTTTGAGTATGTACAAATTATAAAAAAAAGTCGTGAAAAAGCGTTTCTGAAAGCTGAGTTCATTGTGTTAAAAGGGTCAATATGAACCCATCGTGAAGTAATGGTCGTGGTACGGTAATTCTCCATAGCATATTGTAACGGCATTTAAATTATCTTGAAAATCGGATCTCCAGACTTGTAAAGTGTTATGACACTGTTCAAATGCCAGCCTCGGCTTCTTGCGATGGCACAGATCCGAGTGGTCCAATGATCAATGACTCTTCCGCATAGATACGGCTGAATTTGAGTGATGGCCTGTGTTCTGTTCATCTTAAGGGAATCGGTCGATTGTTATCTATTCGCATAGACCTACGACTTCAGGAAACTCCACAAAAAAAGTCTATCGGGGTCAAATCACATGACCTTTTTGGCCAATTCACGTCACCTCTGAGAAAGGGAGAGATAACCTTACCCTCAAATCTTTCATGCAGATTGTCAGTCGTGGCGTCCGCTGTGTGGCAAGTAGCACCATTCTGCTGGAACCACATGCTGTATAGGTCCATATCATTCAATTTGGGCCATAAGAAATTGGTTATCATCGTTCTGCAGCGCCACCACATTAACCGTAAAATCTGTGCAACGCGCACTAACGAGAACTTATTTTGATAACAAAGTTTTATCATGTGGACTTGCTGTTCCATCGTGTAACTTTCCATGGTGATTTAGCATCATTTACTGAATAATAAACCACAGATTTGACAGATGTCACAAAAAAAATATGGCCGCAATATTCCAGATATGTGTATGTATCAGTGGCGGCTGTACCTTAAGTGCGCTGAACCACCAATTCAAAAGATTTAAAAATTACAAAATATTACTGCATCTTTATTTTTAGATTACCATGTAAATATTTATTTTTACTTTGCCTGCAAGTAAAAATTCTCGTGCGCTTCGGCGAGCGCACGAGGACTGCTAATATAACTTGTATGAGTTACAAGCTAAATCCCTGATGCGTGAGACAAAAGATATTTCATTGAAATATATCGAGAAATGAGCCTACTCTCGTGCGGCGCACGAGAACCGAAGAATGTTTGACTAGAATGCGCTGCGCCTGCGAATATGTAATGTTGTTTCGCTCTATCCGTGACTGGTTAAATAGTGTTGGTTTGTAGGAGTTAGGTTAGTAATTGTTTTTTATTTTGATTTTGGTTCGATTCTGTACTGTGTACAGTGTGTGGTGTGGGATAAAATGAACAGTGATTAGGTATATTACACTCAAAAAATTTATTAGTAAAATGGCTACGAATGATATTCGTAAAGAAAATATTCGTGCATTGTACGAATATTCGTAAGATGTACGAAGTATTTGTACAGTGGTATATCTACGAATGCATTCGTAAAATTTTACTAATAACTGTCATACTATCTACGAATCTATTCGTTTAATACACTAATTTCATTCGTAAACAAGAAGTAAAAAATTTGTTTGAGTACATTGTACGAATTATTGTGTACATATAACTAATAACATTCGTTAATTTCTCGTACGAATGACTTCGTACTTTAATCTTTTGCATTCGTAGTATTTACTAATAAATTCGTACTATTTACTAAGTAAAACTAATATTAGTAGACAGAATTCATTCGTAGGTAGACCGTACGCATTATGCGTAGAATGTACTAATAACTTCGTATTTTTATGAAGTGCATTAGTATTATTTACTAATCATGAGTAAAAAAAAATAATATGTGTTCAGCTCTAAAAATTAAAGGTATTCCATTCGTCAACACGTTGAAACGTGTTTTTGCATAGTGCGCGAATTATTTATAAGGTAATGGACGCGTCACACTTTTTTGCTGCAGTGGTCTGAATTAATTAATATTTTTGTAAATTCATACGGTGTATGTATAAGATACAAATCTTGAGGACTAGATCAACATCTGCTTTTTTCGAAAAGACGAGGTGAGTACCTAGACATACATATGCCTTAAAGCTTATTTATGGTAATATTTTACATACAGCATCCAGAAGCAGCAGCGCATACATATGTGGGAATTTTTTGCTAAAAGAATTTTAATGTAAGTACAAATTTTTTTCGGAAGATTTTGAATGTCAAATTTTAAATTTATTTTCAGTGGCCCTTTGAAAATAAGGAGCTTGGACATATTACCTACTGTGATTGTTAATTATATTAATAATGAATTAATTAATTTTCAGATACTTTATATTTTTTTTTTAACTTTATTCATATACTCGTATATGATACTAAAATGAATTAAAAAACTTATTTTTAAGTTAAAAAATACATAAACTTTGTTAATATTTCTTACAATAAATATTTAAGGAAATTTCAGAGAACATATTTAATGACAGTAAGTTCTACAATAATATTCGTAAAATATACGAATGGAGCTGTATAATTTACAAATGAATTACAAGGGCATTAGTAAATATTACAATGATATTCGTACAATGCACGAATGGAGCTGTGTATTTTACGAATGAATTACAAGGGCATTAGTAAATATTACGATAATATTCGTACATTGTACCAATAGTATTCGTACAATATATACGTTTGTTTTTCTACGAATACTAATAAAATATTAGTAATATGTACTAATAAACCTCTATTCTACGAATACTATTCGTGGCTGAAAACCACGAATAAAATTCGTAGAATGCACGCATGAATTAGTAATATTTACACACGAAATTTTTTGAGTGTAAAGACAGTAATAAATCTTTTTAAAATAAAGTTAATATAAAATAACCCGGATCGCCAAGGCCCTTTTTAAATTTTACATGCAATATTTTTGGCGGAGAATCGATTTAGACAAAAACCTGAATCCATGATTTGACGCATTTATGTGAAAAAATAAAAAACATGATTCCTTGCTAAATGTAATAAGTGCGTCAGTTTTATACATGGTCCAAATTCTTCGAGCAATTATACAAAATAATAAAAAAATCAACATATACATGTAAATTGCTGTTTTCTTGCGATTTCTAATCTTAATACCTATACTTAGTGAGAAAGTAAAGTGCACCACCTGTTCAACAACCCACCAGCCGCCACTGGTATGTACATATGTATATCTCCATTAAAACATTGAAATATTTCTTTGCTTTCGAATTGGAATCGAACATTTTTTTGTGGTCGTGTTTTTCGTTCACCCCTGTACGGGCTTGCCAAAAAACATGCCCTAAATAATCTGAAAATATCTTGTTCTTTCACTATTTTCCTTTTCATGAAAAATCATATCAAAATAATTCATAAGTTTGCCGAAAATAAACATATTGTTGCTCATTTTACTTCAATTCACCCATTTTTTATGTAAATTGTCATTTGGAGAAAGCGTTAGAAATCAAATATGAGATTTTTATGTATGTAAGAAAAAAAAACCCTCCTTAATCCAAACTGTAATAATATGCAAATTATTGTAATACTCTCTACTCGTATAAGACACGTAACATTATAACTAGTTCCGAAGAAGATACTTCTTTATCCTTATACACCAGCCATCTTAACACTATAATAACACTTTACGACACTACTACCTTCGGGATCTAGACCTATACCTACTTCATATGGAAATGACATTTTATTTGAAAGCCAGTTTGCATGCTGCTCATTCTTAACTTATGTATGCAAAATTTGTCTTGAATTTTCATTTTTATATCTCAATTTTCTCACGGAAGACAGTCACAAAATCGTCCTTTTTTTGTAAAATGAACTCATTTAAATGTACATTTCTAATGCCATTTAACTCTTTCCGCATTGCTAATTCTTGTCTGTCATTTAGACCAGAAGAATTTCATTTCCTGTTAAAGAATTTTTGTTGCTAAAGGTAACAGCCAAGCACATCGTTTGTGACATTTAAATTTTAAAGTCCTTCTTTTTGTCACATTTGACAGGAAATCTTATTTGTTTATATCAATAGTTTAGTGTTCCTGCTGTGCTGTGAAGAGTCGCCAAATGAAAACAAAAACATTCTATTCTATTCCCTCTTCCATCCAATCCAAATAAATATGCAAATAGTCCTCATTTATCCTCTGTTCCATTTCATTGCTTTCATTTGCAATGAGGGACAAAATGTATAAGAGCCTCGGAAAAAAAAACCACCGTCCCAATATAATAGAAGCAAAAAATAATAAAAATAAAAACAGAACAAAGAATTTGCCTCCTTCGGTTTCGGCAGAAAAAGCATTGTCTTCAACCTTTTGCGCTATGCCATGTGCCAAAGCCGATGCTCTTTAGCTTTACCTTGTGTTTTTGTTTTGTGTTATGTCGTCTACTCCTGCATCCTGAGACGAGTGATATATGAATGCCAATAGATATATAAAAAAAAAAAGCAGTAGCAGCCTAGTGAGTGAGTAACTGACTGACTGCACATTAAATAAACCCCCACCAGCCACCGCAATAGTGAAATACAGCTTTAATATGACGAAGGAAATCGGGCAGAAGATGAAGCACTAAGCAGGAAAAATAGAATAAAAGTCGAATGAATGAATTGGATTTTATTTATCTTCTTGATGCTAAGGGTGTTCTATTGTAGTCCTTTCTCATGTCCGGGCTTAAGTTTTGCAATAAATGTTGATAGGTAGCATACCTTTTATTCAGATTTTCCTTCTTCAATATTTCTTTTTCCATTTTTTTTTGTTTCGTCCTCCTGGATTATGGAAGAAGTGATTTCTGCAAATACCCTCTGAAAGGAGGACGTGCTGATATTTTGTTTAACTTAATTAAAATTGAATAAGAGAAGGATATAATATAACATTTAAAGTTTAGCCTTATACGTATTTTACTTAAGGAATCTATTTCATGATGTGATTGTTATAAGCTCCTATAAAATTAAATTACATTAGTACTTCGATAAAAAGACTTGCTGGCGAGACAATGGGAGACGTTAAGTGTGGTTAGAACCATCTACAATAAATGTCTTGGTTAGAACGACCTGCTTGCACAAAACCTTTTTGTTTAACGTCAGTCAAATTTTTTCAAAACGCATTTTGACGTTTACGAATACGCTCTCTTATCAATATTTTGTTCGTAAATTCAGATATAATGTTATGAAATACATGACTAGCAAAACTGCGTTATCGAAAATAATAGCTTTACATAGAAATTTCGTTTTGGGTTTTCGAACAGTTGCATTTTTGATGCAAATTACATTTTTGAAAACGGCCCATATTAAGGCCCTGACACATGGAATCCGTTGGATGTGTTGCGGCAATATATCAGTTGACATTTCTTTATGCGATGGATACTTTTCTTTGAGAAAAAAGGATAAAAGAAACACAAAACTTCAAAAGAAAAACTGATGCAATTTGTTGGATAGAAAAGGAAAAAGTCTCGCTACTTTTTCTGCTTATCGGTCGCTGCTTTATTAAAACATGTATGTTTATTTAGTCGAACTTTCAACTGTTCACGTCGCCCAACACACGCAACGGTTCCTATGGATCAGCCCCTTAGGGCTGAAAACACCGGATCAATCTACAACTGTTTTTTTCTGTCTAAGGCCCCAGTTATAGCTTTCATTGAAATGCATCATTGGAACAAATCAGTGGAATACTGACTTAATTTTTTTGACAAGCCAGTTATAGCAATAATTGAAAAATTGGTTTCAGTAAAAGATCGTGTCAGTGGCTGATTACAACCAATTCTATGCATTTGAGGTTAGAGTTGATCATTGAAAGGAAAACTGACATTTGAGAATAAACAGAGAATCGAACACATTCAGTGGAACGATATGAATCACATATTAAATAAACGAAAATCAGCTGTTCATTCATTAATTGTCTTAAAAATCTAAATGGAAATTTTCAATGATGCATTTCAATGATAGCTATAACTGGCCCCTAACTCCAAGGGCACACAGGCAAATACTGTCAAGCTAGTTGGCGAGCAAGTTGCATGGAAGTATTAAAATGTTACATTTCATTTATATTTATTCACCGATTTCGCTGGAACGCACACACCATCGAGAAAAAAGCTTGTATTTTTATATATGAATCTCAAACGAACAATCAAGTACTTCAATAATTAAGTGTATATATGCAGCTGTCAGGCTATATGCCTTAACTTTCTTACCTAATGGCTTCAGAAATTTCATGCCAGTTGAAGAGTTGTTGCTTAGGTTCGTTTGCGTAAGTAAAAAAATATGTGTGTATTGCAGCTTGCTTCTCAGTACTTACTCTACTCGTATAGCCATGGGCTTATGAAATAACAACATTGATTCTTAAGCTGCGTCCAAACTGTGTCGATTAGAATTTCAAAAAAAAAAATTACTTTTTTTCATCATAAGTGTGGAAGATGCTATTCTTCTCACGTGAGCAATTCAACTAACAAAAAAAAAAAACCGCTAAAACAAAACAAAAAAGTTAAAATTATGCTCTGAACCCATCAAACAAAACAAATCTGACAGTTCAAACAAAATAAATCTGACAGTTGATACAGTATTGATGAACACATCCAGACTAAAAATTATTGTTTCTTCGACACAACTTTGTTAATTTCTACCAATTTGAATTGAATTGGATTCGGGTCAACAACACTACACTAGAGATGATGATTTACACAAATCAACCGAATTTGGACGTCTTTATCAAACAACCAACTTACATCAGGCGAAAGGAAACATTTTTTTGTTTGTTTTGCTGTGCTACATCTGAATGCAACAAATAAATTTCAAACCAAACTAGCGTTCTCGATTGAGTTTAACAAATATCTAAAGGACGATTAGTCGTACATCTTTCTTTTTAACAATTTTTCTTAAAGTTTTTGTTTTTGTTTGAATGTCAATACCAAGGCCTAACCAGCTTAAAATTCTTTAAAAAAAAACTTAATTTTGTATGATTAAAAAATTACCTAAATTGAAACGCTGCTGTTATGATAAAACTTCCCCTCTTTAAGAACTGATTAAAAAAAAACATCAAATCAAATTGTACTTAAGGTTCATTGACACGAACAGCATTTGAATAAATTGAAAAAAAAAAAAAAAAATTGAAAGAAAAAAAAATCACACATTCATCATAAAAAAGGAGTCAAGATGTTTTCTTTGTATTATATTTATCATCTGTCGCGTGGCATATCAATATTCATCCTCAAGAGCAATATAGATTTACACCTTTGTGTGTAGATCCTGTTTCCGGTTGGCGTCTACATATATGTATGTACGAGTACATGCATAGATGTGCGATTTGAAATGTAAATACATATACATTATTTTCCTGTATAACGTTTACATTTTGTACGTGAGAGATTTCATTTGTCCTTGCTTTTTTTTTATTTTTGAAAATAGAGTAGAGGAATTTTACATCTTTATTTTCAAGTTATAAAATGAAATATCAAAGAGAAAGTTCTTTTAGAACGTAACACCATGCGTCAGAACAAAAAAAAAAAAAAAAAACTCAAAGGATATCTGACTGTAACTTCATTAAATTAAATTATAGTGGGAATATTTATGGTAGGTATTTAGGTACATACATATGTTTGTTCATTAGGTTTATTCATATATTCGTTTCACACAGTTTTAAAAATGCCAGTAAAGTAAAAAGACGTACATATGTTTAAAATTGAGCTCTTAGTATTTATATCAATCCTTTTTTTTGAAACTTCACTAGCTCTTAATTTTAATCGGTTGGACTCAGGATATCCTTTTTTAAGAATGTATATTTACCTTTAAAAAATGTGTTATTGAGTTACAAAATTGCAACAAGAGACACATGTTTTTTTTTTTTGAAACACCTTAATGTATTAACAATGATCTATGAGTTCGGTAAACAAATTCTTTAAGCTAAAGTTCTTTGAATGTAGAAGACGACGAAAACTTTTGGTTGCGTTTAATCGAGAGTATCCCAGTGTCTTAAGGTACTAGTACGGTCTAGAAATCGCAAAAAACGCATGATTTTTGGGAATTTTTTCCTCGGAAACTTTATAAGATAAAAACATATTTTTATTTAAAATAATGAATACATGTGTCAAGAGTACAAAAACAAATTTTTTGTCGAATTTTGGCCGAATTATAGAGGGCGTCAACATCGACTCATCAAAAAACACATTTTCCTATGGCGGACAATCAATCTCCGGATCTACTGAACCTATTTTCAAAAAACTTGTTGCAACTAAATTGTTTTTATGTTTTCTAAGACAATTTACCACAATTTGACCAAAAAGTTATAAATAAAAAAATGGCGACCCAAACAAAATTTTTTTTTTTCAAAGCTCGAGATTTTTTTTTGTTTTGACTTTTTAAACAAATTGTGGTAAATTGTCTCGTAAAAACCTTCCTTTAAATAACCCACTTTGGTTTTTTGTTTCAGTCCAGCCAATCCTGAGATTAACTGTCCGCCATGGGACAATGTATTTTTTGATGAGTCGACGTTGGGCCATTTCGGCCAAAATTCTCAAATTTAAAAAAGAAATTTTTTTTGTACTCTTGACGCATGTATTCATTATTTAAAAAAAAATTATGTTATCTAGACCGTACTAGTACCTTAAACGTCTATCCCAATCGTTCGTATTGGTCGTTTTCAAAAACGCCATCTACGTCAAAAATGCAATTGCATGATTTTCTTAAACCCAAACTTTCAAAGTCAATTGTAACAAAATACAAAACGAAATTTTTGTGGCAAAAGTCTTATTTTCGATAACGCATTTTGTTAAAGTTAAACATATGTCCGATAACATAATTTTTGGCGGAAATCTGCAGCAAAAAATCGAGTTGAAGACCGTTACGTTTACGTTAAATCAGCATCAATTAAATCGTTAAGTGATCGTCATTTTTTTACACACTTATTGCTTACGTTAAATATGCAATCGTTCTGCTTGCACAAAATCTGTTTGATGAACGTGAACATTTCTTGCAAATGTATTTGAAGTTTACGAACACACTCTCTGGATTATAAACAGTTTTGTTGTCAACTTGATATTTTTACTGCAGAGTTGCGCCGCAAATGATGTTATCGAACAATAGGGTAGCAATCAGAATGAACAAATTTAAATTGTTGAAATGTTGAGAGCTTAGGTGGCGTTTGATTCAATTGTAGAAAAATGTGGCAAACAAAAAAACACTTGCTTCGAGTTTCATTGAATTGATCATGATCACCAACAAAGAGTGAATATAAAATAGAACATAAGCTTTTTCTTCACTTGCAATCGCAGACCTATTTCGAAAACTGAAGAAATGAAACTGAAATTATGGAAAAAATGTTTCATCTAAAAGTTTTTTTTTGGCTTTTCAAAGCAGACGGCAGATTAATACTATGGTATATCTTAGGTGGCGTGTTCCTTTGGCAGTATCCACACTTACCATACATATATTTTGCTTAAGTCTGATCTAACGGAAACCTAGGACTTTTTTCTGGAACAGTGATAGGAAATGGCAAAATTCTTATAAAAAAAAATAAATTTGAGGCCAAAGGCTTTAAGAGAGCGTAATTCTTGTGACCCAACAGCGCGTGGTGTTCTTTCCTATCGAATCCGAACGGCTAAGATGAGAAGCACTTCTCATGACAAGAGATGCCCTTGGATGATTTGTCACTTACTCCAAGTAGGCAGTACCCCTGAAAAACATTTTCTATTTTTTTTTTACTTTGAGGTGGCCGCGGCTCGGGATTGTACCCAGACCTCCAACATAACAGTCCAATGCAAAAACCATTATTTCAAAGAGTAGTACCGATAATATTTATGCAATTGCTAAAATTTTATAAAATTATATTTATACAAATTTTTTACAAGAATTCTAGCTCAGGGAAAAGACATGTTAACACAGGCAAACTTGGTCGTCTGGCAACGTTTCTTTTTTTATATAGGGTTTCAATTTATCATTTGTCTTAGTCTTATCTTCTTCCACTTATTGAACAAGAGCCCTTCATTCAACTTAATTTCACAGAAAGCCGGTACAATATAAATTTCAAACCAGATAAGTATTTAGGTCAGGTAATATAAGTGGATTATTGTGCTGATGAAAAACCATTTTACAACTCGTTGACATTTTACCACCAATTCGTTTGGAAGTAATATTTTACATTACTTTTTGTATTCACCATCCAGAGCTTTATCTCCCTCTCTTCCTACTCCTTGGAGTTAAATTAATATATTCATGGGGTTTCAGCTTAATTAAATTTACAAATTCCCATTCAACTCATGCAACACAAGGAGAAGTACGTAGGTAATAGAGTAGTGAAAGATATTCATCAATGAGCTTAAATGCTATAGGCTAGCTAGCTAGGTAGGTATACTACTTGTGTATACAGTAGGTATGTTTGTTGGTCGGTTTAATAAGGTTCCATTACTTATTTCTGCAAGAGAGGGCGATTGTGTGAGGAAAAACCCACTCTGCAGCAGCAACACACCCCCTCATAAAACCGAACCCACCCAAAAATAGCAAGAAAAAAAGTCGGAAATTATTGTCAACGCAAAGGCAAACGTTCAACTCAACGTAAGCAAAGAGCCCTCTTGGAATTGCATCGTCCTTAATCATGTCCTTATGAAGTTCGTCTTCTTCGTCTCGGTTTGATTTGGTCTACCAAACTTGTGCCCGGATGCCGCCTTTTGGGAATCCTGCGGAGGCGGTGAAAGATTTAATTCGTTTTGTCTCTCTATGCTTATCGCTTATGCTAGTGCTTTCTTTGTCTTCTCTATCCATCTTCTCATAGTACCTACTTGTGTCTGTTTTCTTTTGAAGTGTAGATTTTCGTTTAGCTTAAAAGAATTTATTATATAGGAATCCCCAACAAAAAAAAAAAACAACAACAAAATGACATGAAACCTAATCGCATTTACCAACCATGAATTGAGACAAGACACAAAAAAATGCTTATAAATGTATGTGTGAACCTACATAGCTAAAAAGGAAGAAACATAAAAAAGGGCAATTGGTATTTAAGGACTAACCCATTAGACTGTCGAATGGCACTTATTCCCAGCTCCTTGCTAATATTATCATTGAAATTATCCTTAGAACTGGATTCGATGTCGACGGCGACGACGGAGGATGCTTCGACCACCATCAGGAATGGTTCATCATGATATCCAGCAATGAAAAACACCGCTATGTACGAAATGATTTGCTGCATAAACATTTTATTCTACTTCTGTTGGTTCGTCCTTGGTGCGTTTGTATTGTGAAACAAAAGACTCAATAAATAAAACAAGAACAGAAAATATTTAAAATAAATCAAAATATATCAGCAGCATCAATAAAACAAGGACGACTACGATGCAGCAGGACATTCGGCATTTTGTGTTGATTTAATGAAAACGATAAAAATATGGCATTCATTAGAAGCCCGTTGGAATTTCGTTCCTTAAATTTATCCCGAAGCTACACAAAACTCAAGTAGATATGTGTGTATATTCATACAACGTTATGGAAGGACGAAAATAATTTCCTTTGTTGTTGTTTTTTCTTTTGTATTCACATATTTTTTTTAAACACTTTGTTTCACTCGAAAACAAAAATTAAAAAAATAAACACGAAGGCAAAAATTAATTTCCATTTGACCACGCCAAAATAAATTGAAATTACACTTTGCACCCTCTCGGGGGCGTTCGACGGCGGCTTCCTCGGTAAAGCACAGTTCGAGAACACATGTACCTAAATGCTACATATACGTAAATTGAAAGGATTTGTGTGGTGCTCTGCTCTCTTTGTGTAGGGAAATTCCGTAGAGAATTTATAGAAACGGCTTAATATACGGTTACGGTGTAGGGTAATAGATGAAATACGATGCGATGCTATCGCGTGAGAGGTGCGGTGTGTGGTATAAAATGCCGCAAATATTAAAGCAAGAAGGATATTGTGGGGACCGGGAGAGAGTGTATAGTGTCGGAAGTATGGAGTTTGTGCCGCTATATGGAACAAAAATTTTGATAGTGCTTCGAGCAACGCGATGTATCTGTACCGACTGCAAAGTCCGAACTGTTGGTAGTTGGTGGTGGAAGCAAGAATAACAACGGGAAATCCGAAGGGTTGTATTTTGTACAAAGTTAAGTTTTCCAAAACAAGTGTTGCTGATATAGAAAACATATCGAAATGGTACTTTAGGTAGCAAATCCGCTAAATAGGTCACCATTAAACAAAACTAAAAGTTTTAAGCTGAGTAGGTTCCTAAAATCCTATTTTAAGATCATTTTCAGGTGGTTGACCTGACGATGACTTGATGACTTCTGACAACGTTGTCAGGTTTAAAATTGTCAGTTTATACACCTGGATCCCACAGAGAGCACCCGGGTGTGTAATTCTCGGCTGTGCATTTATCTACCAGAAACGCCAACTACAGGTTAGAGCCGTGTAAATCGTTCATTTCAAGTGATCGAATCGTTCAACAATCGATTACGAAAATGATCCGATCATTTCAATCGATCGATCATTCGATCATTTTCATTTCACTGAAATGATTCAATACTATTCCTATTCGATTTTATTTTGGATTTGGATGATAAGATTGACTTGTGGCTTTGATAGTTCTCACAAAATACTCTATTTTTGTAAGCCATAAATATTGCCAAATAACATCGAATGATGGCTACTTTGTACATGGTTTAAAAATGTCAAAAAATTTAAGAAAAAGAGATTTTATTTGTTGCTCCGGAAAAGAGCAATTTTAGGGCTTTCGGCTGACATTTTGTACGAAATATACTTTGTACGTCATAACTGAATTCGTCTTCAAAAAACATCAGTTCAACCCAACAATTGTTTTTTCGGCCTACAACATCAACAACCAACTCGATCAATCATGTTCTTCAATGCCGAGTTCAACCCAGAAATTCCAGTCCACCGTCCGTATGGCATTCATAAATCCACATTGATTGAATCAGAACAAATGGAATCGAGTAAATCATGGTTAATCGAGTTAACTGATATCGAAAATCGAGACTCATTGAAATGATTGAGATTGAAATAGAAAATCGAGAATCCAGGTTCGAGAATCATCTAAATGATTGAGATTGAGATCGATTAAAATGATTGATTTCGATCATCAATACTTTTCGATGATCGGATCAAAAAAATCGAATAGATCCTGATTGACACAGCTCTACTACAAGTGGATCCAGTATCATATAATACAATATTTAGACGAAATCACCGTTGAATACTAGCCAATCGAGATGAATAATGAATCTGTACACTAAAAAAAGGTGAGGGATATGCATTGATGTGAATATGCTGCATCGTAGAACGCAGTCTCCCAGTTGAAAAAGATCGAATATTCTGGCGATATAAACAAGGCCCCCAAGCTTGATAAAAAAAAAGTAAGGGCGGCTGGTTATAATTTCGGAAAGAATGATATTCGAAATAGCAAACGTACCTTATTTACCGAAGAGCAGGAAAGATGTATCAAAGAAGCAGGTCGTAAAGATGTTAAATATTAAGCAAAAAGAAAGAGAGCCCAAAACTGAGGCAGGCGAAACTACTTCTGGACAATTACAACCAGTAACGTTTCGAAAACTGCATTAACTTAATTAGAAATAACCTAAGAAAAATAACAGGTATCCTTACTGGACACTGCAAATTTAGAAGACACCTAAGTTTACTTGGTATGGTAAGCAGTGCCACATGTAGATTCTGCAACACGCATGAGGAAACACGGGACCATATATGTACTAGGAAAGTGTTGTCCACTCATGCACCAAAAGAAAAACCATCTGGGACAATACCAGGTAGAAGAAAGCAACCAATCTCTCTGAATGTGCCCCAAATACTATAATAATATAAATTCATTCATTCATTCGATAGAAAAAGTGGTAGGGCATGAAGGGAACCCATTTCAAGCAAGTAAATACTTTCAGCACTATTCTGCTATACTTCTGGGGAATTTTCTTAAAAAATTTCACTCATTGCAATTATACCTACTATTCATTCGAAGTGAATCAAATTAACGTCGGTAATTTCGGTAATATTGTGCAATTTCATCTTCACTCTTTAAAGGTTATAATTCGAATCCTTTTATTTCACACAGGTTATATTATAATTATGTTTTGAATTATTTAATGTTTTAAATTATATAAAATGAAAACAAAGAAATTTAACATGACTTGCAAAAGACTCTTTACAATAGATTGACAGCTGACAGTTGACATGAACTAAGAATAGTTCGATATTCGAAAAGTGTCATGACTCAAAATCATCGTGTAATATCAACCCAAGGATTCTAAAATGGCCGACTGTCTAATATAATCCACGATTTGATTTCAATTCTTTATACCTATACGGAACGGATAATAATTCCGAATTCCTACTTTTCACTCACTTTTTTCAACTACTGCAACACTGTTTATGAAGTTAATCTTACAATTTCCACCCCAACGCGCATGTGCCACAATAAATTTTATTCCTGCATTTAATTCCACACATCCGTAAAATACAATAGGGTAGGTGCGAAGGGTGACAAAAAATATCAGAATATCTATCCTCTCGAAGAGTGCTTGTATGTTCTCCCTTATTTTGTATACTCCTGCATTTGTGTTAAATTCGTCCTTTTTTCCCTCTCAATGCCACGTTACTTGCCAAAAAAAAAAAAAAAAAACAAAAACCAGAATTTGTTTTGATGGAATTCACTTCCGATTCCCGACCAGAAAAAAACCAGCAACGTCATCGTGTCGTTTTCTCTTGTCATTATCATCAGCCTTTAAAAATTGTCCCTCCATTTGGCTACCTTATACCTAGTATCCTCTCGTCCTCATGTTGTACAATTCCGCTTTACTCGCTTAAGTTGCTTCTCCCAATCAGATGTCCTTTGAAGGATATACCCAGGTCTCTGCTGCTAAAATGATACACCAAGCGCTTCGGCTTTTGCTAACTTGATCCTTTTCTTTCAACCCTCCGCTGCCAGCGTTAACGTTGTCTTCATCGTTGCCACCTCTTCGCTTCACCGCCACCGCTGCCGTCCGGCAAGGCACAATGAAAGTGCTGCAATTACACACACAGATTATAGATAAAATACACTCGTTCTTTCTCATCTCATGTGTAGACGTCGAAACGGGTTGTGTTTTGGTCTTTCAGAAGAATACCTCCCCTTTAATGTTATAATGGATGGTGTTTGTCTCTTGGTCGAATGCGAGGCAAATTTCACGAGGTCTGTAATATGTAACAGAATCCATACTACACTTTTAATTTTTCCACCAGGTCAGGTTTTTCCGTGATATTGCTGTTTAAAAATGGAAAGAACTTTTTTTTTCGATTTTTTTGAGGTTATGTTATAAAATACTATTTCTGACGGATCTAGTTTTCTTCTTAAAATTTTAAGTGCATTAAAAACAAATATTACTTTAACTCATCTTAAAAAGAGGTGTATTGCGTAAATGAATCACCATTATCTCTTCAGATAGAAGGAGAACAGTTAGCAGAAATAACCGACAAAATTACGAATTGACCTTAGAGCAAAATTTTAAACAACCTAGTATTAAACAATTTGCTAACTTTAAAGCATTATATGTATTAATTCTTTATTAATATTTAATTTAAAAATATTACCATGCTATTTTATTTTGTAAATTGGTTCTTGACCACCTTAAATAATGGCAAGAAAACTATACACAATAAGACCCTTTTTGACATTCCAAAATGTCAAGTGACATATGAAGTTTGAACGATACTAAAGAGATAAAATAGGTTTTCTATCTATGATATTACTTAAATCAAATTTAGAAAATAACATGATTCTAATGTTAAGAATTATTTTTACTGAATTTAAAAACATTAACCTCGTACGTAAGCCTTTTAGAACTGAAGTTATAACACCTGCTTAATTTGGCTGCAGGTATCAAGTTTGTAGTTGGAGTTTTCCTTGACACTTATGGATAAAATTCACATGTGAAATCTTGATTTTAGATATCAGTTTTTTTTTTTAATTACAATTTTGCATTTTAGTTCAAACGGGCCATTAAACTTTGTCAAGTCGTCAGTCAAGGTTTACTCCTAAGTCACTAAATCTGTACTCGCAAATTTAAAAGAGCTTTCTCCAATGTCCATATTTTGATCGTTAGGGGCCAGTTATAGCTCATCAGAAAAATTAGAACAATCGAAATCTGAAACATTTTGCTAATGGCCGGTTATAGCTACCAATAATTTTACGTCAGAAAACAAACAATTTTTTTCTTGTCATATCATCAGAAAAAATTTTTCTGATGCATTCGGAACAGAAAAAACTCGGAACACAAAAGAAAAACGAAATATATTTTGAGTTTTGGCAATCAGCTGTTCAGAAAAATTAAATTCCATCAGAAAAAATATTTAAATCCATTTTCTGAGTAAATTTAGCAACAAAATGTTGTAATTCTTTTTGTAAAAATTAGTCCAAGCAAGTATTCGCCTAATTGCATTAAAATTTTACTCAAAATCGAGTCGTAATATGGTCAAATTTGGAAGACAAAATTTTTTCTGATGGACTTTTCTGATGAGCTATAACTGCCCCCTTATAATGGTTCCACCCCACAAGCACCTCATAGTACTATACTCTGTTCAATTTATATTTGCAGTACAGGCCTTATGGAAGAGCTTTTTCAGAAACACTGGTGCCTGCTGCTGTTTGCACGGCACCTTAACTTAAGAAATTGCCACTGAAATAAGAAAGAGAATCACTGAGTTACATTAAAATTGTTTGTGTAATCTTCTTTGAGCTCACGTACAGCACACCATGGCCTATCTGCTCCATGGGTGGAAGGAGACTGATCGCCAATTTGCTTTTGCAATTGCAACCAACCCTTATTGTGTTTATTAAAAAAAAACACTGAATCAGAGTTACCATTGCCAAGTTGATAAAAATTCATATGGCATTTTCTTTGGTTTGTGCTATGTAACTTTCAGAATTTAAGCTTTTTCGAGCTTTTAGAAGCAAATATTTTTCTGAGATTTGCGACAATTTTGAATGCTCCTACGGCAATCCTGTAAGAGCTTTAAATTAAAGAAACTTATTGAAATCCATAATGATCAGGGTCAGACTGAAAGGCAAATATCCTATCTTCCCTGTACTGCAAATATAAATTGAACAGAGTATAATCTTCTTCAAAATTCAATTTTAATCCTTTTAATATCTTTTTTGCTCTGAGAAATCCTTAGTAAGTTAGTTTGTCTTTTCTTATAATTTTCATTGTGCTTTCGTTCCTCAAGTTTCACAAAGATTTCACAATTAAAAAGATTTCGAACTGATGTTTATCCCCATGCTAGTTGGATGGAAAAACTGTTATAATGCTATGAAGATCATTCTCGATAAAAGATAAAGCAACGTTTTTAAGCTGTCAACAAAAAAAAATCTCGGATTATCAATTTTTGTTAATTTATTAATACCAAAGCTTAAACTGAATCTCCTTTGACAGCGGAAACACCGATGGGAGATATATAACTTTGTAAGAATTTGATTCAGAAAGCTGCAAGAAAAGTGCTAGATCGACACTTATGGGACATGTGTTATGAACTATACTCTGTTCAATTTATATTTGCAGTACAGGCCTTATGGGAGAGCTTTTTCAGAAACACTGGTGCCTGATGCTGTTTGCACGGCACCTTAACTTAAGAAATTACCACTGAAATAAGAAAGAGAATCACTGAGTTACATTAAATTTGTTTGTGTAATCTTCTTTGAGCTCACGTACAGCCCACCATGACCTATCTGCTTCATGAGTAAAAGGAGACTGATCGCCAATTTGCAACCAACCCTTATTGTGTTTATTATTAAAAAAAAACACTGAATCAGAGTTACCATTGCCAAGTTGATAGAAATTCACATGGCATTTTCTTTGGCTTGTGCTTTGTAAGTTTCAGGATTTAAGCTTTTTCGAGCTTTTATTTTTCTGAGATTTGCGGCAATTTTTAATGCTCCTATGGCAATACTGTAAGAGCTTTAAATTAAAGATAGCTTATTGAAATCCATAATGGTCAGACTGAAAGGCAAATATCCTATCTTCCCTGTACTGCAAATATAAATTGAACAGAGTATAGTAACCTTTTTTTTGTTTTCGGACAAGACAAGTTGTACAGAAAGAATGGTGCTTGTTGAAGGCATGAAGAATAAAGAAAGTTCTCGCTCAGTACGTGAAACTTTTCATAAGTTGTAGAGAAGCATCTTCAAAGAGAACTCTCCAACCACATTTCAAATATAAAAGCCTGGGCCCGTATCGCGTAAGAGTAAAGTGATCACTAAATTAATTGATTGTCGTTTTGACAATTGCTCTCTTTATATTTCTTTATTGATATGATAGAGACACCTATAGTCAAAATGACAATCAAAAAATTGATAATCAACTATCACCTTACGCGATTCCACCCCTGGTTCCTGAATTTATACCCGAAATTCGACTCGAAAATATTGACTGTCTGGATAGAAGAAAACGCTTCCTCTTCCTGTTGATTTTAAAAGCTCAAACTTCCAGGATACTAACGCAAAGATACATATATGTTTACCAAAATTATAAATGAGGTTCTATCCTTTTTTACCTTTATATGGCCGATCACTCTACTGTTCGTGTATAGTAGATAAATTTGAGACAATATATTTAATATTGCATGTTCCTGTGGCAATTAGAGAGCGTAACGCTGGAAACCGAGAATATCGCAGTCCAGTTCACGCTTTTCATTTCTCTGATTATGCTCTGCGAATATTTGTAGAAAATTGTGAATTTCGTTATGTCCTTATTGAAAAACCGTTTACCACAATTAATTAATATTATCTACCTTTAATTCAAATCTAAGTACAGATAATTGTCAGATCCAACACTAATTGTCAATTCAATAGAGAATGACAATTTCCTAAATATCTGACAACAACAAAAATTGTGTCCAGAAGTGTTCTATTTTGTGCTGCGTAACATCAAATACTCGTAACGTCAGACACCATTAAAAACAACTTAAAAAATATCACTGTTTGAGTTCGCGGTTGAATAAGTAAATATACTACTCGTACAAAAGCCGACAGCAAATTTAGGTAGTGGATGTTTAGCCAAAATATGAGTATGTGGGCTTATAGGTATGTTTATCATGATATCAAATCCAAAAATTCCGGCAGGTTTTTTTCTCAGCCTTGGGTAGGAGTTCGGGGTGGTGAAGTTCAAAACTATCTATTTTTCTAATCTTTGTTTCAGGGATGTAACCTAAGTTGACATACGACTAAGAGAACTTAAAGTTTAAGCTTTTCAGTGAGTCATATAGTTTTTTTGGTTAGTTTTTTTCCTTATATAAAATCGGTTTTCAGATACATGCGAAAAGATTTAGGTGTCTTTGCTTAGAAACAGTTCGACTTTACTTGGAGCTCTATTTTTGGTATCTCATGAGCACAAGTCTCCACAAAATCCTTATCCATGGAAGTGAAATAATAACTCATGCCTCACTTCCAATTGGCCAGTTAAACGAAGAAGCCCAGGAGGCGCGGAATAAGAACTTTCAAATATATCGGGAACAATTCACCAGGAAGACATCACGAAAGGATAATATGTCGGATGTTATAAAAAGGTTGCTTATCTCTCCCGATCCATTGATAACATCACACACAACGCCAGTCATGAAGTCATAAATAAGTTACTCGAAGAACCAGATAATGTTTACTATGGTCAGAACTACATAATATAACAAGAGAACATGACGACGTACGAAAAATTTGCCCGAAAAAGTTATAAAAATCCGCACCTAGAAAAGCGCTTCACTCAACCGATTCAAATCTTACTTCTTATTTTTATGAAAGCACTTCTAAACCAAAACAATACAAAAACTTACTGTTTTATATTATGGTCAATTCTACAGTCTATAATATACACAACTTATGAAATTCACCTCGACCCACAAGTCTTCTTCTATACCATCTGTATAGTGTCGAATATGTTGTGTATAATAAAAGCAATGAAATAAACAAAAAAAAACTCATTGACGAGATGATGATGATTATGGGGAGCAATTAAATATTTTGATTGGGGAAGCACCCATCT
Source organism: Chrysotoxum bicinctum (assembly GCA_911387755.1). Classification (NCBI taxonomy): domain Eukaryota; kingdom Metazoa; phylum Arthropoda; class Insecta; order Diptera; family Syrphidae; genus Chrysotoxum; species Chrysotoxum bicinctum. The sequence continues at coordinate 51,105,754 of OU426987.1, forward strand.
TCATCCCCACTATTGTCCTGGATCAATGCCTTCTTTAAGTGTTGGAGTCGAAATACAACAAATACAAATATACAAATAGAAGAAGATTTTACTTATATGTATTATGGGGCCTCAAATGTTTAGTTTTCAGGCAAAAGAGTATATTGACGAAACTATTCAACACCAGGAAACGCCTAATTATATCCTTTGAGAATTCCAGTTAGATACGAGTACATGCATATGTACGTATCCGATGGTGAAGTATTGTGATTTGATTAAATATGGAACTAATTAGAATTGGGTGAATTAGCTGGTTGTGATGGTTTCTAGATGGGGGTTGAAAATGGTAATGAGTTGAACGCATGTTATGCGTTTTGGTTAATTGATTGAGTTATGAGCCGAACGTATGCCTTAAACAAACACGCTTAATTGAAAAGAAACATGTCATCAGTTCCGAAATTTAAACGAGCAACGGAAGTCGAAAAAAAAAACATACGTTTGTATTCGTTATTGTCGAAATTGGGTTTTATCAAGGCGGGTAATTTTCGAGTGGACCATATATTAACATAAGAGATTTAAGAAAGAATTCTCTTGCTGCGTACATCCACTCTGATATGTACCGGCCAATTATTTTCGTTAAATCCAAGTAGATGAAAACACTTATGTCTCATAATTTAATTTAGAGGCACCATATGTTGCGCCTTGTACATTCGAAAATAAAAATGTTGGTTACCATATGTAACGGCCACTGTTGTAATACGAATTTTAATTTTATCTAACTTAAAATAATATTGATCATGTACTTGCGAAAGCTAATTCTTTTCTTGGCCTTATCAAGCGTTGGTCTAAGGAATTTAACGATCCATTTGTTACTAGATCTTTATACGTCACATTTGTCAGACCCATCCTTGAATATGCTAGTCAGATATGGTTACCCTTCCTCATCGCTCACTCACATAGAATTGAAGCAGTACAACGAAGATTTCTTCGTTTTACTTTGCGCAATGTAACTCTATTATCTGTGCTATTAGTGTATGCACATTTAAGGCACATCACTGAGAAAAACTGAAAAAAATCCAAGCAATGCATGCAATGCTCATTTTAAAAGAACAAAATTATTATGTGACCAAAATACTCGGAAAAGAAAGCTGCGACTCTTTTCCATAAGGTGAAAAACGTCGCTTGTCCATCCGGTTCTCAAAATTAGCCCAGCCAACCTTCATCTCCCATCAATTACCGTCCAAATGCACTCACATCCTTCCTTTCCAAGTTCATAGAAACACCGATCAATCATGTGCTTAAGAAATATTTCGAAGAACGAAAGTTCTTCAACTGGCTGTACGGTTTTCGTTACAGTAAATGCATGCATTTGGTATTAATGAGCCTCTCCTTCGTTGAATTAGATATTAAATTCTGGACTGTCAAGCGAATGGTCTTGGGTTCGATTCTCAGTCGCTGCAAAAAATGTGTTTAAGGATGTACTGCCTCTTGCAAAGAAATTGAAAAATCCTCTAAGAGTATCCCTTGCCATGAAAAGTGATGCTCATTAGCCGTTCGGAATCGGCAGAAAATTGTAGGTCCCCTTCATTTCTGGTAACACGCACACATAAATGGGTAAGAGTTATCAATAGGCTCTGTTTCCATTACTATTTCTATTTACTATGGGCTTAATTATTAGTATATTCGATCAAGACAAAGACGCATCGAAAGATTTTCTTAAAAGATGCAAGACATTTGTTTCTCCTTCTTATCTGACTTTAAAGCATACCTTCGGCCAATACTTGATTATTACTCACAAATCTGCGCGAGAGGCTCTATTACTTACATATTTGTATATATTGAATTGAATTTAGAACTCTTAAAAGACATTCATTACGGATACAATTATCCATCCATCTTCATGCTCAACAACGAAAAGGACGATTTTTTGTCGAAAATCTTCATGAGCGACGAGGCGCATTTCCACTTAAGCGGTTACGACAATAAAAAAAATCTTCATTTCTGGAGCACTGAAAATCCTTATGTAATCCACGAAGAGCCATTACATTCTTTCAAGCCACTGTGTGTTCCGGCATTCATGCGGGAGGAGTGATTGGCCCGTATTTTTTTGAGTATGTCATCGGCGATACGGTCACTGTCACTGGCGAACGCTACAGGGCCATGATAAACGTTTTCTTAGTGCCGGAATTGGATGAGCGGGACCTCAGACAATCACAGCCCTAAGGGGAATATTCGAGAGAAATACGAACAGTTTTCACCGGAAAACTTGCGGGAATCCATAGGAAATGCGCACAAATTTGTAACAACACTGGCGGCAGCCATTTACAGATATATTTTTTTCCACTTAACAGAACAAATTGTAAAGGGCCCAATAAAGATTTCCATCACTCAAAATCATTTTATTTTATTGACTAAAAAAGTAATTCAAAAACAAAATTGGATGATCAAATTTCCCTTAAGCCTTACTTTAGATCTAGTACGTCCTTAGCCACACTACTCTAAAGCTGCTTAATATACAGATTTCTCGTCATAATCACACAATAACTAAATATAACATGTTTATTTTTGTTTTTATTATTTTATCACCAGGAAAGCTCAGCAACTGGTTCATCAAGTACAGCTACTGGAACTACAAGCTCAGCCTCTTCATCTAGCACCTCAGATTCATCTAGTTCGGATTCAGATAGTTCAGATTCAGAGAGCTCATCAACAGATGATGGCAAGAAACGTGACAAAAACGCCCCTTATTCCGAACACGAATTGGAAGCCATTTATCGTTCGTGTGTTCGAAATTTGGAAGAGTGTGTAACTAGATTCCCAGAACATTATAAATCCGTTTATCGTCTAGTGCACCATTACCTGCATGCTCCCGAAAAATTCAGAGATCTTGAAAAATGTCGTCAACTCCTATTGGGTCAATATACTACCAATCTAGGCAATCAAATAAACGGTCTCTTCTCTGACCGCAAAAATAATAATATTTTCAATGGAATCTGGCGAATTCCATCGTCGGAAATTGATCGTCCTGGAAGTTTTTCATCGCATTTAGTTAAATGTGTTAGCATACTTATTCAAGTTCTAAGGCATTCAAACAATCATAAGCTGCTTATAGATGTCGCCCTGCAATTATATCGAACTCCCGATAACGATAAGTAAAACCTTTTCTATTTTTAATCATATAAAATATTCATCAATTTCAATTTCCTTCCTTAGGCGTTACATCAAGGACTCAGAACGAATGGAATTATATCAGCAAGCAATGACATTCTGTGTTCAAATTATGCGAAATATTCTCAAGCATATTACGGAAACCCGTGACAATGTAGAAACATTGAATCTTCTGATAGATATTTACAAAGCTCATAAGAAATGCATCAAACACATGAATCAAAAAGAGCCGCTCTTTATTCAATTATTGGTTGATGTCTATAAGTTTTACATCCAAGACAAAGTTGCTAAAATGCCGGAAAATTTAAATTTGGTGGATTTGGCAATAAAGTTGTGTCTTCAAGAGATTTCTGTACGAAAGAATCAAGAAAAACAAGCTATGGCTGGTATAACAAGCGGACAACAACAGCCAACTACTGCAGTGGGATCGGGAGAATCTTTGGTGGTTGGACCGAAGCCTGCAGTTACAACTGCAAATGTGCCAACAGTCGTAAGTTTTTCTTTTGCTCTTTTCAGTAGGTAAAAATATGTTGACCTTATTTAAATTTTTTTTTAAAATTAGGTTAATAAAACAGTTCAAATTCCTGGTATAACTTCACGAGCTCGTGGTCGGCCAATAGGCAGCAAAAACGCCCCTCCTCAAGTCAGTACATCGTCGTCTTTTCAACAGCAACCCTCTGTTTCGTCAGCTTCTATTCAGGCAGCCACCAATCTTATTAACCAATCATCACTGGCATCACTCATGTCACTCTACACAAATCAATCGCTGACTAGCCCACTTACAAAGGTAATAAATACAAAGTTTTATAGTAACTGACCATTCCACTTCAATTTTGTTTTAATTTCTAAACCAGGATCATACTGCTTTCCAAAAACTCGTTGCTGAATACTATGCTTTGCTAGGAGGACCTGCAGCGTCAGCAACATCATTGCTTCCTAACCTAGCAGCTCCATCAATGAATCCAATCCTTAACCCGTTGGCGGCTTTACAACCCCTCAAAACGACACCTACACCAAATATTAATGAAACAACCCCGCCATCATCTACGGCCAAGATTCCACAATTTGATATTAAGAACTTAATTGCATCAGCAGCATCTCAAGTTTCAAAAACGGCAACTTCATCACATTCGCAATCTACAACCATAAACATTGGCGGGGGTGAATTGACAATAACTCCAACTACATCAAAAATAATGCAGCCTAAGGAATCTACTGCTGGTTCGTCTAAGCTCTCAGCATCGATGCCATCAACTTCTTCGTCGATTTCGGTCACAAAAGTTCCAGCACACTCCCCAAATATTTATGTAAAACCCTTGTCTGACATGACATCCAAATCCATTCTCCCTCCAAAACTTCCCGAATTGCCTAAATCTCTGTCAATAACACCTTCCACCAGTCTCTTCTCTGTTGAAAAATCCCGGCCTCAAAAGATGCCTAATATGTCCTTGATACCCGAATTGAAAATGCCCGACAAACCACAATCAAAAGCCAAAAGCTCTTCTAAAAAGAAACCAGTTCAACCAACTCCTTACACACGTCCTCCTTCCGTTCCGCCCTCAAATCCAGGAGCTGTACTGGCCGGTTTAACTAATGCAGATTTGACTTCTTTAGCCAGCACAAATCCACAATTTCCTTTGTTCAGTATGGAAAATTACAATCAGCAGGCTGCAATGCTGACACAATATGCTGAACTTCTCAAAAGAATGGGTTCTGATAATTCAATGGTATCCCAAATAGCTCAAATGTCTCAGTTTCAACAATTTCAAATGCTGGGCCAGAAGCGTCCGTACGCAAAGCGTAATCGGCAACCAAAGCCGAAAAAACCTGCGCAAGACCTTCATGCGGCTGTAGAATCGGCTATTAAATCACTTTCACCACAAATCACAATGATTCCTTCATCTTCAAAGGCATCAAAACAGCCACAGCAACCATTCAATATGAAAACATACACTTCTCCAGCTACACTTACGTCAGTGGGACCACCGCCACCTATGTCAATGAGTGCACCGCCGCAAGGAGGCCGAATAACACCCAAGCCAATCCCGACACCGCCGCCTTCTATAACACCCGGTCTACAGCAAACAAGTCCAGTTAAAACTCTTCAACAAAAATTAGCAGAACGACAGAAAGCTAATCAACAGATGATTGAAAACGCCCAAAAGCCAGGAGCTAGTGGAGGAGGGGGGAACTCATCATCGGGAGGAGGTAAACGTGGCAAGATTGATGTTATTATCTTGGATTAACTTATTCTCTTTATTTAAGCGGTCTTTTTCAAATCGAATTATTGAGCGAGTGTCCATTCCAACTTAATTGGATTTTAATAATTTAATCATATTATTATATTCAATTAATAAACATCATATTTCATTCAACATATCACTGGTTTATCTATTGTATGTTATTTAAAAATGCTTCATTTCTTTAAAAGTAACTTGCAAGTTGCAACGTATTCTATTCCAATGTAATTTCAGCCACTCTTCACAGCGCTTTAAACCAATTTGTACAAACAACACCTATAATATTCGAAGTGCACGTCAGGTCTTTGAATTTTCTTGATTACATAGTCCCAATAGTTAAAATTACGGTCAACTAAAAAAACGTTTGAAGTAAAAAATAGGCTGAATTATCCAAAATCCCATTAAATATACGTACAAGTTCTAAAAATAAATAAAGTTCATGGGTCAGATGAAAATTCCTAAGAATTTTTGTTTGTTAATCCGAATTAAACTAATGTTAAGAGTGTTAGACTTTCAAGTCAATTGTCGAATCGATCCGCCCAGATTAAAATCATAAAGTGTTCTTTTTTCATAGTTATTGCCTCTTACGAGGAAGTGACAAACCCTCCAATGTTGTGAACAAAAAGTGTTTCTTACTCTCACCGTTCAAAAAATGGTAATTAATGGTACCTCTCATTTAACTTCTTTCTATACCACTCCCAGAACGTTTTATAGTATTATGTATAAAAGTTTTGAAAAAAAATAAATATTTAAATCAATATCTCGAAAACTGCTCGAAATATATGTGTACAGTGGCGAGCAAACCATGTCATTTCACGTTTTTTCTAAAAAGAACAACTTCCACTTGATAAAAAACATTCACTCAGTAATAGTGTTTTCATATAATGTAACCATATTATTAACAACAACAAAATCCTAAATTCTCCAAAATGATGTGAAAACTCGAGCTATCCACTTTACAAAATTTTATTTACGGTCCATTTTTAAAATAAAAAATGCGTTTTATTAATATGTTGCCCATAATTCTTTATTACTTATGAAGCTTTTGACTCTCTTAGGCATATTTCTAACAAGTTTCTCAATTATTTCGTGAGGAACATTTGCACATTCATCCTGTACTCTGGCCCACAGCTCTTCGAAGTTGCTTGTTGTCCTCTAGTACTCTGCCATCTTTGTTTTTACCATAGCCATCAAATTTTCAATTGGGTTCAAAACCGTGCTGACAAATTCATTCTCTGAATTTTCTAGATAGTTTCGTACGAATATTGCGATGTGTTTAGGATCGCCATCTTATTGGAATATTTTTCAAAATATCGATAATCTTTTTTCGCATTATTTCGCTGATTTTAATTAGTGGACCAATATGTGATCGAGAAAACCGTAGCCACATCCGCCGTATTTTAATGTATGCCTGACTTGGTGCTTTTAGATTCTTCTATGCCAAAAGTAATCCTTTCCATTAGAATGAAACCGATTTACTTTGGTTTAATCGGACCAAATGACACATTTTCAGTCTTCAATAGTCCAATTCGTATTTTCTTTACAGAACTTAAGTCTTGCTTTGATATTCTTGTCCGATAAAGCAGGTTTCTTTTGTTTGACCGCCGATATTAAACTGATCTTTCAAAGCGCTCTTCATACTTTCCAATCATTGACGTCTTTGTTTATGGCTTTTGCTGCTGCTCTGGATGTTCTTGTACTCTTATCTTCCATGGCATTTGGTACAAACTTTCTTTTTCGGACGGTTAGCACTGTGCGATGCCAATTTAGAGCTTTAGCAACATGACGTATTGAGTAACCATTTTCAATCATTCAAACGATATTCTTTTCGATTTCGAGTGAAACTTTCCGTATTTTTCTTGAATTTCTGTTTCCAAAATCATCGTGACTTTGAAAGTTTAGTCGCATACGATTTTGAAACTTGGCACCTTTCACTTTTTAACACTATTTAAAAAATGGTTGTTTTATTCCAAATTAACGGTACCCAACCAGTGCTTTTACGCATTCATCAATAACTGCTACCCAACTGATATAATAAGTCACAGTTTATATATTAAAATTACATTTTATTTGTATCATAATAATTTGATTTTTATCTCATTCTTAAAAATAAATAAATTGGAAATATTGGATTAAATTATAATTGCCGTTATTTTAAAGACAGCACAAGGTTAATGGGGTGTATGTTTTTAATTATTTTGGTATCTTTTTACTTCCACTTAGCCGGAATGCTTGAAAAAAAATTAATAATAACCAAAATATTCTACTCATTCATTTGGAGTAATGAATTCACAGTCGCATCTTTGTTTCCTCGATTTGCTTCGAATACGGACTTAACTACTTCTTTGTCTATATCCGGGAACATTTCGTGGACCTTTAAAAAAAGAAATTTAAATTTTACTTCAATTTTGCTTATTTTATATTAAAATCATTATACCTGTTTAAGATCTGCTTCGCTGATTTGTGGAAGTGGAAGTGGCATTTGAGGTTGTTGTGGTGCCACAAATATTGGCATTGGCCTACCTGGAGGTACCATAACCATTGGAGCTGCCGATATAGCCTGATACATATATGGGGTAACCGGTTGGTTGCCAAAACTCAAAACCATGTCGATGCTTCCTTCGAGACCTTCACCTTGCTTGCCACTCAATGGATACCATTCTTCGTGGGTTTCACCGCGCAACACTGATTCAGGGATTCGTATATCTGTCCAAGCAATAAGTTCATCCATCTTAAAACTACATTCGTCGTAGACTTCGATTGAAATTGTATTCACTCCGACGGGAAGCTGACTTTGGATAACACGATTCCATCGGGGATTTTTGCCACCATTTGGATCGGTTTGCGTTTCGTAAACATAATGTCCTAAACGAATTCGAACATATGGATCCATTCGTGTGAGGCCGTAATTACGAACTAAACGTGCTTGTGCACAAGTAATGCTAAGACGTCCGACGTGATTTGGTGCCTGAAATTAAATATTTTATTAAATATTAGTATTTTTTTCAATTCGGGGTTTTATAAACTGGGATTATTTGTTTCAGAATTTTTTATTGTTTTTGACGAAACGGTACCCCTTTTCATTAGAACGTCGTATATAGGGTCTCGGGTTCGATTCTCAGCCGCTGCAAAATTTGCCTTTTAAGGGTGTACTGTCTTTTGAGAGGAAGAGAATCTCTTGTCATGAAAAGTGGCTGGCTTATCTTAAAACTGCAGGTAAACCTAGGTGTCTTCTAAGTTTTCAATGTCCAGTTAGGATACCTGTTACTATTCTAAGGTTTTAATATTCAAGGGGACTCAAAAAGATGCCAATTCAGCAATAGAAAATTATGAGACTGCTAAAACCAAGAAAATTGATATACTGAATACAGAAAAGAACATTACTATAAGGACGTTTTCGAAAACATCATTTGCTCAAAAATGCAATTGCAAGATGTTCTTAAAAGCAAACTGCAAAAGTCAACTGTTCAGGAATCCAAAACGAAATTTATATGCAAAAGCATTACTTTGGAAAACGCAGTTTGACAAAGTCAAGTGTTCGATAACATCGTTTTCGGTGCAACACTGCAGTAAAAAATCGAATTGACGACAAATATACTGGGCAAACTTCAACGCTCTACTTTGAAATGCAGGATCTCCTAAATAGCGCAGTCAATAATTACATACACGCTTCACTAAATAATATTTTTATAAACTCGATTTGTTACAGAATTAATTGGAAATTCGGCCATTTTGACGATTTTTTATGAACTGAGTTAGAGAAATACCATGCTTACAAATTCATCAGATCGAACTCGTTTCTCCATCTTTTTGTATAGGTATCAAGAGATTAAGCTCATAACAGGTAACAAGGGCCTGATTAGGGAATTAGGTGGTGAAAATAAGGTTTGGTATTATTGCTTTCGCTTTTGCCTCTTTCGATTTACTTTCGCTCTATTTTAGAAATCGAAAACGAATGTGAAATGACATTTTTATTTTTAGCGCATGAATTTCCGATAGGCTTTCTTTGGCAGATTGGTGTAAATAAATTGTATCTTTCGTGTAATGCAAATACAAAGGCCTTTTTCGAGAGGCGAAAAAGCTTAGTGAATCTATTGTTTTATGAAATAAAGCAAATTTAACATAAAACAAACATCTAAGATTAGGAACAGGCTTGCAATTTTTTGTCGAAATGTTTAAAAAAAATTGCGGTCGCCAAAATTATTATCATGCACTTACTTGTGATTTCTTCTGTCGCGCGATTATTTAATCGCAAACGAATAAAACACACAACTTTAAATGAGAGTGCACGCATTTGCTACAAATAAATAGCAAGTTTCATACTTCGCGCTTCGTCACTATACAATAGAAAATGACGAAGATGTCACAGATAATCGTTCCACAAATGATATTGAGTTCCCCAATTTTGTGTTTTTTTACACAATTCTGAGTCCAATTAGTTGCAGCAATTCCTTGAAGGATTCAATACTCATTCCATAGTATTACACACATTTCTGTGGCTGTTCTTACTATCGTCGATCTTATGGAACTGACCGTTAAGTAAACTGCCACTTATAACCAATGCACCAATACTTTTTTTTACGTTTTTGAGTAGACTTTAAACGTAAATAAAGAGCCACTACACAGCACTTCTTAATGAAACCCATTTTAATACTGAAAAGAATTTCATTAAATAGTCTCAAGCGCGTGCACGGTTATTTAAATCCATTTGATCTATTTAATTTTGTGCCAGAAAAACCATGTGCCATGTGCTTATTTCTTGCGGCTAAAAATTCCTGCGATTGAAAATCACAAAAGCGTGCATGCCAATTTCTTATTGCGACAATTTTTAAGTCGTAGTTCATAATTTAAATCGCAAGTGCGAGCATATCTATTTGAGTGTATTTGTTTTATTTTAACTTACGACAATTACATTTGAACCTTTAAATCATCACAGTTTTTTTTGGTATCAAGTGCCTCCATTCTCATTTAAAATCATGTGCTCTGTTTTGCCGACTAAAAAAACCACGCGATTGAAATCGCAAATGCATTCCTAGCCTAACACAGAAACACTAACTCAAAGCAAGGAAGATAAGGAGGTGAAAAAGCACTTCTTAATAAAAAGTAAGTAGAGCTTGAACTCTTCTTTTTGAATATGACCCAATGTCTCACGCTCAAAAAAATGGTAATAGATTTTTTACTATAAATTTATAGAATATTCCAAAACTAAATATTTTTCAACTCGGGAAATAAAATCAAAAAATCACTTAAATAAACGTTTAGCATTGTAGCTAACATAGTCATTTAATAGAAACTAACTTGACACAAAACAAATTAAACTATTTCTCACAATATGTGAAGTCAATGTATTTTCTAGCAATTATTCCTTATTTGGACCTAAGTAATACTAAAAATAACAACAGATAAGACAGAAGATGCGAACCTTACGAAATAAATTGAATATAACAAAACGCGCAGCTATAGGTGCTTACGATTTCATTTAATTGTTAGAACTTAATTATATTTTTTTTTACTTTTGCTACCTAATTATATTCTTCACTAGGCAATCAAAATATTCTTCACGAAGTTTAATTTGTGTTTTATTTTACTGTTTCCTTATTATATAAATTACACGCGTGATTAAGTTAACCAATATCTAGTCTAGAGTCGCGATTCTAGGTTACCGGTCCTTTGTTCTTTGATATTGACTTTAACAAGTCTATGCATTTTTAATTTGGCTTTTCGAAACTCCAGGCCACTCCATCGCATTTGTTTTATTCAACCAATAAAAGACGAACTAGAAGCACAAACAAAATTACTACCAAACATTTGTAACGCAATTAGAATTCTTTTTGTTCTCTTTAATAGTAACACACTCAAAGTAACTTGCACCAAAAACGTTCGGGGTGAGTATACTAACTGTATACACAGTTTAGTATTGCACTCATTAAGTATTAAATAATTTTAACGTGACTAATCTGGACATATAAAAATAATGTGGGGATATATATTGAGACTTGAGAAATCTATTTAATTGTTAAGCAACTAGGCCAAGGTACTTGGAGTAGCTTTGATTTGCTTATAAGAGAAGAGTAAGTTGATTTTGTGTTAAGATTGAAAAAGTCAGTCGACTATTTCGATCTGTTAGCTTTGTATCAATTTTGAAGCATATAGTATATTTTCTATAATAAGATATTAACATTAATAGTTCTTAATTGAATGTTTCGTATGGTGTTAACTAAATAAAATTAAAATCATGGCTCATAGAGATATAGCAAGAAACCAGTTGCAGAATTATAAAAAGTGCGCCGGTGACACCATTGCAACTATAACGACTGGGTCGGGTGCACCAATTGGTATTAAAGATGCAAGTCTAACGGTAGGACCCAGAGGGCCAACGCTTTTAGAAGACGTCCACTTCTTTGATGAGCTTGCCCACTTCGACCGAGAACGCATTCCTGAACGTGTAGTTCATGCTAAAGGAGGTGGAGCATTTGGTTATTTTGAAGTAACCCATGACATAACAAAATATTGCGCAGCGAAAGTTTTCGAAAGTGTTAACAAACGAACTCCAATAGCCGTGCGTTTTTCTACGGTAGGGGGAGAGAGCGGATCAGCTGATACTGTGCGTGACCCCAGAGGATTCGCCGTTAAATTCTATACAGACGAAGGCATTTGGGATCTTGTTGGTAACAATACACCCATCTTCTTCGTAAGGGATCCGGTATTATTCCCAAGTTTTATTCACACCCAGAAGAGGAATCCGCAAACGCACTTAAAGGATCCGGATATGTTCTGGGATTTCTTTGCGCTGCGACCAGAAGCTTCACATCAGTTTGCAATCCTATTCTCAGATAGAGGTATTCCGGATGGTTTTCGGCACATGAATGGATATGGATCAAATACGTTTAAATTAATAAACGCCTCCAACGAGCCGTTTTACTGCAAGTTCCATAATAAAACCGATCAAGGAATAAGGAACTTGGACCCTAAGCGTGCTGCGGAGTTAGCCGCATCTGACCCAGATTACAGTATTCGTGATTTGTATAATGCAATTGCGGCGGGAAATTACCCAACCTGGACAATGTATATACAAGTTATGACCTTTGAGCAAGCCAAAACGTACAAATATAATCCCTTTGATGTGACCAAAGTGTGGCCGCACAAGGATTTCCCATTGATTCCGGTCGGAAAATTGGTATTAAATCGCAATCCCGATAATTATTTTGCTGAAGTCGAACAAATTGCATTTGCTCCGTCTAACATGGTACCCGGAATTGAACCGTCTCCAGATAAAATGCTCCAAGGAAGATTATTCTATGGTGATACACAACGCTATCGTCTCGGAGCGAACTATTTGCAACTTCCAATAAATTGTCCATATCGGGTGTCAGTTAAAAACTACCAGCGTGACGGTAAAATGTGTTTCACGGATAATCAAGATGGAGCTCCAAATTATTATCCAAATTCGTTTTCCGGTCCCCAGGAATCTGAGCGTGCTAGAAATTTACGTCCGAGATATTCACTGACAGGAGATGTAGATCGTTACCGTAGTGGTGATCTTGATAATTTCTCCCAAGTTACCAACTTTTGGTTGAATGTGCTTTCTTGTCCTGAGAAGAAAAGATTAGTTGAAAATATAGCTGCAAGTTTGATTAACGCTAATCCATCTATTCAGGCGAGGGCATTGGATAACTTTACTCAGGTACATCCTGATCTTGGATCACAGCTTACCACGGCTCTTAAGTTATTGAGTTCAGCTTAAATATAATTCTAACGACATTCACACACACATATCAACATATTTCGGTCATTTACAAAATAATAGACCGACTATTTATAACATCATAATTATTATTAATTTATATAATTTAATCTGGAGAGGATAATTTTGTTTATTTGGGAATTATGTAAAATAAGGTCTTAGATTCAAAATAAAAATTTTCTTGTATAAAAGTTTTTTTAAATTATACAAAACATGTAAAGGCATCCTTGAATGGGAATTAATTTCTTTATTCTGAAATTGCGACGTGTCCCTAACTACTTAAAATACTCGAAGTCGTAAAGCACGACTGCAGGAGTTTTGTAAAGATTCAGCTTACGTGTGAGTAGATATAATCAATTATCTTCTCCACGATGAAATAGTGGTTAACTAAAAGAATCTTCATCAAATCTTCTTAAGTCTCGTTCGTGAAGTTTATGGACATTCCGAGAAGATGAATTTTGTTACTATCAATAGCGACTTTTTATCCTGATCGGTGAACTGATGTTAGCATGTAGTTGGTGTTGTCCTGTGTTAACGCTAGGGCTTTGAATGAATGAATTATATATTGGGGATATTGTACTTCGACCTGGAGATCTATTGGACTCCAATTTGAATATGTATGAGCTTGTTCATCTTATAGTTTTTCCTCTAAATTTATTGCTCTTGGGAATCTTAGTATAACGGGCACCTTCAGAGAGGATAGATCGCTTATTATAACTTGGTATTTTCAGAGCTGGTTTGGTTTTTTTTTTGCAGTGTCCAGTTAGGATACCTGTTATTATTCTTAGGTTCCTACTTAAGTTTAGGCAGTTTGTGAAACGCTCCTGGTTGCAATTGTCCAGAAGCAGTTTCGCCTCTCTTAGCTTTGGGAGTTCTTTCCAATTCTTGGATCTGCTTGCCTTCTCTGCTTGTTTAATTCTGTTTTTGATGAAATTTCCTCCTATTCCGCAATACGGCTCAGGCCTAAGCACGACCTGATAGCGCATGTTTGGAATAGCTCAGAGGGGCTATTCGCTAGTTGCACATCATCATGAGGGTTTGAAGTCGATGAAAAGGTGAATGAATGAAAAGGTGGAATGAATGAATGAATAAAATATGAAGTTTAAGTGCACTGCGACCCATAGATCTTTTCTGCCCCCGTTTAGAGATAAATATCGCTCATTTTACAGCTCTTCCTCCAGATTAGTTTCCTTGAGAAACTTTACTATGTATATGGAGTGGTTTCAGAGATTGTAGTTTGTTCTCTTCTATATGGTGATGTCCAGAATATCTGGACAGCTTCCTAATATACGGTCCGGTGTTTCCTCATGAGTATACCAGAATCTGCATTTAGCAATGCTCACTCGGCCTAAAATATTGAGGTATATTCTCAGGTCATATAGAATAGTTTTAAAACCCGTGATAATTCGGAGGTTGTTCCTGCTTAAACCGATGTAGGATGTTTTTGGTTGTAGCTCCCAAGAAGCATTTTCCTGCCACAGTTTTGGAAGTTCTATATTTTTTGTCCCTATGATTGAATTAATTTTATTTTTAAAACCTTTTCCTATTCCGCAATAGGGCTCTGGTGCCGCTAGGGCTGTTATTGCACTTTTTTTGTCAAATAGTCTTCATTTCCCATGACCCTTACGTGTGCTGGTATCCAATGAAGTGTGACATGGTTTTTCTTGACGAGGTTGTTTAGCCTGCATACACACTCCCATACCCGTTAAGAATTAATGGCATTGGAGTTTAAGTGGCGCTCGGCTATCTGACATAATGGTAATGTTTTGGCTGTAGTGCTTTCGGGATTAGGTTCGGCACATTTTCTTATGGCATTCACTTCTGCTTGGAAAATGCTTGTTGAATGCCCCATAGAAAACGAGTGTTTGGTTCTGGACCCAAATTTCCTGCACCTGTCGTGTACCATTTGATGGAATTTGCATTGAGAGAGTTCACTGTTTCGCCTGTCCACTCATACTGGGAAGCTTCGACATGAAATTCGTTGGATTATTCTTGCGTTCCGTACTTTAAACGAAGAACGAGTTACGTGGCTTTTTTTTAAATTTTTTGGTGTTGTTTGTAATCGCCTGAGCTGAGAGGCTGCATACGCCATTTTCTTTCTATTTCTTGCCCTCCCTTTTTTTATGCTCTTCTACCTAATGCGTCTTTGGTATTGCGCTGAAGCAAATTCACAAGTACATCTTCCGTCACTTCTTTTATTTGACCGCATTTCATTTTAATTTCGTGATTCTAAATCTATTAACCATAATGCCTTATTATCCGACACCTGTACATTTCCTTGGGATTTATGTTATAGTCTGTATGATAAAATAATTTTGTTTCAGTACTTACTACTAGAACTGTACAAAAACACGTTCCATTGAAGACAGTTCTAGTTCGCAATGAAAATTGCCCATGGTTCACCTCTGAAGTACTTAGTTCAATTAAGAACCGCTGTAAATTGTATTCCAAATGGAAGCATAACCTTACCCCCGTAAATTGGGAGATTTACTGTCGTGCTAGAAATTTTTCATCTTTCGTTACTCGAAGAGCTAAAAAAAGATATTTGATGTCAAAATTAATTACAAACCAGAATTCTCGTAAGCTTTGGACTGGTTTGCATTGGAGTTGGCAGAAAGGAGGTTGTGGATAATTTTTCTGACCCAAATGATCTGAACAATGCTTTTACATCAAATAACTTACAAATTTCACAATTTTAACCTATCAATAACATTATATATAAAAAAAATGAATTTGATTTTGAAGTCATCTCTGATTATGAAATACTAATGAGCATAAATTCACTCAAGCCTAATTCGGTTGGTGAAGATGGAGTTACCATTAAGTTTTTAATAATGATACTACCTCAAATCATCTTAACTTTTACTCATATAATCAATTTTTGTATTACTTTCTCATAGTTTCCCGATTGCTGGTAGCTTCCGAAAGTACCTAAAAAACTTTACCCATCATCTTGTGCTTATTTTAGGCCTATACGCTTTCTTTGCCTGTCAAAGGACTTTGAGAAGATTCTAGCAAATCAGATATTTATCCACGTCAGTCAACATAATTTGTTTTCTTCAGTTCAGTCGGGGTTTCGCCAAAATCATAGCTGTCCTACGGCAATGGTGAAGGTACTTGACGATATTAGAATTCAGTATGATCTAGATAAATTGTCTACATATATTGTGTTTGCTGGACTTCTTGTGTAAAAAGCTGAGTGTATTTTTTAAAGTGGAAGATCGGTTCGTTTGATTAAAAACTACCTACAATAACGTAGTCAAAGAGTTAAAGTCGGTGATATTTTTCTGATTCAAAGAATTTGTTTGAAGATTAGCCACATGTTTCAATTTTGGAACCTTCGTTGTTCTGCATGTTCATCAACGACCTCTCCCAAGTGTGCCACAATGTCATGTTGTATTTTAAGCAAACGATGTTGAAATTTATCTCTCGCAAATATTTAATTTGTTGGAAGATCTAATTTGTAGATTTAATAAAGATCTTTTAAAGATCTGCAATTGGACCTTATGCAGTGGTTTAACTCTCAATCCTTCCAAATCGCAAATAATTGCAATATCTAAAAATAAATTTTATGTAACTACTCTTCCACCTGTCTTTATATTGTGTTTCCAACTTGTTTTTGTAGACACTGTCACGAATCTAGGCTTCAAAATTAATCGAACCCTTTCTGCTAATTAAATCATATTAATCTCTCAGATCATATTAAACTTCTTTTCTAAACTTACTTCAAAGCTGAGACTTATTAAAACTTTACTACTGCCTATCATTGATAAGTAGTAGTATTCGCACTCAATGCAAAAACTAGTTGTTCCTTTTAATGATATAACCACCTAGGTATGTTTATGGTTTGCGTAGGTTTATCCATGTTTCTCAATATCATCAACATGTCCTAGGATGCTCGCTTATGCAATTTCTTGATTCAAGATGTTGCCTGTTTATGCATAATTCAAAGAAAAGCAAATAGATATGTGTCGCTCAATTTAATAGTGAACTATCTCCATACAAATGAATTTCGAGATAATAAGGTTTTTGCGAAATGATGCATAGACAAAAAAACAAAATCAATGCGCTTTAAGTTAATATTTTTTATTATTCGTAAAAAGTCCAAGATAATAATTACCTTTACAGATTTTATTAATTATTTTATTAAACGGATTTATACGGAAATATAATTCGTATTTGGAGTAGATTCTCTTTTATATTGAAAGTTATTAACAATTATAATACCATTAAGCAAAGAAATCCATTTAAAAAAAATGGATTTACACCACTTTTATAATGAGCGACACATATGATATTTGATAAGCTCCACAACACATTCACCAAATTATTTAATTCGAAACCTTTTTTTTTTACATGAAGACTTTGGAACTCCCTACTTATCTGTAAGGCAAATAATATGAATAATTCAATTAAAAAGATCATTATTTTTGAATTTTCAATAGTATTAAACCAAAACAGCAAATTGAAATATAAATTCAAATTCAAAGAATGAAATCAAAAGTAGATATGTATATAGTCTACCCGACTTAAATATCTCTAAATTATTATTTTTATTTTTTTGTTTGTATTATTACATTATTTTTTATTCGTAAACTGATTTTTAACATCATTCTATCCGATCTAATTTATATTAGCTTTTAGTACTATAAAAGACTATGTCTTATTGTATACCGTGATAAATAAATTAAATTGAATGCATTCATCTTCATAGCCCGGTATATGATACGAGTAATATGACGAAACTGGGAAAAATGACTGTTGAAGTGTACCTTCGTGGCTTGCGTTGATTTGGATTCTTAATTCAACCATATAGAGAGTGTCAGGTTTGTTTATTGATCATTTGCGTTAGAATCCTTGTCATACTTATCATCGAATTACGATCTTCTGCAAAGTCTATTATTCGGATGCCGATATCTTTTGCGGTTTCCTTGAACAAACTTTGACATGGTACTTCGGATTTTATATAAATAATTTAATATCTACTAGAATGATTTTATGATTAGCTGGGACAATTGTTAATTCGTTTAACTGAAAGTAAACGGCAGTTTTAATTTGCTCACATGATACTAGACAAAATTGCAAGTAGATTTCATGGTGTATGGTATGTATAACGGGCTTATCGCCTCATACTATCTACAATCTACATTTTATGGAAGTACATATCAAAATTCTAGAAATCATTGAATATCTCGTAATAACTAATGTACATAATAATAATGATACTAATAAATAAAGTCAACATTTTATTTATAAACGTACAAAATTAAAGCATTTCAAGTGCTTCCTATAGTTTTTTTTATTACTATACGAGTACTTGTGGCTACTCAGCCAATTCTCAGATTTCATCGGAAATTTTGTAACATCTTTTATATGCTTTTATTTATACTCACCACATATTGCGGCATAGCCTGTTGTTGATACAATGCCATAGCTGCTTGGCAATCGACGGCTTCCTGAATTTCCCTCGGTGTTGAAATGCGAAGAAAATCTGGAGGCAATGGACCAATTATTGCCTGAAAAAAAGAGACAACAAAACAGAGTATGTAGCTACTTGTCTTATAATAATTATACCAAGTAAACAAGATTACTTATCGACATTGCACACATATAATAATGGTTAACAATTTGTTCAGTGGAGCGTAGGGAATATTTTTGTATAATCTTAATCAAGTATAAGTTAGAGAATTTGTATCTCTTACTTGAATATCAGCTTTAATTTGCTTTTCAAGATTATGCTACTCATAAATCGCTGATTTCAAAACAAGAAGAAAACATTGTACTTTGTATTTTGTTATATTTGCATGTCATAGTATGACTAAGCTTACCGTATTTGTTTAAATCAATTCAGATACTGAATAATGAGAAAACAAATAAAAGAAATAATTTACCTTTCTCCATCGATTTTCTCGCGTCTCGGCGTTAACACCAGCCATTCTAAGCGAACTGTTCAATAGGGCTTCCGTTTTAAGGCTTTTGAATTTTACTGAATTAATAAACTTCTTTCTATTTAAAAAAAAAGTAGTCGATTTTTGGGGAAAAAGAAACAACCAGGTTGAACTTTAGAAAATTGAAATTTTCGAATCAAATACGACACAACTATTCAAGAATATTGTAGAAAAATATTTAGCTCAGTTTGATGACATTTATCAGCTGGCGAAGTGTAGTATTCAGGGATGGAAACTGAGCAAAAGTTTAACCAAGAAGCATTCAGAGACCTATTTTATTTTACTCCGAGGCCACAAATGGGCAGGCAAGTTGGGTGCAACACTACCTGTGAAATTCATATTTGTGCATTTGCTGCGACGCGTAGAGGACAAGCTACTTGACGATCAAGTTTTAAAATTTTACATTTAATTTTTTGCTACTGAACTCATACGCCACCGAAAATAACATTTATATTTATGAAAATGAGCGTGAGACGAACATCAAATACTTCAATAATTCATTTCACAAGTGCAGCTATCAGGTTACTCGCTTCCCAAACAGTTTATCTTCAGGTTTCAGAAATTGCATGGCAGTTGACGATTAAGTTGATATAGTTAGTTTGTCCCCTGTTACACGATGTCTCACGAGACGAGGCTCACGTAAGTGCAAAAAAGAAACGTGTAATAGCTTTTGCCTCACGGGATACAAATTTAAAAGGAAAGTAAAAAATGAGACATGTCTCATGAGGCAACGTGTAATAGGGGACTTTGTATTAGAAAACTTGCTTGCCAGCACTTGCTCCGGTGCTTGTGCCTGTGGGGTCATAAGCTATACGAACAATGCGTGTACCACGTTAGTAATTGCACTTATCTATTATCAAGTACCAAAAAGTAGGAATCTATTACATTTAGCCTTCATAACACTCAGCTGTTTATCAAAAAACAAAAAAAAAATCTTGTCTGTCTATCGAATTTAATAAACAAAAACGAAACAACCAAAAGCCAAAAGAATTCCAACAATTAACTTTGATTCATCAGATACAGTATGTTATTATTTCTAGCACAATACTGGAAATCAAATTGTTACTCGTTTCATTATAGCTGGAATACTCCTCAGACAAGTTCTTGAGGATAAAATTCAATAATGCAAAATAATAATTACAACACTAACACACCGGATGAAGAAGGATGCGTGGAGAGAGATCACCAACAAGAATATTTATCTATTTAATTCTAAACAATTTTCAATTCAATTTGTTTTTAATATATTAGTATAACAATTTTGTTTCAACAAATAAAAATAACACAAAGTTTTAGTTTTAATATCAAATCAAAGGCATTTTATTTTGTTGATAATCTTTATAATTCAATGTGATGTCAAAGTGAATGTGACAGTTCAATACTAAAATGTCCTTATGTAGGCACTATTCAACCTCCAAACGCGTTTAGCTTATAATGCCTCTATTCAACGTCGCATAAATTTTATAAATAACGATTTTGCGTTTAGAGGCATTATAGGGGTTGCATAACCTTATGTACTCACTATAACGAGTTTATAAATATGGCTGTAGATGTTCATTTCGGGTTTGTTAACAGGCCAATTACATGCGGCCTCCATTGGGCATGAATTGTTGCAAGATTATGCCTAAAAAAAAACGAATTTACCTTCAAGTAAAGCAGCGCCATATCTATGAAAATCTATTTGTTGAATGGAATGTTTGCTTTTAAACGAAAGCCATTTTTAATATTTTTTACATATCTCGATTTCTATTCGGTGGCGTGGATATGGTTTAAAACCTTGTTCCAGTTGCACAAATTATTTGATGAATTATTTCCTGTGTACTCGGAGAAAACTCACACTTGCGAAGTTTTTTCTTTGTTATAGGAAGATAAATGTTAAGCAGCTGGGAAATTGTGGATGCTGTAAAATTGTTGAGATATCGTTCTCACTTTGTGATTTTCTTTATTGTTTGACATTGTTTGTCTCTTAATATTAACTTAATGCAAATAAAAGAAGCCATCTATTAGCACTTTACTCCACTTAATGTGTAGCTGAACGAACGCTGAATTTGAAATGAACACAAAAAGACTTCTATACACATGCGCACATTCAAATTTCATTTTTTAAACTGTTTAGTTGTTAAAATGAAACATTTGGGATTATATGGGACTCTGCGCACAGACAGCCACTCGATTCGAGAAACTAAGAAGCTTGTGTTTTGGCACAAAGTAGACCATGGCCCAAAATCAGCTGAAAAGTTGTTAAAAAAAAGTTTTGAATATGCTTAATATCTTTTTGTTTATTTTTATAATCTACCCGCGCTCAAGGGATTATGATTACCCTTTAAATGTTTCAACACAGTGCGGGCGTGAAGTTAAGAAGAGAAAGAAGGATAGGAAAGATGCGTGGCACGATGCTCTGAGACTGAAGGTGGTTGTCTCAGATTTTTTATCTCAGGGATGGCGGCTGAACTAAAGCGGAGAAATGCCGTGTCTTATTTCTATGTCGCTTATAATTCACATTATTTTATTCGTATTCATCCTTGTTGGGCATACTAGTTTAACTCAATTACATGTTGTTAGGGTTATGCCTGAACAACATGTAATGAGTTAACCAGCAACCCATTGATGACAATTTTTAGATGGTTTTTAATGGAATTAAAACGACATAAGGCGTGTTTTGTTGAGCTTCTTAATGTACACATTAAGAAATGTTACATTAAAATTACTGAAGAGTGAATGTGCTGTTAACTTGTTGTTGTTGTATTTACATGTGCAAAATAAGCTTAATGTGTAACATTTCTTAATTTGTACATTAAGAAGCTCAACAAAACACGTCTATAGACGACGGCAGGGATGTTCGAACCTGTGATAATGAGGTTGACAGGCGAGAATACAACCACTGCGCCACAGGTCAATTTGTTTCATGCTTAATTCGCAGTTTATTCCATAAATGGCTGAACGAATTCATTTAAAACTGGATCTATCTTCATTTCACACAGTTTGAGAATATCATTCCATCAGCCAGCGGTGAGAATTTGGAAATTTGTTTTGTCATTCAGTTTGGGTAAAGGCTTTTGTTAATTTTTCTATTAAAATGGTGAGTTTTAATACATTTTTCTTATGAAAACTATTTCAAATTAGTTTGAATTTTAGTTATGAAACAAAACTGTTGAATTTTATTAAATATTTTTACATTTTTCTTCATAACCTCATCGCCAAAAAACTATTCCTTTTGTGTCCGGCATTTCAAAGTTCCGAAACCAATACGATAGTGATGTCACAGTCTGGAGTCCCCAGGGCCGACTTCATCAAGTCGAATATGCCATGGAAGCAGTTAAACTCGGCTCGGCAACTGTTGGTCTAAAAAATCGAGACTATGCCGTTTTGGTAGGACTCCGTCGCGCCACTTCTGAGCTATCATCCAGCCAGAAGAAAATCATTCCCATCGATGACCATTTGGGTATTTCCATTGCTGGAATCACCGCCGATGCTCGCGTTTTGAGTCGCTATCTTCGTACAGAATGTTTGAACTACAAGTACTCCTATGATACAACTTACCCGGTGTCCCGGTTGATCATGAATTTGGGCAACAAGATGCAAGTGACAACTCAACGCTATGATCGTCGTCCTTATGGAGTTGGACTCCTAGTTGCTGGCTATGACGACCAAGGACCACACATCTATCAAGTCGTCCCATCCGCTAACTATTTCAACTGCAAGGCAATGTCAATTGGATCTCGGTCCCAAAGTGCTCGCACATACCTGGAGCGCCATTTGAGTGAGTTTGCCGACTGTTCTAAGGACGAATTGATTTGCCATGGTATCCAGGCGATTCGAGGAACCTTGCCCAATGATGAACTTTTGGCTAAGGACGAACAATCTCCACTTCTGGTAAGAATGGTAAATTTTCAATAAATAAACACATTCATATTCGTTTTTCTCTCAGAACATCTCAATTGCGATTGTGGGCAAGGATCAGGAATTCAAAATATTCGATGACGAAGAAAACTTACACTTTGTCAATATGGCAAAGGCTAAAGCTGGGTCTGCCCCAGGCCCATCCAGGGGTCAAGAAGATGAACCTTCAGCCGCTCCTGGGGATGACGGAGACGAGCCACGCCCACCCCCAAACGATCCTCAAGTTGCCGTAGAAACCATGGATCAGTAAATGCATTTTATGATATTGAATCTATGGACGATTACGAACAAGGGAGCGAATTTTGAAAGGGGATCCGTTGGTTTGTTGGGCAATTCAACGGATCCCCACATATTTAAGTTCGAGCTTTAGTTTTGCCTGAGGATTTTTGCAAAAATAATATTCTTTCGGATAACGGTTCTGTTTAATTTTTTTAAAAATAATAAAGCTTATGTAATATCATTTAAAAAGAATTTGTATTTTCAAAATCTAATTCATTCCTTTGATCGATCAAGTTAGGACTAAATGATCCTTCAATTACTTCTTTACGACACCTTAAGGCACTTGCAACCGCAGTTAAATAAATGAAGTCGGGCTTGAATTCACAAATGCAAAATCCCGAATTATAATTTATCTAAAAGAAGCATCTACACTTGGTCAATATTGAACCAAGATTGGAATGGCCTGCACACATCATAACGCAACAAGACTGAATTTCGCTGAAAGCCATATAAAGTGGAACAATGATTGATGAAAAAGGTGCTCTTTAGTGACGAATAAAAATGCTATTTAGATGGCCCGAATGGATTTCAGTCATACTGGCATGACAAACAACTTCAAGAAGAGGTGAGAATAAGTCGCAACTTCGTAAGTCATGCCAGTATTACTCTGATTACGCTAAGGAACTGGGCCATTCCCAGTCATGTAAAAAAATTCTCTGCTGAAAAAATTCAATTCAGTTCATTATCTAAGCTGAATAATCGGTTTAGAATTCTCTCAAGGGATAGCCAACAAAACATCGGTATAATAAAGAAGCTGAGTATTAGTCCTTCCATTACAATACTTTTTCCATTCCCCCTATGCTACGCAAACCACCAGGCCAGGTTGGGAAACACATTTGAATTTTCGTTATAGCTCAACTAAAATAGGCATAGCTCGCACAAATTAAATTTGTTTTTTTTATTTTAATTCTTCCTATAGTACTATGACACAATTTTTACTTGCGACTTATACATATGTAGGTACTACATATAAAGCAAGTTATGCATTCGTAAAAAAAATCGAACTCGAGATTTTGATCAAAGTTGACATTATGATGATAGCAAAGACGAAAAAAGTGGATCTCACAATTCTGTCTGTCTGTCGGTTGGACAATAGCCTAAACGGCTCGGCCGATTTTCGATAAAATTGGTAGATATATGTATGTAGTTTTTAATTTTTTCCCCCCACACGTTTTTTTCTTTTTTTTTAAGACCAAAAATAACGGTATCTGCCATACGATTTTTATTTCGAAATTTTATAAATACTTTTTTTCTCAAAAACTGTCCCACAGATTAAAAAAAAATCGAAAAATTTCACTAATCTCGTTTTTATTTGGCAATCCGGAATCCCAACTGAACACTTTTTTTTGATTCTGAAGTTATTTGTGATTGTATAATGTGAAACATCAAATGTGGACAGTAATGAAAATCAAGAATAATGTTTGTTAAAAGATACACTTCGCACAATTAGGATACAAAAAATCACAGCTGCTAAGTCTGACTTTTAAGTATATGAATGTATGAGTGCTCCTGGTTTCGATTCTGATTTCAAATTCAGAAGCAAATTTCTCTTCTTTTCAGAATCAGAAATGTCATTTTACCCAAGTGAACACTTTAAGAAGAGTCCAGAAGGCTTCTGGATTGCTAAATAAAAACGACATAAGTTAAAAAAAATTCCAAAAAATGGTTATTTCAGGTACCCCCTTGGAACCTTTTTTTTGTTCTTGATTTTCTCAAAAACGGTAAAACCGATTTTGAACCTTTTTTTATGTTAACGCTCCCCAGCAGTTTGAATATTATTGTGTATTAAAATTTTCAATTTTTTTTTTGGATTTAAAAAAAAAATTCAAAAATTTTTTTTTTTTTTTAAAACTCAATATTTTGAAAATCCCATGCTCGATTTTTTAAAAACTTGTTGAATATATTTTACCTAAAAATAACGGTACCCTCCATACAAATGTTGAAAACGGTTTTCGAAAATCGTATCTTTCTCTAAAACGGTTTCGAGAATTTTGCTAAAATTGTTTTTTAATTCTTACGATCTACAATAATTTAATAAAAAAAATTGAAATCAAGATATTACTGACTGTACCTACCATAGAACTATTTTCTCAAATTTTGAATTTCTCATTATTGGCATAACGGATTTTAATTAAAATTTTTTATAGAGAAGCTTCTAAAAAGTTTAAAAAACATTGCATTTCAAAACTTAAAAAAAAAATATTTTTTTGAATTTTGAAAAAAAAAAATATATTTTTTTTTGGAAAATTCGATATCTCAAAAACGGCTCAATATTTTTTTTTTTGTAAATTTAATATTTATTCGAACAATAATAAAAACTTCAAATTGGCGTACCAAAATGTTTTCTTAAAAGTGTTTTAAAAATTTTATATGCTTACTTTTTTAAGAAACCACTACAACGACTTATAATTTTTGTTCTTGCATAAACTAATAGTTGCTTGAATCACATGGCATCCTATTTCCAACTACGAGTACTAAGGAAATTTTATGCTTATAAACAGTTTTCGCTAATTAACATTCATTTTTGAAATTCTAAGCCGTTTACATAAGAGCAATTTTGTGCGACCCAGTCGTGCATTTTATCTATACAATATCGTTGTGGACACATTGCGTCAAATATATGAATAATGAGTTAATGTGGAATGAATATACAAATTGAGATGGTTAGGTATATTATGTTCAACCTGAACACAATAAATTATTCTTGTGTGTATTCTATAAGAAAAAAAAATTCATTTTACAAGAAGGACATATCTCCAATTTTTATATCATATATCGGGGATTTAAGAAAAGGCTTACAGTTTCTAGAATGTTTCTTTTTCCTACCCATGCTAATTTTTTGACTTTGAGCGCAATTTTCGCCGTTTACATACAAGGCTTCGAGGAACAGGAGCAATTTCAAATACACGACCTAATGCGGGCAGGCGTAATTGAAAAAAAAAATTATCCAAACTCCCCCCAAGCTGAATTCTAGCTGAATTCTTATGCTTCTAGCTAGCTTCATCATCATATTTCCAACAGGATGTCGCTCTAGCCCACTTTGGTCGAGAGGTTAAGAATTGGTTAAGTAAAGTGTACGGTAATAGTTGTATAGGAAGAAATGCACCGGCTCACTAGCCTGCAAGATCTCCTGACCTTGCAGTATTGGATTTCTTTATATGGGGAAGAAATATTTTTAGAGATAAAAATATGTCTTAAACATTAAAAAAAAAAACGATAAAAATTACTAAAGCTACGAGTATACCTTTTGATTCGAATATTTTGTTTCCAAAAAAAAAAATTTTTTTTTATTTTCCATTTTCGTAAAAGGTTGAACTGATTTTAATAGAATTTTTAAATTCTCAAAATGTTTAATACGATTAACTAAACTATATGAAATTTAGTTGTATTAAAACAAAATAACAAAACTAAAGTCGCTAGTCGTGCTGACGGCATAGACCTTCGAATATTTTATGACGTCACGTTTTGATACTTCTGTTTGAAAAATAATTTTTACTTGCGACTTATAGGTACTATAAGGCAAGTTATGCATTCGTAAAATAAATCGAACTCGAGATTTTGATTAAAGTTGACATTAAGATGATAGGGAAGACTTAAAAAGTGGGTCTCGCAATTCTGTCTGTCTGTTCGACTACAGCCTAAACGGCACGGCCGATTTTCTTTAAACTTGGTAGATATCGTTTTTAATTTTTTCCCCCCACACGTTTTTTTTTCTTTTTTTTTTAAGACTCAAAATGACGGTACCTGCCATACGATTTTTTTCGAAATTTTACAAATATTTTTTTTTTCTCAAAAACTATTCCACAGATTTAAAATATAAATATACAAAAAAAAATAATTTAGTTAAAGTTAGGTAATGTTTGAAAAAAATTTTCCGAAAAATGGCTATTAAGGATACCCCCCATGGAATCATTTTTTTTTTGTTTTTGATTTTCTCAAAAACAGTACCACCGATGTTGATCTTTTTTTGGCTAAAGCTCCCCAAAAATTTGATTATTATTGTGTATTCAAATTTTCCAAAAAAAAATTTTTTGGATTTTTTAAAAAGCTTCAAAATTTTTTTTTGAAAACTCAATATTTCGAAAACTCCATGCTAGAGTTATTTTTAAACTTGATAAATAAAAGTTTCTCAATATAATCTACAAGATGTGAGAAACAATTTTTTCCTAAAAATAAAGCTACCACGATACAAATGTTAAAAAATGGTTTTCAAAAATCGTATTTTTCTCGAAGATGGCGCCTAGAATTTTCATAAAATTTTTAAATTAAAATATTACAGCTTGTACCTATCATATAACCTTTTTTCTAATTTTGAATTTCTCATTATCGACATAACGGATTTTAATGAAAGTTTTATAGAGACGCTTCTAAAAAGTTAAAAAAACATTGCATTTCAAAACTTATTTTTTTTTTTTGGAAAATTCGATATCTCGAAAACGGCTCAATATTTTTTTTGGTAATTTAATTTTCAATCTTACAATGATAAAAACTTAAAGATAGCGTACCAAATTTTTTTCTTAAAAATGTTTTAAAAATTTTGTACATAAAAGCTTATTTTTCCATTTCCATTGTGATATTAATCAGATTACTAGGTTCCTCAAAGAAAAAACTCTCCAAGATGGAGCCTGAGTCTATAGCATAGTCATTTACCGAGAAGATGAGGATTCTCATTCTACAAGCGTTTCAGATCAAGCAATATCTGTTTTGTCATCAGACAGGTGGCTTAGGCTTGTACTCTCTATAGCATCTTGTTTCAACATGTAATTTTAAGTTTACATATATTATGTAGTGTTGGGTATGCCTATATTAGCCTTATCAGGTAACATAGGTAATGTTGTTGGAGTAAGGGGCTGTTAAAGAGATAGTAGAGATCAAGTCCAGAGATGTAATAGCCTCTTGACTATCCGAGAAGATGCGGATATGTCAGTAGTTGATAACACGTTTTCTTTGAACCAAGACTTCTTTAATCACCATAAGTTACTACCTAGCTACAACGATTTAGATACATAAAGTCTATCTGAGTAAAAAGTGGATAGAATTATCTTTCAAAAAACTCATATCTTCTCAGAAAGATCTTAAATGAATGGTGACTTCGAAGTTTTTGACTAATTGTAGTTTTGGCACAGTGTTATCAATCTGAACTCATTCAATGGTGGAATGGACAATTTATTGATACATTGTGAAGAAGTTTTTAGCTGGGCGGCTGTGTTCGCCGCTCTGATAACCGATGTATATGAGGAAATCCGGCGTACTTTAGGATTTTATGTCCCTAGCAGATATACAAATATACCTAGTTCATTAAAATAGTTGTTATTGGTGTAATTTTTTAAATAGGACTTAAATAGAGAGATGATCTATATGTATATTTCAACACAAAATGTTTTAATTTTGAATATACAGCTATTTTATTACATGAAAACAACGAAATTTAATATAAATTATTTGTCCCTTTCAATGTTTTTTTATTTCAAAACTTTGTAATTTTTTCATGCAATGTTTGATCCACCTGAAAATTGAAATAATTATTGTAGTTACTTCACTTAGTATAATGGGTGTGCCACTAATAATATTGAAATGGTGAACTAAGAAAAACACGTCCCTCGGTCTTTTTGAAAATTATATCGTTACACTTTTCTTTTCATAACTTTTTGATGCATTTATATATCGTAATAAAATTTTTTGTGCATATTCTATATACAAAAACGAAGAAATTCAGCCCAGAAAAGTTAATGTGCCTCAAAAATTTACAAACTTTATCGAGGAATTAAAAAAATGTTCGACAGCGTAATTTTTATTTTAGATGTAGAAAATAAAAGAGCACACTCAAAAAAAGCTTAGAAATGCCTAGAAACCTGAAGTTATCCAGAGAGTGAGTGCTGAAAAAGTAACTGTATTAAGTATCATTTTTTATTCCACTAAATAGATTATTTAAAATGAATTTTTATTTTAAACGAAAATTTTTTAACTTATTTCATGTACGTTTCTCGGACTTTTATTTTGTTATTTAATATAATTTTAAACAGTAAATTGATGTATAAGTTATGAAATAAGGGCATATAACAAAAAGTAAGTGAAACTTTACTCTCTGACATACATGAATGAGGAAAAAAAAAAAACTGGTCGATGACCTTATTGTAAGTTTTTTTTACGATTTGAACAAAACTGGAGGGTGGTGGACCAATTCTAACTTGAAATTCAAATTCAGCGCGTCAAAATACGTAAGGATATGTAGGTTCGGTTTTTGAAATTAACTACTTTTATTATTTTTTTGTGCACCTGTGTAGAAACTCGACATATGTATTTTTATCAATTAATTTTTGATGCATTGATGAATTTTAGTAACGCGACTTGATTTACATTTCTGACGTTACTTTGATTATAAAAACATCAACTGTTTTGGTGTGCTAATGATTTGATTTTTTTTTTTCTTAAACGAAAATCTTAAGGTACGCTGGATTTCCTCATATAGCCAGTGAGTAGTGTCGGTATGGAGGCCCATTTGTTCCCAATAGTTTTTTTTTGCTTGAGAAGAGTGCCACTATGGCCTTTTTGACTCTTCCTTGTATATCAGGTTTCCAACTTAATTTTTTATTGAGAATAAGACACAAGTATTTTGCTGCATCTGAGAAAGCTAGTGAAATACCTTCGCTAAAGGGAGGATCTACATGAGGAATTTTATATTACCTAGATAAAAGGACAAGTTTCGTTTTGTAATGGTTGACTCCCAGCCGAGCATTAAGTGATCGAAGTTCCATCACAACACTATTGCGAAGTAGCTGCTACATCTATGTACGAGTACATACATACGTCGATCACGCCACTGGTTGCAATAAAAGGCGTTGGTTTTGTGCTTTTGCAGATGTATTTCAAGAGTCTTTCTTATATTTGGATACAAGTCCGCATTACATACTGCAAGCGAATCTAATACTGTTTTTGTTATAAATTCATATTTCGATTTTTAATGAAAATTTGACTTTTTTTTTGCGCCCGGGGAAAAACTTTAAAAAATCTTTTATGATTGATCAACTACTAAAACTAACTGACCTTATGTAGGTAATCAATTATAGTGATCTTTTAGGAAGCATACTTTTTTTCGAATATCAGACATATTATACAATTCTTCTTAGGCTCTGGTACTGGTTCTCCCTTTCGGTGACGATACATCGAAATGTACCAACTATGTTGATTATTAAAATTAAAACTCCATCAGTAAGTTATTCGAATTTTTATTTAATTTTTAGAAAAAAAATACATGAGACTGAGATTGCTTAATTTAATCATAAGAATACTACGATTTACTAAGTAGATACATTACATTCTAAAGTGTACAATATTGCATTTTGCATTACATAAGACTTCATTGAAAGTTTCCTGCAACTTTGCCTTAATTTTTTTGGTGTACTTTCTGTTTCAACTTAATTTTAAAATATCCTTTTGCTCGGGAATCTAATTATGTTCATTTTTTTTCAAACAAACTTAGAAAAATATTACAGAACATTTGTATACAGTACAAATACAGTATCTAAAAAATTAATAAATTTTAATTGATTTAGAATTTTTTTAAATCTTTTTAAAATGAAAACTAAAATTGTAAACTTTAACATTCTTCAAAAAAATGGGTTAGGTAAAGAGTTGAAAAATTGTTAAAGTTAAAGGTGAAACGGAAAGTACTTAAGATAAAGCTGCAGGAGTTCATCGACATATGGTGACGTGAAATAAGGCCTTCCTTCGTCGTGGTCACCACACCTAATGCCAGGATAGCCTACATTTATAGAAGATGGCGTATGTCCAAAAGAAGATTAGCTTGGCGCATTATTAAAGAAAATATTAATATCTAAGATGCACACGCTGGTGTGGGACATAATTCCATATTCCATAATCCGATTCTGGAACAAAGTCCAAATGTATTATTATCGTATGTCACTGGGAGTTATGTCCCTATTATTCCTACATTGTTACTATGATTTCTTCTTATTTTATAAAATTGATTGAAAATCTTAATTCTTTTTTGTTTGTTAATATCATAAGGCCAGATCCACACTGTTGTGACGATCTCAATACGCTCTCGCTACGATGAAATATTTTTACACAAAGAGATAAAAGAAAATGAGAGGATCGAGGGCGTATCTATTATCGATATTGTAAATGATTCATGTGTAAGAACATTTTAACGTATCGAGATTGTATTAATATCAGCTCTATAGTGTGAACTCGGCCTAAAAAGTAAAGAAACGATTCTTTTCGAATTTGGCCTTATTACAAATCACCTTCATAATACACATACAATAATAATGAGAATCATTTAGAATTCCTAGCGTGATAAATAAAATGATATATATATTTTTTTAAGATTAAATGTCAAATAAAAATTCCCAACGCTTATCGATATTTTTCTTCCCTTTCAAGCGCACACAATTTGATTCCTTTTTGTAGTAAAACTATGTCATAAATTACTGTGATTTGATTCAATCAACTAGCTTTTCTCGGAAATGCCATTCGATCGAGATGCTATCTCGAATGGAGCCTTTGCATAAACTGTCGTTTCGATGAGTCGATATGATTTTGGTGCTTCTGTTGTTTGGCTAGATTCGAGAAGGATGTGATACCAGTCGAGAGTGTTGACACTGGGTCCTTCACCACCCAGATCCGGAGGTAGTATGTCCTTGGCAATGCATTCGTGTAATGTTGCCAGATTGGTTCCGTGCAACTTGAAACGTTCACGGGTTTTGTCCTTAAGGAATGGTTTGATCACAGCCAGAGCGATATCTACATACCAGGGTTGAGCGATAAAGTGGATCGCCTTGAATTTTGCTGGAAAGCAGTCCTGAAAATAGAAAATTTGTTCCATCAATATTTTGTGGAGAAAAATAAAGAGGATATAATAATAGTTGAAAAAAAAAGTCTGAACTATTTAAAAAGTCGGTATAAAGAATCTCCTTAAAGTTAAGATCAGTTTTTCAGCCTCAAATCTTGAGTTATTTTCTAGATCAAAGTTATTTTGTGTATGGCGATATAATATTTTCAAAAACTTTGGAGAAGAAAAAACTTCAAGATTTGAGGCTGGGGCTTCTTTAGGACGAGTGTCGTAGATGGAGACAGCGACAAAAAATATCTAAATATGCACTCTTATTCCGATAGTCGTTTTAATAAAACGCCTTTAAAACGAGAAGGCTCCAGAGTCCACATTTTGGGTTTAAATAATACGAAAAGGGCAGCGTTCTCTATGTTCTTCACTTTTCTAAGCATTTTAACGATAGTCGTTTCACTAAAATTCCAATTTTCGTTTCTAGAGCCTTCTCGTTTTACTGGCGTTTTAGTAAAACGACTATCGGAATAAGGGTGATGTACTTTTATTTTTCTTACACGGTGTCTTACATCGGAAAATGGGTGCACGAACCAGACCACACACACCACACATTTGATTGTACAGACAATGTTGTGTACATAAGAGTTGTGTGTATAAGCAAAAAGCCGCTTAAGAGTACACTAACGACTAACGTCTACAATTTTTTTTTTAAACGAAGCTCTGTCAACTCTTACTCTCACCTCACCATAGTAAACATCGGATGGCCAGTACCTCAACTAGAGATGGGACGACCAAGTGTTTCCACTAAGACACATTTACGCAGCGGAAGAATTCCAGAGAATCAACAGTTGCGTCTACACTTCTAGTCAGGCTGAACTATGTAGTTAACAGCTAATACTATGACATATTTGGAGTTCTATATAAAACGGTTTAGGCTGCTTCCTGCCGCATAAATATATTCATTTTCAAAGCAACAACGGATAGAAAGGGATTTACTATTGAGTATTGACAAAGAAAACGAAATAAGAACAACGAACTTCGTATCTGTCTCGAACTACAATTATGCTGGTGCAAAGCAGATATCACCACTATCCAAAAAATTCGATGAGATTGGCGGGTAAGAAATATAAAAAAAACTACTGTTACCGGGAACAAAAACAGTGTCTATTTGGATGTGGATTTATCAAAAATTCGCATCAAGTTTAAATTTGTCTACATAATACTCATACCCTCCATATGACTAACAGAAGAGAAAGTTGATGACACGAAATAAATGTTCTATACGATCCCCTGGACAAGAAATATGGACGTTTCCCTAGCTATGACATTAATATTTTCTACACTAAGCTATACTTTAGAAAAGATAAATTCGATGAGACAGTCGGAAAGTAGAGCTTGCACGACCCTACCTCCGATAAGGGATTCAGGTTCATCGATTTTGCTGCGTGGTGAAACATTGTGATAGCTAATACAAAGTTCCCGCGATCGACACAAGGCACTTCTCCAATATCAAATGTGTCCAGACGTTTGTATTGGTTAACACTGACTTGGACCACGGCTTCGTTGTGGTGGAGTCTTTAATAACATATTAAGAAATCCTATCTCCCGCCACCATTAAGTATTGAGACCTCGTTTAAACACTGCAAAAAAAAAAAAATAAAATTTAAAAAGCTAACTCTGAACCAGCACACGAACATTTTCGATGAAGGCCGGCAAGCATAATATGCAGCAAAACAATACTCGTAGGTATACCAAGGGGTTCTGCATCGAAGGCCCAGAGCTAATCAGGTGCTCTACAAGCAGACAAGTCCAAAAAGAAAACTTGCAATGACGATCAAGGGAACATCGTAGAAGAATGGCAGTCGGAGTCGACAATATGAACAATTTATGCAACTCTTATAACTATGGTCACAAATCGAACTCTTTGGTTATGCTCCGGCATGAAAGCCCATCGCACTCACCATAATGCCAAGGGGTACAACAGATGGGTTGTTAGTTTATTTTAAAAACTGAAAAATTGATTGATTCTGACAATACAATTTTTTCAAGTTCTGTGCCTCAAATTTCTGCTCATGCTGTTTCAACTTAAGTAAGCACTTCTCTTTCAATTCTGCCATTTTTTTCCATCATCTGACTATTTTTCCAAATTAATTTTCGATAAAACCGTTTTAAATAGAATCAAGTCACCTTTGAAAAATGATTATTTTCCAAGATTGACGTGGTTTTTGTGCAACTATGCCATTCTTAAGTAATTTCTACTGTTTTTTCCCGAATTTACATTCTCAGACCTCAAAATACCGAACCCTCTTTAACATTTTTTTTTCACATGATAAATATGTATATTGATTTGCCGTTCGGTCATGTCGAAGTTTTAAATTTTGTACTTCTGAGGTGAGTGAATAATCTGCTGTAGCAAGAATAATATGCCATGAATGGTGGTCACGGAAAAAAGCAGGTTTAATTTAAAAGTAAGGCTAGGTATAGTTAATTGTCAGATCTGTCAGTAGAAAATGCATCCACATTGTTTTATAAATTCACAATTTTGTCTGACGATTTTGTCAAAAACGTCAAATTATCGCTTCAGTGACCGAGTGAGTGAGTTCCATCAGTGATCGAATGAAAATGTCAAATTAGTGTAATCGCTTGTTCGATGACGTAAGTGGTAATGCCAAACTCACATAATTCAGTCACGTATTACTCGAAAACTGATGCGGTAATTCGGCCCCAGGTATCTGACAATTTTCCGAACACACAACTTTCATAATTGCCTACTGTCAGGTAATTGTCAATTCATCATTAGGAATTGTATACATCTTTGCTGAAGGGGATTGAATTCTCACTGTGAACGCACCCTTAAACCAAGTACTAAACTTTCACACCCATATTAATAAAGATGGTTTAGTGGAGGTTTATCGTTAAGTCCTGGACTAAGTGCGAAATTTCATTAATAAAACAAATTTTCTGTTAAGTGACGTTTACTAATTATGATAAAGTTAAACCACCGAAGTAGGTGGTTTAGCGAAGGAATAAGAAATAGAAATGTCCACAGTCAGACACAAGCAATTGACAATCAATTTAGGTAGCCACAGAATATAAAAAAGAGATCGCTTACTTTTGTAGAAGATTTTCTTAAAAGGATTTTTGATAAATGTCATTTTACTATTCCGGGAACATTTTGTTTTTATTAATGTAAATATTTAAGCCATGGCTTAGCTCCTATTCCATGGTTTAGCAAAACCATGGAATATAGGTGGAATAAGCGTTTTTTATTAATACGGCTGTCAATGTACAAAAATTCTGAAAAAATAACATTTTCATCGCAGAGAACGTTTACAAATAATTAAAAATTTTAATATAAATTCCGAGTTAGTAGCGGCAACTTTAAGAGAGTTAATTCAAAATGATTGGTCCTAATTTCCGTAAGCCCATTTTTGACTAAACGACTTCGTAAACAAACAGAATATGCGCTATTGGTCATGTTAAAATCCTCGAACCAGACTCATTTTGCAAGACATAGTGCCACAAGTCACTCAGCGGGTGTAAAAATCGACTTATTAAAAGCATACATAATTCGATGTCGATTGGCCGCTAAAATTATGTTATTTAAAACCTCTTGACTTTTGGCCCAACATTTGATCATTGGTTCATACCAACAAGCCACCCGGCAAATATTGAACAAGATATACCGGCCGTTTCCGTCGAAATGTGTTGGCGAACCACCGAAAGTTGGGATTAACGAATCGACATCTGCAAACTTGCAGATGCTGGACATATGAAAGACACAGGTTGAATTCCAAACACGAATATTTCGATTGTTCTTCAAACGAATAAAATATTCGTGATATCTCATATGGTTTCCGTTCTGTTTTTTAAAAAAGGTAGCAAGTTCTTATTGGAAGCTTGAATATTTTGTTAAAGTTCCGACAATCTCTGTGGTAACATATCATAAGTGTAAAAATGAACAAGATATCTTTCAATTGTATATAATTTGTTGCCACACAATCTTTCAAGAGGTTTTCAATTCAGGGGGCCTGGGTATCAGCCCACTTTCGGTGCCGTGAAATAAGGCCAACTTTCGAAAATTGGCCTTATTGCACTTTGATAAAGTGAAATAAGGCCCATTTTCAGTAGTTGGTCTTATTTCACTTTGACAAAGTGAAATAAGGCCAAATGATTTTGAGAATTAAGACCAAATTGGTCTTATTTCACTTTTTGAAAGCGTAATAAGAGCAACTGAATGTGGTGGTGCCGTTTATCGGGGGCCGACGTTCTGGGTTTTCTTGGGCAACAGTACCTTGGGTGGCCCGCTTCGCGGGTTTTCAGGATTTTAACTCCCTTTTCGGGGCTCACACCCGCTCACGCAACTCCGTTGCTCCGCTTAGGGAATGTTCAGTCGCCAGGCAGGCGCCTCACAGTGTGAAATTTTCACAATCTGGCGGAACTTAATTCAAAAAATGAAGTTGGGCTACCATATATAAAATCTTTTTTTTTTCAGCTCTTAATATACCAAACCGTTTGTTTAAGCTTATATTTGATGCATTTACCCCATATAATATTGTGTAGCAAGCGGTTAAAGTCAAGTTTCCTTATAAAAAAAAATATTAATAGAATTTTTTAGATTTTTTGAGTAATTTTATTCAACACTGCTGTTTAAAATTCATTGTGGTTCTAAAAAAAAAAATTATTATTTAATATCTACAATATTAACACTATACGCGAAAGTAAGTAAAATTAAAAAAAAAATATATATATATATTTTTTTCTTAAATTTCCACTTAGGCTAAAAAAAAAAAAAAAAAATTAAAGTATTCACTTTGTATAGAGTTTTCCAATTTGTAGACACGTGTAGACACGCTAATTTTTGCATTTTTTGTTCCTCTAACTATTATTCTACCAGAAACAAAGGTAATCCCATGCACAATTTTGCAGCACCCATACATTTTTTTTTAAATTACTTTTAGATGAAGAGGCTAGATGTTTTTGAGCTATGGCTTCAAACTGCTAATGAAGAAAGACTCCGAAGAATTGCGCAACTAATTGCTTCTGAAAATGGTGTGGTGGGTTCTTGTCGAGCATTAGAGATGTTTGTGAGTAATCTGATTGGGAGAATAAAAGTTAAATGGGAGAAAAGTTACAGAAGCTACGCAAGATTTCTGCAAGAACACCATGTTTGGTTAGAACAGCCTGTTGCTTTGCCAACTGAATGTTTAGCCCCAGCTGAACCAAGTTGCAGTTCGGAATCAGGAACTGCAAGACCCGGAAGACCAACAAAACAATTCGAAGACTGCAACCTAAAAGTTAAAAAGAGAAAAATTAAAGATTTGGTTGATACTAAATCTCCTGAAGAGTTAGCCCTTGCAAACGAAATAAGTTTAAGGTGTTCGGGAAAAAGGGATGCAGCAACTTTGGTAAGAGAGCTTTCTTTTTCTTCGCCAGCTCGTGCAACGCATCTGAAGCAGAGAAGAAATACAACGCCAAAGCCAAAACTTTCTCCCGAAGAAGCCTTGGGTCTTATGATAGACGCTAAATTAAGTGTTCAATAATACAACACCATAAGGCAAAAGGCTAAAGATGCTGGAAGCAATTTATTCCCCTCTTATCACAGAGTTCAAAAAGCTAAGCAACAATGTTATCCTCCAGAGGAAAACATTAAAGTCACTGACACATCTGTTGAGGTAAATTTGCAAGCTCTTGTAGATTTAACAGCAAAAAGAATATGTGAAGCGCAATCGGCAGTAATTGAGCAAAAAAAG
Organism: Chrysotoxum bicinctum; assembly: GCA_911387755.1. NCBI lineage: Eukaryota > Metazoa > Arthropoda > Insecta > Diptera > Syrphidae > Chrysotoxum > Chrysotoxum bicinctum. Next base: position 51,143,571 of record OU426987.1, read on the forward strand.
AGTGAACAATTGCACCTGATCTTCAAGTGGGGATGTGACGGAAGTTCTGGCCAAAGTCGCTATAAGCAAACCTTAACAGAGGGTTTTAGTGACGAAAATTTATTTTCAGTTAATTTAGTGCCTATAAGACTTGTGTGTGTGAGCTCCAATAGTGTTGTTTGGCAGAATCCCCGACCGAATTCAATAAGATTTTGCAGGCCCGTTCGCTTTTCCATGACAAAGGAAACAAAGGATCTTATAAGATTTGAAACTAACATCATGCAAAATAATATAAAGGACCTTGTTTTCACAAACATTCACATCAAGGACTTGAATATAAAAATAAGTCATAATCTTATAATGACCATGGTAGACGGAAAAGTTTGCAGTGCCTTGTCGCAATACGATTCGACACAAAAATGCTATATTTGTGGAGCAACTCCAATGGAAATGAATCGAGATTCATTTGTTGCACGCAATATAGATGAAGATATGTACTCGTTTGGAATATCTCCTCTGCATTCTTGGATCCGGGCATATGAATGCATGTTGCATATATCATAATAAGCTGGATATAAAAAAATGGCAGGCTAGAACACCTGAGGATAAAATTTCAGTCCAAGCTAAGAAATCATACATCCAAGAGCGATTCCGAAGGGAAATGGGTCTTCTTGTTGATATGCCAAAACAAATGGCGGGTAACACAAATGACGGCAATTCAGCCAGAAGATTTTTTAGAAACCCAGACTTAACTTCTGCAATTACTGGCATTGATTTAAGGTTGATTAGGCGTTTCCTAGTTATTCTCGAAGCTCTATCATTCGATCTGGAGATTGATGCAGAAAAATTTAAGATTTATACCCTAGAAACGAAAAATCTTTACCAGTCCCTCTATCCTTGGTATTACATGCCAGCAAGCATCCATAAGATACTTGTTCATGGAGAACAAATTATTAAAACTTGTCTTCTGCCTTTGGGTCAGCTAGCTGAAGAAGCTCAAGAGGCTAATAATAAGGAACATCGGCGAAATCGGGAATATTTCAGTCGAAAAACCAGCAGGAAGGATACAAACCGAGATATTCTTAACAGATTCCTCATTGCATCTGACCCACTGCTCTCGATTAAATCTGGCTTTTCACGAATGAAAAGTCACAATCCAGATACCATTTCTTTATTGAAAGCACCAACTGCTACTTTTTCAACTTCTGAAGAAGGCGAAGAAAGCTCAGAAAATGAATAAATTTCTTTGTTAAATTATTTAAACATAGTCTGCTATATTTTAAAAAATTAAAATATATAATGTTCGATTTTTTTTACCTTATTTTATTATTTTTTGCCTTTCTTAAATACATGGGTACAGTAAATTTAAAAATTTGAATCTCTCTTACACTTAAAATCTGTTTTCTACTAAAAACAGGCTACAGGCGATGTCGCTAGCGTGATTATGACTTAAGTTCCGCTAGATTGTGATTGCGCGCCTGTAGCAACAGTTTTTCTTGGGCAACAGTACAGAACTGTTAGTTGTTTACTCCAATTAATATAAAATACAAAACTGTTGCTACAGGCGCCTGCCTGGCGACTGAACATCAGTGATACCACTTTACTTCAATTGAAGTAGATCTACTTCTTTTTTCCAAAATGTTTTAAAATCTACTTCCTACTTCGCACCACCAGCAAAATACTGAAATCTACTTCATTTTAAAAATCTCTGTTAAAATCTATTTCAATTTTACAAAATAAAGCCCAAATCTACTTCTTTTTCTCTATTGCACTCTAAGTAGTAGTATATAACCTCATAATTACCATAAAATAAAAGAACGTCAACACAATCCAAATACACAAATGAGTAATTTTATGCGAAATTTCTTTAAAATTAAAAGAAATGTATTGACAATTTTAAATACATATTTAATAGGTAATATGTATTCATTTAAGGAAAAAAATGTTTGTATGCAACATTTTTTCCAAAAGCAAGTAAAAAGCCATTTTGAAATCTACTTCGATTTTTCTCAATTTACTTCACTTTTTTCTTCAAATCTACTTCGACTTTTATTCCGGAAGTGGTAACGCTGCTGAACATACCCTAAGAGAGAGCAACGGAGTTGCGTGAGCGGCTGTGAGCCCCGAAAAGGGAGTTAAAATCCTGAAAACCCGCGAAGCGGGCCACCCAAAGTACTTTTATCCAAGAAAACCAAGAACGTCGGCCCCCGATAATCAATTATGTACGAGTATTTTACGAATCTAACGGCAAAAACTACTTTTTTTATTTTTAACGAAACATTTTATGCTTGGCCTTAAGTCACAAACAGATTTGGCCTTATGTCACTTTGTAAAAGCGACATAAGGCCAAGTCCTAAAATTTAGCCTTATGTCGCTTTTGTAAAGTGACATAGGCCAAATTTTTTTTATGAAATAAATATAAAAATGCAGTTCGGCCTTATTTCGCTTTGTCAAAGTGCAATAAGACCAACTGCTGAAAATTGGCCTAATTTCACTTTATAAAAGTGCATTAAGGCCAATTTTTAAAAGTTGGCCTTATTTCACTTGGCCTTATTTCACGGCACCCCCACTTTCTGACAAAATGTTTAATTTATATGGAGCACTTCCGTTTGCTGTAGAATGATGAAATTTGGTGGAGCAGTATACCTTAATGTACATTCAAAGCGAAAAATAGAAAATCTAAGATTTTTCATTCGAAGTGTCTTTTTATTGTCATTTTGAAACCATAATCCAACTATATAATTATTAGGCTATTGATTGGTGGGCTACCTTCATTTAAAATAAAATGCACGACTGGATCGCACGAACTTGCTCTTATGTAAAAGTACTTTGGAATTTAAGATACATTTTATAAATATAAAACAAGAATTTAAAATGAAATTGCCGTCTGATTTCTAGAAAAGTATGAATTTATGCAAACAAACTTTAAAAAATCGTTTTATTATTAAATAAATAAATTTTTTATATAAGAAATTTCTTTAAAATTTTTCAAGAAAAAAATGTGGGATGCGAATTTTAAGTATTTAATGATATTGATTTTAGGAAATAATTTCAAAAAATAATCGTTCATAGGTTTTGAAGATATTGATTTTTCAAAAAAATTTTTTTTCAAAAAAACCCAACAAATAATTTTTCGTATATATACAATATTATTTTAAACTTAGGGGGACTCCTGCTGAAAATTTTTGGTTAAAATCGTTAGAGTCGTTAATGAGAAAGTCGAAAATCAAAAAAACGGTTCTATGACAGGTACCGTTAATAACATTTTGCCCCAAATTTTTTTTTTACCAAAACGTAGTCCATGTCCATAATATCACACCTAATAATTTTTATCAAAATCGTTAGAGCCGTTTTCGAGATAAATAAGATTTTGAATTACGGGTGTATGGGGGGTACCGTTAGTTTTAGAGTTAAAAAAATATTCAATTTCCCCTCTAGGGAATCACCGAAGACCCTTAACTACCGAGTTTGAAGAAAATAGGTCCAGTGGCTTAGGCTCTAGATCGAGGTACAGACATACAGACATACAGACAGACAGACATACAGACAGACAGACAGACAAACGGAATTGCCGGACCCACTTTATTCGTCTTCGCTATCATCGTAATGTCAACTTTGATCAAAATCTCGAGTTCGATTTTTTTTCCAAATGCAGAACTTGCCCTATAGTACCTACATATATCGCAAGTAAAAAGGAGTTAAAATTGCAACAAAAACATCATCACATCCTCAACAATTATTGCTTTTTTATGACTTTGAGTGGATGTAGGTATTATAGTATTTATAATTATTAAGGTAGGTATGTAAGTGTCAGGACAAGAAGAAACAATTGAAGCGCAAATCAAAACAACCAATAACAAAAAGAAAATATACCAAAAGAAATAGGAAGCTATAAACTAAGTTGATTTTAGTAAGTAGAGTCCACCCTTCTATCTTTCCGTATCTTTCGAGATTTTGACATGGCGAAATATTAAAATTTTTGAAAAAAGGAGTGAGATCAGACCAAAAACATAAATGTTAAAAAAAGAGTCAAGTTCTTCTACGCAAAAACCTTTGTGTAACAAGTCAGCCGTGAAAAGCACTGAGATCTTAAAGTACGCCAAGTTCTTACTTCATGAAGGTTTAATACCGAATATTTGAATAGAGAAATTTATTATTTAATGATTACTGACTAAAATTTGTTGGGCTTACTTGGCAAGTTTTTTTTTATGCCCAATTCGAAAGGTTTTAAAAACTTGACCAGTGAACGAGTGAACCCATCAAATTTTAGTCAGTAATCATTAAACTTGAATAACGTTGTGTTCCATAATTAATGGGAATGTTTGCTCTTATAAAGCCATAATACCTACATGGACAAAATTTAATTTTGTTCATTTCATTACACTTTTAAAGAAACTTGTATCTGGTCAACGCTTTACATAAATATAGAATGTAAAATTCTTTTCTCTTCAAAACAAAATAAATATAAAACAAAAATCTGAGATATCTCGCAAAGTATATGTATACAGTAGAAGCTGCGTAGACCTAATTCAAAAAAGTATTTAAGATACGGAATATTTTGATTTCCTTAAATTTAATAAACTTAATAAAAATATAAATAAAAAAAAGAGACAGATGTAAATAGGTAACTCACTTGCAATCCTTCGATCATTAGTTTCAAAATCTTTGGCTGCATATGAGATGACTGTCGCAACGTGAAATTTGTCCAATCTACAATCACTACGAAACCCAGGGCTTGATTTTGCTTCTCTTCCAATAGTTTATCCAGTGTTAGGAGAAAAGCTCTATAAACATCTTCAGCTGTGTATTTCGTTGGTTCCCAATTGACAGTATTAAAAAGAATAACTTTTCTACCACGTCGATCACGTTCTTTTAATATGCACGGATTTCCGTCTCTCAAAGCCATCTGTATGGTTTCGTCGAAAATATTAAGTTTTTGTAGAAGAACTTTATTTCTTTGTTTATACGAATGATAGTTGATAATTAATTCGAAGGCTTCGTTGCACCGAAATTTTCTTGCATAAAGAAATCTATTCAGAAAGTCATCATCTGTGCAGCACGATTTGTCTTTCAAGGCAAAATTCATGCTAGCTCCAATCATATCTTTCAAGGCTATTAATGCTTTCCGTCGATCGCGGGCTTCATTTTTATTAAAGGATTGTTGTTGTCGACCAATATAGGAAAGTGAACCGGCGTCCAAGTATCGTTTAGTCATCTGAAATTCAAAATATTCCGACATTTTCTCTGCAAAATAAAACAAAAATATAAATTTATATTAAATACCATTTTCAAAGATTTTGTATATTTAAATTTAAAGAGGAATACAAATTCCTTCCTCCGTATATGGAAATGTGTTAAATACTAGCAAGTCGTAGAAAGTCTTAATAAAAGATTAATACTGATAAAATGAATAACCGATAAGATTTTGGTTTTAATCGATTGCTTTATCAAAAGCGCCTTTATCTACTTTTGCGAGTCGAACTCAATAGACAGCAATCGATAGTAAAAGTGAATGCACCAAACGGTTGGAGGTCGTTTGATTGCCTTTGATTGCATTAGAAAATTAGGTCAACATTGAAAGATACGGAGATAATATTGTGCGAATAGATAGTATTTCGAGTTTGTATTGTAACGTAACATAATCTTAAAAAATGCATAGTAATGTTTGAAAGTTTTGCACCAGGTTTAACATTTGTACAGTTGCACTTATGTTAACCATCCCTGCGCTGGTAAACTATTGGAAACATTTGGAAATAAAAGCGAACCTGAGATTTTTATTAAACTTGATATTACGGAATTTCGTCTGTCTTTATGTCTCTACCACGACCTAAAGTCTAAGCCACTGAAGCGATTTTCTTAATACTTGGTGTTGGTGCTTACAATTATAGGTGATTCCATAGTTGGAATTGTTTTATGTTCCGAAAATAACAGTTTCTGACATCCGTCCATCCGTCTATTTCGAAAACAGGGGTGGAATTGCGTAAGGTGATAGTTGATTATGAATTTTTTGATTGTCATTTTGACTATAGCTGTCTCTATCATATCAATAAAGAAATATAGAGAGAGCAATTGTGAAAACGACAATCAATTAATTTAGTGATCACTTCACTCTTACGCGATACGGGCCAAACTCTTATGATTTATGGTAATGTCTACAATTTGATGAACAAAAGATTTTAGAAGAAATATTACTAGTGACTTTTCTTGTCATAGATTAGATTTTCGACTTTCTCATAAACGGCTCCACATATTTTGATTGAGATTTTTATACAGGAGCTACTGTAAACTTAAAATAATTTTCGATACCATTTTTTGAAAAAAAGTGAATTTTTGAAAACAAAACAAATTGAAAACGAATGAACGATTTTTTTTTTGAAATTATGTCTCTTGTATTAAATACCTCAAATTGGCATACAATTATTTTTAAATAGATGTTAAAGAAATTTCGCATATACAAAATTAATTATTAATAAAACTTGCCTACTTTTTTTTGAATGTTGTTAAAATAAATTCATATCATTAAATTTCAACCAAAAAAATTGGTTGTTTTTGAACGATGTAGCGCTATTCGTTGTTGGTGATACCCTTGTCGTTTTCGAAAAATAAGGACCGGTGATATCGACGTCCCACATTCAACACCAAACATGACTTTCTACAGATGCATTACCACTGAACCTCAATTGCAATTGTCCTGAATCCGAAATAGTTTTTTGTTGACGTATGATGTACCCGTTATTAAAAAAATAGGTATTATTTTTTGCCGTTAGCAACAGCTGCATGTCTTAAAGTTTTATTAATGCATATTTGGCCGGCAGTTACAATACGTACAAGGTACAATTAACATACATAGGTACATGACTACCATGAGCTGTCAAAATCAATTTCAATCGAATTCAGCACTATGCTATCTCTTTACCCTTTTATCCTACCTCCTAATCGAGACCGACTTCTATTTCTATTAATTTACTTGAATACGCTGGAAGAACGAAAAGCAATAACTGACATTCCCTTCATTCATCGACTACTTTCAGGGTCTGCTGACTGCATAACTCTATACAATTGCATTTCTTTCAGCACTAATTCCAGTATTATAAGAAATCCTTGTCTCTTCTATCTGCCTAGCCATCGTACCTCTTATGACTCAAACGAACCTATTACTCGCCTGCTTTGAAGGATTAATTGTAACATTAACTGCTTCGACTTCAACCTCAGTTCAGCCTGCCTGAAACTGCATCTTAATCATCCTTTCAATTAACTCCAATCCTAGATTTAAGAGCTATATTTAAGTTAGATTAAGAATTAGCTTGTATTGAGCATAATAAATGAGGTATTGTCCCCATCAAAATTAAAATTAAGATTTTATGAAAGTTAAAATCGACGAATACCTGCTTTATCTCTTTAATACTGTGCTAACTTCATATATGTTGACATTTCCAAATGTCAAAAAGGTCTGTTCATAGTTTTTTTTGCACAAACTGTCATTTAAGTGTTTAAAATTAAGGAAAAAGTTAGTAAACTTCCTTTAAATTAGCATATTTATAAGTAATTATGTTATACAAAACCTTGACACTAGGCTGTTAAATTCGAAATTAACCGGTATATTTCTGTATTTTGAAAAATATGTTTTGTGTTTGCGGCCGACTGGTATGGCCAGTTTCCTTTACGCTAAGGTAAATTGGTTAATTCAATGCGCCCTTCAATCGTTTTATTTTATTAAGAAGACTTAATCTGTATATATCAAAGGCTTAGGAGACCGAAACCATACTGCTCTAAACAAAGTTTAACATTTACATAAATATATTTCTTGATTAGCTCTTAGATTTTTTACAATACACTTGGTAAAAATGGTATTCGGGATGAATTAAAAGCAAATCAAAGGATATTCTTTTCCATATCTACAACTAATTTATATTCAATTACCTTATAAACACATTCGAATAAAAATGACCACCTCACTCGCGAACATAACTGTACAACGAAATAGTCGAACTGATTGAACCCCTTTTTTAATTTTTGACAATAATAAGAAATAAAAATATTTGTCCTTATAAATTGCATATAATACTACATGTACATATGTACGTATTTCCGATTAATACCTACGCTAAATGCGTACCTATCAAACACTGCTGGTCACTTGAATATATCCAGCGCCCTTTTTCAGCGCTACTACTTCATTAACATCAACTACATCTTACAACTTCACCCTATAACTACATAAGTAGATTTTGGCCATTCTGTTTTGGTGACATCTGTCGAATCTGTTTTTTTATTGTTCAGTTATCACTGTGGCAAGTTACACGATAGAACAGCACTTCCAAATGATAAAACTTTATTATTAAAATGGTATTTTTCCTTTAGAACTCGGCCTTTCGCAGACATCAACGTGGTAAATTTTGCGTCGTGACATGGGATTACACCCGTAAAAGATACAGCTCAAAGTTCTTGAAAATTGATACTCGTAACGCCCGCCGTTTGTTAAGCTCACTGGTCTTCGGAGTGTTTGGAAGAAGACCCCAATTTTGGCCGACAAATCTTTAGTGACGAGTAGCATTTTTGGATTATTGGCTGTGTTAACTATCAAAGTTGTAATATGGGACGACACCAACCGACACTAGTTTCACCAGGTGATAAGACATCCCCAAAAAGTTACTGTTTGGTGTTGATTTTGGGTCAGTGACCTTTTTGTTCCTTACTTTTTCGAAAACAACGTTGGTGAGGTGGTCACCGTCAATGGCGAGTGATACAGAAGGATGATACTCGTATCTAATAAATTATCACACAAATTGAACCGTATGGATTTAGACGACATGTGACACACTTTTGTATGTATGCGTGCGCTGTCTTAAGATTTTTTCGGGTTCAATTATGTAATATTCTTAAGCTTATTAAAATCATTTTAAAAACAATTCCGCTTATACATCAAGAAATTCTTTTTAATGATTGTGCATAAAAAGCTGCGAAGCGCATAAAACATGTGTTACAACTGTAAAATGAACGAACCTTTTGAAACGGAAGTGATGTAATATCACAGTCAAAATGCTACATTGGACTTAGTGTGGTAGCACTGAAATAGGACGCAGTGCTTTGAAAAAAGTTCAAGTTATTTCTTCGGACGCAGTAGAATTGTTAGTTATAGAATAAGTTAAAACCACATTGTTATACAAATTTTAAACAACGTGTAATTCCACCTTTGTGAAGAGTAACTTCATAAAGTCTATTGCGTTTTAAATCGTACAGTTTGACCAAATAATTCAAGGATATGTCACTCCATGCTTTTTTAATGACATTAGTGAGCTATCATCTTCGGTATTATATTGTTTCTCATCATTCTCTTTCATTATTTTACCAATATTTTTATAACGATTTTTCTAGTGAAATAGCCAGTTGCATTCCTACCCTTATATAATTCAACCGGAATACTATTGCTTTAGGGAATGTCCATCAGTTTAACCTCGAGCCCAACTTCGTACGTATTGTTAAGTTTAGACATTCTTTCTTTAGTCGCACTACACGAATGTGAAATATTTTAGCCACCCCAGCATTATCCTCCCATTGGGATGTTCAGACATTCGAAACGGGTATCGTTTGAATCGTCTCCATTTTTCCTAAACTCTCGTACTGTGCTCAAACATTTAAAATAGTAGTAGTACGAGTACTAGTCATAGTAATTAAAAAAAGGTGAGGAGAGTAAGGGGCCACTGAATTAATAAAACATTATGATTTTTGATCCATTCTTTCGCTACCCAACCCAAATGGCATTGATAGGCGCGTTTTTTTGTTTGTATGTCCACGATAAATCTTGAAAAATGTGAAAAGGCTTTTTTCAGCGCACCCATATACTTATGAATTATTGTATTTTATATTTATTTATATGTTGTAGCGGGCTAATTTTTCAAATACATAGTTAAAACAGAATGATATATATTAAAATGTAAGTGGTTTGAAACAGGAGTCAGTCACCAATGCGTCTGAAGAAAACTCAAATTAAAACAAAAAACACTGGTTATATTCAAGTGACCGGGAGTGTATGTACATACGTGTATGTAAATCTAACAGGACGAACTTATCCTTGATGGGGGATAGTATTATTTCTCTATGTTTTAATGTCTGTTGTTAGGGTAACGTTATATTGTTTTGTTGTGGTGTAGCAAGTATACAACATGTAGTCTTTGGCAGGTGCACATTGCACATATTATTCGTTCATTTTTATTGATGGCAACGCGATTCCCCCATTCCCCATTCTTAATCTTAAAAAAAAAATTCCTGTGTGGGATCAAATTATGTTAATATTATGTATGTATTATGTACGTTAATTATGTGTTTACAAATTATCCATAGTTACGCTATTATATATTAAATTGCGAACTGCAGATTTCATTCTAATATAACACTTTGAAAAGATAGAGTAGATGAAAAAGAGATTGCTCCGGAATTTCAACGAGCCTAAGCGGTTTTAGAATAGGTATAAACTTATATCAAAATCACTTTCTTGAAGGTCCAACATTTACATTGAAAGATCAATTTACTACCCCATCAGGCAGGAGATCCCTATTTATTCTCTTTTTGAAGGATCTGAATATTCTGGTTGATGCATTAACCAATTTATTGTCAGCGGTTGCGAAAAAAAAACAAATTAAGGCTTATCTTAGGTATAATAATATAATATAATTCAAATTTGTATTTTTTTTTCAATAGCAATTTTTGTCTTTTGACCGTTAAGGCTAGTAGATATGCATATCACGTTAAATTTTAACTTCCGTTCAAAATTCTCTCCAAAGTTTAGGCAACCACTTTAGCTGACCAGTATGTGTATGCTCAAGTCTTAGCAAAAGATCTAATTTCTGTTTCTTATTGCTCAGTATTTATCTCATTATGTACGTGTATCTGTCAATATTTAGCGCATGAAATAATGATTCTAGAGCTATACCATCAGTATGTTGACAGATTCTTCTCGAACTTTAAGCTAACTTAATTTTGTTAAAATTAAAATAAAAAAACGATAAATATCTGAGGAATAAAGACCTTGTCAAAAAGAGCACGTTTTAACGCAGTATTTTAATATACAGCAAAAATATCCTATGACTCATAGAGTTCACTGCGGGCGGTGAAAGGTGGCGTTGCAAAAAATTAACAAATGATTTTGTTTACAACGCGTTAGAAAAGATTTTTGGGCACATTGAAGAGATCAAATAACTATAACTAATAGAATGTACATAATTTAGAAAACACCCATGTCTATACGAAATCGGTAAACAAATATTATTCTAAAGAGCTTTTTGACATTTTGTAAGACAATGGAAATCAAGATTCAAATATTAACATCAATGCGGAATTTAGAACATTGCGTCAAAACGATCTCAACGATCTCTGTAATACAAGGCTTCAAGAAAAAAATAATCGTATTTGTTTAAAATTTTGAAAACAAATTCTTTGAAATGCTTGAATGAAATCTAATTTCAGAGAACAACGGTTTTCTGTGAAAAATTCTAAGCAAAGATCTTATGGCAAACTTCGCAAGGATTCTAGCTGATGTTTGGAAAGAAACGCATAGTCTAAATTTAGAGTTATAAAAATAAATGTATCTGTAATTTTGTACATATGTACATAGAAAAATTAGATATAATAAGTTCAAGCATTTTCCAGAATGATTTTTTTTTTAAATCGTGGATTAAAGAAAAGCCAGAAATCCCTCCACACGTTTGTTTAAAATTTATTTCTATGTTTCGTTTGCTTTTCTCTTAACCAGTGGGTCAATTCTCTATTTGTGAAACTGTGAAGTGATAAAAAAGTTATCATTTCAGTTTTCACAGCCATTTTTCATTTTTACATTATTTCATGAACTCACATAATGCGATTCTGGAACTAATCATTCTGATAAATGTTTGTCAAAACATGTACTAAACAGTACTAAAATGAGAAACGCTCTCATTTTTGATACACGATACTCATTTTTGAGTATAATTTTGTTTTTGTAATTTTCATATTTTATCAGGGGTGGAATCGGCTAAGGTGATAGTTGATTGTGATTGTCATTCCATCTCCATGTCTCCATCATATCAATAAAGAAATATAGAGAGAGCGATTGTCAAAATGACAATCACAATCAACTATCACCTTAGCCGATTCCACCCCAGGACTTTTCACAAAATCATTTGAGTGTGAAAACAAATTTAATAGGTATTTGAAAATATTTTGACATTTTATTAATTTTTTTCATAAATTGCGAATCGGATAGTGTGTGAAGTTGTGAAAAAACTTATCACTTCACAGTTTCACAGACAGAGTACATGTACATAATTTCTTTTTCCTCAAGCAAAGCCTTTGTAAGATTCTAATCTAATATAAGCGTACAAACATTTTGTATTCTAAAAACATGTCGCTGTCTTTGACTGATAACATGTCATTTTGACATGTCACTGACAGTTGCATAGAAAACGCCGGAAAAGAAGTTTTACTTAAAAAAACAAGTCATATATTTTTAACATATCAGTATTCTTCTACAAACTTTAAACTAAAGTAAAGCATTTTGAAAACATGAAAAATTTGACCAAATTGAAAAATTTTTGTTCACTGTGGGTCTATTTAATTTCGGAGATATATTAGGCTTGTTCAAAGTTATCTATAACTATTAACCCCTCAGTTCAACTTCTGCCTAAGTAAAGCTAGGACTGTAGCTAGATTTAAAACAAAAATAAAATAAATTTTAAATTATTTATTTCGTTTATGGAAAAACATTTTGGTTTCGCTGGTTAGGTATAAAATGTTGGTTGAACAAATAGATTGAGTTAATAAATCCCTGAAAAATTTAATAAGAAACCCCTTGTTTTGGCATAAAAACATTTTATTTTTCCCCTTCGGGTAGGGGTTCAAAGAATATACCCGAGGTAGGCATGCCTGTCGTAAGAGGCGACTAAAATCCACCCTCCGTATACCGAGTGTTAAGTATACAAAATATGCAATGAACAAAACGGAAAGATATAGTACCCCAGGTGGCAGTCCAGATACACTGGAAAATCCACCCTCTTCGGAGGTCGGCTCTACGGATTCTGGGGAGAGCCAATTATTACATTTGATAAACCCTTTCTTAAGAAAACCAAGGGTTAATCGATCACCACCAACTAGATCGAATGTCTCCGGGAAAAAGAGTCCCCGGGTCACGCCAGCGAGCGTAAAAATCGACTCAGCGAAATCAAAAAGCCTTGCGGAGGACAATAATGAACTTCGAACAAAGCTTGAAGTAATGGAGAAACTCTACCAAGAGTTAAAAAAGGAAGTTGATCTTCTGCGTGAAGAGAACATGATGTTGAAAACCTCACATCTTCAAAACAGAAACGCTAGTCCACCACCTCCAAATATTTCTCAATATGAAACTGACGAAGAAGAGCTAGCGCGTGAAACGGAAGGAATACAGAGAAGACCTACCAAAAAACGTAAGGCTGGCTCCTCACCTGAGGTCATCCAGCCAAAAGTTAAAACGAGTCAACCTCAAGGGAAGAAACCACCAGTTAAGATAAGTCCTCCACCACCTATTAACATCGTTGGTCAATCGGACTATAGTAAATTGCTACCAATTCTTAAAGAAACGTTGCAAACGAATTTTAAGGTTACCTCGCTACATAATAATACGTGGAAAATCAATGTAAATGATTCTGATGGTTACCGGACACTGTCTAAGAAATTAAATACCGAAAAGATCGAATGGTATACTTTCTCTAATAAATCAGATAGGCCAATACGTGTTGTAGCTAGAGGTCTTCATCCTTCGTGTACAAAAGAGCACGTTATAAATGACCTTAAAGAAAAAGGCTTAAAGATTCTGGATGCAACAAACATTATCAAGAAAGAGAAACAAAAATCGCAAGAGAATAAAAATGAGTATGTCAAGCGTGGACTTCCTCTTTTTATACTAAGCTTTGACAAAGCAGAAAATCTTGAGAGTATTTATAACATTAAAACAATACAATATGGTAATTAAAATAGAACCTCTGCGTAAAAGCACTCGATTGATTCCTCAATGTAAGCGTTGTCAAGGTTTTAATCACACGCAAACCTTCTGTCGGAAAGATCCTCGTTGCGTTAAATGTGCGGGGAAACATTCATCAGACGAATGCCGTCTTGACAAGCAATCTCCAGCAACTTGTGTCAACTGCAAGGAAAACCATCCTGCAAACTATCGAGGATGCGAAGTTGCTAAAGAAATTCAAAAAAGGCGTGATACACTGAAGAAAAGTGTACGGCCGAATCAAAAACCAAACAAAGATAAACCTAAAACAAGCCAAATTAATTTAATTGATAAAAGGGCTAGTAAGTCTATCAACGAAAACACGAAACCCAATGAAACTAAAGATATAAACGAAAAATCCAAACCAAGTACTACGAATACGTATGCCCACGTGGTATCAGGGTTTAGTAAGTCTATCAAAGGGAAAATGAAACCCAAGGAAACTAAACCTCAAAACGCAAAACCCAAACCAAGTCATACAAAAACGTATGCCAAAGTGGAGTCACAAAACCAGGAACAAAGTACAAATATACCAGACCCAGTTTCCCAAGTGTTTTCTTTGATTCTTGCCAGACTTGAAGAGCAAAGCAGGACGAATAAACTTATATTTGAAAAATTAAGCATGCTTGAGCCTAAGGCTCATACATCCCAGAATAAATTATGAAAATGGATGAGCTGTTTAAAATTTTTACATGGAATGCGAATGGATTATCATCAAAAATAGACGAACTAGAAATACTTCTACAAAATGAAAAAATTGACATATGCTTGATTACCGAAACGCATTTAAAAAAAGACTGCGATGTAAAAATTAAAGGATTCTGTGCTTATCATGCATTTCATCCATCTGACAGAGCAAGAGGCGGATCCTCTCTATTTATTAAGGATACTATCGAACATTCAATTAGAACTATAATTGAGATCGATATAATGCAAATAAGTTCAGTAACTGTTAAATTTAGAAGTTCATACTATAATGTTGCGTCAATCTACTGTCCTCCTAGAAGTAAAATTGTGCAAAACGACTTTGTAGATCTATTTGAAGTTCTCGGGCCGAAATTTATAATTGGTGGCGACTTCAATTCGAAACACACTTTCTGGGGATCGAGGTGCATCTCAACTAAAGGTAGGCAGCTTTTCAAAGCTTGTATGGCATCTTGTGTTGATTTTTTCTCGACAGGTAAACCAACATACTGGCCAACTGATAGAGCGAAAATGCCAGACCTTGTAGACTTCTTTATCGCAAAAGGACTAGATAAAAATTACACTAAAATCGAGGAAAACTTTGACCTTTCCACCGATCATTCACCAGTCATATTGACAGTAAGTGGAAAGCTAGTCAAAAAGGAAAGAGCTCCATTTTTATGTAACAACAAAACTAACTGGGATAAATTCAGAGAACATTGCGAAAACAATATTGCGCTTAATATATCTTTGAAAACGCCTTTAGAGCTAGAAGATGAAGTCGATATATTTATTAAAGTCATACAAGACGCTGCATGGAAAAACACTCCACACAACTTAAGAGATCCAATTAGAAGCCCAGATACAATTCCACCGGAAATAAAAGATCTGCTTCGCGAAAAAAGAACTGTTCGGAAAAGATGGCATCAATCACGAGCACCTCAGGACAAAACGATCTTAAACCGCCTCTCGAATGAGCTCAAGTATGCTATCCGCGAATCAAAAAATCGGAAGATTTCTACCTATCTTGAAGGTCTGACCGCAGATAAAAATACGAATTATTCATTGTGGAAAGCTATAAAAGATGTTAAAAAGCCGCAAATACATTCAGCACCAATCAGACAAAATAATGGTGAATGGGCTAAGTCCGATAGAGAAAAAGCCGATTTATTTGCTGAACATCTTGAGGAAACCTTTAAACCTTTTGATGGTCAGGCGTTGATAAATGAACATGGTGATATCCAATGGCCATCTGAAAACTTTCTTATTCGGAATATCACGTTATCAGAACTTTATCAAGCTATTAAAAATCTTAAAAATAATAAAGCTCCTGGGTACGACCTAATAAATGCTCGCGTGCTTAAAGAGCTACCCAGAAAAGCAGCAATTAAACTTCAGCACCTTATGAATGCGGCATTAAGGCTTTCATACGTTCCACGCCAATGGAAAGTTGCAGAAGTTTTAATGGTTCCAAAACCGGGAAAGTCTCCGAATGAAAAGAAATCTTATAGACCAATTTCCCTCTTGCCACTGATCTCGAAGGTATTTGAGAAAATCTTATTAAAGCGACTGCTTCCTATTATCGAAGAAAAGCGGCTTATTCCTGACCATCAATTTGGTTTCCGGAAAAGCCACTCAACAATTGATCAGGTGTACAGGATAACCAATGAAATTGAGAAATCATTAGAGGAAAAAAATGTATGTTCAAGCACATTTCTAGACGTCTCACAAGCCTTCGACAAGGTCTGGCACGATGGCCTAAAGTTTAAACTAAGACAGGTCTTTCCGGATCAAATATATTACATTCTTGAGTCGTACCTCGAAGATAGGCTATTTCGAGTTAAGCAAGGGAGGGAATATTCGGATTTTAAGGAAATCAATGCTGGTGTTCCCCAGGGAAGTGTTCTCGGTCCGATTCTGTTCGTACTATACACTAGCGATATTCCTCAAGAAGAAGATACCATAATAGGTACTTTTGCAGACGATACGGCTATACTTGCAATATCCGATTCAGTTGAATCTGCAACCGAGAAGCTCCAACGAGCTCTAGATAAAATTTCGGTATGGACTAAGAAATGGCGAATTGTTCTTAATGAGTCCAAATCAACACATGTTAATTTTACTTACAAAAAAATTACCAATCTGCCCACCTACATTAATTCGGTGCAAATACCATATGCTAATGAAGCAAAGTACCTAGGAATGACACTAGACGCTAAGCTTAAATGGAAAACTCACGTTAAAAAGAAACGAGATCAACTTGAAAATAAATTACGTGAAATGAATTGGCTTATTGGAAGATATTCCAAACTCAGCATCTACAATAAATTGCTTATCTATAAGCAAGTGATAAAACCAGTATGGACGTACGGTATACAACTTTGGGGTTGTACTAAACCAAGCAATAGACAAATACTACAATCTTTTCAGAGCAAAGTTCTCAGAGAAATCGTTAATGCTCCGTGGTACATTAGAAACAGTGATTTACTCAGAGACTTACGATTGCCAACTGTTGAAGATGAAATAGCAGTTTTCGCTGGAAAGCTACGAACTCACTTAAATAATCATAGCAATAGAATTATTCGACAAACAATTGATGAGACAAACATTGTGCGCAGACTTCAAAGAACGAGACCGTTCGACCTAGCGCCATAAGGATTATCCGCTTTCAAATGTGGTATCCGCAGGTCCTCTCAGTGGGGAGCTTCCTGCCAAACGTGATTATAATATAATGAAATTAAAACTACTTGATAAGGTAACTTAGTTGTAGTCGGAAGAACAAAAGGGAGGTGTTTTTTAGTGAGTAAAAATCTCACACTACTATGAGTACCGGGCTCATAGTGTCTATGAAGATTCTTCACCTACCCACGAAAAAAAAAAAAAAAAAATTTTATTTTTTAAAAATAGTCTACTTTCAGCACGATACACTCCATTCAACACTTCTCAAATTTATTTATATTTCCAAAATAATCGTTTGGTTTAACGATGATCTCTTCATTCGACCCAAATCTTTAAGTCGAAGCCATTTGTTCATTTTTGGAGGCAAAAATTAGTCTGGAAAATAATGGAAAATGGGGCCATTTTTGCTTCAAATTGATTCAGCTGCTCTGCGATATATGCGCTGGTGATCGTTTCACCTTTTTCAAAGTAATCGATTTGTATAACACCACGCGCGTCCCAAAAAACTATTGTTTGCTGACAAACCCACTTTTACCTTTCTCGGCTTCGATTCATCATTGTTTAGACCATTTATTTTTGTTAGGTGTATTTTGATAAATCCATATTTTATCCACGGTTACGAAACGGAACATCGCCAAACATTCTTTTGAAGTTGTCAAACTTTTGCGTTTGTTGCCGATTGTGGGCGAACGTAGCACCCATCTTGCGAAAAACTTTTTTATGTCCAAATATTTATGAAAATCGTAATAACTGATCCAATTGAAAAGCCTGGGGCCTTTTCATGGTCTTCAACCTTCTCTTGTGCTGGAACGACCGCACCGTAGTGAAGTAAAGCAGTGGTGAATGGTTTCAATCGATGGAAAAGAGTCCCAATAAAATTATAAATTTTTTGTGTGGTTTGAGTAATGGTTTTTTCTCGTAAAAAAATAGTTTTTAGGGAGCACTCAGTATCAGTATCAGAATTCACTTTTCCATTTTACTCATGGGCGTCTCTACAAAATGGTTGCCACAAAAAAACTATTTGACAGATCTGTCTGAAAATTTGAGTGCGTTCCTTCGAAAGATGCTTCTTAAAAAAAATGATTGGTTTGATGCGGCGACGCTATTTGTTTTAATTCTCAGGGACTTATTGACCCAACCTCGTGTAAATACGAATGTAAAAAAGAACAGCTACTTTGTAACTTACGACATACTACATTCAATTAATTCTGTAGCAAATTTAATGAGCTTTAGTTTTGTTTACAATAATTATTATATGTTTCATACGAAGAAGAGTTTCCCACATACAAATCAAAAATAGAAAATGTTGCACTCGAGTTCACGAGGACGTTCTTACAAGTCATTACTGAGCATTTTTTAATACCTCTACACTGCCAAATTGCAAAGCTGTTCGGTTTATTTTTATATGTTCGTTTACTGGATTGAATTTGAATTTTTGATTAAGTTCATCTAGAACGGCTATAGCAATTTTGAATAAACTTCCCACTTGTATATTTTAAATAGTTTTAATAAATTTGCACATCAGGTTTTTGGTTATGTAAGTAATTCGTTTTATTTGAGATTTATTCCACTATTTATCGTTAATCACTTGGCCGGTTTTTGTGCAAAATTTTTAAACATGTCTATATTTAAAAAATCAATAATTATGAAATCCATTTTATAGGGCCTATACTTTTGAAATTTTGTCATGCATTTTTTTAATATCTTAAACTATAATCTTAAACTAATTCTGATATTCTGAAATAAATTCGGTATAGGTAGTAACTTCTTTGATATGTATTGTATCTTATTACGTATGAACAATTAAATCAAAAGCTAAGAGAGGTGTACACAGGTATGCGAAAATATATGTTTAAAACTTTGTCTTAGTATTTTTTTTGTTAATTGATGGATGAACTAAATAGTCATCAATTCGTTTCCTATGAAAAAAAAAGACAGTTGCTGGCTTATCAATTTGTGTTTGCATTATTAACATTTTCGATAAGAAACAAAATTTCAAAACATTAACCAATAATGAAACAGCTAAGTGTTTCTTCATTCAAGCTATGCCGCTATTTTAAAGGCTTTTTTGACGGCTTCCCACAGAAGTTGTTATCTCTTGGGTAAATGTGTTTTTAGGAATCTTATCATTCATGGTGCTATGTACACATATACATTTCATGTATATAAATCTATTGCATTTAAACGGCCTAATGACATGACATGAGGTTTTTATTGTTGGAACGATAGCTAAAAACAGTGCATTATTTTAAAGATAATTGAAATTAGAAAAATCTTTACAATTAAAAGAATGACGTTCTCGTCGTTTTTAATACTTGAAAAACCAAAAATTTCAACAACAGAACTATTTTCTCTGTAAAACAAATTTTAAAAAATAAAGCACGATTCTTTAAAAATGTTTATAATCATCTTTACATTAGTATTTAATTCCAAAAATCCAAAAAAGGACAGTAAAACTCACTTATAATCACTATGTATAATCAGTTGAGTCCTGATTCAATAGTAAAAGTCAACTGAAATTATTTGAATTGGAAGAAACAATTAATTTGTGTCAATTTATAATGATTACATTGTTTTCATGTAGCGGGGCATTTGTAAACTCTAACGGTGGTGTTCAGAACTGATTTAAATCGTATTTACTATTATTATTACTACTATTATTGTTAGTATTATTATTATTATTATTATTATTATTATTATTTATTTCAATACATTAAATGCTAACGTTAAAAGTAAAATATTTATTTTTGTACATACATACATACATATTATATAACTAAATTATTATATATTTATGAAAGCATGAAGTTTTTTAGATTTAGAGGACATTAATTATACTTAAAGCTTTCAGATTTGAAATTGACAATTATTGTAGAAGCAATGGCGTAAAATTTTAGCCGAGTTATTACGATGTTAAGACTGTTTTAGTATGAACTAAGGTTAAAACAACAATTTTGCAAATTTTAATGGAATATAGCATCATACTTTCTCTACCCTTTTATTAAAGTTAAAATCGTCGAATACCTATTTTAATTTTTTAATATCGCGCTAACTTAATATGACTGGCTAGAAAATGGTTAAAATTATGGATGAGTTAGTAAAATACTATAAAGTTAGTAAATTGTTGAGTAGTATCATACTAATGCCTTAATAACAGGCTATTTAAAATTTTGCGCCACTGAGATTACAGAATTTATTAAAAATATCGATTAGCTGGATTAAGAGGACTGTTAGCGCCGTAGTTTGATCGGCTAAAATTAGTGGAAATAGTCAAATTTCTTCTTAAAATAGAACGACAAAGAACTTATGGAGATGAACTAGATCTACTCATTGATCAGTAATAAAACAAAACTGCAATTACATACTCTACGTGAAAAGAAAGAGATGAGAGGGTAATCAACTTAAGACTTTGAGTGTATGGAGGGAGTGTGAGGAGTTAATATAGAACACTATCTGATCACGGAAAAAAAAAACGAAGAGAAAATCTTAAAAATACTTTTAACTCTGTTTATGTGCCGATACAACACATCCGTATTCAAGAATTGGACAAACAAAAGAAGCATAGAGAATTTTATTAATATTTGGATGAAGGAACTCACGTGAGACGAAACCAAACATAATGATCAGTGAATGATAATTTTGAGTCTAATAAGATTTCAAGATCAGAAAAATTCGACCTCTACAAAAATGCGACGAGTTTAACAGGTAATCATAAATAAATAAAAGTTACATAGTTAAGGCTAGTTATAAGTATAAACGTGGTTCTTCTTCGATTCAACATTTTAACTTTTCTTTCGGTCAATTTATTGAAATAACAGAGATCAAATGTGTGATTAATTATGTATTCAATTGTTGCTGGGAAATTTTTTCCTTTTAAATATTTTTTTTGAGTTTTGTACCAATTTTAAAGCGTGATTGATTCGCAGATCGAAGGAAATCCAAGTATAATACTCGCGTTTCTAAGAATGCCCATCAGTTTAAGCTTGAGCCCAACTTCGTTCGTAATATGTATTAAGCTCAGAAATTTTTTCTTTAACCGCACTACACGAATATGAAATGCTTTAGCCGGTTCAATACTTCCCTTTGCGATATTCAGATACTCAAAACCAATGTGCATCTTTATCTCCTTTTAAATAGTAACTGTCCAACTTTCCTAAAAGCTCACAATGTGGTCAAATATTTTAAAGGTAGTCGTAATTCATTAATGCGTTCAATATTAGAAAAAAAAATTATTAAAATCGGAGTAGTTTTTTGGATATAAAATGCTAATGTTACATATTGAAAACTATCGAAAATTACTGCAAAGTGGTAAGGGTTACTTAATTAACTATTTTTTATAGTTCTTTCTTACATAGTTTTCAACAAGTTAAAGATAGGGTGGTCGTTATACCCAACAAAAGTTTATCCAACCACTTGATTGGCAAAGGGGATAATTAACTTTCATTCAATATACCCTACATATATGAATTGTCTATACTCAGTCGAAAATGCAACGAAAAGTGGCCAGGTTCTGACTTTTTACTGTAAACACATTATCGGTTTTTTAAATGTTTGATATGTGTGTTAGTATTCATTCTTTCAAAAGCCTTTCTTACAGTAAATCAAAAATAAGTCTCTAGATACAACGTAGCAGTGAAAATGATGTCAATGGCTTCCTCTTAATAGATTCTAAGTTTCAATGCGCTTTTTACGTTTTCCCTTTTAAACCAATGACATGATTTTCATAAGTCGCAATGCTCTTAATATAAATAAATTTGGCTTTGATTTTAAATTCTCATAAATAATTCTGCAATGTTAAACACATTACATACATGTGTATGTATATCATCGTTTTTTTCGAATTAATGAGTTCACGCCATTGATATGCAAATATGTAAATAGACTATAGAGTCAGACACTTATTCGGGGCAATTTGTTTAGTGTTTGTTAAAAAGTTAAAGTACGACAGCTCACAAAACCGACACGCTAGCTAAATTTTATTAAATTAAAGTTGTTTTGAATTTCAAAGAGGTTTAATTGTGATTTAATTGAGGTAGATGTACATAATGTATGTGCAGTACATACATACATACATATTTATGTATGTATAAACATCCGATCAGTTGAAAAATTGGAAATAACAAACAATTTTATTGCAGGCAACGGACAAGGAAACCTCACCTTAATGAAAATTAAGTGCATTTAATTTTTCTAGCTGTCTTCCGACTCATCGTAGGATTGAGAAGGTCTTCAAAATGCTGTCACACGCACTTGTTACAAGCACGAAGTGTTTTAGAATGACACAATACGAGTAAATATAGGCAAAGGCTAAGATGTAAATGTCTAGTTTGTTAATTAAAATTGCTTTCGAAAGTTGTATGAGATTTAAAAAAAATCAAATTCTGAAACTACATAATGTAGTTAATAACTGTCTTCATACGACTAATATCAATAAGCAAAGAATACTGATAATGAGTTGTATATTATGTTGACCAAACGTTCCCGGGACACTCCAATATTTCATTAGTAGCTGAGCTGTAACGGCGCGGTGGCGCAGCGTCTTAGTCCAACGCACTAACCATAATGTCAAGAGGTACTTCATGTATTTTATAATAATATATTTTAAGTATTTAGCATTTTTTTTTCAGAAGAAGTTTCCACGGTCGAGACAACCATCTGACACTTACTACCGTAAGATAACATGCAGCTCGGGGATCTCAAGTAAACACCCGGACACTCAAGTTTATTACCAATAGACTAAAGGACCCTGAAGTCCGCCAGCAACTACTGGACCACCTTTCCAAAGAAACTCAGGCAAGGATCGAAGAAGAAAACATCTTCAATATTCACATCGCAGCTATTCCAGCAGCAGGGGGAATTGAACATGAAGAAGAAAGAAGTTCACCGTTCACATTGATGACAGAAGCAGAAGATCACGCAAGTAGGGTAGGTGTGACAGAAGGATCGTCTACAGAATTAACAAAAAGCTCACAAGATTACCCAAGAGCAGACAGGTATCCACAGCTCTACGCAACATCTGGTAAATATTCACACCGCTAATGAGCCGTCTAAAGGAACAAATTCCCCAATACGCACTGTATCAAAGTACTGAAGAACTACAAAGTGGATGGACTTAGCGGTATTCCCGTAGAGCTCTTACGGACAGCGGTAGAAACGTGGATTGGGCTACTGCACACATTCATTTAGAGAGCTTGGAATACAGAGATTTTCTAAAAAGAGGAAAAAAGGAATAGTAGTTAAGCTCCCAAAGAAAGGAAACCTTACACTGTGTGATAATTTGACAGGTATTTGCGTGGTGCATGTGGTTGCTAAGGAAATAGCCAAGAACCTTTCTGGAGCGAATAAAAGACCACCTCGAAGACACAGTCGACGCCCGACAAGGAAGATATCGCACTTAATCTTTCTGTGTGGACATCATCAACACCTAGCGAATCAATTTTATCGATTTCGAAAATGCATTCGATAGCAATAATAGAGAATTTATTTAGCTAGCCTTGCGCAGGAAGGGCATACCACATAAACTAAGGCCAGGCGTGTGCACATTCAATTTTTAGTTTCGCAACAGTTTGGTTGCTAAAATGAAACATATGTGCTTATATGGGACACCGTGCACTTAGAGCAATTCGATTCGAGCAACTAAAAAGTTTGTGTTTTGACACAAACTAAACGATTGCCTTCGCAACAGTTGAGCTGTTTTCTATAAGCGCAAGAGAGAAAAGAGTGTGAGCGTGAGTAAAGAGTTGCCAGTGCGCGGTTCTCTTTCAACTGGTGATTAAACTATTTGATTTCGATCACAGTTGCCAGTGCGCGACTAGCCTAATTGCTATTATCAAGGATTCATACCAAAGGATAAAAAAAAGGTTTTAAGAGGGTCTGTACTCGTATCTAAGCGTACTTTCTGATCTAAGTGGATATATCTGGACAACTGGTAGATATGTGGAGAATTTTCAATATCTTGGGAGTTATGTCTTTACTGATGGTGGAATTAGACGAATGAAGTCGAATAAGAAAAGGCTGCGTTTTGCATGCTCTCCAAAATTTGAAGAAACAACTCTGTAGGCTTAAAGACTTAAAGAATGGGTCAGGAGCCCATTGACTCTATTATACGAAGACGTATGTAAGTGACAGCGAAAAGGTAACCAGTGCATTGTGGGCCAAGCGATTTCATTACGACAGGTAGACGAGTCGACTATGCGTCCACGGACGTAATAGGTCCGAGGAGCTATGTAAGTAAGTTAGTATCTTGTCAGAAACTTTGTGCTCCCTTCAAAATGGCAGTTCTTCTTCTGAATAAAGATATAAGTACTGGATTTAATTTCAAAAACGAAAACAAATTCGACGACCAATCGAACAAGCTAATTTAAATCTTCCTTAGAAAGTACTAAAAAAAGCCTTTTTTAATAATCAAAAACTAAAAAAAAAATCTTTTTAAAGGATTTTTACTTTTCTTACATCGAAGTCATTTTTCAATGAAATTTGACAGTTGATAGATTGACAGAAATACTATAAACTTTATTTTGACGTTTCTAGAGTATAGTTTGCTCCAATTGTTCCTCAAGCCCTAAGCACACCATTTTGCAGAGCAATAAATAATATCTCAATATTTCAGCTTTTTTAAGTTTTTTTTTAAATCTATCGAGATTGTTAACAAGGAATTTGACAAACTATAGTTTGACGTATGTAGAGTATTTTGTTCCAAATTCCATTCGAAAGCCCTAAAATCTCAGTCATCCACCGATGGAAAATTACTATTTCTTCTGGATAGATAAAGAACGAATTTGAGTTGAAATAACAACTCATTCGTGTGATCGTCAATATTTTATTTGAGGCATTTGTACATTTGAATTGACCGTCTAATCTAAGGTTTGGCACTCCAAAGCAAGTAGAACCCAGTTGTTTTTTTTTTTTTATTTTTTACAGATTGACTAATTTTAACATTCGATTAGACGAAAAGCAAATAAGTTAACACGTGTAAATGACCCTTAATGAAATGCAGACATACGAGTATGATATGTGTATTTAGTTTGGAAATGAACACACATAAATAAATATGCCTTACGAAATAAATACATTCTGCTAATGCTCTACGAGTATTTAGAAACAGATTTAAATATAAAAAAATGCTTAACAGAACTTTCTACTCAATTTCAAGCTGTCACTTAAAATTAAGTACACAATTTCCCCGTTAAAAAATGAACTGAATTCTGAATCTTTTTTCACGTTTTCGATGATGATTCATTCCAGTCCAGTTCCCTAGATTGGTAATGATCTCACAGAACGCAGCAGCTGCTGTTCGAGTGCTGGCAGCAATTCTATGATTAATTATCTAATGATGTACGACTTTAGCAATGGCAAATCAAATCTGTGATCTAAGTGTGGCGAGCAAAAATCGGCTTTATTTTTACAATAAAAGTCAATCGACATGACGCTTAATGGTGGACCGCAAACTGCGCGATGAAAGCATACACACACATTACCTCAACATTTGCGGTTTCTGAGGAAATTGAAACTCGAATATAAGCAATAAAGAGCTGCAATTGTGGGGCTTGCTCATATCATATACATATGTATGTATATACCTACGCGCCATACAGAATGCATTCTGTCAACTTCTCCCAACAAAACGGCACCAATAAAACAGCCACAGAAAAAAGGCGCGCAAAAAGAATAACATTGAGCCAGTATAGATGCCCCGTAGGAAATATTACGATTGCGAGATATTAATAATAACAAGGCACGATGTGACTGCAGTATTATCAATAACCACCCACTTTTACCGTTAGTAAGTAGATGAGTGGGTTGTGGTGGATGTTTATTTTACTCTTATGACGGTATTCGGTTTATTTCTTTTTAAGAAAGACTTGGGAGGATTTTGGATATTTATCAGATTGGAGCATTAGGTTCGTGTATAAAAAAGTATCGAGATTTTTATTAAACTTAAAACTTCTTTAATCGAGAAGTCCAACAAAGTTTTTTTCATCACAACTGTCACGTCTTGTGTGGGCGTCTGTGCGTCGATACGTCCATCGATCTAGAGCCTAATTGGGTAGACCGATTTGTCTTAAAATTTGGTACAGAACAGATTTAAATGATCCCATAGAGGAGCAATTTAAATTCTTGCTTAATCCCAAATTAAACGGGTAAGTGTCATCATTTTTCTTCAAAAGGTTTGTTTGATTGTAATAAAACTGAGTTTTCGTTTTTTTTTTTTTGAGGAAAAATGCACATAAAAAGAAAAAGAATTTTGAAAATGTTTGAGAAATTTGTTCAATTGTTGGATAGGTACCGTTTATTTCAGTAATGGTTGGATGAAAATCAGACATTTATTATTTTGGTAGTACTTTTTACGCTTTCCCGTGCGTTACTTTCGCTCTGGACACAAAACCTTGAACTTTGTGTGGACGTAGTTTAGAAAGTCAGAACACGTCCACAGAATTGGCGTGCTCACATCGAACGAATGAACAATAATGCTTCCGGTGTCAAAGACCTTGCAATCGCGGATGCAATGGTGTTTGGCTCAGCTGTCTGGATGCAATCATCCTTTTAGGCAAAGATCGTTCATGGATCAGACGAGCATGGTTCTGCTAGATGCAAGCATGGCACGCTGTTGTAGTCATGCTCCTTTAGGAAGGGAGTCGTAATGGAAAAAGCGTTTAAGAATTTTCAGATCGGACTAAAGGCTTGGTTGGTGTTTGACTTTATGTGGAAGGCCATATATTACAGCCTTGGCATCCTTGTCGAAAACATTTCGGTTCGTTACAGTTACGATTAGAGAGTAAGACAGTAAGAAAATTGTTTCAAAACTTTGAAACCACTTATGTACAATGGTTAGATTTTATTTTAATACTAGTGTTGCAGTTATTGTTTTAAATAGTTGTTTTGTTTCCAATTTAAGTAATTTTTAAGAAAATGATTAAATTGTCTTATGAAAGTGGGTGTTATGTGCGAGCAACCTTTTGCCATTATCATCCGAGGGGACTATTCATAACGTGAGCGTGAGGGATAAATTCCAGTCGACCGGTTCAATGAACAATCCGCCAACACCCGTACGTTAACGAAACGCAAGATCTACCTAAAACATCGTCGCTGCCGTGGGAGTATGCAAGTGGATTTGAGGCTGTCAATTCCGGGTCGCGTGCAAGAACTCGGCATTTCGCCCACAACTTAGCGAATTTTGCGTTGTGACTTAAATCAACATCCGTACAAGCTTCAACTGATCCAAGATCTCACAGTTATAACGACTGTGTTCGCTAACTGGGTTCTCGAGAAGTTAAAAGTTAACTTATTTGGGTCGAAAAGTCATATTAAGTGACGAGACCCATTTTTTTGGAAGAATGAATCCATCATCAAGCAAAAAGTTATGCATTCCCAAAAAACTTCACATTACGATTGTTCTTGTACTCAGTTTAGTTTTCAGTGCATTGTCTCACTGGCACAGACACATCCAAAGGTGAATACAAAATATCAGAGATTATCAAAACGTCAGTCAAGCTTTACATTGTGTTCGTTTTGTAGTTCATAAAACGCTTATGCTCACTTTTATGTTCACTCCTTTTTTTTATTTCAAAATCAGTGCCACATGTCACAGTTTTTCTCTACAATTGAATTAAGCGCCATCTAAATTCTCAATATTTCAACAATTTAAATGCACTTTATGTTAATTCCGATAACTGATATAAATTCTATTCACTTTTAGTTTTGTTGTTCTTTGTGTGTTAAAATTTGCTCACGAGGCTGTTAAAAATACGGCTATTTACAGCTCATAAAAAGTGTAAGGGCCTGTTTTTATTCAACTACGAAATTGTCTTTTTTCTTCATAGAAGAAAAAGCCTTTAGTTAAAATATTTTCCAATTTGATTCTTTTTGCCTGAATCTTAAACCTCCATTAGGTTTCAACTGCATAATTAAAAAGTTCCAATTAAGAAAATCAAACCGACTGTCATTGGCATATTACTCCAATGTGCATGCTGTCGTGCTGCCGGAAATCTTCGGTATTAATTCCATAAATAAATTTACGGATTAAACCTGGATTGATTTGATCGCATCGAATTTACTTTAAGACGGGAAGTTGCCATTATTCATTTACACATTTACTGGAACTGAACGTGTGTACATATAAAATAATAAATAATTTATAAAATAAACAAAAGCAAAGAAAGAATACTAATTTTTCAGAAAGTGAATTATCTCACTGGGCGGGCGGCCGGCGGCAGTGGCGGCGCGGCGACAGCGTGCTAGACATTCAGAACCAGATATGGCGTCAGGCAGGATGTATTCGTCACCCGAAATGGAAGTAAATTACTTTGGCGCGATGAGCAATGGTTTTAATGTCTCTAGAAGTCAACAAGTTAAATGCTGGTATAATGACTTTTTTTCAAGAAGAAAATTTATTGCAGAGCCAAACAATAATTATTATTTTATTACCTGTCAATGGTTTGCTTGGGAACATAAATAGGTATTCCTATGGAAAGCAAATATGTAGTATAAGGTCCAAGGTGAACATGTTGAAACTTAATGGGCAGATTTTTTGTATTTATCATTTCTTGTGCATATCAAACAATGTTGAAAATCAGCAACTGAAAGAATTTAGGTATACGGACAAATTTTGCAATTATCTTTCACCATTTTATATCTTAATACCTAACTTTGTGTCTAAATTTATATGCATAAATATATCTCGGTAGGTATAATGTACATACCTAATAATAAACGCAAAGCAAACGTGAATTAAATGTTAAATCGTATTAATAAAATATATGTAGTTAATTTACTTCTAGTTAGATAATTCAAAAAGGGGGTTTCAATTGGCGCGGTAAGGTTCTGTCGGCCATGCTGTTTTGGTGACATCTGTCAAATCTGTTAATTATGTATTATTCATTTATTTCGTTTTTATTTGGCAATCCGGAAGCCTTCTGGACTCATCTGAAAGTGTTCACTTGGGAAAAAATGACAGTTCTGATTTTGAAAAGAACAGAAATTTGCTTCTGGATTTGAAATCAGAATCGAAACCCGAAGGACTCACACATTCATATACTTAAACGTCAAACTCAGCAGCTGTGATTTTTTGTATCCTAATTGTGCAAAGTGTATCTTTCAACAAACATTTTCTGGATTTTCATTATTTTCCCTATTTGATGTGTCACATATACCATCACAAAAAACTTCAGAATCATCAGAATCAAAGAAAAAGGGTTCAGTTGGGATTCTGGCTCCGAGAGAGTTGCCAAATAAAAACGACATTACTAATGTCAAATCACCATGGCGAGTTACATGTGGTGGAGCTTTACAGTCGATTCTGACTCACCAGTCTATTCACAGAAGAGAAACATCGATAAGTGACAGTTGGACTGTTTTCATTTCATTTTTTAACAAATATTTAATATTATGTGTTTGAAGTTTTCAAGAAAGTGTATATTGTTTTGTAAAGCCTAATTTTGTTTATTTTGCCTGATGAAGAGTGTAACCATGCTCGAAACGTTGCACACCATCTTAAACATCGTTTTATTGACCTAGAGCCTGTACAACATTTCATTCTATAATAAAATTTCTTTTGTTCTCTGACTGGGCTTCGGAGTGTTTCGATGAGAACCCCAATTTTGGTGCAAAAATCATCTTTAGTGACGAGGCGAGGCGCATGTAAGAATGAATGGCTATGTTAATAAGCCAAATTGCCGTATATGTGGCGACACTAATCCACTCGAGCGTTACCAATGGATAATGCATCCCCAATAAGGTAGCGTTTGGTGTAGATTTTGAGCCGGCAGCGTCATTGGTCCGTACTTTTCCGAAAACGACATTGGCAGGGCGGTGACCGTTAATATCAAGAGCTATAGAACGATGATAAACAATTTCGTATGGCCCAAATTTAACCATATGTATAGACGACATGTGGTTCCAACAGGACGGAGCGCACTACGTGCCATAAAGCGAACACCACGAATGACATTTTGCATAACAGATTTGAGGGTAAATTTATCTCTCGCAGAGGTGACGTGCATAATGGGCCTTTCAAATAGAAAAGGATTTTGGTTAATACTCACACACACCTTGCTTTATATCTACCATTTCAAAATCTACCCGCCCATTTTAGTTGTTTTGTAAGTTAGGCGATAATTAAGATTTTTGTTTTAATTAATACCTGTGATATAATAAAAGCTCATTTTAGTCTTTTCGTTAATGGTAATTGAAACATCCCTTTAGTACTAATTTGATTGATATACCCCAATAGGGCATTTTACATTTGTAGCCCTAAAGTTTAACTTTAAGTTAAGACCTTAATTGTTGTAGGCTTCGAAATGCAACCAAATTTACTACATATTTAATTTCCTATTTTAATTTAAGTCTCGGTGTTGGAAAACGATCAAAAAGATATTGCGAAGTCGCTTCCTCCGCCATTATTTTAGACCATACTCTAAACCAGCTTACTCCTGAATCCGTCCTTGGTGATGGAAAATACAGGACTTGGGATTTTGCTGACCATTTAATATACGGCTTACAAAAGATACTACAGCACTGCTAATAACATGTACATACATATAGGTCAGACTTGATTGAGAATAAAAACAACCTAATGAAAACCTACGCACCTTGGCAAAATATTCATTCCGGTTGTTGACCTCGTTTATTGGTTTACCAGTTTCTGAGTTTGTACCACGAATCTTACTTTGCACTGATGGTTTTTGGTCTTTAGTGGGATAAATTCTCATTAAAAAAACCTACACAATGTCCTTCGATGAAATGTATTTGGCGGCTAGTAGGTAGGTAAAACAGATTTATATGTCAACTCGTATTGTTTTTAACCAAATCCTTATTCTTTTTCCGAAAATATAAAGCTGGATATGACTGTAGGATATGATGAAAGTGGATGTACATATTCAATTTTAACACAGTTAAATAAGAGAAGAAAAAAAACTACGGGCCAATAAAAAAAGATACCTACATTCTTTGTATTACGCAACAATATAAATATAGAGAGCCTTATGTACAATTTTATAAACAAAGAATAAAACAATGATCAAAGTTTTTAACCGTGGCCAACAAAGGAGAAGCCATGGAACTTCTTCAATGTCTTCTTCTTTGTGAATGCAATTTCTGTTTACATTTTTTGTTTTTTTTTTTCGTTTTTATATTGTGTAACTTGATGGAACCAGAAATAAATTGTGTCTACAGCTTAGCATGTAGCGCTTTCACACAAGCTTTGCGGAGATGTACCTATAGTTTTAAATTGTTTATAATATATTTATAACAATGAATAATTAATTGAAAACATGATCTAAATACAGCAATTTCATAACAACAAATATAATAAAATGGTCCTTATTCGGAATTCCCCCCCACCAAAATGCACTTTTTTTTTAATGAATCGATAAAAAAAAGTGTGCTGTTGATAAAAATCATCAAATTATGGAGGAGAAACACTTTTTTATGGTAAAAAAGTGAAGTATAAAAAAATTAATACAGGCCATATAGGGTAAATTCAAAGTTTCTTTAAATCCAGATTCTGTAAATGCAAAAGAAACCCTGCATACACCCAACCTCGCACCTACCCCAATTCCTATAGTGTGCCCAAGCAGGGGGGTTGCAGGTGGGCAGCATGCATCCCCATACAACGCTGCCGAACTTACTCCCATAGTAGTATTTTACTCCTTTCGTGGAGTCGATGCTCCTATACTCCCCATGTTACAAAAATACTCCCCAAAAAAATAAATAAAAATTAAAAATAAAACAAAATTGCAACAAATTAACTTAAAGCAAACATATTGTTTATTCGACAAATTGCACATCTCTGTTCTTTTTTCCATACAAGATCGCATATCGTTGAACTTGCAAACATCCCGGGATAACAAGATAAAAAGACAGAGATAATAAATATTGTTTCCTCTTTTTAATTTATCAAGTGCGAGCGAGATAGTTAAATCGGACTTCGTTCAATCAATTGACCGTTTCTAAAAAAATGCAAATTGATCGTTACAAAGCAAAAAAGTACAGATAAAAGTAATTTCGCAGTTTTTCAGACGAACATTTTGTTAAAAAAAGAAATGTCAACTTACTCTAGAGAATTGATTGATTGATTGATTAAACATTTTATTTCTTAAAATCCAAATAAGTACATTATTTATAAAAAGAAAGAAAGAAATAAGTGACAAAAGTATTTTTATAAAAATAGAGCTATTGTCACTCTTAGTAGAATGATTTAACATGCATTATTTTAAATGGGTGGGGTGACCCTTAAAATAGAAATATTAAAAAAGAAAGTTAAAATATCATTAAATTAATCATCATCAGGTAAAACCATTTACAAAAAATTTGATACTCTTATTATCAAGACTAAGGAGCCAGTTTTTAATTTGTTTCATAAATACAAAATGATAAGTTTGCATCCTGATAGAATAAGGGAGTTTATTAAATATTCGTCATGAGGAAATATTATAAAAATTTCGAAATGCGGTTGTTCGAAACACTGGTATAGACACTTTGTTCAAAAAATGACCACGTAAACTATAATTATCAATTAATCTAAAATTAAGATTACCTGATCTTTTAAAGAAAATTTTTAGAACTTTATAGCAATACATACGAGTATGTCGCACTGGAAGAATTTTCAAATCCCTAAATAGTGGAAAACTAGGGTACAAACGAGGCTTACCACATATTTTTTTCAGAACACTTTTTTGTAAAACTAAAAGAGGGTTGTATTTTGAAA
Organism: Chrysotoxum bicinctum; assembly: GCA_911387755.1. NCBI lineage: Eukaryota > Metazoa > Arthropoda > Insecta > Diptera > Syrphidae > Chrysotoxum > Chrysotoxum bicinctum. The sequence continues at coordinate 51,176,621 of OU426987.1, forward strand.
TTCCATATTCTAGTTTGGAATGAAAAATGGCATAGTAAATTTTAAGGAGCAGTTTAGAAGAGGAAACTTTACGCAAAAAGAAGAAATTTCTAAGAGTGCACCGAAAATACTGTCAAAGATTTTCTGTGTGGTTCTAAAAACTCATTCTAGAATCAATAATCAATCCCAAATACTTGAATTCATTTACTATTTCTAATTTAAAACATTTATCACTACAGCTCGTGGAATCAGTAAGGTTTGTAGAAGTATCCATAGGACTACAGGTACAGTTAAAAAGTTTAAATTTTTGACACATAGTAGCATAGAAAAAGAGATCAGCATCAACAATCTTTTGGCCAGACAAACTCAAAAACATTACCTTAGTTTTAGAACTAATTATTAGTTTGTGCTCTGCAAACCAGATTCTTAACCAGCTGAGATCTCAATTTATATCAGATATAAGATTAAGACGACTATCTGTACCATAAAAAAAGCCCACATCATCTGCAAAAGCTGTCAAATAACCCCTAAATGGCAATCTTAATAAAGAATTGTTATATACATACCAAAAAAAAGTATTGGTCCCAAAGCGGAAGCTTGTGGCACTCCCAAATCGAATGTCTTTGTATCACTTCTAATACCATCAAATTTCACTCTTTGGGTTCTTACATTTAAATGTGATCTTAACCAATCACTTATGAAACTTCGAAACCCAGCACTTTCAAGTTTGCTTATCAAAATTGCGTGATTAACCATGTCAAAGGCTTTTGATATGTCAACAAATAACGCGGATGTATTCTCTTTCTTATCAAGGCTTACAAATATTTGAGAACAGAAATGTAACAAGGCATCTTCGGTTGATTTATTACTTTGAAAACCAAATTGAACATCACTGAAAAATTTCGTTCTCGTTAAAAAGCTCACCATTCTATTTTGTACAGCTTTTTCAAAAATCTTACTAATCGAAGGCAGGAGAGATATAGGCCTATAGTTACCCTAGTTCCTTTGGTTGATCTTTTCCCAAATTTAGTGGATGAGTCCGAAGTTGAGGAGCTTGGTAATGAATGGCGTATTTTAAGAAACCAGTGATTAGTTTCAAAGGATTTAGATAGACTGCCGAATTTTATAGGAATGTATTTACTATTAAAAACGGATTAATTGAATTCATGTTTCCTCATGTACGTTAATTTATTGGAACAATTATTGCTCTTCCACATAGCAGTGCATCAGCAGAGAGAAAATTTTCTGATGTTAGTAAATACCATACTTACTGCCAAAGAGCTTTTAAACGGCAATTTTGCAGAAAAGTGGGAGCCATCAAAAGATTTGATCAAAAAATACAAAAAACAAATTTGAGTTTTAATTTTGTCTTTTGTTTTTCTTTTGTCAAATTCTTGTTTAAACAAACAAAATACAAAAATTAATATTAATATTAATAAGCAATAAGTTGCTTGAAAATCAATGTACAGTATATATCTACAATCTACATAGTTTAAATTAGAGTTAATTTATTATTAACTCTCTGTTTATTAAAAAACACAAATATTGAAGTTCCTATTTTTATTATAAATGAATTAAAAAAATTTAATTCATAGAAAACATTTCTGTTTTTTTTTTCATTGAACTATAAATGGAAGGGTCACAGCTGTACCGAACCAAGTCATTTTAAAGAAATCCAAAACTAACGCCAGGATTTCCGCAAAATTGACCTCTATTTAGAGCTGTAATGAACTACATAGTTCTATTTAGAGCTCTAAATAGAGGTCAATTTTGCGGAAATTTTGGCGTTGGTTTTGGATTTTTTTAAAATGACTTGGTTCGGTACAGCTGTGAGCCCTCCAAATTTTCTTGATATTTTGGCGATACTCCTCAACTATCGTAAATACTCCCCAAAAAATACAAAAAATACTCCTCTGGAAATTTTTAAAACGGCAGCACTGTCCCCATACATATCTCACTGTTTATACGCCGCCGTAATGCGTAAGCAAGCAAAAAAAGCAAATATCCCATAAAAAAGTAGTTTTAGTTATAGTACTGTGGGTGGTCGGCTTATACTTCACTTTTTACCATAAAAAAGTGTTTCTCCTCCATAATTTGATGTTTTTTATCAACAGAAAATATTTTTGTATCGATTCGTTAAAAAAAAAGTTCATTTTGGTGGGGGGGGAATTCCGAACAAGGGCCAATAATAGTACTGTGGGTGGTCCGCTTATACTTCACTTTTTTACCATAAAAAAGTGTTTCTCCTCCATAATTTGATGTTTTTTATCAACAGCAAACACTTTTTTATCGATTCGTAAAAAAAAAAGTTCATTTTGGTGGGGGGGGGGGGGGGAATTCCGAATAAGGTCCAATAAAATTACGAGGATAAGTCCCTGAAAATTAAAACAAATGGCCGCCTCAAATCCATCATTTTGTAGAACGAACTCAAATTTTCATATTTTTTTTTTCAATATTTTTACGAGAAAAAACCATTTCGAAAACCAAACGAAAGCTTGTCAATTGACGCCATCCAACCAAAAATTGCAGATAAAATACACATCACATAAATCAGTGATTTGATTTTACATAAATATTTGGACATAATGTGCAAAACTTTCTGCAAGTTGGGGCCGCGTTTGCTGACAATCGACCGCAAACGCAATCGTTTGACAACTTCAAAGGCTTCTTTGGCGAAGTTCAAAAAAATTTCGGCCGAGTTTTTGCGCCCCTTCGTAACCGAGTATGAAACATGGATTCATCACAAAACACTAGAGACTAATGAACAGTCGAAACAATAGTGAATCGAAGCTGAAGCCGCAATGGCAAAATTGCTTTCTGTGACTGTGACTATTTTTTTTTTTCAAACATGAAGAAATGGCTTAGAGGTAAGATATTTAGGTTGAATAAAGAGTTCATCGTTGTAAGATAAGCTTATTTTGAGGGAACCAATTGGGAAAACATTGGATGAAGTGTTTCCAGTTAAGAAGGCACTATGTTGAGAAATTTAATTAATTTTAATTTTCCCGTTTTTTTCTTTTTATTTTTTAATAAAGATAAACCACGATAGGATATTAAACAATGTAGCAACACGCCTTTTTTTCGAGGAACAGTCGAAATCGGAATTCTATTTAAGGAATAAATTCATTTTCAGAGACGAGGTCTATTTCTTGATGAACGTGTTTCTTGAAGGATTCGGAGAAGGTCCACCAAGTGGCAATGTACCCGTAGAATGTTTGTTGTTGATTGTGGGCCGACAAATATATCGGTTTATACTTCTAAGAAAACGACACCCTGACATTACCATCAATAGAGATTATCAATAAAGGTTACTACTAATCGATGATAACGAATTTATTTTTGGCGCATATCAAAGCATTACGTTATGCATTTCAGCATGTTATTTCTTTTAATAATTTAAGTAAGTATAAATTTACAGAAAAAATCTAAGCTTTGATAAATTGAAGATTTCGATTCGATAATCTTCACTGATGGATCTAAGATGGAGTGCGGTGTTGGTTCAGGAATTTTTTCCGAGTCCTTTAACATCTCCAAGTCCTTCAGACTACCAGACTTTGCGAGTGTATTTCAAGCTGAAATACTAGCAATCAAGGAGGCATGCAAGTTGCTCCAATCTAACTAAAACCAATTCAGAAATATAGCTATCTGCTCAGATAGCCAGGCGGCCATTAAGGCCATTAAATCATCTATATCTACCTCAGTACTTGTCCAGCAATGTCGGGACGAACTGGCGAGTCTGAACATTGACTTCCAGGTCACTCTCATTTGGGTTCCAGGTCACAGTGACATAGAGGGTAATGAACAGGCTGGCGCTTTAGCTCGGCAAGGCTCGGCCTTACATAGCTCACTAGCGGAAAACGTAAATATTCCTCTTGGTGCTATGAAGAGAAAAATCTTCTCGAAAAAGCCTTCCTCGATGACCCCAGCGAACTTTCGGAGAAGAAAATCAAAGATCTGATTATCTTTCTGAATGCGACAAAATGGCTTTAGCAATGCTCCGCTAAAGTGCATAAAAAGCCATTTTCTTCCGTACTAAATCCTTATTAGGTTGACACGAGTTAATGGTATCAAAACGGCGCACCCCAGCGCTAATTGAGTCGCGGGCCCAGGGCTGGCGACTACCATCTCTACCTACCTACCTACCTTGATAAATTGGAGTTTGACTGACGATCATGGTCTATAATGATAAAGAAATAAGAGGCCAACGAACGGTTGGTAGAAGAGCTGAACCCAGTAAATTACACCTCTAAACCAATCATATGTGTTATCTTTTTCAGAAATGGAGAAGATCTAAGATCCTTAGCAGATTCCGAACGGCTAAGATAAGATGAGAAGCCTTTCAATGACAAAAGATGTTATTGGTGGCTTTATCACAATCTCCAATCAGGCAGTATAACCCTGAAAAACATTTTTGCAGCACCTGGGAGTCTAACCCAGATATTAGGCAAGACAGTCCAAGCGATCTGAACATTATTCCAAGAAGTAATGCACGAACCTTAGCATCCGTTTTTTTTTTTTCTTATTCGTACAGCTCCTAGAGTATTGAAAGATCTCGATGTACACAAATTGGTTGGCCCTGATATCTCAGCTATCGTTCTGAAGATAAGATGAACCATCGATCATTGCCTTGATCGGCATTTGCATTGAAAAAACCGAACAGCTTTCAATATTAGACTGTGGAATGAACACATATTCGACACCAAAAATGGTACGAATTGTACAGATTTCCAAACAAAACATTTCCCTTGTGACTTGGAAGGAAGAGAAAGTTTTGAAAGATGAATTGGTTCATGTGTTATCGGAAAAAGTAAATTTAGGTCTCATTTCACCTTCCAGGTGGAATTTTTAGCGATCAAAGAAGCTTTATCTTGGCTTAAGCGTGATATCAACTACTGATGATATCTGTATCTTCTCAAACGGCCAAGCAGTTATCAAATATCTAAACTCTGTCTCTACAAACTTTTAAAAGCACTATAATTTCTGGTTGAGATGGCGGAGCAGTTCAACATTCACCTTTTATGGGTACTGGGCCGTAAAGACAATCTAGGTTACTATAAAGCTGATGAACTTATTTAGAGTTGAACAAAAATCGCTACATGTAAACATATGTTTAAAGCAATATTGTATTAAAAGAAGAAACCTTAGGTGCAACAACATAACTACTTTCTCGGCGACGAAACAGATCTTGTCAAAGCTGGATCTGAAGGGCGCTTAGCGTTTGATATCTTTAAGCAGATTACACTTTAGCTCTGCAATAGGTGTCAAAAAAGGATAAGGAGGAGGATGCAACATTTTATCACCTTCCATGCTCTATTCCAAAGACGTAGACTCCATTTGTGGGATCTAATACAACGATTCGAGAGATCTGGCAAGATATCTAACAAGAAGTCTTAAACGTCTCGTTTCCCCGATCGTATTCACTTATACCTAACCTAACTTTAATTTTTGAATGCAAAACTCTTGTTTTTTTTAAATATTTTGGAAAACGTTAAAAAAATGTTTTATGCCAGGTTCCAAAAAAATCCAAAGCATTTTATTTTAATATTATTATTTTTTTAAATATTTGAAAATTTCAAATTTCAATAAAAAAATTATTTTCTTAAATTTCCAAGTTAAAAAAATGCATCGAGTCGCCTAGGCTGTAGCTGAACAGACGACATAATTGCGAGATCACCCTTTTTCGTCGTTCTTATCATTATTTTATTCTGATCGATATTTTTAAGAATTCATAACTTCTTCTAAAAATATAACCTTAAACGAAGTTTCGAATATAAGTAAAGCAGATCAATTTTCGTTAAGATGCTGGTACGGGTACGCCAATATAATCTTTTTCCTAAATTCTCCGTAGATGCTTTTTACACCAAACCGAAAACGCAGTTTTCACCAAAATATCGGTTTTGGAGTAAAACTTGCAACAAAAACACAAGTTTTTTCAAACCACAAAATCAGAACCTATAGTTATTAGAACACACGTTTTGGAATATTCAGGGCCTATCAAACGTCAAAAAAGACCTTAAGCAAAAACTTAATACAGCTGACGACATGTTAGCAACAGAAATTAAAAAACAGAACTTGTCTTTGATAAACTATTATACTACGTTTTCACCAAGAGATAATCCTGGATTTAATTGGATTTACCATAAATCTTCTTTAAATCTCAAAGATTTACCATACAAATTTATTTCGTAAATTTAGTAGATTAGAAATAAATCTCTACTAAATCTTCATTGGATCGATTGTTCTAAGTTCGAACTGACCTTAACATCCATATCGTGTTAATTTATCTCGATAATTTTTCATCGTTTAACACAAATGAAACTTTCTTTATCTCGCTTCCACTTTATAAGAAAAATTGAAACACCATTAGCATATTGATAGATGCTGTCAAAGTTATCAGACCAAAAAACATAAATGTTAAAAAAAGAGCCAAAGAAAATAATATTGAAACAGCTACAATGTAATAGAGAAATTTTATTTTTTAATGATTACTGACTAAAATTTGATGGGCTTACTGGTCAAGTTTTCAAAACCTTTTGAATTGGGCATAAAAAAAAACTTGCCAAGTAAGCCCATCAAATTTTAGTCAGTAATCATTAAAAAATAAAATTTCTCTATTACATTGTAGCTGTTTCAATATTATTTTACTTTAAATATTCGGTGTTAAACCTTCATGAAGTAAGAACTTGGCGTACTTTTAGATCTCAGTACTTTTCACGGCTGACTTGTTACACAAAAGTTTTTTTATAGAAGAACTTGGCTCTTTTTTTAACATTTATGTTTTTTGGTCTGATCTCACTCCTTTTTGCAAAGAGTTTAATATTTTGCCATGTCAAAATCTCGAAAGATACGGAAAGATAGAAGGGTGGACTCTACCTACTAAAATCAACTTAGTTTATAGCTTCCTATTTCTTTTGGTATATTTTCTTTTTGTTATTAGTTCTTTGGATTTGCGCTTCAATTATTTCTTATTATCCTGGCAAGATACCTAACACTAACATACCTACCTTAATTACAGCAATCGGAAGTGCTCCATATAAATTAAACATTTTCTCATAAATTGGGCGGATACCACGCCCCCTGAATGGAAAACCTCTATTTTTATTTTTGGTCCTTTATATGCAATTTGTGCCCTACCGTTGTACCAAATTTCATTGTTCTACTACAATCGGAAGTGCGGCATATATAATTTACATCAGTTCTGAGGAAGTGGGCGGATACCACGCCCCTGAATGGAAAACCGCTAATTTTATATTTTTTTCTTTGAATGCAATTTAATCCCTACCACTTTACCAAATTTCATCGTTTTACAGCAGTCGGAAGTGCTCCATTCAACCAACACCAACTCAGAGAAAGTGGGCGGATACCACGCCCCCTGAATGGAAAACTTCAAAACTGCTTGCATGACAAGACCTATCGTTGTGCAAAATTACAAGATTCTACGATGTCGGGAAGTGCTCCATAATTTTGATGATCTGTCAGTCAGTCAGTCAGTCAGTTACGGTTTTTGTGATTTTTGAGGCCTTATGTCTCAGAAACCGCTTATGCTAAAAAATTGATATTTGGTGAGGCGCCTCGCCTGTGCCTGACTAGCTTAGCAAATATTCGGAGTTTGAAGTTTCTGACTTCATTGGTACTGAAGATAGGAAGGGGTCAAAAATCGCCTGAGTTTGTTCCTGTAAAAAGGGTGTAGTGCCAGAATTTGGCTGGGCACTACCGTGCCATTTGATTCTTCTTTTTAATCTTTCAGTGCGGTAAAAACACTACATAAATCTCTTGCCTTAAATCTCAGATTATCTTTTGGTGAAAACGTAGTATTAAGTTGTATTTTTGTACATATGTATACATATATGCAGATTGGTTAGAATTGTTTTTATTTTCGAAAATAAGTTGAGCGCGACTTAATTTTCAACTTTGAATAATAGCATCAATACAAAATTTGAAATTTAATGCCAAAAAATTTCAAATATCGAACGAAAACGTGTAAATGTTCAGTGTGAATGCCTTACGAGTTTTCGAAAACATTTGTGAAAAGGCTAACAGAATCATTTAACAAGCGACTGTTCATTAAATAGAAAATACTCTCTATGTATATATGTACACAAAAAGCAAAAAGTTGTAAGGATTTTGAAAAAATGTTGTTTGTGTGGCCTAATAGACAATTTTTTTTGTATGGATTTCGTTAACGGCTAACCGATTTCGATCAAATTCATTATATGTTGGTGTGATTATTTTCTATTATATTATTTTCTTTTCTTTAACTGTCGGTAATTATCTCCACATATACATAGCTCATGGGTGTCAAACGAATGAACTCAGTTGAAATATACATAAATATACAAGTTCTACCAAAACGAAGAACTTTTAAATCAAATTACAACTTCCGCTTAAGAACAACTGAAGACGAATATTAAAAAAAAGAATATACCTAAACAGAAAAGCAAACCCCTTTATTACACGAAGCCCTTTTTTATAAAGCTTTTTTTATCTGTTTGAACTTAAGGTGAGGCAAGCTAACGTCGATCACAAGTTCATAAGTATGTAGTATAGGTATGTTCACTTAAACTCTACAGTTCACAGCTGACATAACTTCAAAAGTACGAGTACCTAAAGAAAGCCTTAGCGGCCTACGCCTTACTCTAGAGAATGAAATAAGTCTAAGAGAGGTAACTACCCATAACGCATTTATCTATATTGCAATCATAAAACATTGAGTAGGTACGTATAGGTAAGGTACTGACTTTTTGTATTTAATTATTAATATTGCTACAATTTTCGACATTGAAATCGTATTGTAAATGCACATAGATGCCAACCCTATCCCAGACAGACTTAACCATCAACGAGTCTTTCTGCTTGGCTACATCGATTGGACTGTACATCTATTTCCTTCAGGTTTTTATGTATATTTATTTTGTCAGAGCTGCGCTCCAATGTTTGTGCTTCTTGGTTCGTGGTCAGATAATTACGATCAGCGAAGTGTAAAGTTTTTAATTTAAAATAATCAACGTACCTAGTTGTTTTTTTTTTTTTGCTTTGTTAAAGTTGTGGTAGAATATTTATGTGAGGTTGCATCACTCTATTTGTTTAGTCGCAAATGTATATTTTTGTGCATAGTTGCAGTATACTTTTTCAAAACAAAATATTTCCGAATACTCAATTAAAGGCTTAAAGACAAAAAAATCATATCGAAAATAAATGCATGTCAGTTAAACAATAAAGGCTTATGGTAAAGTGACTCAAAAGCCTCAACTTTGTTTGTGAATGTTTTTTAAATGTTTTTTAACCGGTTGAGTTATGACAAATACGGGAATGGATATTATCACAGCAAAATGACCCTTAACATTACGGTATATTTTTTAAGGCTGCTTATGTTAAGTTTGAAGGAGTGATGATAACATCATAAGGAAGGTGTGTAGAAGAAAGAGTGGATTGAAAGGGGCTTAGGTATTCGATGGCTCCCTGAATCTTCCTGAATTCTAATGAATTTCAGGGTGTTCTTTAGTAGCAGTGTAGAGATGTTGCCCTTTTCGTAAGAGAAATAATATCTGGGGCTGGTCTTCTGTTTCTGGTAAGGCTGAGGCATTCACAAAGGAAAAGAGATGAGCTCTCCTCCGCCTGTTCATGTTCACACAATATACCCATAGTCCGACGAGCTAATACCCATTCTGCTAATGTGGGTTCCCATTGTATTGAATGCATAGTTGAGCAAATATTATGTTTTTTTCCTCGAAATATTCGGCCTAAGGTTCCTTGGAAACCGACAAAGTGACGATTGCTGACCATCTGTCATCCGCAGCCTCAATGAAATTCTGGTAAATTTCGCTTTTCTTTAGCTCCAGTGGCATAAGTAGCTAGGTATTGGATCATCTGCCATTTCGTTCCCGTAATGTAAATATCACTATGTTCTGGGACCCATCTGAGGGTAACTACATACATATGTAGGTATATGTTAAATGCGCTGAGAAACCTCAGCTCATTAGGGCAACGATGTATTAGTTGCGACTTAATAGTGATTGAGGAAATGGCTTTAATTTTCGCCTGGCTGACTATGAAGATATCGATGTTTACTACTTCGTGGTTCGTGTGAGACAAGAGGTCTTGCGGCTTTGCAAACTTGCAAGCACTTTCGCTTGGAATACACGGCAAAACTTTGCAAGATTAATTGATCTGAGTTGATGCCTGATCCTACCCCTTCGTAGGTTTGTCTTGGAACCGTCCGTAAAGACCAAAATATGATTAGAATTAATGAACCGGTTTTCATTCCACAGTTCCGTTGTTAGGATATCTGTAATTGTCAATGGGTTAAAAACTATGTGCAGGTTAACGTAGTCTGTTTGAATCTCTACGTTAATGAAATTCGCATTATATTTACATGGCCGTAGTGCCGTCTCTTCCAATCATTAAACTATTTAAGTCTTAAAGGACTTTTGGCCGCTGCTAGTGAAAGGAAAGTTTCTAGGGCTGCTCCGTTGGTGTAATACTAATAGCACTGGTTTCTGGTTGTGTCAATACACCCAAGTCTTTGAATTGTTGTCAGGTTTTTATAATTAGTCTGGCCAACAGACTAAGTATGCGTACGTCAGAATTGGCCTTTTTAATGGCTGTGTACACCCAATATATTGTTATCTGTTATAGTTCTATCACCTATACGACTTCGAATATCTGGTTATTCTACACCAGGTTGTCTGCGATGCATCAGATACCGAGAACTGAAAACCGTGCTGTTTCCTTAATGCAAGTGCCGCTCATGGATAGCCGCGTGGGGGTGGGTACCACCTGAAACAATTCAACCGTAATACTTCTAGGAATGCTTATCAGTTTACCCTTGAGCCCAATTTCGGACGTACTGTCAAGTACAGAGATTCTTTTTTAGCCGCACTGCACGAATGTGGAATGCTTTACCCGGCTCAGTGTTTCCCACTCATTTCAATGGGCAGACATTCAAAACCAAAAAAAAAACTCTTGCAACTGCACTATTGCGAAAAAAATTGTTTGTCCCATAAGATCGTTTACGCTGTCACGTGCAGGAGTAGTCATGAAACTTTAGCCGAGCAAACTGTGGTGCGACAGTGATGCTGTTCCGAAGAATTTGGAACAGTTTGGAACAGAAAAGTACACCTTTTTGCTGTTCTGATTTGCTGTTCAATGAGTCTGTCTGGAACAGTTTGGAACAGTTTAGAACAAGATTTCTTGCCCTCGCTTTTTAGTTAGAGAAGGGCAAAACAGATAACTGACTGTTCTAACTTGTCTGACATTTCTCATGGAAACTGTTCTGCTCTGCTCTGTTCTGCTCTGCTCTGTTCTGCTCTGTTCTGTTCTGTTCTACTCTGAACTTTTATTCAGTGAACAAAACTTTTAAACTTGTGCCCATTCGGTAAGTTTTTAGTAACTTTTTCGTGCCTCCATTGGGAGGTTTTAAATGTTGCAGACATATGAATTTACCAGGGCGCCAAATGTCTGTGACGCGCGATTCATGTAATTAACCAAAAGACACATTTGACTAACGATTATTTTCACGAAATTCATCTGTTAACTGACCACCGTGCTCGTGCAATTTGATGCCATTAGATTACTTTCTTTGGGAATATGTAAATTCGCATGTCTACGCCAATAAACCAGAAACAATTCAGCACTGATTAGCTGCGAAGGGTATGTGCACATTGAACCACCAGATTATACGCCATGTAAGCAGCCGAAATCGTTTCCAAACATTGATGATAAAAAAATATATTTTAAATTCATAGATACTCGTATTAAATCATTTTTCATTGTTTTATTTCAAATTAAAGTTATCCGCTTGTAAAACTTAAGTTTAAATCGATTTGTGTTTGGTTTAAATCGGTTTGTCTGTGGGTTAATCTATCTGAGTTAATTCTATTTAATCTTGGGTTAAATCTCTTTGCTTTTTGGTTAATCTGTTTGCGTTTGGATTAATTCTATTTTGGGTTAGGGTAATTTGATTTCCAACTTAGTTAAATAAATTCCCGAATGGAATATTTTTAAAATTTCAAGTCTTTGAACATAAGAATAAGTTAGTGCGACCTTCTTGAGTTTTTTACTTTTGAATGCATTCTTGAATGGGGATGATTATTAAGCACTATTCTATTTAATTATACACCCTGAATTATTACAGATACCTTAATGAAATTCAATGCACACTGCATACAATTTAATGGTTTTAATTCAATTTATCTAGAAGACAAAACTAAAAATTAACAACTTTTACCTAAAAAACTTGATTCATGTGTCATGTCTAACGAATATATAAACATGGTTCAAAGTATAATAAACTATAAAATTTTGTTTCTATTAAGATTAATGTAAGGTAAGAAGCACGTTTCAAGTTTACTTCTTCTCTCCATATTTGTTCCACAGCCTAGTTCAAGTAGAAAAAGAAAGTTATGATTGTTTGTATTATATATTTTTTTAATTTGCCTACTGAATAACTGATGCAATGAATACAAATGAAGATGAACATTTTATAATTGCTAACTATCTATGTATACATAAAATTAATTTTTATTAATAATATTTTTCGCTTTATAAATTGGTAAATAACCAATGATTGGGTTTGATCTTCATGAAAGTTTAAGGTAATAAGTAGCGTATGCATATTCATAAATTTGTATGCACACACATTACGAGTATTTTAATAAGGGTAGGGGTAGGTAGTATAATAAGAAAAAGTATAGAATTTTTTTAAATTTAAATCGAGCTGTGTAGATTACACAGCCATTTAATTATTATAAATGAACTTTGTTCGAGTAAAAATTCACCTTGATTTTGAAAATGAGATCTTTATACGAACCAACGATAAAGTTTCGCAATTATATCTAATTTCTAACCTTACTATAAGGTTGTCATCCGAAACTGATGTTCAAGTTCGTTTTAATGAGAACAATAAACAATGATGTCTAGGTATAACACCAAACAAGGTTCTTTTAAAAAAGATATCTTTGAATTATATCTTGCGTTTGTTTGTTTATATAAAAAATGCCTATTCTGTATAAACTGTGTAGATACTTTTGAGAAAAACACACATTCACAGAGTATGGTTGCACGTTTTTGATCCAGTAAATCAAGGGTAAATAGTGCAGTCAAATTATATCGTTGAAAAAAGAGTTTACCAGGTTAAACCCAAAGGCACTGTCTGATTTTTTAAAATTAAATTTACATCACCCAACTACTTTTTTTTAACAAAAATTATCGTAGAGCAAAAAATATATTTTGTTTTGTTGAAACAAACAGAATTTGCGACGAAATGATTGCGAAACATATATGTATGTAAATCATTGGAAAGGTTTTGTTTCACAGAAGTACAGAATACATAAATCTATTGAATTATTTAAAAAGGATTTTTGTTCTCTTATTTTAAGAAAAGGAAATTAATGTCGAAGCTTGAAATTAGATTGAACTAAGTTTCAACTTTTTTGTATACGATCTGTGTCGTTTGAACTGAAATTGGGGTGGTTCAACTTGATCGAACTCGCTGAGTGGATTTAAGTGAAATTTTTGTATTCTTTAGTGCCAGTTATAGCTATAATTGAAATGCATCATTGAAAATTTTCATTCCCATTTTCAAGACTATTTCAAACTGCAATGGGTTTACTTGGTACCAAAATGAAGGTTATGAGCAGTAGAGCTTTTTTACTCTATAAAATACAAAATTCTGATTTAAAATTTCTTTTAAATCCACTTTTATTATTTCACTGATAGAAATCAATTTCAATTAACAGCTGATTTTCGTTTCTTTAATATGGAACACAATCGTTCCACTGAATGTGTTCGATTCTCTTTCTATTCTCAAATGTCAGCATTGTATATAAATTCTTATAGTAGTCTCATGACGAGGAACGCCACGTAATTTACCAAGCGGCAGAGAAAACAACCAAACTCAATACCCAAACCGTATATTAGCAAATTAATTTAAAATTTTCTCATATGCTATCCTTTTCTCGGCAGAGAGAGACATAAACAACAAACATGCTATATTGCTATAGCTATTCAGAGCACACCGACTTGCACCAGCCAGTCAGCGCAGGCGCACACAAGGATGCATACATTATATTTATATGCAGAAAACCTACTGAGAAGGACAGCCTACGTTCGATTGACGACGGCGGCGGCGCGGTGGCGACAGCACTTTGCGAATGAAATTTTGTGTATAAGTTTTTTTACAACGTTGCTTTGTTTTTTGGATACCTCTATGAGAAATGAGAAATGAGAATATGCATTAGGTATATGAATGAGCGAATAAGGTAGCAATATATTGCCGGAGAGGGGTTTGCGATTGATGGCGGTCCATTGTATTTAGTTTAGGGAAAGACATGCATTCGTAAAAACAATCGATCTCAAGATTTTGATCAAAGTTGATATAACGATAGCGAAGACTAAAAAAGTGGGTTTCGCAATTTTGTCTGCCTGTCTGTTCGACTACCTACAGCCTAAATTGCTCGGCCGATTTTCTTTAAACTTAGTGGATATCACTTTGAATATTTCCTCCCCACGTTTTGTTTTTTTTATGACCAAAAATAACGGTACATGCCATACGAATTTTTTCGAAATTTTTCGAAAACCCAATGCTATTTTTTTTTAAACTTGATAAATGAGAGTTTCTCAATATAATCTACAAGATGTGAGATTTTTTTTTATTTTACCTAAAAATAACGGCACCCACCATAAAAATGTTAAAAAATGTTAAAATATTGTTTTCAAAAATCGTATTTTTCTTGAAAACGGCGCCTAGAATTTTGATATTTTTTTTTCTTTCAATTAATTTTTATGATCTTTGATTTAATAAAAAAAAAATTAAAATTAAGATATCACAGCTTGTACTTACCATAGAACTATTTTGTCTAATTTTCAATTTCTCACATATCGGCATTACGAATTTTAATGAATTTTTTTTATAGAGATGCTTCTAAAAAGTTTTAAAAAAAAGTTTAAATATCAAAGAAAGGAAAAGCTATGAAGCTGTTTACGAACAAGAATGCTAGCAACGCTTCCTGATAATAAACAATAAAGTCTGATTTTCAACTTTGACATCGCTTTTTGATGATTTAAAAAAAGGGTAACTTTGGTGTACCCTGACCCATGTTAAAATAAATTTCTCTGTCAGTAACGTTTAAATTGAGCTGATATGTTTTTAGGGTTGCCAGATATTCGATTTTAAATGGTGTTCAATTTTTCTTTCCCGAGCAAAATTTTGACTTTGAGGTCAATTTTTTTTAATGCGTCATAAACACAAAGTTTTCTTATTTTTACCTGATGAAGAAAACAATAATAAAAAAAAACTCATTAAGTGCACCCAAACACACATACATCTTTTGATACATGGGAAAATCTTAAACATGTAAAAATTTTAGGTTTTTTACCTACTTTTATTGCAGCACTTGGCAATCGGAGTGGTTTTCCAAAAATTGATAGTTTTTACCTAATTTTTAATACTGTGAGATCATGAAGAGGGTTAAAAATATACTTAAAGAGCAAGAGCCCGTGAACCCCAAACCTTCTTTATTTTATAAAAGCTGAAAGTTAAGAACAATGAACTATTATGAAGTTTGTATTTTATTTGTATTAAAAAACAGTTGTAATATGAAATAAAATGCACGACTGGATCGCACTAACTTGCTCTTATGTAAAAAAATTTTAAATTTTAAATACATTTTACAAATTTACAACATGGATTTAATGAGATAAAAATTTTCAAATGCATGGAATTACCGTCTGATTTCCAAAAAAAGTATAAAATTCTGCAAACCAAGTTTGTAAATCGTTTTATTATAAAAGTTATTTTTTATATAAGAAATATTGAATATTTCACGCGTATACAAATTTTCTTTTTTCCAAGAAATGTTCATACTTTTTTAAAACCCAATATTATAATATAAGTTTTTTTTATTTTAATAAATTAATAATTCGCAAATCGCGACCTTAGAACAATAGGGTTCTTACTGACTTTTTTTTCAAAACTGAGTTATACATGTGGTCGTAGCAAATCGAGTATGCTCTTTCGATCTGTTTCATCCATATTTGTCTCCTTTAGTTTCCTATTAAGTCAATAAAAATGCAGGAAGCAGAGTTCTATGTACATCAATTTATTAAAAACTAAGTTCACAAAGTTCTAATTGGTAAATAGAACCTAGTGTAGTTAGAAAAATTTAAAAAAAAAATTAACATAAAACTTTGTTACACAACAGGATGTAGATTGAACTTTGTTGCTTCAAAAGGCTATGAATTTTGTGTTAAAGTTGAATTTTATCTGTGCTGTGTGATTTTCAAAATGTTTGTTCTAAATATGCATACATTTTAATAAGTAAAGGTGAGTATTTCTATTTCTATTTCAAAAGAAAATAGGAAATCAAAAGATGTACTGTATTAAATATACCACTCATTTAAAATGTCCTGTTAAAGATAGCTTTTACAGGAATGTTTTCAGTACGAACTTTAACCTTGATTTTCACCATCCCAAGTTTGATAAATGTGTTTGATACATTAAGTAAAAAATTTACGAAGGAACATGAGGTCCACTTAAACTTAAAAAAAGATTTTATTATATCATGTAAAGGTGAAAAAACTTGCCATATTTGCCAGGCTTGGATGCATCACAAAGCCCGTGTATGGCTTACTAGAACGGAATATCAAAAGATAAGCAAGCTAGATTCCAATGAAATTGTGCCAGATACTCTAGTTGTTATAATGCCACCTCGTTAAGAAGGATTCAAGGCTGTTAGCTTTGCCAAACGTATTATAACTTTCAATGAAAGTTTTGCCCCTCTTGGAACGAAAAGCAAAGAAATACCTTTTACTACAATTTGGCATGAGGGTACTTCCAGTCGACACTGAGTTCATAGTACTTAACTTTTAAAAAAGTCAATATATAAAGTCAACTTTTGTTGAACCATCATCATTTGTTCGCTCCCACCCAATAGAAATATCAATCGACAGAATAAATGTTATTGAAAAAAATCTCTTCCAACTGTTTCCTGAAAATAGAAAACAATTCATCAATCTTCCTGTGATCGAGCTTAAAAATGGTGCAAAAACAATTTTTTCTTAATAAATGATTAAGTTTTGTTGAAATAAATTTATGTTTTCTTTTTTTATTTACAGTTCAGTTAAAAAAGAAGGAATTTTAATAGAAATAGTTTACAAATCGGTGTATAATGTACATAGGGCTTTTTAAATATATCTCTATAATTAATTTCTATATTCGGGTTGCTGTAAAAGATTTAGTATTTTCCTTTATAACTCGAAGTATCAAAAATGTAGTTAGGGCCTTCACGATATTATGGGCGGTGTGAGCTTTACTATTAATTAACTTTTCTTTAATAATGTTTATTTGTTTTCCTTTATAAGAAATTAAAAAAAAAAGGAATAAAAACTTCGTTCAACAAAAATTCTTATTTCTTTCACATAACAGGGTTCTATCTGAACAATTACATTTCTTATCATGACACTTAGTATCAGGTAATTAGAACCTTATTGTTCTATGCTCAAATGACTTGCGTTGAGAAACAACGTTCTATCCATTTTTTCAACCACCAGTTACTGCAAAATTATGAATTAAATATGTTGTAGATTTTTAAATTCAGATCAATATAACTTAGTACAAAATTTGTGTTTTCAAAAAATCCGAACCAAAATATAAAAGTTATTGACAAACAAAATTCAATCTCTGTGACTTGAGTGTAGTTAGAACCCTATTGTTCTAAGGTCGCGAAATTTGCTCAAAATTCGTAGATAAACATGAAAAGAAATATTTGTTAGTAATTTGAAATTAGAACGCCAAATATCTCCTTTTTTATTTCTTTTTAACAAAATGTTCTAGGTTATATGCATACAAAATATTTTTTGCAAAAGAAGTTATCTTATTTTATTTTCTAAATATTAGTTATATGTATATCAATAAATTTCTAAAATTGGTATACTACATTTTTTCTAATTTTATTTTTTTTTTTAATTAATTTAAATTTTCCATACTACATTATGTTATGTTTGTATGCCGAAACGAGTATAGCCAAATGAATTTGCACCTTGCAACAACAAAATTGAGTTTTTATGCTGTGAATTAGCGATATATACTTCATTTCCAAATTATTATAAAAACAGTGATGGATTGGTGATATAAATTGAAGCAGATCAATTTAGTCTTTCTTTTGTTATAGTTTATTTTAGGTTGTTCAAGCTGGTTGAGTTTTTTTTTTAATATAAACCCATGTCCGGCGGCTACCAGTTCAGGTGTGGTACGAACTTGAAATTTCACACACTGTCTATTTTTGGTCTAATTAGAGAAAATCTGAAAAAAAATTTTTTGGAAAAGCTTTTAGTTTTCCGGAAAATTCACGTTGCGTTTTCGCAACATCCGCATTTATAGGTATAGAGTTCAAGTCAAATTTAATCAAATATTTGTTTGATAAAGCGTATTAAAACAGAAAATAAATTAATAATGCATTATAATTTAAAAAAATTAACATTATAGGTATGTACATATATAGCTATGTATGCTCATGAAATATTAATTTTTGTATGGTAATCGCATTTAAAGATAAACATTTGTTTTTCGTTACATGCGATACGTGAATTGAAAGGTGGCACTCCCTAGATCACGAATATGCAATTTTTAACTCGCTAAGATGCCTAGTTTAGCCAGAAATCACGTTTGAAAATGTCAACTTTGGGGGGTCTACAGAGCTTCGTTTAGCCGCAAATCGCATTTAAAGATAAACATTTGTTTTTTCGTTACATGCGGTACGTGGATTGAAAGGTGGCACTCCCTTCACGAATATACAATTTTTAACTCGCTGAGATGCCTAGTTTAGCCAGAAATCACGTTTAAAAGTACATTGGGTGGCAAATTTTTGTCAAGAAATATTTTTGATAAAATGTCCAAAAATATTTTTGGCAAAAGTTCAAAAATATTTTGGTCAAATGTCCAAAAATAATTGGCCGAACCATTGAAATTCATCTTATCTCTCTAAAGATGGAGGAGGTTTACTTCCTCGGCGTTCTAACATTTCTTTCCATTTGTTAAAAAATAAATCAAAATAAAATATTCTGAATTCGGTTTTATTACCAAATTCTGTTTGGCACTATTTCGGTTACCATAACGAAATAAAGCCAATTTGAAATTATTTTGTTTTCAAAAATGAAATAAAACCAAATTTAGAATTTGAGTTTATTAAGTTCAAATGACTCTAGATCTAATTAGAAAGTCGAAAAAATGGCAGCCTCGCTGATTAATCGTATCAAAATGTAAGCAAACCAGATTGTATGAGAAATGAAACAAAATTCACAAAACTATCATACACTCTCAATACTATTTGTTTGTATTCATCTCGCACCTGGCATATACAACTTGATATACCTACCTACAATTGATTCTGACAGCAAAAAGAAAAGCAGATAGGATTTTCTCCCTTACCCTCTTTTAAAAATATATCACTACCGCATCTCTTCTTTTATTTTCTTATATTTTTCCCTTTCACGTAGTATATCTTATATCACAACCGCATGCGCATCTCACTGGCGATATTAATATTTCTGCGGCAGAGATAAAAAACTTTTAATTCAGTTTCATGAGACTACTATAGAGTTAATATACAAAGATGTCAGTTTTCCTTGCAATGATCAGCTCTAACCTCCGGATAGGTACCATTTACTGTCAAAGTCAAAAAAAAGACGTGAATCGTCCAGGGTTGGCCGATTCAACTACATGCCTAATTTACTACAATTTGTTACGTCTGCTACATACGTAGTTAATTCATAAAAAAAATAGAATAATGGAAACCAAACAATTTTGCACATTTATGATCTTATGAAGGTTTGTACAAAAACTGAAAATGTTTCATTTATCATAAGGATGAGGAATTGTAGGAATTATACATGATAGATGGGAAGTTTATTTTTGGAGACAAACAATTTTCTTTGGCATAATCAAAGGATTTGGATTATGAACACATGTTTTAAAGATATTTTTTAATGCTGAATTTACTGTACAAGGTATGTTGCGACGATTTACTTGCACCAAGATACCATTTGCTAATCCGCAAAACAAACAATAAATATTATACATATGTATTTATACTGGATTACAAATCCTATGAATTTTTTTGTATTATAATAATTCATTAAATATTTAAGAATATAATATGGTATAGCCCTTATAAATATGTACAACTGACAATGTCTCTATTAGGTTTTTAGTTCTAATTTTTGATAATTTAATCCTGCAATGAGGAAAGGTGAATTGAAAAGGGCAGATTTTTTAACCACAAATTATCTCACGCCAACGAGGTTTCTTTTTTTTTTGTGATTTTAATTAGAGGTGAGCTTTTAGCCGACAGAGTTAAGCTACGATTTCTTTTAGTGCTTGTTCGTATCTGGTGAGCAGACGCTGTCGTTTCAAGGTACGTACATATAAATATTACCAAAAAAACTTTTTAAAAATAATAAAAACCAAGAACTGGTAATTATATTGAAACTGTTTATTTTTAAGGAGCGCAGCACACTTGTCGAAGAGAGCTCCAGTACGATCATTTTCCATTTTAATTGGAGTAAATCCACCTTCAGCCCAATAATTATGTAGCTTTTTGAATAAGCCCAATTAACATACTCTCCAGAGCTAAACTCTTGAAATCTGACAAAAAAAAACTCCCATACAACACTCTTATATCCCATTGTTATTCCTAAGTATTAATATCTTGTTATGAAACTGAACTGGGTTTCATAACATTTTTATTTTAAGTGGTAAACACTTTTGCAGCTTAAAACTACTTAAATCTATTTAAATCTTATAGCTAAACTATTTTCTCTTCTTGCAATAAGATTATACATATAAGCTTATAGTCTTAAAAGAATCCTTTTCTAAAAAATTCAGCTCTAAATATGTCCATATATTCCCATAACAAGTCATGTTTAAAAGTTAAGATCATTGCATATTTCTATGAAAACCCTAAAAGAATTTGAGTTTAATACCTCCTATATCAAGAAACAGTCTGAAGTTCAAAGAATAAAAGCTTTGCAGTAGGATCCGAATGAGATCTTTAATGCAACAAACTTTACTTTTCTCAATTAGTAAACTAGTACTAGACGTACCAAATGTTAAAAAGTTACAGTTCGACCAACCCTGTACTCGAAAGAACAAAAGAAAATAAATCAGCTGAAATGTCAGCTGTTCTTCAAAATTCCCCTTGGATAGTTAAGTATACCAAAAATTTTTGGATAGCTTTAGATTTCTGCTTGCCATCAGCTGTTTCGTTAATCAGTTGTTTTTTCCTATGGGATTACAACAACACCAACAAATCCGGATACCTTTGGATACGTACCCGAACGCGACCATTCGTTGTAATCAGCCACTGACAGGATCTTTTACTGAAACCAATTTTCCAATGATTGCTATAACTGGTTTATCAAAAAAATGAAGTCAGCATTCCACTGATCCACAATCGTTGCACTGAATGTGTTCGATTCTCTTTCTATTCTCAAATGTCAGTTTTCCTTGCAATGATCAGTGATCAGCTCTAACCTCAAATGCATATAATTCGTTGTAATCAGCCACTGACAGGATCTTTTACTGAAACCAATTTTCCAATGATTGCTATAACTAGCTTATCAAAAAAATGAAGTCAGCATTCCACTGATTTGTTGCAATGATGCATTTCAATGATAACTATAACTGGCCCTTTAAGTCGACCATATGTCAGTTTAAACCATTTAGCACTGGGTTGTAGAAGTTTGTAAATTTATGAATAATTCAACGACAAAAGTGACAGCAATTACTTTGATGAACCTGACAGATTATGGAAGTAAAAATAAAAGGTGTTTTCTTTATCATTGATATATCGCATATAATTTCGGTCCATTAGCTTTCAAAATTCGATAAACAAACATCATTTCAAGCAACTGCAAAAAAATGGTTCCAAGGGGGCTACCAAAAATAAACTTTTTTTGGAAATCTTTTTTCAACCATTCCCAAGCTTTAAATAAATAAAAATTTTATGATTTTTTTTTTAATTCTGTGGGACAGTTTTTGCAAAAAAAAAAAAAATTATAAAATTTCGAAAAAAAATCGTATGGCAGGTACCGATATTTGTGGTCTTAAAAAAAAAGTTTAAAAAAAATCGGCCGAGCCGTTTAGGCTGTAGTCGAACAGACAGACAGACAGACAGAATTGCAAGACCCTCTTTTTTAATCTTCGCTATCATTGTAATGTCAAATAAATAAATTTGGTGGTGCAACAGTTCGAAGTGAACCAGGACCTAGTGCCTTACAACTCTCAACCATTCCTGTGTGCGTGTTACCAGGAACGGAGGGGACCTACAATTTTTTGCCGATTCCGAACGGCTAATGAGCAGCACTTTTCATGACAAGAGATACTCTTGGAGAATTTGTCAATTCCTCGCAAGAGGCAGTACACCCCTGAAAAATTCTTTCTTGCAGCGGCTGAGAATCGAACTCGAGACCTTCCGCATGACAGTCCAACGCATTAACCATTATGCCAAGGGGTACTACTATTGTAATGTCAACTTGGATCAAAATCTCGAGTTCGATTTTTTTACGAATGCATAACTTGCCTTATAGTACTTATAACTCGCAAGTAAAAAAGATATTGATAGATAAATCAATTGAGAAAACTTTTAAAACATAATATCGCTACCTTTTTAGATGTAGAAGGCGCTTTCAACAACGTCTTTACCAAATCTATTCTGGAATCAGTCATGGAGTTTGGTGTAGAAGACTACATAAGGGAGTGAATTATATCCATGATCAGCGACAGAAGAATTCTAGGTACGATAGGTAATATTAACCTATCCAAGCACGTAATAGAGGAACACTCCAGTGCGGAGTTCTGTCCCTGTTTTATGGCTTTCAGTCAGAAATAAAATAAAATTCTCGTTAATTTGGAAAGATGTGGCATGAAGGTGGTTGCGTATGTAGATGACTTCGTACTACTTGTATCAGGAAAAGTTCACACCTGTGTAAAGTGAAATCACAGAAATGGATTCAAGAAAAGATAGTAACTGGGCTTCGAGTTGCCGACCAGGTGTTAACAAAGGCAAAACTCAACTGATACTATTTAATTCCAAAACAAAGATAAGCCCCTTCGCTCTCCCCCAAATTCAACGACCAAATACTCTTGCTCTCTTCCATTGCAAAATATTTAGATGTTGTAGTATATAGCAACGCATTAAGACTAAAGAAATCGAACACTTGGATTGCGAAGGAAGCGTTTCCTCGTCGAGTAATCTCCAGTTTTGACGAATTGACAGGGCCAGAAAGAGCCCCTGATTTAACTATCTCAGACTTCTTTCTTTAATGTCGCGGGCTTATGCCAACAAGACTCAGACAATGGCAGCACTTAGAGAGAATATTCGACGGGAATGCGAACAGTTATCATCGGAAACATTGCGGAAAGTCATGGAAAATGCGATAAAACGGGCACAAATGTGTATTAAAACTGGCGGAAGCCACTTGACGATTATTATCTTTTCCACTTAACAGAAAAATTGTAAATGTCCAAATAAAGATTTCCAAATAAAGATTATTACCTAATTTTGCGCCACCTTGTACATATGTTATGTACATATATAATACTTAAAATTTTGACAAATCTAAATGCGATTACGTACGAAATAAATCCAGATTTGAATTTACTTTATAACCTAAATTCAAATACCCAAACATTTAATCAAAAAGATTTGCCTACAAGCTTGATGAAATTGCTCTCAATTATAAAAATGTGTAATTAACCTGTTGTTACCTTTTGCCTTGAAGGCTAACCTAGACATTGAGTAATTGCTTTCATTTTTTTGTTTGTTTTTTTCTTAAAATATTTATGTAATTTAAATTCGAACGCGTGTCTATACGTCGATTTCTATACTTCTATCTTGAAACTATTATTTTTGTTGTGTCTTTTCTATAAATAAGCAAAATGTGTTAGTGTTATGCAACTACATTAATTCGTCCAAACTCGTATAAATAAGTATAAACCAATTTGAAGTTTCATGTCAATTCGGAATTATCTTCTTTGATGGAATTGAATTCCATTCGCAGTTTATGTCTTATAAAGGGAAATATATCTACTACTACTTACACACAGTAATTACATGGGTGGTTCTCCGTACAAATTACCAATAGGATATAAAAATACAACACTGTATTATGCAAGGTATAATAATTGCTTACTAGTTCAGGTACTTAAAAACACCTAAATATGATTTACAAAATGAAGATAGACATGCTATCTTGACAAGAAGACTACTTGCGCTTTCATTTTTGTTAAGAGCAAACAAGCAAATAGCAGTTAGATAAAAAGATATAAATAACATTGCCAAAAATTATCTTATCATGATGATGTAGTATTTAGCATGAAGACCGCTGACTGGTTTGAAATATTTAAAGTTGTCTCTTAAGTAATTTGAGAACAAAGTCTCGCGATTCACGATCTAATTTTCAAAAAACCTTACTACTTGTTGAATTAACTTATACGGATGTGTTCGAAAGATTTGTATATCGTTTTTAAGCTGCAGTTAAAATAATCAGACCAAAAAACATAGATGTTAAAAAAAGAGCCAAGTTCTTCTATACAAAAACCTTTGTGTAACAAGTCAGACGTGAAAAGTTGTGAGATCTAAAAGTATACGCCAAGTTCTTACTTCATGAAGGTTAATAGCGAATATTTAAAGTAGAATAATATTGAAACAGTTACAATGTAATAGAGAAAAAACTTGCCAAGTAAGCCCATCAAATTTTAGTCAGTAATCATTAAATAATAAAATTTCTTGGCGTACTTTTAGATCTCACAACTTTTCACGGCTGATTTGTTACACAAAGGTTTTTGTATAGAAGAACTTGGCTCTTTTTTTAACATTTATGTTTTTGGTCCGATCTCACTCATTTTTGCAAAGATTTTAATATTTTTCCATGTCAAAATCTCGAAAGATACGGAAAGATAAAAGGGTGGCCTCTACCTACTAAAATCAACTTAGTTTATAGCTTCCTATTTCTTTTGGTATATTTTCTTTTTGTTATTGATTGTTTTGATTTGCGCTTCAATTATTTCTTCTTGTCCTGGCAAGATACCTAACACTAACATAACTACCTTAATTACGTGTTCCATATAAATTAAACATTTTTTCAGAAAGTGGGTGGATACCACGCCCCCTGAGTAGAAAACCCCAATTTTTATTTTTGGTCCTTTATATGCAATTTGAGCCCTACCGTTCTACCAAATTCCATTGTTCTACTGCAATCGCAAGTGTGCCATATATAATTTACATCAGTTCTGTGAAACTGGGCGGATATCACGCCCCTGAATAGAAAACCTCTAATTTCATATATTTTTTTTTGTATGCAATTTAAGCTTTATCACTTTACCAAATTTCATCGTTTTACAGCAGTCGGAAGTGCTCCATTCAACCAACACCAATTCGGAGAAAGTGGGCGGATACCACGCCCCCTGAATGGAAAACCTCAAATTTTCGATTTTTTCCTCTACTTGCATGACAAGACCTACCGTTGTGCAGAATTACAAGATTCTACGATGTCGGGAAGTGCTCCATAATTTTGATGATCTGTCAGTCAGTCAGTCAGTCAGCTACGGTTTTTGTGATTTTTGAGGCCTTATATCTCAGGAACCGCTTATGCTAGAAAATTGAAATTTGGTGAGACGCCTGTGCCTGCTTAGCAAATATTCGGAATTTCAAGTTTCTGACTACATTGGTACTGAAGATAGGGAGGGGTCAAAAGTCGCCTGAGTTTGTTCCTGTAAAAAGGGTGTAGTGCCAGAACTTGGCTGGGCACTACCGTGCCCTTTGATCATGAAAATGCAGATCGAGTTGATTTAGAATTTTTCTCATTACTGAATTTGCATTAACACTTTGAAATTTTACACACTTGACCACAAAGATCTGGGATTATTCGCTTCAATTGACTCAGCAATCGAAGGTGCATGACCATCCACTTGAACAATGTTGTGTTCCATAATTAATAAGAATGTTTGCTCTTAATAATAAAGCCATAATACATGGAAAAAATTTCATTTTGTTGATTTTTTTAAGTTTTTAAAAAGAAACTTGTATTTGCCCCACCCTTTACATTATGCTTACAAAAGTAAGAAAAGAGCAAAATGCAGAAGAACTTCATTTCTGCTTTATAGGAAATTTGAGCAATGCAAAAGTTAAGATTATAGTAAAGACGAACATGTTCATTTTTATTATAGCATCTTCGTATGCATTTCGTAAATTTGCGATATTTTCACATTTTTCTATAATTTTTGTTGACGGACGCATGATATGAAAGAGCATTAAATCGAAATGAAAGAAAATGGAGGCAAGTTAAATTTTCATTGCATAGTTTCGTATTAACAGGCCAACAAGTTATAGCAGTTAATAGGAAGTAAAAAAGAATTACCACCTGTGTATTCTCTCCCACTTTCGGGTTTCGACATACATCTGCCTCTCTCTACTTTTCTGTATTTTGCAGATGCAGAAACATGTAAATCCACTTTAATGATAAAACATACTTTTCTCAACTTTTCGCCTTCGTGTAAATTGATTCATTTTTTTGGACAAAATTAATGACAGTATCAGTAGTGTAAAATTTTATAAATTTTATAAAAAATATTTGTTTTGTAAATTGCGGAGCGATCACAATTTGGACTAGTGAAGGCAATGCATAAGGAAATAAATATCGACGAACACACCCTCAAGCATGTCAATATATATTTTTTCGGGCACCATCTAAACACCTCCTACGTTTCTGAAACTCATCTTCACTAAAATATTCTTTTAAATTACTAACTTAGTTTTTAAATTGAAAGTTTTTGCGACCTTTAGTCCAAATGCGTTTCGCCCAGGTACGACAATTGGAAGATGATCCGAGAGGATGTAGACGTTTAAAATTAATTGATCGCTTATAAGTTACATTTGCAAAGCAAAATATATTTATCTTTTGGTTTGCAAAAAAGGGTGCCCTGACGCCTTATTATTACACGCTGCCACTGGAGTTCCACATTTTAACATCAGGTTTTGCTAATTTTAAAAGGCTTATGAAAAGCTGAAAGTCTTTCATATAAGAAACTCTAAAGTGGATTGGAAGTATTAAATATGAGGTAGTTAAAAAAGATAGAAAGAGAATCGGAAACAAAACAGAACCTTCAGGCACACCAGAATGGATTTCGTGAGTATAAAACCAAACAACTTGAACTGAACAGTTTGATAGATTAACTTCTAGTCTAATGAATACCATATTCATTGATGCCATTGCATGCATTTTTAATATGCTTTTGAAATATTAGTCTGAATAATCTTACTTTTTCCTAAACTTTACACTGAAAACCGAACTGGCTGGACAAATGCTGGGACCAGAATAATAGGCAGTACAAATGAGAAAACTTTCTTGGTGACTCTGCTATCTTGGAAAACATCTCTTCAGAACAATTGGTTAAATACCATCTGAACCACTTATAAGATGAAACCCAAACTCATAAGCTTCTTGGACATAATTTAAATGTCACAATGACAAGATCAAACGGTATTCGGTATTCGGAAACGCAAGAATCTTCCGAACTACCAATCGAAAATGCCATAGCCTTTTCTGAAGTATGGTATCTATTATTGACTATTCCCTATCTGTTAACATCATTATCATGTTTAAAGTGACAGTTGTAAAACGAAATAAAAGAGTTTTTTTTTATTTTAAAAAATGTTTTGTTCAATTTTATTTTTTGAACGTAATTTTATTTACAATAGGTTTGCTATTTATTCTTAAGCAATTTGAAATAGACACTAATATTCATCAATAAAAATCATGTCAGTTTCAGCAAAGTGAAGATTTTGACGTTTGTGAATAAACGGGAGGAAGACAAACTGCTGTTTGGTAAAAATCCTATAAACAAAAAAAGGGAGGACAAAAATGGTTTTGAAAAAGAAGAAATTTACAGATTAATTGATGGCGATATGGTTTTTCATAGTCGTGTTATCTGTTGGCTTTCGATAAATTTGTTATGGTTTTTCTAGCGCTCGTTTAAACTGTATGTTGCACTCACTCACATATCTTGAAATCCTCTTAACAGTTCAAATAGTAACGGGAACTTTTTTTCCGTTTGAGGCTTGTGTTGTTGTTTGTAAAAAAGGCTTTTAAGTAGAATTAAGTTTGTCATAATCGAGAAAGAAAAGCAATTATTTATAGTTCAGTAGAACCGTGCAAATTGGTTTTATTATTTTTTGAACTTTTGTCCACACAATATTGGTATCTTGAAATGCAATTGATTTAACATTTTTATCAGAAGCTCTTTTGTTTGTTTATTTTACATTTTCAATTTTTTTTTTCAAATACATACATAATATTGATATTTCATGTAAAATATTTTGTTATTTCTTTTTTTTGTATTGTTTCTTTAGTATTACAAACAATCTTATCAAGCATTTGTATTTTTTGTATTGAACTAACCGCTCCGTCAATAGGGGAACCATTTGTTATAATATTTGTTACATTGCAAAAAAGTACCGTAGGAAAGAAGGAAACCGCAATTTTTTCAATCAAAGATATCGATTATGCAAACAAAATAATTTCTTAAGTCGATTTTATTTGTAGTTCAATACCATCAAACTTATATTTTGCCTCTTTCAATATTTTAAGCTCATAAGCATTAAATAGGCAGTATACCTATCACTATTGATTAAAAAAAAAAAATGGTCCCAAATGACTACCCTGTGGAACATTTGCAGAATTTAAGACTTCTGATCAAAATTTCCAATCCATTTTTTACAAATTGTTTTCTTCGAGTCAAATAACTACTCAACCGCAAGAACAGTTTTGAATAAAAACTGAGAAATTAGAAAGTTATGTCAAACGCTGTGAAAATCTTTTGGAAAATCCGTAAATACCGAATCAATTTTTCTTATTGTTTAAGGTACGCATACAGCATTAGCACTGTGATCTAAGCAAACATTATAAGAGGAGTCCCCTTAATTTTTTTTTTCTTACAATTGACGAGGGGTTATGACTACCCTTAAAATGTTTTAACACAGTGGGAGGGTTTAGGGAACAGAGAGAGAATTAAGTAGGAGATAACGATGTATAATTGTCTTGAAAGTCAATGAAATGGAAAGGAAAAACAGTGTTTAGTAAGGAATTTCACATTCGTGTGGTACAGCTAGAAAAAGAATCTCTATACTTGACAGTATGTCCGAATTTAGGTTCGAGGGTATACTGAAGAGCATTCCTAGCAGAGCGAGTATTATGTAGAAATACTCGTAGTTTTATGAAAGGAATGCAACTGGGTTATTCAACAGAGCAACGTTTGAAGAAGAAGCGATAAAACAGTGGCAAGACATATTTCGACGGTGTTCCAACGAAAAATAAAATGCACGACTGGATCGCACGAACTTGCTCTTATGGTAAAAGTACTTTGGAATTTAAGATACATTTTATAAATATAAAACATGGATTTAATGAGATAATAATGTTCAAATGCATAAAATTGCATTTGTTTGCAAACAAACTTTAAAAAATCTTTTATTATTAAATAAATTGTTTATATAAGAAATTTCTCTAAAATTTTTCAAGAAAAAAATAATCATTCATAGGTTTTGAAGATATTGATTTTCCAAAGAAAAATTAAAAAAAAAAACAAATATTTTTTTCGAATATTTTTATATACATGATATTATTTTAAACTTAAGGCGACTTTTGCTGAAAATTTTTGGTTAAAATCCTAAGAGAAAGTCGAAAATTAAAAAAAACGGTTCTATGACAGGTACCGTTAATAACATTTTGCCCCAAAATTTATTTTGACCAAAATGTACGGACATGGACGTAATATTACACCTAATTTTTTTTATCAAAATCGTTAGAGACGTTTTCGAGATAAATAAGATTTTGCATTACGGGTGTATGGGGTACCGTTAGTTTTGGAGCTAAAAAAAATTTCAATTTCTCACGGAATCACCGAAGACCCTTAACTACCGAGATTGGAAGAAATAGGTCCAGTGGTTTAGACTGTATAGTGAGAGGTACAGACATACAGACACATTGAAACATGTTTTTTGTGTACTAAATTCTTTTTTAAATTTTTATAAAAAAAATTGATATGCAAATTGTTAGTATTCAATAAAATACATTTTATAACGTAATTTAAAAATTTATTCATGTATCCGTTTTCAAGATATTGAATTTTCAAAAAAAATTGTTATTTTTTTTTAAATCCAAAAACAATTTTGTCGAAAAAATTCTTAGATTTTTTATTTTTAAATGCATAGGAGCTTCTGCATAAAAATTTTGGTAAAAATCGTTAGAGCCGTTGGTGAGAAATTCGAAAATCAAAAAAACGGTTCTATGACAGGTACCCCTAATAACATTTACCCCCAAATTTTTTTGTTGGCCAAAATATAGTCTATATATTCGGGACTGGTGGAAGTCTGATCATAGCCTCTCCGTGGCGGCCGCTAGAAACAAGCCTTTAAAAAGGTTTGGCTAATATGATCAGGCTGGTTCCTCAGGTTGGCGACAGGTTAATTCCCTGTCCCGTAAAACTTTTGAATTACGAGACCGACAACAAGCCTCGGAAACGGACTGATCACACGACGACAACCAACGCAACGAAAACTGAAAAACGATTTACGAATTTTCTTATGGAACGTACGATCGCTCTATAGAGCTCGAGCTGCTCAGCAGCTAGCCGATGCCCTGTCAAAATATAAAGCTGACATAACAGCTCTTCAAGAAATCAGATGGACAGGGAATGGTGTTCTACAGAAGAAAGAATATGACATATACTATAGCTGTCATACAAAACACCATGTGCTCGGGGTAGGCTTCCTAGTCAGCGAAAAAATGAAGTCTACCATCATCGGCTTTAACGCTATAAGCGAAAGGCTATGCACCCTTCGCGTGCGAGGCAAATTTACGAACATCAGCCTCATTAACGTTCACGGACCTACGGAGGAGTCCTCAGACGAAGAAAAAGAGACTTACTACGAACAAGTCGAGAGGGCCCTCAATGCCTGTCCAAGGTATGATGTTAAAATCATCCTTGGGGATTTGAACGCAAAAATAGGTCGGGAGCCGGTATTCAGGCATTACGCAGGCACCCATAGTTTGCATGAGAACACTAATGACAATGGACTTCGAGTCTTAGAATTGGCAGCATCGAAAAACATGGTCGTTGCGAGTACCAGGTTCCCGCGTAAAGATATCTACAAAGCCACCTGGGTATCACCTGATGAAGTCACTCGTAACCAAATAGAGCACGTGTTGATAGACCGTCGCCACTACGCGAACTTGATGACGGTACGTACGTACCGAGGTGCCAATATCGACTCGGATCACTATCTTGTTGGTATGGTTTTCCGAGGGCGGATTGCCTTGCGAAGACGCATTGCATCCGCCGATCAGGTTCGAATCAACACGGCTGCCCTGCGCAATGAAAACACCAGTAACACCTTTGGTAATGCGTTAGGACTCGCCCTAGAAACACCTGACTTAGGGAGAGTAAGTCCTGGAGCCAGTATGCTGGGCGTAAATGAAAAGTGGACACGTCTTAAAAATACTGTCATTAGTACTGCCAACTCCATCTTAGGCAGCAGTCGTAAAAATCGGAACGACTGGTTTGATGATGAATGCAAGCTAGCGACTGAACGAAAGAATGTTGCGTACCGAGCAATGCAACAATCTCATAGAACGCGGGTACGCGAAGAGGAATATAAAGAGCTCAGAAGAATAGAAAAACGGCTACACAGACAAAAAAAATCAGCCTAGGAGAAGAACCTAATCTGTGAAATAGAAAATAGCCGAGAGCGAGGTCCGCACCAGGCGCGGAAGTTCTACCAATCCGTCCGAAACATGACGCAATACACACCACGCTGCACATACTGCAAGGACGGAGAGGGAAATCTGATCACCGATCCTGAAAGCATACTGGAGCGATGGGAAGTGTACTTCAATGAATTGCTAAATGGTCAGCTCACTGCAGAAGTGGAGGCTCCACTACTTCAAGAAGAATACTCTATGTTGCCGCCACCAAGCATAGAAGAGGTTGAGAAGGCTATAGGCCGGCTTAAACGGAACAAAGCCCCGGGAGCCGATGGCATACCAGCCGAATGATTCCATCACGGTGGGCCAGCCTTACGTCAAGCAATTCATGATATTATAGTACACGTATGGGAGCAGGAAGAAATGCCAGAAGACTGGCGAAAAGGTTTAATATGCCCCATACATAAGAAGGGAGATGTCACAACGTGCAGCAATTATAGAGGTATCACGTTGTTGAGTACCGCCTATAAGATACTCTCCTCTATCCTACAAGACCGGATAACCCCATACGCTAAAACCGTTATCGGACAATATCAGTGTGGTTTCATTCCAGGCAAATCAACAACTGATCAGATATTTATCCTTAGGCAGGCGATGGAAAAATGTCTAGAATTTAACATCCCAACATACCATCTGTTTATAGACTTTAAGGCCGCCTATGATAGCATAGCCAGGGTAGAACTTTACAAAGCCATGAGAGAATTCGGCATCCCAAATAAATTGACACGACTGTGTAGGTTGACCATGACCAACGTAACAAGCCAAGTAAAAATAGCCGGATTGCTATCCAGACCAATCAACATCTTTAATGGACTCCGACAAGGGGACGGTTTGGCCTGCCTCCTCTTCAACCTGGCGTTGGAGAAAGCAATCCGTGACTCTGGCACGGCAACAAGAGGGACCATCGTCAACAGGTCCAGCCAGTTACTGGTTTACGCAGACGACATCGACATCATCGGAAGAACCGAACAAGCTGTACACGATTCCTTCATCCAGATCGAGCAGGCGGCACAAAATCTGGGGCTGCACATTAGTGAAGGTAAAACAAAGTACATGGTGGCGTCGAATGCGAGAGGAACAGTTGGTCAAACAATCAAGGTTGCGGGTCAATAGTAGCAGCCGATAACAATATAGAAGAAGAAATACGCGGGCGGCTTCTCAAATCCAACAGAGCCTACTATAGTCTGTCAAAGCTCTTCAAATCCAGAAATCTCACCATAACTTCAAAACTGCTGCTGTACAGGACCAGTACTTACATATGGATCCGAGACTTGGGTGCTTAGCAAAAGGCACTCCGAGCTCTTAGCTGCGTTCGAGAGAAAAGTCTTAAGGAGAATTGTTGGCCCCGTATGTGAGGAAAGACGATTCCGGAGACGGTACAATCATGAACTGTACGCAATCTACCTTGAAGCAGATATCGTGAAAAAAATTAAGCTCGGTAGACTCCGGTGGGCAGGGCACCTAGCTCGCATGAGCGAAGAGGAACTTGCTCGGAAAGTTCTTTGTGGTACATTCTATGGTAGACGACAGCGTGGTAGACCATGCTTGCGCTGGAGAGATGGCGTAGACCAGGACGCCCGAAGCCTTGGGGTGCGCAACTGGATGGCGTCGGCTAGAGACCGGGATAGGTGGAGAGACTTGTTGAAAGAGGCCAGGACCGGAACCCGGTTGTCGAGCCGATGATGATGAAAATATAGTCTATGTCCATAATATCACATTTAATTTTCTTATCAAAATCGTTAGAGCCGTTTTTAAATAAGATTTTGCATTACGGGTGTATGGGGGGTACCGTTAATTTTGGAGCTAAAAAAAAAAAATCAATTTCTCCTCTAGGGAATCACCGAAGAACCTTAAGTACCCAGTTTGAAGAAAATAGGTCCAGTGGCTTAGGCTTTAGATCGAAGTACAGTCATACAGACATACAGACATACAGACAGACGGAATTGTCTGACCCACTTTATTCATCTTCGCTATCAACGTTGTGTCAACTTTGATCAAAATCTCGAGTTCGATTTTTTTTCCAAATGCAGAGCTTTCCCCATAGTACCTACATATATCGCAAGTAAAAATGAAGCAAATATATCATGTTTAAACATTTATTACTGAAATCACAAATTCAGGTTTTGAGTCTAAAAAAATCGCGCGTATAAGTTTCGAAATCTTTTTTTTTTTGAAATCATACTACTTAAACCTTCTAGAAGCTTCTGCAATCATATCTTGGTCGGAATTAGATGTACCATTTTTGAGACAGTTGAAAGTAAAGAAAAGTTCCATTAGATTGTTCAAATCTTAAGCTACCAATTTTTAATTAAAGAATTTTGATTTGAATCTGTGGAACAGTTTTTCAGCACTACAAAATATTATCTTTAGCTCCGAGGCCCTTATTTTTGATCTCAAAAAAAGAAAAAAAGGGTTGGAAAATGCTAGCTAACAAGTTTAAAGGAAATTGACAGTTTGTTCAATATCTCAAGTCCAATTTTTTCACGAATGCCTAACTTGTCATACCTAAGTATAAATGTATGTTGTATCTACCTATTTATCGCAAGTATCAAACTGAATTTTCAAAACTCCTGAGTAAGATCACATTGCATTTAACGCTTTCAACTTAAACGGCTTTGACTGTTTTTTTTGCCTTTATATGAGTAAATGAGAACTCCGAAATAATTTTAAAAACAGTATCTAGCTATCAAAATAATTATACAAATAACAAAAATAACAACTTTGTTTGGACAAAAAAAAATATACTTTTTAATTGCCAGTTTAATATAGATACATCATTTATGGCAATATTCTATACAAAAATCTTTTAGATATTTAAAAGCAAAGCCCTAGCGGATTTTTGGTTTTAAACGAGCATAATATTAAATCTCAGTACATAATAGCCCCATACTTTGTTCACTTTATGAATAGTTGTTATAAAACAGCTTTAAAAAAGTTTACCTTTAATTAAATGTATATTCTCGTGCTTAAAAAATGTTTGTGTAGATCTTTGGTGGAATATTTTGAAAGCACGCTTTTTTTTCTCAAACAATATCACTTTTATTCTTTATATTCTTATGTTCTCAATAGTACCATATATGTTTAATTTACTTCACAATTTTTTAGAAAACATTCTAAAACCGATTAGATTGTTTTAATTAATTTATTTATTTTTTAATATTCGAATTTGTTCACTATAAAACACAAAATCTTTTGTTTATTTAACTATAGCTAGCTAAATGTATCTAACTTCGAAAAATTGTTAATTAAACCGCACGCAGCGCAAACAACTCAGAGTCGTTGTCGTTGCCAGATATTCAGCCCGATGATGACTAATAACGAATGAAGGTTTGAATCAGCGGAACTCAGAACTCAGAAACCAGTTGGATTTTTTGTTGGCCACTCACATCAACAACGCAACATTGAACACCATAACATCGTTCCCCCAGCCAAAGCCATTTTGTATCCAGCGATGTTAATGGATATAAAATAAGGTACAAGCTTCGGGCTCTAGAAGACTGCCAGCTAGCAGTACGTGTTTATTTTATACACTCAAAACATTTATACAACCGATAGAGAATAAGTATGGAGACAACAGAGAGTGTAAAATCGTAACCAAAGTATACTCTCGATTCGGGAAAGGGAACCAAACCAGTCACTCGCGCTCCGAGTATGGCTTATTTTATTTAAGTATCTATAGCCCTAGTCTGGTGTTGGTTTGGTAAAAGGCGGCTCAGAAAAGTCGTGATTCTTAAGAGATGCCAAAATAGTTGTTTGAGGTTTAAAAAAAAAATAGTTAAATGCATATTTTATGAAAAACTGAATTTCAAAAATTTGGGATACCTTCTGGATAAAGCTATTTGTTATAATATTATAGATAACTAATATATATATATTTTTTTTTTATAATTAGCGCGCACACAAGGGGTTATTACTACCCTTAAAATGATTTACACAGTACGAGCATTAGGAAAACAAGGAGGGGTATAAAAGGAGATACCGATGCACATTAGTTTTAAATTTTTGAACATTACAATGGGAAAGAAAAATAGAGCTGGGTAAAGCATTCCACATTCGTGTAGTCCTGCTTTTGATTGGTCTATAGGGCAAGTATTGGTTATGGGTAGAAAAAAACTATTTGGTAAATGAAAAATATTAAACGAAAGCAAAGCAATTCAGAGAGTTTGGCATCAAGCTCTTTTATGTGTGCATTTGATATCGACAAATCTTTCTTTTGTTGGATTAAAAATTTCGGTCTGACAGTTAATGGCAAGTCGTATAGGTAATGGCTACCACTGGCAATCTAGCCCTGTAGCCCAATTACTGCTGAAGTGCGCCATTGTGATAACATAGCTCGTGTGTGGATGAAATTGATATGGGAAATTGTGGAAATTCCGACGGAGTCTCATTATTAACGGCATACCTTCCTCTTTATAATAAAATAAACATCCGATCATTTATCTCCAAAAAAGCCATTTTTCTTTGAATATCAAAATAACACCTCTTATTGGAAAACCCTATAGTTTGGATTCAAATAGAAGAAAGGATGTACTAGGTTTTGATAATTCTTATTGTGTGTCTGCTTTTGCACAATCATCCGGATCACTCACTCAACCGAACTCATCTGACACCATCTACCCTGTGCCAAACTATTCAGCTTGTTGACTGGTGTTGGGACAGTAGCCAATCCGGTTGATTGATCGTCCAGGCACCATCACCGTAATCTTCCGCCAAAGCTCTTAGTCTGCTAGCTCGCGATTTAAGAAATCAAACGGAGGGCACGGCACAGAAATAAAACCGAAGTTCAGCCTAGAGCCATTTCGTTGCATTGAGAAAAGGTATCAAGTCTTTTATATTCATTTCCGAAAGTTCGTCAATGTCGTCAAAAAGTACCCTTCCTAATGATTGTGCTCTAAATTTGGCCACATCAGGGCATTTTCAGAGGAAATGGAGGACTGTTTCCTTTTCCTACTGGTCTCTATTGCTTTGACAGTTAGTTTGGTGAAATATGCTTAGCTTCGCTGCATGTTCTACGGAAGCTACGGTCTTGACCATGTCTTGCCTGGTTCTGCATATCGAAGCAAGTGTTCGGGATTTATTAAGGGTGGTGGGTGCAATTAGTTAAACTGCTTGTACTACGGTTTGACAATATTTCCCTTCATAACTCCGAGCGGAAAGTTGACTCCTTCTGCAATTTTAATTTAATTTAGGTGGGTAAATACCCTCATTTACCAGGCTTAATACAAGCTAATTCTTAATCTTACTTAAATATAGCTCTTAAATCTAGGATTAAAGTAAATTTGAAGGATTATTAAGACTGAGTTTTAGGCAGGGTGAACTCAGGTTGAAGTCGAAACAGTTATTGTTAAAATGGTAGACAGATAGAAGAGATGAGCATGACCATTTCAATATCATTAATACTAAGAATAAAAAGGAGAGATTCTAAGTGGCTGCCTTGTGTGACCCCGGAAGTAGCTAAGAAATCATCACAGAAAGTAGATCTCAATCGAACTTTGTAGTAATGGTTTTTCAGGTTCGAAAAAATCTATCTTAAGAAGATTGATTCAAGCCCAAGGGTGCACAGTTTGACAAGGATTAAATTATGTGAGGTTCTGTCAAAGGCCTGACTAAAATCGGTTGAGATAACGTAGACTTCCTTTTCGTTCTCTAAGGCTGAGAGTTTAAAGGATACGAATTCAATGAGGTTAATCGTTGTGAACTTAATCTTGACAAAGCCGTGTTGTCTAGGGGAAATGAGAGACCTTTATTGCAGGAATACCATTTGCGTCAGGAATATACTCATCATTGAGTTGATTCAGCTTATTTTCGGTGAGAAATGGGCCAATGATATGTGGTAGAAATGGGCAGAGGGAGAAATAATAAATAAATAATATAAATATAAAGGAGTCGTCGGTAAAAGATTGTTTAAAAAAAACTAGCAAAAAGCTGACGATTGTTTGTGGTTCGTTTGAAATTTCTTTATTGAAAGAGAGAGATTGGATTTTCGTTTGAAGTTGACAAATTGGAGGAAAGATTTAGTAATTTATTAAGGGCTGATCGTTGCCTGGCCAGCCAATGCCACAATGACCTGGAAAGCAGATGGGAGTGACATGGTTAATATTGAAGGTACCAAGTTCATTCGGACATTGCTGAACCAATTTGTATCCCCCCCGTTTCGGCATTCAATATTCATCGGTTTCTTCTTTTACCCTCCTTCTTTCTTTCTTTAAAGGCTGATCATAATATAAAAGTTCCTAAGTTCGCTCAGATCACCATATAAAAAATGTATTTGGCAACTCTATAACTACGCTCTTTTAACAATATACATTTTTTATCTCATGGCATTGGGCCTTGTTTTGCTGTTATATTTTGTCTATTTTGTTTACACTATGAGAGATATTAAAAAGTAAAAAGAAAATGTTGAGTTAAACAGCTGTTTAGGATTTAAGCTTTATCATAGTTAATCATAGCTATGTATACATATTGCTGTGGAGTTAAAGTGGAAGCATATGATAAAACAACGTTCCATGTGGTAATAAATCTATAAGCCAAACGCATAAGAATGTATGGTTTCTCAATTGGAGAGATTTGTTGTAGATTTATAAAGCTTTAAGCAAGTTGAATGCTTACTCGTGTATATTGAGATCAACTACGGAAGTCCAAGCACGTTTATTTAATAATAGAGTAAGCTAAGTTAATAATAAAATTAATTGTTTATTTTGCTGTAAAAATAAAATATTCACCATCATGAATTTAATATGAATATATTATTTGCATCAAAGACGCATGTCACTTGAGAAATTGACAGAACTGATACAGACGCCACTCGGGCGTATGCGTAACTTTGATCATATTTTATTATTCTACATAAAAGGCGCCTTTTTAATATACGAGTATTGCCTATTCAAATAAACAAGGAGCGTTTTTTACAAAGCGAAACAAATGCAATTATTGAAAAATGAGTAAATGGAAAATGAAATGCTTGACTGGGTCGCATAAATTTGCTCTTGAGATTGAAATGGCAATTAATTGGCTTAAAATGGCAGAAGTGCCCATAAGTTATTGATTTATTAACAATAAACATAAAGTTAATTGTAAAGAAATTTTAACGAAAATGGCTATTTCTTTTTAAATGTTAATTTTTTACCAGAAGCAGATTTTAAAGCCTTAGGAAAATCATGTGGAAAAATTTATCATTTTAAACGAAATTAATTTTTATTTGAAAACTGTGTGCTAATATTGCACGGCAGATACTAACAGTTGGTAGTAAGTAAACACAAAGCAAAGCTACCTATGTACCTATATACAAGTCTGAAAACATTCGCTTAAATCTTTTTCCCAGCACAAACATATTAATAAGTGGCTGTTTTCAGAAGGTTTCATTGTTTACGAAGCTGGGTCAATAAGTACCTGAACAAAGGAATAAGGAACACTCTTTTCGGCATAAAAACGTTTTATTTCTCAATATAGTCTCTTTTTAGCTCGATAGACTTCATCCAACGTTTCTCCAATTATGTATTTGATGTCGTCAAAATAATACGATTAATCGAACCCCTAAAAATACGCGTTGTTTTTAACGATTACCTCTTCATTCAACCCAAATGTCTTACCTTGGAACCATTTCTTCATGTTTGGAAACAAGAAATAGTCACAGAGGGAAATATGCTGATGAGGGAGGGATTCGTACAAAACTTATGCAATTTTTGCGACAGTGGACTTGTGCACCGGTGCGTTATACTGGTGGAAAAGAACTATTTTCTTCGCCAAAAGCGGCTCTTTATGTTTTGAAATCGATCCGGCATCTCTGCGTAATATGCTTCAGGTGATCATTTTACCTTTTCATGATAATCGATTTGAATATCACGACTGTCGCCATGACCTTGTTTGCAGCTTCGATTCACCAGAAGAAATCCATTGTTTCGACTGTTCCTTGGTCTCTTGTGTATTCTGCTGAATCCATGTTTCATCCACAGTTCAGTTACGAAATATCGCCAATCATTTGAATTTGTCAAACGATCGAGTTTGTTGTCGATTGTGAGCAATGGCGGCACCCATCTTGCGGGAAGCTTTTTCAGGTCCAAATATTAAATAAAATCGAAATCTCTGCTCAATTTGAAAATCCTGAGGTCCCATCGAGCTCAAATACCTTCACTAGTTGGTAGTCCATTATCAAACCGTGGGTTATTTCCGACAATTTCTGGTGTGGTGGCCTCAATTGAGACGATCACAACGTTCAACGTCACTTGTGGTGTAACGACTGCAACGAAATTAAGTAAAGCAGTGGTGAATGGTTCTAAAATGTCCTTTAATATTTTTTAAGCTTTTGTTTAGCTTTCGTGATGGTTTTTTCTCGTAAATAATAATGTTTGAAGAGCACTGGAAATTCTCTTTTTCCTTTTAACGAAAATGACCGTAGGCGTCTTAATAAAATGGCTGCCACAAGAAAATTATTTGACAGATCTGTCTAAATGGGTGCGTTCTTTTGAAAGATGCTTATTAACAAACAAAATGGTGGATTTAAGGTGGTGACACCATTCGTGTATGGAGAATCGTAATTGGTTGCTACAAACAAAGAAATGCTGAAAAATTAAAACTAATGGCGCAAAATTTTAAACAATTTAGTAATATGTTAAAGTCATTTTAGTAAGTTACTAAGGATTTTGCTAACCTTAAGCGATTTTAGTGTCTTACTATCTTACTCTCTATACTTTTACAAAAGTTAAAACCACAAACTGGCTACTTCAACTTTAAGTAACTTGCTAAATCCCTATGAAATCTGTCATTTTCCTCAAAATTTCCGAATTACAAGCCGTGGGCTTTCGATTGCACCAGAATTTCAATTACCTACTATTTACATTACACTTATTTGGGAGAATTATCCATCAGGCAAATATGGGCCAATGACGCCCCTGTTGGCCCAAATGGTGCACCATACAAATACTCTACGAGGATGTAGTGGTCTTTGGTGTATTAATCGAGGGTTTTTAGAGCCCCTAGCGACTATTCTGCTAGCTAAGTCAAAATGTGCTTCGTCGTTCCTGATGATTTTTTGCCAAAAATGGCGGTAGCCTATATAGCGAGCTACAAAACTCGAGTCTTTACTTTATCTCCAAGTGAATAGTTACTCGGCAAATAACGCCAAAAAATCACATAATTTTCTCCGCATATTTATGTAGAATTAATCAATTATTAAAAAATGCTTTAACAATTTTAACAGGTTGTTGCTCTGTTGGATGCCTCATACATTGTCAACGACCGGTCTCTACGACTGTCGAATGTCAACTGAAAAATCACACAAAAATGGCAACTACATAAACTTGACCTGACAAGTTTTGCATAATTGGAAACAAAATTAATATTAACGTTAACTGCAATGGAACCATTTTTTCAGCTATTTCATAAGAAGCTCTTCCGATTTCGATCGAAATTTTTGTACTGGGTGTCCTTTTATTTCGGTATAATATTGCATATACAAATTTTCGAAAAAAATATTTTTAAATTATTAAATATTAAATTGGCAAGCCAATTTTTTGCTTAATTTTTTTTATACAGAAATTAATAATTAATAAAACTGCTCTAACATTTTTTTTTCAATTTTGTCGGTAGAAATTGATATTGGATCCATTATGTAGGCGAAATTTACAAACTTGAAACTTAAAATAGTAACTTAACTTAGCAGAATTCATCACCTGATCTATATTTAGCCATTTTTTTTTATTAATTTTTCGCGCACAAATAATTCCTTATACCTTATAACTTCACTTAATTTTTTTTGAACGCAGTGCAAGCGTCAGAAAAGCTATAGAGAGAATCTAAAAGGAGATACCGATACACGTTGATTTTGAATGCCTGAATATCGCAATGGGAAGGAAATATTGGGCCTGGCAAAGCATTCCACATTCATGCAGTGCATCTAAAGAAAGAATCTCTGAATTTAACTGAAAGAACATAGAATGGAGTGCCTCAGGTTAGTACTCCCATCCCCTGATTTAAAAAAACTAGTAAATAATTCTTTTATCCGCTTCTTCTCGTCTTGGATGGTAAATTTGGATACGTTCATTGCGTCAGACAGATAACGATACTCGTATATGCATTTAAACAGGAATATCTTTCGAACGTACACTATCAAAAACAGTTCTGAAGTTACCAGGATTGGGGTGAAATGCTCTTTAGCAAATATTCTTCTCATTTAATCTTAGAAGTGTACTCCATCACTGAACAAATTTTTGCAAATGTTGGTCTGGTGTGAGTTTATTTATAAAGACTTGACAAACTAAACTAACCTGAACCAAGAACTGTCAAATCGACTGTCACAAAAAACAGTTTTACCAATTTAAAGTTATCCGCCTCTTAAAAATACCCTTTTCTTGGATGAGACAAAAGGCTCTTTTGCTATTGGTAATTTGTTTTCATTTTACTTATTTCAATTTTAATATTAATGGTATTCATGTAAACACGGAAAACCCGAATAGCTGAATATTTCCAACATTTACGCAAGCATTTTTAGGGGGTGTTCATGAAATCATGTTGCGGAAAGTTATATGTTTCTGCAAATCGAAAAATTATCTCGTTGCATGAATACCTTTATTATCACATTTTTTTTTTTGAAGACGTTAAAGAATAATTCGAGGATTTGACTAATTTGGGGTTTAAGTGCACTACGACCTTTAGCTCTATTGTGTCTATGAATTCTAGACATAGGCACTTCTAGTAGACGTCACGAAATTCCCAGAGAAGAATACAGAGAAAATCATGAAATCAATTAAACACCTTAAGGCTAGCCGCGCACTAGCAACTTTTAGTTGCCAAACTGTTTGGTTACTTATAGAAAACAGATGAACTGTTTGGTTGAATGTCCGTGAATTTGCAGATAATTATATGTTCAATAAAATGGCGAACTTATTTTAGGCAATCGTTTAGTTTGTGTCAAAACACAAACTTTTTAGTTGCTCGAACCAAGCAGTTTCGCAACTAAAAGTTGCTAGTGCGCGGCTAGCCTAAGTTCCAGGTTACAAAATCGCTTTTGTGTGTAATATTGCATGATGCAAACACCATAGAGAAAAAACACATTTTTTGTGATCTACTCGCATATCATGCGGTAATTTCAATTAAAGCATCGAGGTCGATTTTAGCACGAATTCCAAACTTGTCCTAAGGTACCTAAAGTACCTAAACTGCTAAATAATAATGATAAAGTGTTGTCACAGTGTGTTATAATTCAGTAAAGGTGTCTCAACTAATTCACGATCGCCACGAAAATGTAATAAAGCTTTATTTAAGTTTTGTGCAAACAAAAATTATAAGAAATTATAAACTATAATTACTTAAACTTTTGAAAAAAGCGGAAAACTCTTGCTTGCTTATTACTCTATAATAATAACTGTTTAAACATCTATTTTGAATCAATCTATAGCTACAATTGACCTACATTCGGAGTTTAAAAATGATTAACATGTCATTAGCAAACACTTTGTACTGCACACCTTGCAAAATTAGCCCACTATCATTACAACTTTGACTGCATCTGAACTCCATTCAATTGTTCACTCTGAAACTGCCAACTAGCATTTATTGTGTGTTATAGTTCCTTGTGTTCAGAGTTTACATCTTGCACACAAGTTATAAGTAACTACCGTTTACTTTATTCTGACAATATTTACATAATGCATTTACTCGTAGGTACTCGTACCTACGCTAAAATAAAATCTTAAAAGAAATAAGTATAATGTATCTTCTGATTTTTCGGTTCACACTTCTAACAGGGTGTTCAATTTATTATTTTACTGGGGAAAATAATTTGTATTCGAATTAGGATTGTAGCAAAGTATCCCTACCATTTAATTCTATGAAAGTGGTGCAACAGCCCTTAGAGAGAGAACTAGGACCTAGCGAATACAACTCTCAACCATTCTATGAGCGTCTGACCATAATTGGAGGAGACCTATAATTTTCTACCGAGTCCGAGAATCTAACCCAAAAGACCTTCTGCATGACAGTGCAATGCACTTTGACAGTTCCAAATGTCAAACAAATACTTGTTTTAACTTTTGCTATGCATTGTTTTTAAATAAAGGGTTTTTCAACAGGGACGCTACAAAAGTAGAGCGACAGGGACAGCAAACGACGCCATATTTTTTGCCGCTCTTTTGACATTTCTCTTCAGTAAGGTTTGCCATTTCATGGTAGAAAGATATATGAGCCAACAACGAGTCGAAATTATTTACTACCGAAATTCGGAGTCAGTGGCCTCAACGTTAAGAACGCTACGTCCAATTTATGGTCGTCATAATCGTCCTAGCAGATCAACAATTGAGCGTCTAGTGGAAAAATTTGAATCCACAGGCACAGTACAAAATGTTCCCGTGCCGTGAGACAAAGAAGTGCCCGTAGTGTCGAGAATATTGCTGCGGCTGAGGCTTCAGTTGCAGAAAGCCCAAATGTGTCTCTCACACGTCGTTCTCAAGCGATGGGCATCTCTCGGACGCGTCGTTGTGGCGAATTTTGAAAACCGTCGAAAATTGGGTTCAGCGTCTGGACTTCTGCAAGCGTGCCCGTGGTAGCTATGCAAAAGAAATCGAGTTCCATACATAATGGCATCAAACGTACTTTCACAGGAATAAAGAATTTCATTGATATCCAAAACCGTTTTTGTTTTATTTAAAAAAACTTTTTTAGCGCTCTTATTGAAAAACCCGATATTTAGAAGCTTCTGTATAACAAATTT
This sequence comes from Chrysotoxum bicinctum, assembly GCA_911387755.1. Lineage (NCBI taxonomy): Eukaryota > Metazoa > Arthropoda > Insecta > Diptera > Syrphidae > Chrysotoxum > Chrysotoxum bicinctum. The sequence continues at coordinate 51,221,118 of OU426987.1, forward strand.
CATTCAAATTGATTAAGGTCATAATGAGAAGGTCAAAAATCGATTTTTTTTTTATAATAATTGAGTTTCCAAAAAAAAATTCACCGCATTTATTAATTTGGGTAAATTTATTGAGTTTCTGGTTCGCCTTACATTCGCAATAGTGATTAATAAATTGTAAGGCCAGTCGTGGAAAGTGTATGGAATAAACTTCAATTCCCGTATTTTTCTTACATATTCATAAAGGTACTTTATATGGTAAGTTATGCATTCGTAAAAAAATTCAAACTCGAGATTTTGATCTGTTGGACTACAGTCTAAACGGCTCGGCGGATTTTCTTCAAACTTGATACATGGCATTTTTAAGTTAAAAAATAACGGTTACCTACCTGCCATACGATTTTTTTATCAAAATTTTATTAAATATCTTTTTTCTCAGAAACTGTTGTAAAAAAATCACAAAATTTCATTTCGTTACAGCAAGGACTTGTGTAAAAAAAAAATAAGTGCTGGGGCTCACGGTTACGATGTGTAAACATCAAGGTTCGTCTTGGTGTCGAATTTTTTTTACAAACGTACCCAATAAAAATACATAATAATACAATAGTAATGTCATTTTCTGGGCATTTTAGTAGAATTATATTGTTTTATACTTGAACTTTAACAGCACTTTGGAATGAAATTCACAGATATGCACAGAAAATCACAGAATTCCAAAGTAAAGGAACCAACCTTTTTATTTCAAAAGTTAAATATCTATTGTTATAAAATTTGTTAAAATTATGTTTAAACAGATATGTTATTTGATACAACATTACATTTTTCCACCTATATTAGTTTCACAAGCATATTTGATGAATGAAAAACATTAGCGTTCACATTTGTCATTTCTCATTAGAATTTTGACCATGGTGGACCAAATCAGATTAAGATGAAATTTAAATGAGGAAATTTACTTGATTTTTATATTCCAAGTCTGCAGAAAACGTATATTTCCAACTGAATTACCGTTATTGCTTATAAAACCCATGGCTTATAAATCTCAATAACTTCATGAAAAATAAATTTGTTCAGAGTTGACAAGGATGAGTTTACATTCTCAAATATGCTTATTATGCAGCCAAAATATCAAAATATTTTGAAATCCGTCTAGCATGCTTGAGAGGCTGCCGAATGGAGCGTTCACGTTATCAAAATCATGCCATGCTTGTCAGTTCATTGCTTAACAGATGAAGAACGATTTATATTTTGAAGTACATATGTAGGATATTTAATTCAAAATTTGGCATTATGTGGTTTGACAGATAAAGGACACATTAAATTTTGACGTGTCGAGAATATTTCGTTGCAAATGTCAACCGATTTTTCGGAATTTTTAAATTTCATATGTGAAAATGAATTTTTTTGGAGCATAAAATACAATTTTCCATCATTACGTGAAGGAAGGGGGTTTGTTTAAGACACTGAAATGAAATTTGGCACCAGTTGTTTTGTCTTTCGTCCTTTTGATATATTGGTGGAGTTGAAGAAATGTTGGGGGAATGAAGACATTTAGTTCTGAATATCAATGGAAAGTACTTACATCGAGATTTCAATCCATGGACACCATAGGCGAACTCTTTTTGAGGGTTCTTAAGTTTCCAATGTAAACACGATGTAGTAAGCAAGTAAGTAAGTAAGTAAACAGGGTCTTAAATGCAATATTCCGTAAGGCAACGAGCTGCACGGAGCGGGTAACCGTAATGGGTAACACAGAACATATAACGATATAACCTTAGCGGTCTGCACGAAACGTATACGTTAGACCCGCGTTTTTGGTTTACCCTACCACTGGCATAAACGCTAACACATCAAACAAATTTCGAAAAATAGTTATTAAGGGTACCACCTTAGAACCATTTTTTTTTTTTTTGTTTTTGATTTTCTCAAAAAACTTTACAACCGTTTATTATACTTTTTTTTATACTAAAGCTGTCAATTAAAAGAAAGTTTTTTTTTTAAATAGTCTTCAAGATGTAAAAACACAGAACCTAGAATTTTATTAAAAAAAAAAACATTTTTTCCGATTAATTTTTACGATCTATAAATCAATAAAAAAATTAATACAAGATATATTTTTTAAATTCGATATCTCATAAACGGGTCAATATTGTTTTTTGAAATTTAATTTTACATATATATGTATGTAAATATAATATTATGTATGCATTACATAAAAATTTAACTCTAACATGTTTATTCCAATAATAATTTATGTTCTTGCAAAAGTTAATATTTGCTAAAGAAATCACGTGGTATCCTGATTTAAGCTCCAACTACTAAAGGTGTTGTTTTTTTTTTAATGAATTTTATTGTTATGAACATCTTTCTCTATTAACTTTCATTTTTGAAATTTTAAGTCTTTTATATAAGAGCAAGTTCGTGCAATTCAGTTATGCACATTATTTTTGTGTGCCTTAAACTTTGAAGAAAAATAAAGCTCCAATGAAACACAATGGCGCATAATTTTAAACAGTCTAGTGTTAAAGTATCAGTCTGATACTACTTAACAATTTGCTAACTTCAAAAAAGTTTACTAACTCTTTCTCAATTTTAAACATTTTGTAACTGACGTACCGTGCTAAGGATATTTTTTGTATTATATTGCTCCAGAACACACATAAATCAACAAACAAAGTAAACAGACCTTTTTCGACGTTCGTAAATGTCAAAGGGTCGTGTGCAGTTACCGCGAATAAAAAAAATAAAATAGCTATTTGATGATTTTAAATTTAATAAAATATTAGAGAAAGAATGATGGTAATGATGGCGAGCTTATGAAGAAAAATTGGCATGTGAACTAAGTCAAAGCAAGGATGCAAAAGAATTTTGGTGTTTAACGAGAAAACTGTCTGGTAACTACCAATCAAAAGAACTGTTTTCGAGTCCCTTGGAAATGTTACGACTCCATTTTGAATCTATACTATACCAAACGGAGCAAATCACTTGGAGTTTTGCACAGCCCAACATTGTGGATGATCTTTTAGATAAAGAAATTAGATTTGAAGAAGTCGAATTGGTACTTCATTCTTTAAGAGATGGCAAAGCATCAGGACCAGACGGCATTCCGGCTGAATTCTACAAATATAGCTCTAAAACTTTCAAAGAGAACTTCGCAAAAGCACTCGACATCATATTTAACTTTGGAACACTACCTGATCAGTTTTATGAGTCCTTGATATTACCAATATACAAAAAAGGTGACAGCTCAAATCCAGCCAATTATAGGGGGATCACTTTGTTGAACTCGGCGCTAAAAGCTTATACAACATTATTATACAAAAGACTCGACGAGTGGGTTTCCGTGAACGAAAAACTCAGCGAGTTTCAAGCTGGTTTCCGCTCTGGTTACTCTACTGTCGATAACATTTTCATCTTAACTTCCATAGCGCAAATGAAAATAGACCAAAATATAAAGCTGTATACTTTCTTTGTCGATTTTAGGGCTGCATTTGACATGATAAATCAAAATGCCATGTTCTACAAGCTGTACAATTTAGGAATATCTACAAAATTCGTACGTGCACTAGTAAAACTTTATCAGCAAACAACAGCAAATATAGGTAATGGTAAAGACCAATCAGAAAGACTGATTGCAAACCGAGGTGTCAAACAAGGCTGCAACCTCAGCCCCTTATTGTTCGCACTCTTTCTCGATGACCTTGTGGAGTGGCTTACATGTGGGGTTGGTATTGACAACACAAAGGTAAAGGTTATCATGTACGCGGATGACATAGTTATTCTTGCCGAATCACCATCTTCACTGCAACTGATGATAAATAAGCTCTATCAGTATTGCTTAATATGGGGTCTGGAGGTAAATGTTGAAAAATCAAAGGTTATGATTTTCCAAAAAGGGTGCGGAAGAATTGCAAGCGGTGAAAATTGGAAATATGGCGAACGTAAGCTAGAAGTAGTAAAAAAATATACCTATCTGGGAATGGAATTGTCGTTCAATTTAAAAATGGAAAACCATCTAAAAAATAAAGTTGATAAGGCGAAATCAGCAATATGCCAAAATTGGAAAAAAATTTTCAGCAACAATTTAATAACTATCAGCTCCAAATATAGTGTATTTAATGCTACAGCCAAGTCTATTTTGTTTTATGGTGCACAAGTTTGGGGGATAGAACGACACGAGGAAACGGAAAGCCTGATGCGGTTCTTTCTAAGGAAAATCTTTTACCTTCCATTAAACACGCCAAAATATATGTATTACCTGGAGTCGGGGTTGCCAACAATGTTTATTTCTGCTCTTAAACTACATGCAGATTACTTATTAAGGGTGGTAAATATGGAAGAATCAAGACTTCCGAAGAAGATTTTTAAGTATGCACTGCAAAAGAAAACTCTCTTCGTCAAAAATTGGGTTAAACTTGCCGGAAACTGTGGAATAACGATTAACTTGTCAGAAGCTAACTCAAACCAATGGAAAAGGATCTTTTATGAAATAATCCAGCTGACTGATGAAAATGAAAGATATGCCTTTATCGAAAAAGCTCGCAGTTCAACAGAGCAAAAGTATTATTCATTAATCAACTACAATCTTAATGAAAATAACTATTTTAAAAGCTGTTTCTCGTGCTACAACATAGGGACCATCTTCAAAATTAGAGGCGAACTTATCAAACTAAACTTTACTCCACATCGAACGACGGGTAACTGTAGTTTATGTAATCTGCAAGAGAGGGAAGACATCCTTCATTTTATTGGAGTTTGTCCCGTGCTCAAAGAAATAAGGCGTCACTACTTTGGTAAAAACGTTCTACTCATAGAGGAAGTAAAGAGTCATCTAAATGGTTTCGACTGGCAGCTTCTAGTCAACTATTATAGTAAGGCCTTTGCTTATAGGACAAGGATAATCACCGAAAGTTTTTAATTAACTATGCCATAATGTATGTTTTAGTTTTAATTAAAATTATAATTTTTGTTTTAACTAAACTAAAAGTAACTCCGTTTTAACTAAACTAAAAGTCATTCCGTTTTAACTAAACTAAAAGTCATTCTGTTTTAACTAAGCTCAAAGTCCACGAAAATTGTTTTAAAATTAGTAATATTACAATTATTTGCGAAAATGTATCAGTTTAAAAGCAAATTAATGTTTATAAATTAAAAATGAATTATATCTCATAATATTGTATACTACAGACACACGACAAACTTTGTCATGTCTTAATTTATTCATGTTCAATACTCAATACATTGTATAAAAAATTTGTTTCTCATGAATAAAACTTATCTATCTATCTATCTATCTATCTATCTATCTGATGGTAATCTCAATTAAGATTTGCAAACTCTTCGTTTTAACCAAGTATCATAAAACCGTTTTTACATCGCACTAATTTGACTAAAATATCATGCCAATAAAATTGGTTTAAAAATTTTTAAGCAACACCCTATATTTTGTAGGTATAAGATAAAGCTAACAAAACGAGCATTTTGCCTAAAGCAAAATCCCACATCTTATTGTCAATATGTAGGATGATTGTGAAAATGTACTTTTTCAGCTCCATCAGCTTTCACAACTTCAATTATGACAAACACAAAGACTAAAGGCAAACATTCTAATTAAGCAAATTAACGAAACTAGAGGGCGCCCACTCATTTTCATACATCGTGCTTAAACTAATTTTTACCTGAGATACGAGTACTTTATGAGTAATAGCGCATTTTTGATTGTTAATCCAAAAAAAAACTCATCGATGCCATAGTGTGAAGGCTTCTGTTTGATTGTGGAATCAAAACCAGAACCAAGAAAGAATTTATTAGATGATGCATTTTATTTCATGTCCACCTACACATTTTATTCTTCTACTAAAAGGAACTGAAAAACTTGAATCGATTTCAAAAATAAAAGCGGCAAAATGAGAGAAAGTACCGGAAAACAATGAAATACAAATTTCACCCTTTTACAAATTTGTGTGACGCACATACATACGAGTACATTCGACTTTTTGTTTAGTTGAATGTTGAACTACTGTTCTGTTAGAGCAGAAGTTAAATGTGAATTTCAACATAATTTTATTTTTCAAGACGAAAACACACAAAAAATCCTATAATTCATTTAAATTAACGATATTCACCCAATTGTTTACGAGATTAAAAGAAACAAGTAGCAGATTAGCTCGTTTAAAAACGTTATTGCATCACAAAAAATGCATTTATTAAAATGATGAAAAGAAACCAATTTTAAATTCATCATGACTCTATAAAAGAAATGTACAGTACGTACATGGTATTATTGTTTATTATTTTGTTTTCATTTTAAATGTTGACCTACATTCACTGATTATGAATAACGTACCTTCATCTAGAGAGGTTCCCATTGTCAGACAAAAATAAGTTGAATATTTGTATAGTATAGCGCGTTAAATGATTTAATTTGATTTGGGATTTTTTTTGTAAATTTTTACAAGTTAAACAAAATCACTTTGCAACATAAAATGCACATCCAACTTATGTTTGTTTTGCTTTTACACTAACTAAAAGTGAAATTACGTAAAATGTACATAGGACCAGCAAGAAAGCCTACGAATGTCAGTACAATGAAAATGGATCGATAAAGCCTCTTTGAATAAGGTTAAGTGGCAACAAATAAGTAAAGCAAGTTGATTTTTTTTAAGTGTTTTACTTTTTTCAAATAACGAATTATACACAAAACATAATGTTTGTCACATTAACTAACTCAGTATGTTTCATGGAAGAATGCTTCAAAAGAAGATGATAGTATTTAATTTAAAAATTTATTTGGGTATCAATCTTTCAAAAACAACGTTCAAAACTAATGGAAACTTTATTGGAATAATAAGCTAGCCCACCTGTAGCATACTGTCAGGCTTGCATTGAAGTGGTTGTAGAGTGTCATCTTTTGGTGAGCACAAGAAGTGCTACTAGCCAAGACCCAAACCTAGTCAATAAAAGGAACGAATAGTTATTTCTATTTTATTTTACCTTAAGCCATGTCCACAAGTTTTCAATATTTCTTGTCAGTGTGGTCACTCGCAGAAGATTTCTTTGAAATTTCTCTTTCTTATTTCTACACTTACAGAAAGGGAGTACAATAAACCGTCACTCTGTGTGAATTGTATTTGTATTTTGTATTTATTAATTCATCTTGTTAGTCACCATAAATAACAAAACACAATTAACAAATGGGTTGAAAAAAATTTTTAAATTTGCTAACAAATTTAAAAGTTTATAAGAGTAATTGACGGTTTAGTGCAATAATAGCTTTGTTCAGGTACTTTCTGGCCTAAAACTCGAATTTCTGTCAAAAATTAAGGAGTGAGGATGAAATTCTCTCATAACAAATACAACATCCGCAGTAGGATCACTGCCGATACTCGAATAAACGTCAAATCTCTATCCGCAGCAGGATTTCACTTCTCCTTTTATCGGCAGTTATCCTACTGCGGACACGTTGTATTTGTTATTCATATAAAATCCTACTGTACTACGGATAACTGTAACCCGGCTATTGTATCATCTATTACAGATTTGCATTCGAATAATAAATTTTTGAATGCTACTATCAATGATATTACAAAGCTATGTGTTATAGCAAATTTATAAGGTCATACCAGTTTTTGATTGGACTGTAACCACATCTAAAACAGATTATAAGAATCCTTTTCTGCAGGTTTCGGTCTGATCGCTTTAATACCTTTACAATATACTCGTAATCCACATTAGCCTTTAGATTTTTCAGCAATATTTGGGATAAGCCTGACTCAAGGTGAATAGCGTAATTAGGGGTGTTGAAAGGTAATCTAAAAATTCGCTAAAAGAAATACTTTTGCATGTTTTCTATTTCTTTTAACTGTTAGTACACTTCATTCCCATTACTGAGACAACTATTTATCCATTTGATGCGTAGAGCAAAACTTTCACAGATATATCTCCAAGGAGGATATTCCTCCAGGTATGTGGTTTTCTACATCGTTAAAAAATAAAGCAAAAATGAGAGGGCCTAATACACATCCTTGAGTTGCACCTCTAAATTCAATTAATTATTGGATATCAGACGCGATGAGACTTTAATTCCATGCATGTAGCAACCTAGTATTTGCCAACTCCTTCCTCCTATTATTTCCTGGAAGTTAAAGAAGCAACTGAACCGATTTACTTCCTTAATCACAAAAAGTTGGCAGCATTGATGTTTGGAGCCGATGTATCGGGTTTTTCAATAAGAGCGCTACAAAAGTTTTTTTTAAATAAAACAAAAACGGTTTTGGATATCAATGAAATTCTTTATTCCTGTGAAAGTACGTTCGATGCCATTATGTATGAAACTCGATTTCTTTTGCATAGCCACCACGGGCACGCTTGCAGAAGTCCTGATGCTGAACCCAATTTTCGAACTCAAGATCTTTTCGCAAAATTCGCCACAACGACGTCACAGAGATGCCCAACGCTTGAGAACGACGTGTGAGAGACATATTTGGGCTTTCTGCAACTGAAGCCTCAGCGGCAGCAATATTCTTGACACTATATGGGCACTTCTTTGTCTCACTGGCACGGGAACATTTTGTACTGTGCCATGTGGATTCAAATTTTTCCACTAGACGCTCAATTGTTGATCTGCTAGGATGATTATGGTGACCATAAATTGGACGTAGCGCTCTTAACGTTGAGGCCACTGACTCCGAATTTCGGTAGTAAATTTTAATAATTTTGACTCGTTGTTGGCTCGTGCTCGTATATATTTTCATCATGAAATGGCAAACCTTACTGAAGAGAAATGTCAAAAGAGCGGCAAGAAATATGGCGTCGTTTGCTGTCCCTGTTGCTCTAATTTTGTAGCGTCCCTGTTGAAAAACCCTTTACATAGAAGAGAACAAGAATGAGGTCTCTCTTGATTGCCAACTACCGATTCAGCAATATCTTCGAACTATACCTACTTACTCGTAATTACTTTTTATATCTAACTACATACTGTGCTATTTAAAACTTAAACTAAAATCAAATTGAATTAAATTGTAATTTTACTTAACTATAATTTTTACTTAAATGAATAAATTATAACGTTTAAAACTATATTAAACTCTTTCAGCCTTATTTATTATTTTTCACTAATACTGGGTTCAACCTCGGAATAGTTAAACCGAGCCGAAGCACTTACTTCGTGTTTACGCCACGTCAAACAAATCCTTATTTAATATATATTTTCTTAGCCGTATTAGCTACGCCTTCCTTATGTCAAATATACTGGGAAAAAAGTCACCAATCTAAAACTCTGGTTATTATACAAAAACAAAAACCCCAGCTGATTTCCATTATTATTCATTTTATTATCATTGTATGCATATTGGAAATTGGATACATTTAAAATTGGATTGTATAAAGTTCAAATCCAATAAATGAATGTACCAACCAAACCACATTGCGTACATTGCAAACCCAATACCGTACAACTGTTAGAGCGTTGGAAAAAATAAATAATTTATGCAAAATATCTTTCCTCTTTGTCTTAGTAAGAAACGAAAAAAAAATTGCTTACACTCCTTTTTGTAAATTTCACAAAATGTCATCTCAAAATGACATTTAGATACTAAAACGGCCTTAAACCTCCTATGAACCAGTTTTAGCTTATTCCACCGCTATTCTTCGTGCATTTTCATTATAAATAAAGTTTTCAGGATTAGAGCCGTTGTAAAGTCGAAGCAACTTTACTCCGTCGCGAAAACGAGTTAGTAAATAAGGCATATACATAATTAAATTTCAGAACAAAAAATCACAGCATGCACCAAAATAAAGTCTGAATTTAAAGAAACCCTTGGCAACTGAAATAGACTCAGTTTTATTCCTCTACTAAACCGAGTTTAAATCAAGGTTTATTCAAGGATCATAATTTGTACAAATAACCCCTAAGAAAAATGAACAAGATATATGAGCCATTTTTTTATTTAATTTACGACTGAAGACCTTAAGTGTGATTTATTTGTTAATATAAAAATAGAAAACTAAAACTTCATAATGTATGTATTTATTTATCACACTAATTACTAGCCTTACATTCAAATTTCTAATTTATAAATTATAAAATTGGAAAAAAGATAATTTGAATTTACTTGAAGAATGAGTTTAGTCAAACAATATCAAATATATTATGTTTAAACATTTTATTCAAAGGAAAATAATAAATAAGTAAACAATCAGCCAAATTTCTCAAACTTTTTTGGGAAATGTTAAAGTTAATACGAGTTAATAAAAGTCTATATTACCGTTTAAAAGTTATAAGTCTATAGTACCGGTTGTAAGGAGGAAAATTCATAGGAATTTTCGCAACCTAAACCTCTGAGCGCAAACCTCAAAAATCTTTTTTGCACTTGTTTTAATTTTAATTTTTAATTTAATGGCAATCACAATGGGGGTACCAGATCTGAAAAGTATATTCCAGAATGGGTCGAATAAATGATACAAAAATCCAACCTAGAATTGAATTGGCATTAATAGCTTTGGCGTTGATGTGTTTTATGATTTAAAGCTTACGATCAAACAATAGCCATGTTTTTTTGGAAAAGTTATCCGTAGAATACAGTAGGATTTTATATGAATAACAAATACAACATCCGCAGTAGGGTAACTGCCTATAAAAGGAGAAGTGAAATCCCGCTGCGGATAGAAATTTGACGTTTATTCGAGTATCGGCAGTGATCTTACTGCGGATGTTGTATTTGTTTTTCATTTAAAATCTTACTGTACTACGGATAACTTTTCAAAAAAAAAAAAAAACACCAAGGACATTTACTTAAATCGAAAAGTGACGTAAACCTTTAAAACAAATAGTTAAAAGAAAAACAAGAAGCCTACTCGTAAAACTTAAAACTATACATTTATCGATGTTGATAAACAAACAATTACGAACATACAAGTCAAAAAAATGAATAAAGGTCTGCAAATCTTCATTATATTATTTTTATGATAACACATCAAAATATCATTCAAAAAAATGACACACTTTTTAATCCAAAACAATTTAAATAAAACGGCCACTTTTTAAATTGAAAAGGGAACATATTTATCACAAACACAAGAAAAGTGGATGCACTGGTTGTATTTAAAGAGCAACAAAGCCGAACATACTATTTTACCTCTATTCTGCTTCTTTCTATCATTGAACAAAAATAACACAACTTCACTCTTTCTCTCTTATTCAAATTTACCGTTCAACATTTCCCAAAATATATTGCACCCTTTCGAACCTGTTATTTTATTTGACATTTCTTACCACACAAACCCGTTTGTTACATCTTGCACACAATTTTACAATTTGATTTTTTTTAGTCGAGACGACAACTTAAATCGAGTAGGGTGGTGCGCTCCACGGAGAACATCTCGAATAATAATAACATTTCAACGTTTTCTCTTCCAAATTCAATAATAAAAACTAACTACAAATTGTTGTCAGTGCGAGTTACATTGCTTCCAGTGGTCAGTCAACATCCAATAAGAATTCCCAAACAATTAGATAAATTTAATACTAAATCAAGCAATGGAAAGCTGAAAAACAAAACGGTAAATCGAAAATTGAGTAGAGAAAAGTTAACGTCGTCATTTTTTTTCATTCGTAGTGGTCGTGTTATATTTACAGAAAGCTGAAAGCAGCAAATTACAAGAAAATAAAGTTCAATTCAATTATGAGACCTCCCCCAGTGTTGCTTGTTAAAAGAAGTGTTGGATGAAAATTATTTAAAAATATAAATCTTGAATAAAATACCGAATTGGGTTTGGACACAAGAGTTGAATGTCTCCAAACTTCCTCCTTCCCATTATTCCCAAATATAATTTTCCTTAATTTTTGTTTTTAGTTTTTTTTTGTTCCTGTATCCGTTTTGAAAAAAATTTGATTCCCTCGAAATTATCGATCCATCGAATCGTGAAATACTTCTTAACGCCTTCTCCCCACGGCGCATCATAACGAGTGTGAGAGTGGCCGTCACTCTTCGGGGGAAAATCCGTAAAAGGAAAAACTAATTGAAGAAGTAAAAAAAAATCTGCGAAAATGTCGATTAATTCAAGGCCAAGAAGCAGCAGCAGCACCAGATTGATACCAACAACAAAAAGAACCGCATGCAGAAATGCACGTTGCATTCCCGTTAAACTGTATTTTGTAGCTGTGATATTTGCAAGTCTAATTGCTGAGAGTTTTCAGGTAAGAGAGAAGAATTTATTCGCATGTTTCTACTTTAAGTTTTGTTATAACCACTTTTCACCAGAAGTGAATCGAAAAGTAGGGCGAAGACTACGTCATACAACACACACATCTTCGACGTCTTTTGTGCCAACCTCTCAACGCTTTTAAAGAACAAGTGTCTCTCAAAAAATACTCACATCTCACATGGTTTTATAACTACCACCTATCTCTCAATATACAAAAACAAGTGAATATCCTTCCTTTTTCTCATATTTGTTGTCCTATGATGATGTCACAACCAACTGTTCCTCGTCGGTTGTCCTTGTTGTTCAGTTAATATAATTTTCATGAGGGGGCAGGCGTCAGATTCAGATGGATTGGTTCGCCGACTCCGACTGAGTAGGTACTACAGTGAGTATTTTCGTCCTTGCTAGGGGACGACGACGTTAATTGTGGAAACCGGGCTAATGTTCTTCGAAGGCTTTGATAAATACGTTTTTTGATGGATATATTAATCGATTTTTTATACAATTGTTTGTAATTCTAAAAGTAACATAAAAATAGGGAACTCAGCCAGGTGTGGGAGTTACCTACGTAGATAACGAATTAAGTGGAATCTCTTACAAATCTAAAGATTTTAAAGTGGGAGGATTTCGTTTGAAAAGCTTGGAACCTAATTATTTCTTTTGTATCTTACCAAAAAACTTTACGAACTTGCTTAACGCGCTCCCGAGCCGTTAAAAGTTTCAGTCTGTCTCCATTGTCATCTTTTGCTTCTATTGTTTTATTAACTGGATGTTTGATCTTTGAGGTTGGCGCTGGAATTCGAAGACTCATGGGTAGAGCCTTGTTGTCCATTCGCACACAATGTGGCAGATCCAATGTAGATATACTTTTTGAACAGCATCAACATCTTGTTACAGGGGTTCTTTTCCTCCATTTGCCCTCTTCCAACACAGGACCAAACCGTCAAACAATTTTCTATAGAAAAATCAGTTTATCAGCTATCCCTTTCTGCTTTTCGTCCAAAACTTGACTCCATAAGCCACGACTTGTAGTATAAGGTGTTGTAGAGCGTGCACCTCGTTCTGCTCATTTAGAATTTTGAGCCGAAGATGCAGCAGCTTCCTAGGTAATTCTTCATCTTGTCCTCGTTCACTTCAAAAATACACCTGAACCATTTGCTGCAGAAAGAGATTGAAGAAGTCATATGAAAGTGCATCTGCTTGCGGAAACCATCCAAATGCTTACAATTGTTCGGAGGAGACCATTAAACTAAAGTCTGTTACGGCGGCCTCATAGCCTTACGTTTTATTTGGAATTAAATAAGACTTCCCTATGTATTATGTGGGGTATCTAGGCATATAGATATCCAATTGGCTACTTAGCTAACTTTCCTGTTCGTTCGTCCTTCGTCAGACCGCGTCACCCTTTTGAAGGCAACGCAAGGAAAAATTTTATTCTAAAATTTTTATTGGCACGTCTAGTAGAAAATACCCTGCAATGTGAGTTGAAAGATTGGATGATGGTGGTGATTCAACTTTCGGTTGTTGGGAGTTACAATGGTCAAATCTACCAGCTAGAGCCCTTGGGATGGAGGCTTTTCCGATTCCAGTTGATGTGCACCCGTTTATATTGCATCTGGAACTGGCATGTCTGGTTATAACCGAGAATCTACATATGTGAGGATTTCATCTCGCCTCTGCTGCTTATAGCGCCAAACTCAACAAGCCCGAACTGGCGAGGAATTCTGGGACGGTCTAGGTCGTAGTATATAGGCCAAGAGAATCTAATGGGTGAATCTGAAAATGGCCGAATATTCCTAAGGTAGGGTGGGTAATGGCTTCACTGCAACAACATCCGCAGTGCCCTTGGTGTGTTGATAGTCCGTCCGTTTCGTATTAGTCCCAAAATTTTCCTGTGTTGTTTACCTGGCCTGATTTATGTATTTGTTTCGGGCAAGCTCCCCCCCCCCCCGTCCGACGACCTTTCCTTTTTCCTACCTATTGTCCTGGAACAATCTTATCCAAAATGCGAGCATTTGGTTTCGATGAGGCTCTTCTTTGTTGGACTAAGAACTACATTTTTGACTGTTCCAATTCAAGTTGATGGGTATGGTTTTAAGTCTGATATTCAAGAAATAAATGGTGGGGTGCCACAAGGCCTTGTTATGTATGGAACACTATTTCTTGCCTTCATAGGTATATGAAGTCTTCTCTGAAATTTCTTCTTGCCTTTTCATATTCGTTTCCCGATTCACAACCTGTTCTTCCCTTTTGTAACGGAAATAATAGCGTTTGTTTATCTCATTTGATTATAGCATTCCACAACACATAGCTGTATTCTGTCGGGCAAATGAAATGTACCATCTATGCCATTATCCATGAATAGCACTTACAGCAAAGAAATTGAAAATTTTCTACTTTTGGTGTGTTAATGTACATTTTTAATGGAATAATCCTATATTCGACGTAACCAAAAACACAACGAAATTAAAAGAACTACCATCGCCCAGAACTTAAGTTCAACTCTCATAACTAGGTGGGTGCCCCTATTATCCATTTGAATCTTTTACCCTAAAACTTAAAACTCAATTATTGCGGAAACTTTCGTTTCTCTTGAACACCATTGTACGCCTCATGTCTTTCGTTGTTTTATCGCTTTTCCTATCATCTGTGCTGAAATGAAATAACCATTTGCATTCCTCTCCTTAAACAATTCCGCCGTAATATTCGTCTATATAGGCGCATGATTCGGAAATACCGTCAAATAGTCTCTCTTGATTTTTCCACTCATTGCGATGTACAAGCTTTCAAGATCAATGTACATTGACACCTCTTTTTAAATACCTCCAGTAAACCATAATCGCCCTAAATGTGTTAAACCATAATATTATAAGGGAAGTAATTTTTGCGTGTTCAAATTATAAAAACAAAGCTATTTCCCCGGTGCATATTGCAGGGCGTGTTTTTCAATGTCACGCTTGACATTCCTAGACCAGTTATCCTGTCGATGAATGTTATCATGCAATTCGATGAAAAATTGTTGAGATTTGAGGTCACGACTTGAAATTCTTTTCCATGATTTGCTTCGAAGTGAGGCTCTGGTCTATGGTAGATTACAATGGTGGTTTATATGTGACGTTTAGTATGTTATGCTTCGATAGATAGTATCATCATCGCATGTTTGAAGATGGGGCTTATGAATCTGATAATTTAGTATTTAGGAAAGTTTGCTTCTTCCATACTTGAATGACGATTAGTTGTATGCACCCTACTAAATTCGCACCTTCATATTTTTGTTTCTTTGAAAAAATTAAGGAGGGAGAGCGAGGAGGTGTCGTTGAACATTGGTTTTGAAGGTTTGAAGACTGAAATGACTGGAGAAAACCGTGCCGAGTAATTTATTCTACAATCGTGTTGTACGACTAAAAACGAATCTCCGTATTTGACGATGCATCCATTTTTGGGCATTAAACTCCACACGCAATTGTTTGTAGCCCATTTAATAATGCTGCAAAGATCGGTATTTAATGAGCTTATCATACGGTACCGTTGCATTTGCACTTCCCAAGGAGATGGACATGAAATTGAGAATGAGAATTAGAAGATGAGGGTAGAGTTGTCGACAAAACAATGAATTCAATTAAAAATTGCAGACAATAGATCATTTATAAAAATTAGGAAAAGATTAGGAGCCTTGGGGAACACCTGCGTTAATTTTGTGAAGATCTGACTAAAAAACCGTCCGATACAATATGTATTGAACGATCCAGAAGGCAATTTCTAATCCGAAAAACAAGGGTTTTATTGTTATTAAACGGATGCATTTTCGATAAGAGAGCCTGGTGCCAAACTCTTTAAAATGTCTTAGAAATATTAAGCGCAATAATTTTAGGTTCTTCAAAATAATTTAAAGATCTGTTCCACTCTACGGTGAGATATGCTATCAAATCACCAGTGGAAAGATTGCCGCGAAAGCCGTATTACCAGTCATTCAGAAGCTTTTGATCTTTGAGATATTTCCTGAGTTGATGCTTGATCAGCGATTCCATAACCTTGTAAACAAGCGACGTGAGTGCAATTAGTCGGTAGGAGGAGGGGGAGGTAGGGTCGCCTTTTTTCGAACAAACTGAAGAAGTCGGCATGTAAGCTTGTGGCTTTGTTGTTATTAAGCCTTTTTTTAAGTTAATGCTACCTCTTCTTTACTGTGTGGTGGAACTTCTTTCCATTGGTTGAAAGTGCAATTCCGACTACTACTATTACTTGCTATATATTATGCCCATCTAGGAGCTCCTGGAAATGCTGCTTTGAACAGGGCAGAGCCTGTGACTCAGGTTACTTAGACTTTTTGATAGAAAATGTTTTCCGGTCTTAAAAATAAATTTGGTGTTGCAATATCTCGAAGAGAACCAGAACCTAATGACTTATTTCTCAACCATTCCTGTGTGCGTGTTATCAGAAATGGAAGGGACCTACAAATTTCTGCCGATTCCAGCACTTTACATGATAAAATATACTTTTAGAGGATTTGTCAATTCCTCGCAGGAGGCAGTACATCCCTGAAAAACTTTTTTTGGAGCGGCTAAGGATCGAATCCAAGACCTTTTGTATGACCGCCCAACGCGCTAACCATTATGCAAAGGGGTACCAAGTTCGAGTCTTAAAACCAGCAGCAAATTGCTTGATGTTTTTGTGTGATCTACGATTGTTATTGAAACGCTAAAGCATCCAACGTTGAATTTCTTCATTTGGGTAGTATTTTCCATGTGTGGGGTTAGAAGTTTATTTTCCATGGAAATCCTAGCTCTGAATTTTGTAACATGGAGCTGCAGTAAAATTGTGATTACCAGCAAAGCAAAAATAGAGTTGAACCTTATTAGGGGAACCACCATTAATAATATTTTAAATATCAGCTTTGTCATCATTCCAATATACTGGCCCTTTAAGTTAATTTAGTTTTTAAATATTCCTTAAACAATAGGCACACATATCTCGGTGTTTGAAATTATATTGAAAATACCTATTTGGCTTATAGTAAAAAAAAAGACAAATCCGCTTCCACTTTCATCATCTCCCAAGTTACATTGGTACCTTTGCACTAATAGTTCCTCATTCACAAACAAATTAAATTATTTCAAAACACAAACCACACAAATAGCAAACAAAAACTATAGCCCTGTGTGCAATCATTCAATTCACTTCCGAAATTATATTTTTCACAACACACAATCCACATACCATGTGTAACGTTTTGTAATCGTGTGTTGGTGTAACCAAAGAGTATCTAACTATAGCTAGGTATAATAACATCTTCCATATTCTCATCAAAAATTAAATTTCAAGTTGGTATGCCTTAGCCAATATTCTGCGTTATTTTCAATCTTACAAAATGCTATGGGCTCTTTTGAGTTTTTCCCTTGGTCTAAAAATAATTTATTGTATGCTCGGTCCAAAAGAAAACCTACAGAATTCAACAAATCAAATTTTTTATCATTAAATCATCTTAATAAAACCGATCAATTCAGCTCAATAAGAAATAATTTTATCAAAAGAGAAAGAAACTACCCGCTGGAGAATTAAAAAGCTTCTAGGTCAATATTTTGAACTTATGGAGCTCTTGTGTTGTTTTGATAGTTAAGCTTTAACAGATTACTAAAAATTCTAATTTATATTTCATTTACGATATTACGTGCATGCACGTAGAAATATGAACAACAAATTATGTAAGTTATAAGAAATTTAATAAGCGATAAACCTCAGGTATTATTTTGATTCCTATATAGAAATAAAAATATTAAATATGTAAATGCATAGTTTGCTTACGGCACATGCAAGTAGAGAAAAGAATATGACTGCGGCTAAGTGAAATGGAGGAAGGAGAAGAGTGAAGAGAAGCAAGAAATCAATTGTTTTTCAAATAGGAGCAACATTTTGCCTTTGACAAACAAAAGTTTAGTCATCTTTAGTTTTTAGCTTCTGTGACAATAATAATATTTTATAGTCACGTTTTTTTTTCTCTCATTTTTGCAACCGCTCGATGTGCACGTGGTGTAATGTAATTGATGCCCATAAAACAAAATCATAGAGCGGCAATGCGCATGTTAGGCAATGTGCATGTGAGTGACATTTCATTTGGTGTGGCTGTTCTAGCTGAAGGTGAAGGCGAAGGTAAAGCTATCAGCAGGCATGAGCCGGCGAATTTAATTTATATTTTCTACCTATATGTACATGTGTAGGTACCGACAATTTTCTTTTTACTTTTAAGTTTACTTATATGATTATTATTTAAATAGGTTCTCCATGTTTTTGTTAAATGTTATCGGCTTGAATGGGAGAGTTTTTAGTTTCAATAGAATGATATACAAAGTCCTTATATACCCTGTTAGTTAATGTAAGATAACTTATCGTTACATTTTTTATATTTTTATATTTATGTGTTTACACAGAACAAATAGTTTATCGTGAATGGAAGGGAATTATTCTACTGAACTTTGCGACTAAGTGGTCGGTATTTCCGTTATTTTACAATTCTCTATCTGCATAGTTTTTTATAACTTTTCCTAGAAAACAATTACGTATGAAGCTAAATTTAGTGTTTTGAAGTAAAACTTTCATATAACTTATGATTACACTAATGTTTATGTTCAAAAGCGTTTGACAAAGTTGGAGATGAAACTTTATTATCGATGTATCCCTCCTTCGTCGGCCTAAACCTTTACCGATCCAAAAATCCACTTTAATCCACAAAAATTAGCATTTATTCTCGGCGATTTTACTTGGACTTATAAGTTGATTAGTGGGGGTCTTGTCAACCCAAAATTTTTGTTAAATTAAGTTCATTAATTACATACACCCAGCGACAAAAAAAACTCGCATTGATCTATTTTCATACTTTTGTGTTTTAACGGTAAAATTCTAGCTTTTATCCAATTTTTGTCTCTTCTTTTATTATTTTGGCATTTGTTTTGACAAATAAGAAGTTAATAGAATTAAGTACGCGAGTTTTTAACAAGATCCAATATAAAAAGTCATAGTTTTGTCTGTTTGCTTTATTTGGTTATGGTTTTATCCTAAGTAGAAAAGGCTCAAATTGTAGCCTTACATGAGGAAATTTTTTCCAATAGGAAAATAGCACGTGGGGTTGGTACCTATGAGTGGAGTGTACGTAATGTTCTCAAGAATTACCAAACCAGTGGTTCAATTTCGCGAAAAATTGGAAGTGGAAGGCCTAAATCGTCAACTTCAAGTCAATAGCGTCTTATTTCCCGACTTGCAATTCGCAATCGATTTCAACATGCTGGGGACACCAATAGAAAATTTCAGTCTCAAACTGAAAAAAAAAAAAAAAGTTACAGAACTATGCAAAGACTGCTTAATAATTTGGGCTTGAATGGAGTGCGAACTGCAAAAACGCCTTTGCTTACTTGCAGAATGAAGAAACAAATGTTGTCATGGGCCAAAACTTATAAAGATTCGATTGGAAAAGATTAGGGACAAGTTCTTTTTTCGGATGAATCCGAATTTAATTTGTTCGGACCCAATGGCAATGCGAGAGTCCACCGCAAAAAAGGAGAAAAGTATTCGGATGAATGTGTTTTCTCTACTGTAAAACATACCATTCTTATGCGATGGTATGGGGAGCTATTACAATCTTTGGTGTTGGGGCCATTATTATGCTGGAAGGTACTGTTAATGCTGCAAAATACATTAAAGTCATAAATGAAAGTGTTTTGCCAACATTGGAACAATTTTCCGAGCACTGGGAATTTAATTTTCCAAGATTACTCAGTTCCATGATACCTAGCGAAAACGGTACGTTAAGACTAATTTAATGCGTTGTTTTAGACATTTTTAGAAACATGGATGAATTCTTTATATTCAGGTAAAAAATCACACAGATTCTCTTGGGATTTATGAAGTTTTTATTTTATAATACAAACTCTAATGCTGAAACAAAAACAGCCAAATAGAAGACTTTGCTATTTTGAATCAATAAATCAACAAGTCCAATTAAGTAGCGTTAACTCTTCTACTTGGCTGATTTATAAATTACTATACAGAGTTTGTATTATAAGAATACCTTCACACTAAACCTTTATAAGCGTTCAATACGAGTTGCATAGGTGCTAGAGTGCCCAAGATTCCGTTTCATTTCCGACTCTCTTCCTTAAATCCATAAAAGCTCTCTTGTTTCTGAAACGAATTCGCTTTTTTGGCTCGGTGACGACATCACCCAGGTATTTTCATATTCGTTTCCAGATTCACAACCCTATTCTTTCCGGGGACTGAAAGGGCAGCTGTTTAGTTTATTAGATTTTGATCTTGACAGCATTATACATTAGAAAAATAGGGTATCTTCTCGTCACTCGTTCTGTGTACGTGTTGGCATAGGTATGTTGTCATGGTAAGTGCAGATGGGGTTTCATGCAGATGGTCTTGGGTTCGATTCTCAGCCAGTGCAAAAAGTTTTTCAGAGGTGTATTTGACAAATTCTCCAAGAGTACCTGTTGTCATGAAAAGTGCTTATACTTTCGGAATCGGCAGAAAATTGTAGGTCACCTTCATTTCTGGAATGGTTTAGAGTCTTAAAGTCACTAGGTCTAGTTCCCCCTTTTTTATAATTCACACGCACTCACTGGTAGGGGGGTTAAAATGAAGTATCGATGAACATTGGTTTTGGTAAAAGAACACCGTGCCGGGTAAATTATTGCATTATCGTGTTGTGCGTCTATAAAACGAATCTCTATATTTGACGGTACGACGAAAATTAGACTCGAGGGTGACCTGATGAGCATTCCTAGGGAAACGGATATCACGGGTGAACTGATAAAGGGGAGGAATGCAACTGGTTACTTCTAGTGAGCATTGCTTGTGAAAAAAAGCGATATGGTGGATGGTGACTTTGATAGGTAGTTTGACTTATTTCGTATTGCGAACTGATGCAATGAAGATTAGTCGGAAGTCGTTATCTGTTAAAGTTTTGTGGGTGCTGTGCTAACCAACTCATCCACCGAAGATGCTTTTCCACCCTAATTTAGTATGAAGTCCCCGAACACTACTTTTCTGCACAATAGGAGGTCATGGGTTTGAAGCACAAATCATAACGAGGCAATAGCTTTCTTGGTTTAAAATCGATTGCCCGCAGAGAATAATCATCTAAACGTGTGTAATCTGTACAAAAATTTCGCAATTCTTTCCTTTCATCCTACCAGAATCTATCCATTGCATAGACGTTCCGGTTCTTGTTGCAATTGAAGTGATCATTATCCGGGGGTCCAATCACGTCTCTCATAACCAAACCGCAGGCATCATATATTATTCTATCTATTTTGGTGAGTTCTACAATTCAGTGGGGTCTTGTTTTAACCTGGAACTCTTTGACATAAGGTTTAGTATTAGTAAAGAAAATGCAAATACAAATTGTAGTTTCTATACGACTAGAATTTGCTAAGTAACCCATGTGGGTTGTGTTTGTCTTGGCTATCTCTATTCATTCGTTTTTGTGAATGCCTATATTTAATTTAGATCAGAGATTCGCCGCCAATTCTAGGTTCGGATTTGACATCCCTGTTTCAAACAAAATACGACGAACCGAAGTGTCATCTGAAACTGTATGTATATTTAGTTTAAGGTTTGGGTTTTTTCATTATTGCGGCCGAATTTTTTGACTTTATACTAAAAAAACAGATGCTTAGATAAAATATTCATCATTGTTATCTCAAATAAAAAGATATTAGGTCAAATTTAGCCTGGTTTTGAATTCGTTATATCATAAACAAATGCTGTAAACATATATTTTGAATGCAAAAACCCCAAAGAGCTTATTATACCTCGAGTGGAGGTCAATAATTAATTTTAAGTACTTTTAATTAATCTTATACACAAAATCTAATATATCTTGTTTGTAGATAAGTCAAGATAATAGCTATAGGACTTTAGTCTGAATCCCTTATCCGTGGGCTGAATAAACGATTTATTAAATAAAAATATCTTCAACCCCCAGTTTCGCAGTGGAAGTTTAAACTTAAGTTCAGCTGCACCTGAACTGGAGGTCAAAGTCCTTATCACAGTCTAATCTGAATATTAAGTTCTATTGAACGTAGATTAAGTAAATTGCGTTTTTTCTTTCTATCTGAATCAAAGAAAAAAACAATCAAGGAAAGTTTGCTTTGTTTCAGTTGTGATCTATGACGGGAAAAAAAATAAAAAAAAAGAAAATAAATTCTATTTTCAAATGTTTGAAGGGGTTTTTGAACTGAGGTTCAAACGACAGAATAGTGTCGTTTAACTTAAACTACAGAATGAACTCTGTTCAAGGTTTATATGAAACTGTGAAACCAAATTTGTTGTGGAACTGAAGTTTAAACCGAAAGTGGGAGAAATATATGCGAATTTTTCAAAATCGTTTATTGAATGCACCGATAAGAGATAATGATAATAAAACTCGTATTGCTTTTAAATCAGCTAACAAATGCACTTAAAAATTAAAGCTGTCTCAAAAAATACGAGCATTTAATGTCAAGTTTCACACCTCCACATGAAGATGACAGCACTTGTCAACAAGATCTAACGGCCGATTGAATCAAACGTAGGTACAAAAGTGAAAGCTCGTACACCGGCAATAGCCGATGACGGCCTATCAGTACTGATCAACCCACAAATTCGAAATTGTTCGGATTTTACGTCAGTTTGCCGGTAACTTTCTCGGAGAAAACTTATATGCTTTAAAATAGCATTAAACTTATAGTACGAGATAGGCTTAAGTGTATGAAGACGAACGTCTGAGATGGTCTTCCGAGTTTTTCCGGCCAGAAATCGGAGGAGGATTCGATTTCAGTTTACGCGAAGCATAAGGAATGTGTTTGGGCATCCTTTGACGGCCATTTTGAACGCGTTGATTTTTGACAATCGATTAAGTGAGATATTTTTTGTTTTTGCGAAAATAATATGTACAATAGTACCTTTAAAAAGCAACAGGGCGTACGAAAGTTAAAAACGAGTTAGTCGCTGGTTACGGAGGCACTGCGCTATCATTTACCACCGTGAAGTTTTGGGCATCTAAATTTAAACGTGGCCGTACAAGGTTATGAACTTTCGGGAAGTCCAAATACTGCAACCACTCACGATAACATTTGCATCGACTTAAAATGAAAGGGATAACAGATGGTTTGAATCGCTAACGATCAATACGGATCATCAAATAAAAATGGAACGATATGGATCAGAGTGACGGCTGTGTTATAAGCAAATGAATCAAATCTTATAAAAAAACAGCTAATAAGAGAAACGTGTACGGTGCAGCTTTTGATCACCTTAGGCTATACAAATGTTCGAATACAAATTTCTAATGCTTGCACATTTTAGTTGTAATAAATTATAGTTTTGGGGCCATTGATTATGTTAGATGAAACTTGAATACACCAAAAATAAAAAATTTAGTAGTTACCATAGAGCTTCAAATGGGAATCGGCCGTTTTTGACTGAGAAAGTGATGGTAGCTGTTTTTTGAGATAATCATGGAGTTTTTTGTTTTGTACCGATCTTGATGTTTTCAACTGCGGCAAAACGGCATATCTCGTGGTTACAAGGTGAAAATTCATAAATAAACGTATTGATTAGCCTTGAATCACATCAGGTTTAGATCCAAGGTACCTTTTTTTTGTAAAAGTTATACTCGGAGGACAAAGATTTTCATCAAATCAATGGGTCATAATTTGTGTAAACAATTATATATCAGTGAAAGACGGCGGCGATCACTGTTTATCGACGGTTTAAAGAGGTAGAATGCATGACTAGGAAAATTGTGTAGAGTTATATTGACACTTTGTTATGTCGTATAATGTAAAGGGTGGGCCAAATACACGTTTCTTTTTAAAAATGAAATAAAATAAACAAAATTAAATTTGTCCATGTATTATGGCTTTATTAGTTAGAGCAAGCATTCCCATTAATTATGAAACAGCATCGTTCAAGTGCCTGCCTTGGCTGGTCTTGCGACTTCCACTAGCATACCAGTCTCACGAACTTTTTGCACAAACTTGCGTACAGCAGCGCTTACTTACTTTACTTTAGATGGCGCTAACATTCCAGGGTGAACTACGGCCTCAACCAACAAGCCCCTCCAGCTAGCTCGGTCCTAGCGTAAAGCAGCGCGGTGAGTGCTATATTTGGGCCAAAACTTCTTTTCAAAAAAAAAAAAACTGTTTGGGCTAGACAGCACTCACTTTGGAAATAAGTTTTTAATGTTTCCCAACGTTGTTCAAGCGTTGTTCATTTCGTTACTTGGAGGTATGATACTGACTTTCTGTCAAGATTTAACCTATGATTTAAAAAGAAACCACTATATGGCCCACTCTGTGCAAATGAATCAAATCTTATAATAAAAACAACTTGTTAAAATAACGTGTTTGTGACATATTGAAATGAGAAAGCTGATCACACGTTAGGTGCGGCTTTTGATCTCGTTAGCCTAAAAAACTTTTTGTATACAAATTTCTAACGCGTGTACATTTTAGTTGGAATAAATTAGAGTTTTAGATGAAACTTGAAAGGGAAATCAGCTGTTCTCGACTGGCTGGCGGCTTGGAATTATCATGGAGTTATTTAAATCAATCTTTTTTTTAATCAGTATTTCTTCAAACAAGAATATCCATTACAAGAGAATACTCGGAATCATAAATAAACAAGCTCAAGGTTGAAACTGGGGAGAAACAAAAATTTTTATTACTAGACATTATTCCGTGACCGTGCTCAGCCAGGTGATAATATAATTCAACATCTTGATCAGCCTTGACTCACACCAGCTCTAGTTGCAAGTTATCTTTTTTTTACTCTATCCAGATTTACATAGGGTTGAAGCGAGCTTCAAAAGCTCTCTAATTCCTCGTATAAGGATTTTGTTTAATGAATCGAAAAGCCTTCAATCAACTGACCCAACGATTTACATGTAAAATAAAATATCAGAAATCTGTACAGCAGCATTGTGGAAGCGAAAAAATATCACGTCCAACACCTTTGACAGCTATGTATTCCAGCTGCGGTTCTAGTTGCAGCATTCCAATACCTGCAGGTAGATTTTGGCAGTTCATAACGTCCATATTGTTATACCTGTTGTTGATTTTTCTGTTTTTATTTTTTAGAAACTTAAGTAAAATCCTCATGGCCGATGGTTCGATGACTAGGTTTTGAACATTATCAAAAAGTCATATTCAATGACAAGACCCATTTTTGGATGACTAGGAACGTTAATTAGCAAAATTGGCTGACTTTGAATCGGAGTGAAAATTTTAACTTAAATTGGATGATATGGATGGGAACGACATGTGGTTGCAACAGAATGCCACACAGTTCATTCTTAAGCGGACTTTATTATGGAACGATTTGAGGCAATTTTATCTCCTGAATCAACTGGAATGGTGATTGTGAGATTTGATTTCTTCAGACTATTTCTTTTGGAGTTTTCTTAAGTTGCAGATCTATAACAATAAGCCGCAAACGATCGGTGTCTTTTAAGTCAACATAATCTGTGCTACGGCTCATATGCAGCCCGATCTATTCACCGCATATTCATCGAAAATTGGAGCTTACGGAAACGCGGCCCCCAGCGATGTCATATTCCACATATTAGCAGTATTTTATTTTCCCCCAGATCTGATCCGGATTGGATTTTGTTTTCAAAATAACATGTAAAACAACAAATACAAACAAAGGGCCTTGTGTTGTTTTTGTCATATATGTATGTAATTTTGAATGAAGATCCAATCTGGATCAGATCTGGGGGAAAATAAAACACAGCTATTATGTCATTGTGATAGCCCTTTCGTTCATGATATCTCAAAACAAATCTAATTTTTATTCAATTTTAAAAAACTATTAACCGTTGAGATCTAGTTTTGGCGTTTAATTCTCTCTATAAACTTTGCAAGGACATTATGCTCCATTTGACCACAAATTACCTACAATCGAAATAGGACCGACTTAATTGTTATTTAAAAACATCATAAAATCTAGATAACACGAAATATTCGTATTTAAACCATTAAAGTTTCGTGCCTTTTCCAAATGATACTGTTATTACGAGTATTTTAGTTATTGTTGTTGTTGTTAGCCTTAGTGAGGAACGGCCCCGAAACAGAATGTACGTATTATTAAATTGTCATTACCTTCACATTACCCTCGAAATGGAGTGCCCTTATTATATTGTTGATTTAATTTTAGGGATACGAATATTCGTATTAGTAATAGAAGTAGATAGCAGTAATACTAATTGTTATATTTATAATAAAAAATCAATACAATTGTTTTGGTCAACAAAATTGAAAACAACTTAGGTTGAACTCCATATATTTTTGTTGAAATAAGGCTCTAATATCAGTTTTCCTTATGGATTTTTATTTAATAAAGTGTGTTTGGCTATGTCAGTCGTCACAGATTTCTAACGGTAGATTGTTGACCTACACAGAAAACCTATTACATTTCTTCCTCAATATTATAGGTTTACGTGTTTTCGTATATAATAGCTTAAATACTGCCTCTCTTAAACCTCCCCCAATAATGAGTTCAACCGATGTTATTGTCAAGGGGGATGAGTGGTGGCCGGTTTATCGATTTTTCTTGACTTTCTATTGGTAAAAGCTTTTGTTGCAAAGTTTAGTAGTTATGTTTCTGACCAGCCGTGACTGATTTCATTTTCTTTTTAATAAATAACTAGGTTATAGGCAGTTGGCTCTTTTTCATATATGTATAAATACATTTAGTTGTCAGTAACAGACACGAACTTCCACCATATTGAAGGTTTAAAATTATTTCTGATTACATCAGCAATTAAAATTTATATTTGATTGTTTAAGAACAACTTTAAAAAGTCTATCGATATATGTATGTGTGTAGATAGAATTGTATAGTTTTTTAGTCATTATTATTTGTAATTACAAGTTGGAAAACAAGCCGAAATTGACATGATCATTATAGAGCAATATGTTGGAATATGGATTTTTGTTAATTGGCGCATAGGGATTAAATTTATTTTTTATTGTTTTGTTCTTGGCGCTGAGATCGTGAAAGGCAAAGGAGTAAATTTCTGTAATGAAGATGAGAATTATTGATCGTAGAGAATTATAATAAATTAATTAACTAAAAACTAGTTTTGTATATGGAAATTTAATTACGATAAATCTTAATCGTATTTAATATCCAAGCGAGATTCGCCATATCAGAATTGGAATTTTTATTTAAATCCTTTTTAGATGTTTAATGATTTTGATTTCATCGATACAAATTGATAACCTGGTGGTAATTAAAAGAACTACCATATGATCTCGTCTTCTACAACTAGCCACTTTAGTACTAAAAATCTAAGTGAAGTCCTTTGTTAAGGACTTCTATTTCAGTTGTTTTTTGTTTATATTTTTTGCGCAGCCAAGAGGTTATGAGTACCCTTAAAACGTTTGAGCACAGCGCGAGCTTCGAATGTTTCTGTTATATGTAGTTCTATCACCTATCATTGTTAAAGCTCTTTTTTGGATTCTATCCAAGAGACTCAAGTGGGAATTGAATCAGCTGCCTTAATATTGGAATTGTACTCAAGCTTTGGACGAATATACCCTTATAGATAACAACCAGATCAGAAGGGACCAACAATGACTAGCATTATCTAAGGAAATACTTAGCAGAGACGAATATGTGATCATTGCACACAAGGTGATCTGTGATGCACATATCGAGAATTGAAAGCTGTTCTGTTCAATGTAATTGCACCTCATGGATAGGGACATGGTGAGTGAGTTTCGCTTTAACGACAGGAGACAGTTTTTGAAGCATTACATTTTGAGAGGTTTATGGTTCCCCATTTGACAATTCTATCGAGATCAGATATCGCGGGAAGCACTCTTTTATAAACTTTACAAAATTGGAGTATCAACCAAAATAATTCATATTTTGAAAGCACTTTATGAGAATAATATTGCACTTTTGTGGGATGGAGATCTAATCTCAGAGGAATACGAGACCACAATGGGAGTTAAACAGGGGTGTATACTCAGCGCATTACTTTTCATTCTGTATATTAATGATTTAACTGATACTGCACAGGGTGGTATACATTTTTACGGACGACATCGTCTTCTTGAGTGATTCTGTGGATGGTCTTAAACGAATGATTAATAGGCTCAATGTGTACTGTGGAAGTTGGAATCTTACAGTCAATCTGCAGAAAACCAAAATTATCATATTTAGAGATGGAGGTGGCCGGTACTCAAATCTGGAAAAGTGGAAATCAAATGGTGAAGATGTGGAGATCGTACGCAAATATAAGTATCTTGGAATGCAAATATCACCAAACTTAAATGTTAACGTACATATAGAAGAAAAGTTAGCTGATGCCAAACGAGCTATTTCATCGATTTGGGAACGTTGCATTAAAAACAATTATGTATCACATAGTGCGAAACAAATGGTATTTCATTCTACTGCTGCATCAATACTACTGTACGGATCTCAAGTATGGGGATACAGATCTTATGAAGCTGTTGAAAAGCTCTGACTACCAAAAAATACTCCAAATTATATGCTATATCTTGAAACTGGTACTCCACCTATGTTCTTGCGTACATTGAGTATGCACTTCAACTACGTTATAAAAGTATTGGAGATGGAAGAAACAAGAATACCAAACATGATACTAAGAAATTAATTAAGAACGAGTGGAAATATTTGTAATGTTTGGAAGGAAATTGCATCGGACTGCGGAATAAAACTTGTAATTCAGGCAAACGAACAACTGACTTTGATAAGAGAAAA
The DNA here is from genome assembly GCA_911387755.1 of Chrysotoxum bicinctum. Lineage (NCBI taxonomy): Eukaryota > Metazoa > Arthropoda > Insecta > Diptera > Syrphidae > Chrysotoxum > Chrysotoxum bicinctum. The sequence continues at coordinate 51,250,074 of OU426987.1, forward strand.
ATTTAATTTGATGTTGGGCAAAGTGGGCCCGATATTCTGAGGATGCTGGAGCCTCACTGTTTAGCAATTACTACAGCAACCTTAATTATCAGCTAAATGAAAATACTTACTTTCTCAACTGCTACACTGTGGACAAAATAAGCACGATCTTCAGAATGAGGGGTGAGATAGTTAATTTAAATTTTATACCCCATCGCACTGATCTACCAACACTCTGCGAACTTTGCAACATGAAGACGAGGGAAGATATGTTTCATTTTCTTGCAGTTTGCCCAATTTTGAAGGAACTTCGGGTTATGGTGTTTTCAAAATATAGTTTAGAAGAAGTTGAAACAATAAGGATTTTAAACGGCGAACGTGGTTGGGATGTTTTATACAATAATTATACAGTAGCTGCACTGCGATACAGAAAGCGAATTTTAAAGGAGAATTTTAATAAATTTTATTATTTTAATCAATTTTTGTTTCTAAAAATAAGATATAAGGATATAATAATAATGTTGTCAACCTGGTAGACGGCCTTAGGAGGCCAAGTCTACCAAAAGTCATTTAAAACATCTTTTTCAAAATCAGAATTTAATGAGCTTATCATACGCTGCCGTTCTAAATCCACAACCGAAGAACAAGAACGTAATCTGGATCTCGGTGGTCAGTTCACTTCGTCTATGTGTGAGAAATTCAATTTGGATCACATCGACGTCCTATTAAGCTTGAAGTCCATAGAGTGATGATGAAAATTTTCATTCTTCGTTTGGAAGGATACTATTAGTTGTGATTTTTTGTACAAAGTGGCGCAAAATTAATCACCCTATCGGAAAATGTTACAATTTTTGCAAGCAAATGGCATCGTACGTCAACCTTATTTGACATTTTGTGAACTCGACATCTGCAACATGCAGACAGACAAGCAATGGAGCGTGGAATAATTGTGTCGAATTTTTTTTACCAACAATCGGGCGGTGGTGTTAGCGAAGTGTGAAGTTCCTCGTCGATTTACTAATCGTGTCGCGCTAAATGGACAAACATTCCGGCGCTTAGCTGCTCGACCCGAAAATTCTGGAACCACAGGAAACAATGCAGGGCGTGGCCGTCAGCGGATTGGTCGTTCGGCCGAGACTATCGCGGTTGTGGCTGCCGAGTTAATGCCTGCTGACTGTCCGTCGCTTGTGAATAACTGTCAAGCCATCCTCAATCTCAACAACGAAGATGACGGTTTTGTGTGGAAAATCATCATGAGGGACGGGATGTATTTCCACTTAAGCGGTTACGTCAATACGCAAAATCTTCATTTCTGGGGCACTGAAAATCCGCTTCTGATATACGATGAGCAATTACATCCACTCAAAGCCACTGTGTGGTGCGGCGTTAACGTGGGAGAATTGATTGGACCATATTTTTTGAGAATGACATCGGAAATACGGTCTCAGTTACTGGCGAAAACTACAGCGCCATGATAAACGATTTCTTACTGCCGGAATTGGATGAGCGGGGCTTGATGAACATGTGGTCTCAACAAGACTGTGCAACTGCACGATTGAAGGAAGCGTTTTGGCGACTTGGCATGACGAGCAAAATCTCCCGATTTAACTATCCCAGACTTATTCCTTTGTGGCTACTTACTTGAAATCGCGGGTTTATGCCAACAAGCCTCAGACAAGCGCTTTTAAGTTTAAAAAGAAAGTTTGGCTGGAATATTTTCAAAATCTTAGGATGATCATTGGTTTTAGTAAAAAGTGTTACTTTTAACCCCACTCTTCCCTATCAATGTGAAATAAGTAGTACTTTCAAGTACTTGACCAGTACTTGCAAGTACTTTCAACTACTTGATCACTTATTTGATTCAACAAGAATACCCCATATGCCAGAAAGTACTTGAAACTACAGGGAAAGTATTAAAAGTACTGCTCATATGTACTATGTTACTTAAGTACTTGGTAGATTTTTTATTCAAGAAAACTTGGAAAAGTAATTAGGGCTGTTCAAGTACTTGAAAGTACTGTTCATTTACTTGGTACTTAGTACTAGAAGGTACTTGCATTTTTTCTATTAGCAGCACCAGCATACTGAAGCACAAGTATCAGTATCTTATCAGGTTTGTCCGCCACCATATTACTTTGCCAAAAAGTATTATAAAATCTTTTCTGCTATGGGAAAATTAACTAAAAATGAAAAACAAACCAAAAACAAACTACCCCTTGAACGTCTATAGTTTTTTATTTTACTTTTATTCTAATTGTTCATCTACTATTTATTGCTTGCGATTTGTAAGTGGAAAAAAAACATGCTTCACACACTGACAGTCCTGAACTAAAATATGTTGAATTCTTCTGTCCTTATAGCTTTGTACCGCAAGTACAAACCAGAAAATGAAGTTAAGCTGTATAATTTAATAAGTCTTTATTTAGTGAAAATATTTTAGAGAATGAAACTAGATAAACAAATTATTATGTTTTTCTAAATTTAATAAACTATAGTGAATGATCGTTAAGTGTTTCATGAGTAATATTTATGCTGAACGTTTGTCTTTCCTTCAACAAAATATAGGTCAATCTTTTTATCTAGACCGTGTGTGTTTGTTATCAAACAGAAGTACGCGAATTCGGCATTCCAACAAGATTACGTATTAAGATTATCTTCTCCCGCAATGTCCAAAGTTCAATTTTGTTACTCATCATCCTACTACCGTTTCGACTCGACACGCGTCTGCTCTGAAGTAGATTATATGTGACATCACCACACACAGACACACACTTTTATTGAGTTGTTTTTTTCATATTACGGAACGGAACTAGTTTCTTTCTTTTTTAAACAACCCAAAAACAACAACATAAATCCCAAAAAAAAAACAAGACTTCAATACAAATAAAAAGTAGGATAGAGCAAAATGCAAAGAGTAAACTTTGTAGATTTGTTTATCTTGTGCGCCTGTGATGCTAAAAATAGCTACTCTAGATTTGTTTCTTTTGTTTACATACTGCAGCACATCTTTTAGTTCAGTGTTCGGCCGCCAACAAGAGCATGCTTTCAATGTCATCCTTAGAAACTAACAGTGCACATACAGCTGATATAATAAGCTGGGTGAGATTGGGAGGGTTGTTGGTTTTGGGACCGTGCATATCTTGCTTGGACACCAACCCCCCAACGAAATAGGTGGCTCTGCACATGAACAAGCTTAACGGGGTGTAAACCGTTCAAGTTGAAAGAGAACCCCCCATCTTTAACGACGATGGCGACGCCTGCGCCTGCTTGTGCAATCTACTACACATAAATGAGAAAATTGCATAGCACTATGGTTATTAGTTTTATTTCCGTTTTCATTTTTTGTTGTTGTATATTTAAAGCGAAAACGCAAAACCATGAATGTTTTCCAATTTTCCCTCCCAATCTCAATTTTCCATTTCACCCAATTCTAACACAAACAGACGGGAAATGGAAAGCACAATCCAATAGCAATACTCTCTCACTCCCTCTCTCTCTCTCTCTCTCTCTGGTCGTATAATAGAGATGTTTTATATTCTTTTCACTGAATAACATTTGAACAGCAAAGAACTTGAACTCTCCTTGGTTTTTGTTGTGGCGCTTTATTTCGTACTAGGTCTCGGTTGGACTGCCCTGCGTCGGTCATAGTAGATACTCGTATATAGTTCAGCTTGTGAGTGGGTATTTTTCGAAAAATCGATTTTTGTTTAAGGCGAATTGGTTATGTACTTGGAAGTTGGAAATGCAATTACAGAGTGCTAGATTATTTTTAGCTCTGGACGGAATGCAAGAGGGAGTATTTTTGGCTATGAGTGGGAGGATTGGTTTTGCCGTGGTACAAAATTTAATAATCATAAGTATAGATGTTGAAATATTGAATTAATTTTCCATTAGGTATTGGGAAAATTAGATCAATTTATACCTTTCTAACCAATCAATAAAAAAGATAATAAGGATACTTAAAAAACGCATGCTTTGGATGTAACAACGAAAAATTTTGTTGAACCAATTATTTTTTTATTAAATTAAGATTCAGTATATGTAGTATATATATACTTCATAGGGTCTATTAATAGTTGTTTATGCATTAATGAAAATGTATATTAAACAACTAATTTTTTACTTGCGATGTACATAGTCTATCTACAACTTTTCCAAAGATTAACAAACACATGTTTCTCCATGTAAAAATGTCATAAATGTTATACATAATTCTATTTCTTTGCCCGCTAAGCTAAGTGAATCAGCCGTTTTATACTATATGCTAATCCCTTACATGATAACCAGTTTGAAAATCGCATCGTAAACCAATTTTAATCGACATTTGTTACTTTGACGCTTAATTACCTCACATTGTGATTACCAGTTTGGTTTTAATTTTATCACGTTGCGCGTTACATTTTACATGCAATATCTTTTTGCAGCAGCAGTTTCACAAATTTATTATATGATTAACGATACAAATAAGAAGATGGAGGCAGGAAATGAAGAATGAGATTTTTCTCACGTTTTAGCGATTTCTCTGGTAAATTAGAGCAATGTGATGTTATTTGTTGTTGTTGTTGTTGGAACTTATTTGATTTGTTTTCGTTAATTTTGTTTAACCTTCCTTTTCGAGTGTGATTGTTTATTGGATGCGATTTGAAGGTCGCCAGAAAGATGAATATAGCCCTTGTGTAACGTTAAGTAAAATATGTACAGTGTTGGACAAAACTAAAGCACTAAAAAATATCATATTGGAAACATACGAATAAAAAGTGAAAACACTCGTGATACTTTTATAATTTTTATTTTTTCTTAATCACAACATATTATTCTAAACTTTACAGCTTTAAATTTGATTTTAAATCCTAACATATTTCTAAAAACTAAAAAAAATTAAGAAGTCATTAAAAAGTAGCGCGACAAAACTAAAGCGCATGTACCATATTTCTGTTTACAGTTATCGAATTTTACCGCTTACTTCTTAAATGCTACTACCTTCACTTGTTATTTTGTCAAGCATGTTCTAGGCAAGACAAAAAAAGTTAATCGCGGATCTTTGCACCATGCTAACGGTTAAAGCTAATGAACAATTTATAATTTAAATAAAAATTGTTAAAATGGCGCGGAATAAATATTCCAATAAATTAAAAGAAAAAATAGTGTCCGACTTTCAAAGCGGTGAATCAATTACATTTATTAGCAATAAATATGGTATAAGCCAAACGGTTATTTCTCGGATAATACATAGCTTGATTTCGTGCTCGGGGTAGTGTTCAAACAGTGCACAATGGTGGTAGACCTCGAAAAACCACGTCGCATTGCGATAAAAGAATAATGAGGTTAATCAGAAAGGAACCTTATATTACCTCTAAAAACATAAAAAAGAACTAGACTTATAAATCTCTTGCAGAACGATCCAGCGAAGAGCGTTTGATAGAGACTTGAAAGCTCGTCGTGCTGTAAAAAAGCCATTTATTTCCCTTAAAAATAGACGTGCTAGACTAGAATTTGCCAAAACGCACCCTAGCTGGACTAGGGAAAAATGGAAGACGGTTCCATTCTCGGATGAATCGTAATTTAATTTAAAAGGATTGGACAGATTTCGTACGGTACGAAGCCCGAAAGGTGAACGCCTCAATCCTGGATTCACCAAGGCAACTGTGATGCACTGTGGGGGGAACATTATTGTCTGGGGATGTTTTTCCAGTCAAGGGATCGGGACACTTCATAAGATAAGTGGTATAATGGATCGTTTCATGTACCAGGAAAGCCTTCAAATCGTCATGCTTCCCTATGCGGAGGAGAATATGCCGTTGCGATGGATCTTCCAACATGACAACGATTCGAAACATACCGTTAAATTGGTGAAAGATTGGCTTAACGAAGGTTATATTACAGTTATAAAGTGGCCAGCGCAATCCCCTGATCTCAACCCCACAGAGAATCTATGGGAAATGGTAGATCAGAGGATTCATCGAACAAAATGTAACAATTTTGACTCGCTACTTGACAACAAGTATAAACTGCCTGGGAAAACATGCCCAAACAAATAATTGACAATCTCATTGCATCCATGCCTCGTCGATGTGATGCAATTATCAAAAATAATGTTTACGACACCAAATAGTAACATTAAAACTTTTTTTTTATTTATTTTGTATATGAAATCAAAAATGTGCTTTAGTTTTGTCGCGCTACTTTTTAATAAGTTTTGAACTATTTTTATTTTTTAGAAATATGTTAAGATTTAAAATCAAATTAAAAACTTTAAAATATAGAATAATATGTTGTGATTAAGAAAAAATAAAAAATATAAAAGTATCATGAGTGTTTTCACTTTTTATTCGTATGTTTCCAATGTGATATTTTTTAGTGCTTTACTTTTGTCCAACACTGTATATTACGGACTAAGAGAAAATGACTGAAATAGAGAGAAGTAAAGTAGGACGCACGTACTAGCTGATACATTCAATCAAATCTTTTTTTGAGCAAATAATTTTATAATTGGAAATTGAAAATACAGTCGAAACTCTAATATACGGGGTTTTTGTAGCGGTTTATTATTACCTATTCATGACTTTATTAACCGGAATTCACTTGAATTTACATATGCAATGAAAACAAAAACATTTTTGAAGTAAAACTTCTTTTCTGGCGTTGGAGGTAAAAAATGTTCTATGCAGCTGTCAGTGACATGTCAAAACGACACGTTATCAGTCAAAGACAGCGACATGTTTTTAGAATACAAAATGTTTGTACGTTTATAGGTTAGAAGCTTATAGAGACTTTGCTTAAGGGAAAATAAGTTTTACTTCTACCCCGCGTACGCCAGTACACACAACCTTTTTTGCTTAACTTCTATGGGAACAAGTAAAATTCATGTTATTGGGGCGATAATCCACAAGTGTTTGACCAAACATTAAGACAGGATTTTTATATCGCAAGTAAAATAAAATGCATGACTGGGTCGCATGAACTTGCTGCTATGTAATAGACTAGGATTATTAAAAACGAATGTCATTAGAGAAAACAGTTCATAAGAATAAAATTAATTTTTTAAATTCTTTTAGAATGCATAGCCTTCTGTATGTGTATAGGTAGGTATGCAAGAACAAAAATTATAAGCCGTTGTAGTGGTTTCTTAAAAAAATAAGCTTTTATGTATATACAAAATTTTTAAAACATTTTTAACAAAAAAAATTTGGTACCCTAACTTAAAGATTTTATTATTGTACGAATAAAAATTAAATTTCCAAAAAAATACTGAGTCGTTTTTGAGATATCAAGTTTTCAAAAAAAAAAAAGTTTTTTTGTTTTCAAAAATTCAAAAGATATTTTGTTTTTAAAAAAATCATTAAGATGTCGATAATGAGATAGATATTCCAAATTTGAAAAAATAGTTCTATGGTACCGTCAGTAATATCTTAACTTCAAAACTTTTTTTTATTAAATAAAAGATCGTAAGAACTAATCGAGAGAAAAAAGAAATTATCAAAATTCTAGGCGCCGTTTTCGCGTTTGAATTTTTTTTTTAATTTAAACATTTTTTTTTGAAAATTTGAATATTGTCGAACAGTTTTTGAGAAAAAAATTATATAATATACTAATATTATATACATATACATACTGCATCAAATATGCAGTTTTATCCAAAGTGTAAATAATTGTGATAACAACTTTACCATAACTTTAAAATGTAGAGCTTCGTGTCCTGATTGCAAATATCGAGGTCCAAGACGTTTCGCAGGCAGGCGATAAGAATAGGGTACGTTTTGCACGAAGAAGGCGCCCTGCAAAACGTCTTGGACCACGATATAATATGATAATGTGTTTTACTAAGTTTCACGAGGGTGAGATTTTTACTAATTTCACATAAATACTATGATAAGTTATGCATTCGTAATAGCATAAAAGTGGTACCCACCCACAAAACATGGTTTTCGAAAATTGTTTTTTTTTTGGAAAACGGTTCTTAGAATTTTGATAAATTATTTTTTTTTAATTGAAAAATTAAGATCTTATTGACTGTAAATTCCATGGGACCGTCTTTTCCAATTTTTACTTGCGACTTATAGGTACTATAAGGCAAGTTATGCATTCGGAAAAAAAATCGAACTTGAAATTTTGATCAAAGTTGACATAACGATTATAGCGAAGACTAAAAAAGTCGGTCTCGTAATTCTGTCTGTCTGTCTGTTCGACTACACCCTAAACGGCTCGGTCGATTTTCGTTAAACTTGGTAGATATCGTTTTGAATTTTTTCCCCCACACGTTCTTTTTTTTTTTTTTTAAGACCAAAAATAACGGTACCTGCCATACGATTTTTTTTTTTCGAAATTTTAGAAATATTTTTTTTCTCACAAACTCAAATATTTAAAAAAAATGAAAAAAAATTTATTAAGTTCAAGCTAGATAATAGTTGAAAAAAAAAATCCGAAAAATTGTTATTTTGGTACCCCCCATGGAACCATTTTTTTGGTTTTTGATTTTCTCAAAAACGGCACGACGGATTTTGATCAGTTTTTTCTTCTGTAAGTCCTCAATAGTTTGAATATTATTGTGAACTCAAATTTTCAAAAAATATTTTTTTGGATTTTTAAAAAAAATTAAAATTTTTTTTTTTGAAAACTCCATATTTCGAAAACCCCATGCTTGAATTTTTTAAAACTTGATAAATAAAAGTTTCTAAATATAATCTACAAGTAATGAGAAAAAAATTATTTGAAAAATGAAAATAACGGTACCCTCCATACAAAAGTTAAAAAATGGTTTTCGAAAATGGTATTTTTCTCGAAAACGGTTCCCAAAATTTAGCTTTTTTTCGAATTTTGAATTTCTCATTATCGGCATAACGGATTTTAATGACATTTTTATAGACAAGCTTCTAAAAAGTTTAAGAAACATTGCATTTCTAAACTTAAAAAAAAAATATTTGTTTTGAGTTTTAAAAAAAAAATCTATTTTTTTTTTTTTTGGAAATTTGATATCTCAAAAACGGATCAATATTTTTTTTGTAAATTTAGTTTTAATTCGTACATTCATAAACACTTTAAATTGGCGTTCCAAAATTTTTTCTTAAAAATAATTTAAAAATTTTGTATGTATATAAAAGCTTAGCTCCAACTGCTAAAGGAGTTGTTTTAGTTATTTAAAAAATGAATTTTATCCTTATGAACAGTTTTCTCTAATAACATTCATTTTTGAAATTCTTAGTCATTTACATAAGAGCAAGTTCGTGCGATCCAATCGTGCGTTTTATTTATTATTTATATACGCTGTTTTATCGTATCTGTTAAGATTATTCATCCAACTGGATCCGGATCTTAATTTAGATCCAGCACTTTTCGGATAGTGTCAAATTTCAACTGTCCTATTTAACTATCCGAATATCCGACACTATTCGGATAGTTCGGATACAAAATCTGAATACTTTGAAGAATTTCAATAGGATTCATAAAAACCAACTAGATCCTTTCTTATCTTTGAACTCAATTCAAACTGGATGATTTCAATTCCATCTACAGTTTAAGACGAGTTATGGTATCCAAATGGCTTTCAACTCCAAAGCATTTCTATCGAGTCCAAACTTCTAAGATGTTTCAGATGGCAGAGGGAGCTTTGCCGTGAGAATTCAACGCACTAACAATTATATAATTACGGTATATACGAGTACTAAAGAATAATTTTACGACGAACAAATTTGTATGTTGTTTTTACTAAAGCCGGACGAGTATTTGTATCTACATACATATGTACTGTACATATACCCTTTCAAAAGGAAATTTTAATGTATACTTACAATTCAAAAATTGAATTTGATTGATTGCAGCTGGTGTCCTTCTACAAAACAATTTAAAAACGAAAATCCAGAATAATAAAAAAAAATCTGATTATCATGTGTTTCCTTGATTGAAATGGTTCTCCTTTATGTCGGAATGATATCCATAATAGTATGTAATTTCCCGAAGCTCTCAAGGCACGAAATTATTTTGATTTACTGAGTGAATGACATGAAAAGTGAAAGGTAATTATTATTCTCAATGTCAGACAAGAACACGCATTTCTTCCGACTGAATCTATCTGTTTTACATCAATTTTTGAATAAATTTTTTATTTCCAAATACGAATCAATTTTTTATAACGTGAGATGGGGTAAGGACAATATCTACTAGTTTAAAAGAGTTGCTCGTGAGTTGCTTATGCAAGTTAATGTTATGTTTCTATTGACTCTCATTACTCGGCATGTGCGTGAACGATGATATTTGTTCGAATGACCACATTCTCGAGATCACCAAAAAACCTGCTAATTGCTTAAGATTTTTATATCGATGCAAGAAAACCTCTGATCTAGCTATAATTTATAAGGCGTTTATGCGAGGGCGGTCCGATAAGTACTTAGCCTAATACAAAAGAAAAACAAACATTTTGGAAAAGTGGCGATTTAATTCTGAACATAGTTTCCTTTTAGCTCGCTCGATGTCCTTGATCCAGCGATGCTGCAACTCCTTTAACAAATCCGAAAAATAGGTTTTTTCGAGGTCTGCAAAGTAGGCTTCCGTGGCGGCGATGACCTCCTTATTCGGCTCAAATTTCCGCCCAGCGAGTAATTTTTTCAAGTTTGGAAACAAAAAAAAGTCGCACGGGCCAAATCTGGAAAATACGGTGGATGGGGCAGCAGTTCGAAGTGCAATTCGACCAATTTGGCCGTGGTCTCACGGTTGCGCTTGTTGTCCGGAGTGAGCAAACGCGGCATCCATCGCGCCGAAAGCTTCCTCATGTCCAAAATTTCATGAATGATATAGCCCATGCGGTCTTTTGAGATGCCTACTATTTCAGCTATCTCGCGCACATTTGATCGCCGGTATGCTAATACGAGATCGTGGATTTTTGACCTGTTATCCTCCCCATTTTCGGGGCACCTGGGAGGGGCTGAAAACCGATGTTCGACCACGTTGAAATTCGTTATAACAATTTTTGACGGTTGCCATCGAAGGAGAAGAGTCACGTACGCAGCATCCAAGCGCTCTTTGATTGCGCTCGGCGATTTCCCTTCCAAAAACAAGAATCGAATCCCGATATTGCTCTTTTTCCATTTTTCTAAAATTTGGTCAAAACAAAACTACGAGTCCGATTCAGCTGAAATTTTGACAGTAGTCGTCTATAGAGAATGTACTTACTTACTTATCCGGCTCCCGATCCATGGAAGGTCTCTGCCTGAGATAATGCGGTCTTCCTTCGGTGGCGATCCCTCGCGAGCTCCCTCCAGTCGTGGAGACCAAGCGCTCTTGCGTCTGTAACCGCCTGGTCCCTGTAGCGGAGGTTTGATCTTCCTCGTCGTCTCGAACCTGGGAGCTGGGATTCGAAGATTTTCTTTGCTGGAGCATTGTTGTCCATTCGCTCGATTTGACCGAACCAGTATAGTAGACGTGTTTTGGCTCTTTGGACTACATCCACATCTTGGTACAGCTCGTATAATTCACGATTGAACCTTCTCCTCCATTCGCCCTCTTCGCATGTATGACCAAATATCCGCCGAAGAATTTTTCTCTCGAAAGTGCCCAGTATCAATTCCCCTTTTTTACTTATCGTCCAGCACTCGACGACGTAGAGTAGGACTGGTAAAATTAGGGTTTTGTATAGCGTGCATTAAGTCTTTCGAGAAAGTAGTTTTGAACCCATTTGTTTGGCCAAACCGAAGTAGCAGCGTTTCGCTAGGGTAATTCTTCGTTGGATTTAGACTAAGGTGTTGTTCGTGGGATTGATGTTTGTTCCGAGGTAAGTGAACTTGACTACCTTGAAATTACTGCTACCAACAGTGACGTTTTGTCTTAAGCGATGGACAGCTCACCTCAAGACCAACGCGTTTCGCCTGTTCATCAATTGCTGTGAACGCTTCTAGCACAGCTCGCTTGGAGTGGCCGATGATGTCGATCTCGTCCGCATAGCCAAGCAGTTGGGAAGACCTGTTGAAGATAGTGCGTTCCAGGTTAACAACACTCTTGCGCACTATCTGCTCCAGGACTAAGTTGAAGAAATCACATGATACCGCATCTCCTTGTCTGAACCCTGTACATGTCTGAAATAGCTTGGACGAGCTGCTACCTATTTGCACGTTGCACCGCGTATTTTGTAACGTCATGCGGCATAGCTGGATCAGTTTTTTCGGGATCCCGAGTTCCGACATCGCCAATAGAAGCTCTTGGCGACTTATGCTATCATATGCGGCTTTGAAGTCCATGAAAAGATGGTTGGTCTCGACTTGAAATTCGTTGGTCTTTTCCAGGATTTGCCTCAATGTGAAGATTTGGTCTATCGTTGATCTGCCTGGCCTGAAGCCACACTGGTACGTGCCGATTATAGTGTTGCAGAAATAGAGAACGTACTTGATGATAGTAAACCTCTCTTGCGATACTGGCACTATCGGGAGGTGAGGCTAAGTACTAATCGGACCACCCTCGTAGGGGGTGGCTAATTTGCAGCCCAAACTTCCCTTTATTAACTGGATAGAATTCAGAACAGAGTTAAAATTGATAGGAAACAGAACTATCATGTAATAATTCCCATCTCTTGAATACCCTTAAAATGTTTCATGTCTTTCCTTTTTTTATCGCTTCTTTTAAAAGAAATTCTTATTCGTAAAAGCCAGTTGCACGCCTCCCCTCAATTAGTTCACCCGTGATACCCGATTCGCTCAATACTTAATTGGCTAGTGCTACTCGTATGTTTAACATTATAAGGGTCTCAATAAACCTTTGAGCTCGTGTGAATAATACAAAATTCCAAGAAAAAAGTATATTTTTTTGGACGGGGAGGAATCGACTTTCACGGACCGCGGAGATATTTTCGGCCGATCTTGCGTCCCTTTGACGTACGAATGTTGGCTGATTGATTACCGGACAGGTCGTGTCAAATTTGGCCAACAAACGTTGAAGAGTTTACTGTGAATGTATAAAAGTTTTATTTGATTTGCCATGTTGATTTGACCACAAAAACTGAATAATAAACAATATATTTGACAGATGTCACTAAAACAACATGGTCGCCATAGGTGGCCAAACTCAACCCGCTCCAAATAAACAACCCTTTACAATAATGTTATTGGCATCTGACAGTGAAAACAAATGGTCTTAATGCTTATAGAAAGAAATAATAGCGCAAAATTTTAGACAGCTTAGTATAATGTATTAGTATGATACTACTTAGCCATTTGCTAAATTTTAAGTAGTTTACTAACTCATTCTTAATTTTGAACATTTTCTAACTAGTATTGTGCTAAGACTATTTTTTTAATAAATTTCTTCTGAACACACCTAAAACAATGACACTTCGTGCAAAAAGCTAACTAAACAGACCTTTTTTGACGTTTGTAAATGTCAAAGAGTCATCGGTATTCTTTAATGAAAGTGTACTCGTTTGTTTAAAATTTTTCGATTTTTTTTTAAGTTTTAACGAACACACGCTGGTTGTTCGTCAACGAACCTGATACCTACATAATTAAAAATAAAAAAAGAACAAATTACTCAGTAGTAAGTACAACAAAGTGAATCATATGCGTGACAATTGAAAATATCGGTTATGTATGTCATCATCACCTATATCTGCTTGTGGGTTATTTTTCCAGAAATCTATTTTATCATTCTGTGCGCAAATCGCCCATACGATAAGATTGTAGGTTTCAACTTGCGTTTTCTGCTCGTTTTGCAAATTTCATTGTCAACTTGAATCGAGTGCTCTTCACAATTATATCAAAACATACGAGCATACAGCTATACACACATGTCAACAATAGCTCGGTGCATTTGCACTTAGTAGAACCAAGCCCCTAGCGCCAATACGCAACTGCAGTTCGCACAGAAATAAGAACTCACAATAGAACGATCGACGCGCGCTTTTTTGCGTAGCAAATTAGAAATAAAAATACTACAAGTTTATCTCTCTTTCGAAACATTCGTAATCTTGAATGGAAATTGCTCAAAAGTTTTTATTTTTGTTTTCTTCTTCGGTTTCTTTTGATGTTAATGTTTACTTTATATTATGTTGTTTGTTTATGTGTTTGTATGTATGTTTTTCTGTTATTTTTACTCACAGTTCGCAGATAGCTACTTCCGAAACATTTAGCTTACGTTGCTTGCGCTTGGGTTTATGGCTACGTGGAAAACAACGAACTCATTTTGCAAATACTGCTCACGTAATACTTTTCTTTAACTTCTTTAGATGTATTTATGCATGAATGTGTGTGTTTGTTTAAAAGTTGCTGTGTTTTTCTCGAAATCAGTTGAATAAATGAGTCAGCTGTTATTGAATTTCGAGTTCCAGTGTACCGGGAGAGTCGGAGATACGGACAGGTATCGGTTTGCAAAGTGAAGTGTCATTCATAATGACATTTGGCTGCGGATTTTATTAGTTAAAAAAAAAATAAAAATATTCAATACACAACGACTTATTGTTATATATTTGATGATGTGTTCTTAAGAATGCAAACTTTACAGGAAAACCCTGGGTGTGGTGATGTAAGAGAAGTTATGTCTTCGGAAGCAAATAGAAGGCAAAGTGTTGAGTCAAACACTCCTGATTTAAATTGGAATGCATACGTCTCTGAAGCTATCTTATTTCAGTGTATGAGATTGACTTTCATCTCTTGCAATCGAATGTCTTTAAGAGAGAAGTCCTTACATATTGTATGAATGAAGCCGTCTTTAAGAAAAAAAAGGCCGGAAATACTAAAATTTAAAAATTTAGTTAGTGATGGAATATTTGAAGTCCTTTAACGTTGTTTAATCTTTGTGTGAAGCATATTTGCAACTTGGAATTACCAAAATCACGAACGCATGTTTGCATGTTTTAAGCAATTTGCTTAAGTGCCTATGTTTAGCAAAATACAAATCGCGAGTATATTTTTCTATGTAATCTCCCAAATCACTGAAAATTATGGACACAATCAAATTGCAATTGCAGCACTTGCCGTAATAAAGTAGGACTGAATTTGTTGAAAATAGAGGTTCTAAGAAACACATGATAGCGCATCTACTTGCTGAAACTGCATGTTTGAAACAGACCGGAAGAGCTATTCTCTAGTTGCACCGTTTGCAATGGCATAATGCACAAATGGATCAATTTTACCGGGTATCCCAACTTTCCTAATGGTGCTGGTAGTCTAGTTTTCGGCACATTCTTCCTTGCACTGATATTTATAGTTGATGATTTAATGCATGGTTCCTACAAAAACTTAATCACTGTATTAGAAGAGTAATACTGGAAAGTCGTCAGACTCTGCGGCCTGATGTTCTTAATTTTTTTTTTTATAACTTCTATACTTGGTGATGGAACTTTGTTCTTATTGATTGATTTAAAGTGGGTTGTTTTTTGTCATATTACTGGCTCAACGTGATCCACCATCTTGTTTCGAAGAGCCTACGTTATGCACTTAAAACTAGAACATACTAAGGTAGACCTGTAATTATGGTGCTGAAGCAGTAACTTATACGATTGAGTGATCGTCCAATCCCTTTTTTTTTATAATCTACCCGCGCTCAAGGGATTATGATTACCCTTTAAATGTTTCAACACAGCGCGAGCGTGAAGTTAATGAAGAGAAAGAAGGATAGGAAAGATGTGTGGCACGATGTTCTGAGACTGTTGGTGGTTGTCTCAGATATTTTTATCTCCAGGGATGGCGGCTGAGCTAAAGCGGTGAAATGCCGTGTCTTATTTCTATGTCGCTTATAATTCACATTATTTTATTCATGTTCATCCCTTGCATCACACATATCGGTAAAAACACTGCAAAGAAGTAACCGAAGTTTGTCCTAGTGCCATTTCTTCCCGTTGAGAAACGATGTCAAGTCTTCATTTTTGAAAATCGTCAATGCCGGCAAAAAATTCTCTTCCTTATGATTGTGCTCTAAATTTAGCAGAGGAAATGAATGATTGTGTCCTTTTCCCGCTGGTTCCCACAGCTATGACAGTTATTGTTGTGAGGGAAGCCTTGCTTAGCTGCATGCTCTCCTATTGGCCAGTGTCCGCTACAGGTAGCATCGATCCTGGCTATATGTCGTGCCTGGGTCTGTATATCAGATCAAGTGTTTGGATTTTATTATATGTAGGTGCGCCTTTTTAAAGTACAGTAAGTTAAACTGCCCCACCTGCGGTTTGAAGAAAAATTGAGAGAGTAATTGAATAGTAAAGTTGTGTCGAAGTCTTTCGTCAAGACACCATCATTCCAGTCCTTTTCTGATGGGAGCATAACCTTAAAATTGATGCTCAATTTAAGGGTGCACGCTGAAGCTACTTACGTCGTTTTTTAATATAACATCCCGATGTTGTTTGGGTGGCGAGACTCTTCAATCTCCATGTTCGATCTCTTCTGTCCACCCAGGACTTCTTGCTTCATGCCTCTTGTTGCTTTTTTTCTTGTGCTGCCGCATATTCACATGTCACTTCTTCTGCCACTTTTTATTTGCGATACACATGTATGTATATAGGTACTATGTATGAGTATATATTGCAAGTATACTCGAGATTTCGTTAAAATGTCTGTTCGACTAGAGTCTAAACGGCTCGGTTGATTTTCTTTTAAATTACCTGCCATACAAATATGTACATAATGTTTTTCGAAATTTTAGAATATATTTTTTTATCAAAAACTGTTCCAATTTGTTTTTTAATTTCATTGAGTAAAAGTTTGCTAATGGTTGAAAAACAAAAAATACAACATGAAGGATGTATCAATGGCACCAACCATAAAGTCATTTATTCTAACGGTAATTACCACAAAAATTAAAAAAATGGATTTTGAAAATTGTATTTTTTTTTTTAAAGATGGCACCTAGAATCGATAGAATTATTTTTCGGTTGCTTAATTTTTTTTTATTTTAAAAATTCTATATCCCAAAAACGAGTCGATGATTTTTGTTTTGAAACTTAATTTAAAAAAAAAAAATATATATATATAAATGGTTTTGCAATTGGCGCAGGTAGACAGTTTCATCATCATCATCGGCTCGACAACCGGGTTCCGGTCCTGGCCTCTTTCAACAAGTCTCTCCACCTATCCCGGTCTCTAGCCGACGCCATCTAGTTGCGCACCCCAAGGCTTCGGGCGTCCTGGTCTACGCCATCTCTCCAGCGCAAGCATGGTCTACCACGCTGTCGTCTACCATAGAATGTACCACAAAGAACTTTCCGAGCAAGTTCCTCTTCGCTTATGCGAGCTAGGTGCCCTGCCCACCGGAGTCTACCGAGCTTAATTTTTGTCACGATATCTGCTTAACGCAGCTAATAGGTCGGAGTGCCTTTTGCTAAGCACCCAAGTCTCGGATCCATACTGGCAGGACCATGGTCCTGTACAGCAGTAGACAGTTTAGATTTAGATTTAGATTTAGACAGCTGTACATCAAGATTATCTTTTAGTTTGTACAGAATATAAATAATGATACATTTATCAGTTTTATATATGTATGTATAGGTATAACGAAAAATTCAAGACTTATAAAAATTAATTATTAACAAAAATTAAAACAAATAATATTATGACAAAATAAATATAATAAAAGAGAAGAGAAAAAAATCAAAGATTTAAAAAATTTCAGTTCAATTTAAAAAAAAATCAAAACAAAGCTAACAAAACTTTTTGTAATTGTTTCCAGTGCTCAGGTTTTCAGAAAGAACAAAATATTGCCTGCGTGAATTCAAAGAGGCAAATTTGAAGGAGTCTCAAACAAATAGTTCGAAGTCTTGCTAACAATAATTTTAAAAAGATTAGAACAGCTTCGATACTTAAAGAAGTTTTCCAAATTACAATTAAGGAGCTGATATACTTGAGATGAAATTTGTTCGAATCTTCGCAGGTTAAAAACTAAGCTAGCAATAGAATATAAAGCGACTATTAACCTTTGGATATACTGAGAGCTTTTGTTTTATCCGGATTAAGTTTGAGTCCATTTATCTTAGACCAATCGAATATTGAGCATAAGTCAATATTAAATATTAATAAATTTTATTTTAGTTATATCTTCTTCGACTATTCCAGGGAAAACTTATGAATAGTAGTTCAATATCATCCGCATAAATATGAAATTGACAATGAGACAAAACAAATGGAAGATCATTTATGAATAATGAAAATAGAAAAGGACCAAGGATTGACCCTTGAGGTACACCGATATCTATATCCATCACACGAAACAACTTGCATGCAATTAGTCAAGTGTAGGAATAAATAAGATTTTTAGAAGTGTCAGAAAAATTAAAAAAGTGTCGTCAATTTATCACAGACAAATGGAATAGTCAAGGAAGGTTATCACAGATGTATAATTATTGTGCAAAGCTTGTCTAATATCATCAGAATCTTTAATAAGGGATGAAGAGCGGCTATGTCCTGATCGTAAAACTGATTGAAAGGGGTTAAGGAGATGTTTTTTATCAATATTTTCTTTAACTTGGTTGCTGATGAAGAATATCGCCTACATAATTATGGTGTTAAAAATATGAGTTATATGAGAACGTATAATGGGAATAAGAATTTTTATGAAGTTCCGCTGAATATTGCCTAGTCCTGTGGATCTAGATTTTATGGAAAATATGACATAGCCTACCTCATTTTCATCCACTCTTAAAATAGAAAAATTATCATTATATTGTGGGACACAACCTCTTTTTGTGAAAACTATAGTAGGAGTAGACAATTTTCATCGGGCAAAGAACAATTCTTTGTAAGGCCAATACTTTTGAGTTCTTCCATGTGAATTTGAAGGATTTATTTGCAATAAATGTTTTTCTTAGATTTTATAGGAATTGTAACTAAGTAACGTGAATTTTTAAAACGCTTAAGCATTTCTGGACAGCGAAAGCGTTTCCACCACCGTCTACATGCTTCATCTCTTCCCTTCATTGCATTTATGATTCCACGGGAAAGTCAAGGACAATTGCGAGTCTTTTGACACGATTTATTATGGGAACATGCATATTAATGAGAAATTGAAGAAATGTTTTCGCTACGTACCATACAGCGGACGCTTGAACGATTTGCGGTTAAGGTTATCTCTAGTAGAGGTAACGTGTATTGGCCAGGTCATGTGATTTGCCCCGTTAGACTTTTTCTTGTGGAGTTTCCTGAAGTCGCAGGTCTATGCCAAAAAAACCACAATCGACTGATACCCTTAAGCAGAACATAATAGGCCATCGCTTAAATTCAGCCGGATCAATGCGGAAGAAGCATTGAAAATTGGACCACTCGGATCCGTGCCACCGTAAGAAGCCGAGGCGGCCATTTAAATAATGCCATATTTCATACTTAATGACATATGTACACGGGCCTTTCAAATAAAAAAGGAATTTCGTTAATACTTCACAGACAGCTTGTTATATTCCATTTCAACATCTAAACGACCTTATTGTTAAAACTTTTATACAATTTTTAAATCCCAAAGTACTTGTACATACGATCCAGTGGTACATTTCATTTTCTTCTTGAATTGGAACTGACGTTTAAATCTCTAATTTTATCAGAAAACTTGAATATCATACAAAATACATTTGTCACGTTCTACTGCCGCATCGCGCCCCCTTAACAATATTTTTCTGTAAATAATGCAAACGCTCAATTGATATGAATATTCAATTTCACTTGAATGACTGTTATACTCGTAAAAATGGCTTCCACCAAAGAAACATCAATAAAAAAACAAATAAGCAAATAAAACATCAATAAATGATATAATTTTTGTTTGTCCCGTTCCCAGTGCCAGTTCCACCAATTGCACAATAATTGTTCACAGCATTTCCATGTACTTGTAATTTACCTTTATTTTCCACAGGGTCAATGAAATGTCAATGAACAATTTAAACTAAACGAATCTCTTTGAGAAATTCCATTTTGCATTCATACGAGTATACAAAAAAATAGTGACATTTTTTTTTATTCTTTGTTTACCTACGTTACCAACTTGTCACAGTTTTATAAGTTGACCTTTGAAAAGTCTGAATTTTACCACTCATGCTACTGGCAAGAATGCTGCAGAACCGGCTTTGGTAGGCAACATAGCTTTATTTTATTTATATGAAAATCAGATACACACCAAAACGAGGTAAATGACACATAATGGCATTTATGGCAGGGAAATTAGTATTTTTCTTGAACCTTAACATTTTCGATTCGAAAGAAATTAATTTCTTAAAAATTTCTTATGATTTTATAAACTTAGCAATGGGAAGTTCTAATAAAATGCCAAAGCTCCAGCCAAAATCATATAACAGTGGGCTTACGTATCTATAGAGAAAGCTTTTGTTCTTTGACAAGTTCAATTAATATAATGAGTTGGGTCAATTGATTCATTCCTTCGCTTAGATCAGATAAAAACTGGAAAGGCTAGCGACAATAAATTTAATTAATTCGAATTAAAAAAAATCCAGACATGGTGTTTTAGAAAACAAGTCATTTGGGAGATACCTTTTTTTTTCTGTGTACAAAAGAGCAAACTTTAGTAGGAATTTCATACAACTTACAAGCCAAATGCAAATAACGAAAACGAAAGCTAAATACCTGACGATAATTAAATTAACTTGGAATACCTGATCTTTGAGGCTTGGTTAAGTTGGTACAAGCTATGGGAATGATTTTGTCTGATGTGTGGTGGGAGGAGAAATGCAATTCTAGTTTCTGCGTCATCTTAAATTTTTAGAACGTAAGTATACCTAGTCTAGCCATAAATACTGAAACGACTTAAAATTGCAATAAAAAGAAGCAAAACTACACTTTAAAGAAAATTCTTTTTGTTATATTTTGTACATTATATAAGAAATAGCACGTGTACATTTTTATTCAAAATGATCGCCTTTGGAATTACCACAGGCCTTCCATCGGTCCGGCCAAAGATCAATGGCGGCACGAACCCTTTCTATGGGAAAATTTTGCACTGCTCTCACAAGGGATGCTTTAAGCGACTCAATTGTGTGGTGTTTCTTAGAGCAGGCCATACCCTCAAAAACTGACCACAACTCATAATCCAGAGGATTCAAATCAGGGCTAGACGATAGCCAGTCTTCAGCCTTTATAAAATTCTCTACGTTCTCTTCCAACCATTTTTGAGTGGTCTTGACTTTGTGGCCAGGAGCAGAGTCCTGTTGGAATAACCAGGGCTTGTTTTTAAAAAGAGAATTGCTTAGGATTCACCATAGTCTCTTAAACGGTATTTTGATATACTTTTGCCAATGTTTTGGTGCCTTTTTCGCAAAAATGAAGTTCAGTAACCCCTTGATATGAAACACCCCACCAAACCATTACGTACGCCGGATGGTGACCTCTCTGCACTCTGGAAACCAGTTGCAAAGCTTCTTTAGAGTTACGTGCATAAATTTTGTCGTTTTGCTTATTGAATTTTTCTTCAACCGTAAAATTTTTCTCGTC
Source organism: Chrysotoxum bicinctum (assembly GCA_911387755.1). Classification (NCBI taxonomy): domain Eukaryota; kingdom Metazoa; phylum Arthropoda; class Insecta; order Diptera; family Syrphidae; genus Chrysotoxum; species Chrysotoxum bicinctum. The sequence goes on from OU426987.1 coordinate 51,271,442, forward strand.
GGTAAACAAAATGTTTCGATATTTTTTTCCTGCGTACCGTGATAGTAATTTTTTTGACTTCCGTTCTCTATTTTTTTTAATGACTCTTTAAGCAGATGTCCTGTTGGTTTGCGGTACGCACCACATCCAAGGTCATCTTTTATGATCCTTGAGATTGTTCTGAAAGCAATATTCATCTCACGAGACAACACTTTCTGCTTCCGAAGTGGATTCCGACGAATTCGAGCACTCACCGCTTTGATGGCATTTTTTGTTTGAACTGAGCGCGGGCGCCCCGATCTCTGGCGATCATTTATTCCTCCAGTTTCTTCAAATCTTTTAATGGTACGATACACAAAAATACGGCTTATTTGTAGCGGCAACAAGGTTTTCAAAATTGACTTCGCATCTAATCCACATTTGTGGAACGCAATTACTGCAACTCTGTTTTGCTTATCTCCCCATTCCATGTTGACAGCTTGAAATTAAAGCTTAAACTGAATAATTCTTACAAGCGAAAGACGTGCTCCACACTTAGCTTTAAAAAACAGAACGGTATTTGCTCTCGCAAATATGTTATACAGGGTGTTTCAGTATTTATGGCTAGACTAGGTATAAATAAAAAAAAATCTGGGGAAATACTCGTACTAAATACTTAACTTAAGATGTGCTGAGATATATAATATATGTATATATATTAAAATTCTGATTGAACATCGAACATCTGGTCTGAACTAATTGTTATGTTTGAATAGGTTTTATCGAATGAATCGATTTTCTTGAAATTTAATTAATATAGGTGTTTCTTTAAGTGTTTCCCTAAATATCTCTAATATGAGTGACCGCCATCTTGAATGTTTTGAATTTTCGAGGTTCAGTGAAATATCGGGCTAAATATTGGTTTTATTTTGAAAGCACTTGAAGGGTTATGACTACCCTTAAAATGTTTGAGAGGATTGAATGTTGGAGAGGATTTAATAGTGGATACCGATGGACATTGGTTTTGAATGTCGTAATGGGAGGTAATTATTGATCCGGGTAAAGTATTCCACGTTCGTGTGGTGCGGCTAAAGCCTAGTACTCACCTAGCGTGAAATGAAAAATAAATACGTTCCAAATTACACGCGAAGAATAAAAATGAAAATAGAATAAACTTTTCCACGTGAATTTTTGATACTCACTTTGAATGAAAAAAAATGACAATTATTTTTAAACTGATTCGTCCTTTCTGTTTATAAATTTTCAATTTTTTTATTTGAAACAAAATATTAAAATCAACTGACAAATGTCACAGTTTTCCACGTTGCCTTAAACTTTTTCCTGATGGTTGTACATTGCGAAATGAAAATCATAGCGTGGAAAAAGTTGTGGAACATATTTGTTTTTCCAATCCACATTTTAGTACTCACCTCTCGTTGCGGATTTCATGCCAGTGAACCAGCAGTCACTTTTATATGAAATTTTCATTTTCACTTGAACTGAGTACTAGGCTTAAGGAAAGAATATCGGAATTTAACAGTACGTCCAAAGTTGGGCTTAACTAATACGCATTCCCTGAAGCGCGAGTATTGCGATTGAATTGTTTTGAGGGGAAGAATGCAACTGGATATTTCACTAGAACACTGTATATAGAAATAACGGTAGTGTAATGAAAGGCTAAAAACATTACGGCGGTTATCGATTTCTGTTATAATTCTATCACATAGAAATTTTAAAGCTGTTTTTTTTTTTTTTTTGGATTCTATCCAACACGAATAAAATAATGTGAATTATAAGCGACATAGAAATAAGACACGGCATTCTCCGCTTTAGGTCAGCCGCCATCCCTGGAGATAAAATATCTGAGACAACAACCTTCAGTCTCAGAACATCGTGCCACACATCTTTCCTATCCTTCTTTCTCTTCCTTAACTTCACGCCCGCGCTGTGTTCAAACATTTAAAGGGTAATCATAATCCCTTGAGCGCGTGTAGATTATTAAAAAAAAAATTTCAAGTGAGTTATTAGAGTAGCTGCCTAAACATGGACATTATGAAAAATTATATAGTCGAGCATTAGACGAATAAAGGCTTTATAGATTTAGGCCAGATCAAAAGTTGTGAAAAATTTCTTGCACCAAACATTTGTGGTGGGTTCCGCTTCAACGACAGGATACAGTATTAAGGTTTTGAAGCTTTAAATTCTAAGCGGTGCATATGGTTCCCCATTTGACAAGTTTTTTTTCATTATTCACACGCACTCAAGGGTTTATTGTAATATTTACTGTTTAACGAGCGAAATTAGGAGGGATGAGAATGGTAGTGTCGATGAACATTGGTCTTGAATGTTTACAAATTTAGATCGCAAAGGAAAACCGTACCGAGTAAATTATTCCATAATCCTGTTGTGCGGGTAAAAAAAGAATCTTTGTATTTGACTATGGGACAAAAAATTAAATTAAAGGAGGAAAAGGTAAAACGAGCACAACACAAATTTAAGGCCAAAGCCTAAACAGTTTAAAAACTTTTAACTGATACACTACGTACCCAGCAGCTTGCTTCAATGGATACCCTCTAGCCGCAGTACTCTGTATTTGTACCACATAGCCAACGATAGGCGAAAAGAATCAAATTTTGTCTGATATTTCAGCTTTACTTATCACATTTGTGGAAAAAAGCAACTGTAAATGACTATTCACATGAGAGCGACCAACGATCAACGAATAAAAAAAGAAATGGGATTTAAAACATATGTGTAAGCCTAAATTCTTCACAAAAACTTTGCAAAAGGGTAGAAATCTAATTTAATTTAATGTTAATACATATACATATGTATATATGTAATATGTATATTGGGGTTGGCCGTGGCGCGATGGTTGTGTGCTCGCCTGTCACCCTCATGATCACAGGTTCCATCCCTGCCGTCGTCTATGTCGCTTTAATTCCATTAAAACCTTTCTTAAAATTGTCATCAATGGGTTTACTGGTTTACTCATACACTCAAAAAATTTCGTGTGTAAATACTACTAATTCATGCGTGCATTCTACGAATTTTATTCGTGGTTTTCAGCCACGAATAGTATTCGTGGTTTTCAGCCACGAATAGTATTCGTAGAATGGACGTTTATTAGTACATTTTACGAATATTTTATTAGTATTCGTAGAAAAACAAACGTATATTGTACGAATACCATTCGTACAATGTACGAATATTATTGTAATATTTGCCATTCGTATATTGTACGAATATCATTGTAATATTTACTAATGCCCTCGTATTTCATTCGTAAATTATACAGCTCCATTCGTATATTGTACGAATATTATTGTAGAACTTACTACCATTTATGTTCTCTGAAATTTCCTTAAATACCTATTGTAAGAAATAATAACAAAAGGTATTTATGTTGTAAGTTAAAAATAGTTTTTTAGTTCATTTTATTGTCATATCGAGCCTTAACCGCCATTTTATCGTAAGCGACATTTTTTACAAAATCAAGTTAATTATGCGATTTGACAGCGAATGCTATTACGCATCTTTCCATATCATTTATTTTTCAATACAACTTTTTAACAAAAAGTTACACAGAAAACAAAATTTATCGTAAGCGACACTGATATTTTCTATTTACAGCTAAATATTGCAAATGACATAGTAGGTAGAGTGTTGTTGATATTTAATCAGCTTTGCTGAATTATCCAATTGATGCTACTTTTGTATCAGTGTACCCATCGGCCACCGTAAGGAATAGTTCATTTATAGGAGAGTGAGTAGCTATCATGTTTGGATGCCGGGAGAGTTCATGTACAATGGTCAGTTGCGTACGCAGAGAAGGTTAAGTATTGAAAACCTATTTAAAAATGCGTAGCAGGGCATAGTTCATAAAAACAAAAAGTCAGTCAGCATGTACCATCATAAATGCTTAGACAATATTGGTGAAAGGGGTTATATAATACGCAAAGTTTTTAAAAGTAGTTTTATTTCAATATTTATTTAGATATGGAAACAAATGTGGAAGGATGAAACCGAAAGTGCAATACCAGAAACTGTTCTAGCGTCGCTTCCATTTTGAAATCGGAATTTGTATCCTCATTTAAGAAAACATTTGAAGTTCTTTGTGTGCTACCATGTGACGTCTGCTAAGCCAGAACGTTCATTTTCAACTTTGAGACGATTAAAAACGTGGCTGAGTGCCACAACAACTGAGACCAGGCTCAATGGATTAGCTTTGTTGAACTTAAACAAAGAAATCGAAGTTAAACCTAAAGATGTGGTGAATGCATTCGCAAATAAAAAAAAAAAGAAGAATGGATCTAATTTTTTCACCAAATTACTCGTATCATACTTAAATCAGTTTTTTCAGATGAAAAATATAAAAAAAAAAAAGTTTACAAAGAAATAAATGAATAAAATTCATTTCATACTCGTAACTTATTCATACATATATGTGGTATTTGGTAGAAACATGATAATTCCATAAAATGATTTGCATCCTTACATTCACTTCATATCGAGCTGGAACCTAAACGGGTAAACCGATTTTCTTAAAATTTGGAACATAATTTTTCAAAGAATATTTTCAAAAGTTTTCCAAATTTGAAGAAAATCAGTCAACCCGTTTCAGCCCTAGCTCCATGTAAGGTGGACGTAAAAACGCAAATTATTTTATGGACTTATAATGTTTGTACCAAACACCACAGTATATGTGGTTGATAATAAGAATGTCTTTCATTGTTTGATAGTTTTAGTGATACCTTGAGGTCAAACCGTATTTCTGCAGTAGCTAGTAATCAACATCTTGAATGATGTTATAAGACCAAGTTGAAAATTTCCCAAGCAAAGTACCTTGATTTGAAAGGGCTTTATGAAAAAAAACTATTCCTGAACGGTATCATGATGAGAACTTATCTTTGAGATTTAAACCTACGATCAAGGATGTCTTAAGTTAAACCGACGAAGAAAATAACAAAGACAACTAAATACTTAAATACCCTTGAGTTTTTTTTTAATTTTTTTTTTTTTTTTAATTAAGAATATTTTTTGTCGCTAGTTTTTATTAATTTAAAAATAAAATAATAAATTCCAATAAAAATAAACAAATAATGTGAATTTTTCATTAAAATAGGATTTTTTTTGTATTTTTTTAATTTTATCGTAAACGCCAAAATTTGATTATGAGTTAATAGTTAGTGAACACAAAAACTATCGTAAACGCCAAAAACGTTAAAAATAACGTAAATTTGGCAACATCAGTGTTCAGTTTATAGTCACTTAATTGCATTTGCAAAAATATAACTGAATACTGAAAATAAGCTCGTTCGGATTTGTAACTCAGGAAGAAAACAAAAAAATGTATTTCCTGTAAAATTTATATTTTGTCGCTTACGATAATTTGGCGGTTAGGGCTCGATATACATATATATGAATAAAGCTAAAAAATAATTATGTTAATTAATTGACCAATTTTTTAAATATTTATTATTTGATTTTATATCAGGCTTTTTTGGTCACGTTCTTCGTTATGCAAATAAAAAAAACTTTATTTCATATTTCTTTCCCTACGTTTCGTTGGATTTTCCCAACTTCTTCAGGGGTTGTTTTATTAAATATGAGATTTTGTTTCTTGTTACATTTAAATTAAAAACACATTAAATTTTAAATTTATAAAATGAAATACAATATTAAAAACAAAGAAAATAAATAAAAATACATATAATGACACTACTGGCAATAACTTTAAATGAAATAAAACAAAACAACATTTGAACATTAATTAATTAATTAATTAAATAATATTGTATTTTCATTTTATAAATTTAAAATTTAATGTGTTTTTAATTTAAATGTAACAAGAAACAAAATCTCATATTTACAACCCCTGAAGAAGTTGGGAAAATCCAACGAAACGTAGGGAAAGAAATATGAAATAAAGTTTTTTTATTTGCATAACGAAGAACGTGACCAAAAAAGCCTGATATAAAATCAAACAATAAAAAATAATTAATTCATTATAAATATAATTAACAATCAAATTAATATTTAAAAATTCCTCATTTTATGTACTTAGGGCCACTGAAAATAGATTTAACATTTAAAATTGAAAACATTAAGATTCTTTCAGGAAAAAAATTCCCACATATGTATGCTCTGCTACTTCTGGATGATGTATTTTAAATATAAAATAAACTTTAAAGCAAATGTATGTCTAGGTACTTACCTCGTCTTTTCAAAAAAAGCAGATGTTAGTCTTATCCACCACTGCAGCACTTTATAAATAATATCACGTTTCAACGTGTTGACTAATGGAATACATTTAATTTTTAGAACTGAACACATATTATCTTTTTTACTCATGATTAGTAAATAATACTAATGCACTTCATGAAAATACGAAGTTTTTAGTAAATTCTACGCATAATGCGTACGGTCTACCTACGAATGAATTCTGTCTACTAATATTAGTTTTACTTAGTAAATAGTACGAATTTATTAGTAAATACTACGAATGCAAAAGATTAAAGTACGAAGTCATTCGTACGAGAAATTAACGAATGTTATTAGTTATATGTACACGTACACAATAATTCGTACAATATTTTCAAACAAATTGTTTACTTCTTGTTTACGAATGAAATTAGTGTATTAAACGAATAGATTCGTGGATAGTACGACAGTTATTAGTAAAATTTTACGAATGCATTCGTAGATATACGACTGTACAAATACTTCGTACATCTTACGAATATTCGTACAATGCACGAATATTTTGTTTACGAATATCATTCGTAGCCATTTTACTAATAAATTTTTTGAGTGTAACATGTTGTTCAGGCATAACACTAACAACATGTAATTGAGTTAAACTAGTATGCCCATCAAGGATGAATACCAATACAAAAAATAATGTGAATTATAAGTGACATAGAAATAAGACACGGCATTTCTCCGCACTAGTTCAGCCGCCGTCCCTGGAGATAAAAATATCTGAGACAACCACCTTAAGTCTCAGAACATCGTGCCACACATCTTTCCTATCCTTCTTTCTCTTCATTAACAAAAAAAAAAAAATTGAGTATTGCTACGAACTGTCAAACACTATTCGCGTTCCACGTACCATCCACACTGCAACGAATGAATTGTTCGCGCGCTACTACCCTCAAAATCATTCTAAAAGAATTTTCTTGGTGATTGGTGACAGTTTGTTGTCTAAGTAAACGCCATTCGCGACGAATAAAAAAATGCATGTGAACGAAATATCAAGACGGGTGAATGTTTGTTAATTCGTCGGTCGTTGGTCGCTCTCAAGTGAATAGTCCTTAACAGTGAAAACTAGAACAAATTTGCTCACTCGTCGATGTATTTTGTTGTTTACCAAAGTTGACCAACCATATGTGCATTAAGGCTTCGTAGGCGCCTTAAGGTATGCAACGTTTTTCATATTACAAGATGAATCCTCGATGGTATGAATACTAAAGTATTGTAATATTTTTACTAGGTTCGTTAAATAAAACTTATTACTCTTTTTAGTATTTCTTCTTTATTTACACTTTCCAATTCAAAACAGTAAATCTCAATTTATAGTCAACTCAAATACTTTTATTCAAATTTATATCACACTTGTTTAATGACACAATCCAATAAGCAATACTTTTACACACTTTCATAATCCAAAATAAACTGTGTCTGGCTCACCGTGAACACTACCTTATATACTCCAATTAGTTGTTCTCGAAAGTTCTTGTCTTGGAATGTTCTAGATGGTTGGAATAAGGGGAAATACATTTGACATTGGAAAAGAGCTTTTTGTTTCTTCCATAATTTATATATGCAATTTTCCAACAGATGGCGCTGTAGTAGTATAAAGCTCTGTTCACAACAGTATTCTCAATACTATGCTATACTGTGTTCAATTTATATTTGCAGTACAGGCCTTATGGGAGAGCTTTTTCAGAAACACTGGTGCCTGCTGCTGTTTGCACGGCACCTTAACTTAAAAAATTGCCACTGAAATAAGAAAGAGAATCACTGAGTTAAATTAAAATTGTTTGTGTAATCTTCTTTGAGCTCACGTACAGCCCACTATGACCTATCTGCTTTTTTTTTAATTTAGAAAAAAATTTAACTCAGGATTTTCATTAGTTGACATACAACACGAATGAGCAGCCTACATGAGAAATTGAAATTTTTTCCTCGGTTCATACAGACATTATGAAGTATCTTATTTATTTCGAAAACGGCTCAAATGATAACGATACAAAAAATTAAGTGTAAACCATGCCAACAATAGTCTACAATTGGTAAAAAAATATTATTAAAAGCACCTCGCGTAGAACGTTTTTTTTTTATTCTTTCTCATTTTCGACTATCCATTTCGATCAAAATTTTTATACAGGAGTTTCTTTGATTAAAATTACAATAAAATTACTGTAAGTATATATAATTTAATTTTTAAAAACAAACGCATACTACTTAGAGTGAAAATAGAGAAAATGAAGTAGTTTTGGTTTTTCTTGTTAAATTGAAGTAGGTTGAAACAGAGATTTTCAAAAGGAAGTAGTTTTCAGTATTTTGCTGATGGATGGACGAAGTAGGAAGTAGATTTTTAAATATTTTGAAAAAATAAAAGAAGTAGATCTACTTCAATTGAAGTAAAGTGATACCACTGCTCAACACACATTTTTTCTATAAATATGGGAATTATTAATATTTCCCCTAAAGCCGTCGATAATTTTACTTCAAATATTCAAAACTTTGGCGATTTGGTTGGTGCCAAGAACTTTTCGTTTTTTAAAATCGTTGCCATTTTGAAATCACAAATTGGAAAATATTTAAAAATCATAATAAACATCAATATGACAATGAATTTAAGTAAAACTATTATCCTCTTTATGGCGCTGTTTTCACTAAATAAATAAATTTGGTGGTGCAACTGCTCGGAGTGAACCGGGACTCCTCTCATTCCTGTTTGCGTGTTACCAGGAACGGAGGGGACCTACAATTTTTTGCCGATTCCGAACGGCTAATGAGCAGGGCTGTCGCTTCATTCTTTGAGAAAGCAGTACTTCAAGAGAAAAAAAGCAGTATGCAGCAGTACGGCAGTAAAATGAAACTTTTTTTCATATTTTTTTTTAAATTTTATTTTTAATTTTATTTTTAATTTTATTTTTAATTTTATTTTTATAAAAAAATAAGAATACGCAAATTAATATTTATCTCATTAATATGTTTTTTTTTTTTTTTTTTTTTTTTGTTTTTTTGAAAAATATAAGTTTTTTTTCTCATGAAATTCACAATTAACAAAGAATTATGCAAACAAAAACTATCATTGACATTTTTATGTATATATGCTTTGGATTTAAATCTTATAGGTAATATTAATGAGTTTTATTTAAGGAATCTCTAGTTTATGTTTTTATCAAATTTACGTTTGAAAAAACTCACTCACACGTAGCACTACAGTCTGTGTGGCAAAGCAAGTAAGGATCCTATAAAAATTTTGTTATATTATTGGAACGATCTTCTCCCAAACCATTTCTCAAATTTATGTTAAAACTCAATATTTCGTAAACCACATACTCGATTTTTTTTAAACTAAATGCAGAAAGAAAAATTATTTCATCTTACAATAACGGCGCCTATAGGAAATAATGTTAAAAAATATTTTTCGAAAATCGTATTCTTCTCGAAAACATCCCTTAGAATGTTTATTAAAAAATGTCTGTACGATCTACAGTTTAATACAAAAAAATTAAATTAAGTCATTACTGACAGTACCTACAGTAGAACCATTTTTTACTTGCGATATAGGTACTATAGGGCAAGTTCTGCATTTGGAAAAAAAATCGAACTCGAGATTTTGATCAAAGTTGACATTACGATGATAGCGAAGACGAAAAAAGTGGGTCCGGCAATTCCGTCTGTCTGTCTGTATGTCTGTATGTCTGTACCTCGAACTACAGCCTAAACTACTGGAGGTATTTTCTTCAAACTCGTTACTTAAGGGTCTTCGGTGATTCCCTAGAGGAGAAATTGAAATTTTTTTTTTAGCTCCAAAACTAAGGGTACCCTCCATACACCCGTAATGCAAAATCTTATTTATCTCGAAAACGGCTCTAACGATTTTGATAAAAAAAAATAGGTGTGATATTATGAACATGGACTACATTTTGGTCAAAAAAAAAATTTGGGGGGAAATGTTATTAGGGGTACCTGTCATAGAACGGTTTTTTTAATTTTCGAATTTCTCACCAACGGCTCTAATGATTTTAACCAAAATTTTTATGCAGGAGCTGCTTTGCATTTGAAAAATTATAAACTAAAATTTTTTTCGAAAAAATAGTTTTTGGATTTTTAAAAAAATAATTCAATTTTTTTTTTGAAAATTCAATATCTTGAAAACCGATACACGATTAAATTAAATACTAACAATTTGCATATCAATTTTTTTTATAAAAATTTTAAGGAAAATTTAGTACACAAAAAACATGTTTCAGTGTGTCTGTATGTCTGTACCTCTCACTACAGCCTAAACCACTGAACCTATTTCTTTCAATCTCGGTAGTTAAGAGTCTTCGGTGATTCCCTAGAGGAAAAATTGAAATTTTTTTTTTAGCTCTTAAACTAAGGGTACCCTCCATACACCCGTAATGCAAAATCTTGTTTATCTCGAAAACGGCTCCAACGATTTTGATAAAAAAAATTAAGTGTGATATTATAGACATGGACTACATTTTGGTCAAAAAAATTTTGGGGCAAAATGTTTTTAGGGGTACATGCCATAGACCCGTTTTTTTGATTTTCGACTTTCTCATTAACGGCTCTAAGGATTTTAACCCAAAAGTTTTAGCAGGAGTCCCCTTAAGTTTAAAATAATATTGTATATAAAAATATTCCAAAAAATATTTATTGGGTTTAAAAAAAAAAAAAAAAAAAACAAAAATAAATCAATATCTTCAAAACCTATGAACGATTATTTTTTGAAATTATTTCATAAAACCAAGATTATTAAATACTTAAAATTCGCATCCCACATTTTTTTTCTTGAAAAATTTTAGAGACATTTCTTATATAAAAAATTTATTTAATAATAAAACGATTTTTTAAGGTTTATTTGCATAAATTCATACTTTTCCGGAAACCAGACGGCAATTTTATGCATTTGAACATTATTATCTCATTAAATTCATGTTTTATATTAATAAAATGTATCTTAAGTTCCAAAGTACTTTTACATAAGAGCAAGTTCGTGCGATCCAGTCGTGCATTTTATTCTATTTTTACTTGCGATATAGGTACTATAGGGCAAGTTCTGCATTTGGAAAAAAAATCGAACTCGAGATTTTGATCAAAGTTGACATTACGATGATAGCGAAGACGAAAAAAGTGGGTCCGACAATTCCGTCTGTCTGTCTGTCTGTCTGTCTGTCTGTATGTCTGTACCTCGATCTAGAGCCTAAGCCACTGGACCTATTTTCTTCAAACTCGGTAGTTATGGGTCTTCGGTGATTCCCTAGAGGGGAAATTGAAATTTTTTTTTTAGCTCCAAAACTAACAGTACCCCCCATACACCCGTAATGCAAAATCTTATTTATCTCGAAAACGGCTCTAACGATTTTGATAAAAAAAATTAGGTGTGATATTATGGACATGGACTACGTTTTGGTAAAAAAAAAATTTGGGGCAAAATGTTATTAACGGTACCTGTCATAGAACCGTTTTTCTGATTTTCGACTTTCTCATTAACGGCTCTAACGATTTTAACCAACAATTTTCAGCAGGAGTCCCCCTAAGTTTAAAATAATATTGTATATAAAAATATTCGAAAAATTGTTTGTTGGGTTTTTTTGTAATTTTTTTTTTTTTTGAAAAATCAATATCTTCAAAACCTATGAACGATTATTTTTTGAAATTATTTCCTAAAACCAATATTATTAAATACTTAAAATTCGCATCCCACATTTTTTTCTTGAAAAATTTTAAAGAAATTTCTTATATAAAAAATTTATTTTATAATAAAACGATTTTTTAAAGTTTGTTTGCATAAATTCATACTTTTCTAGAAATCAATTTGATTTTAAATTCATGTTTTATATTTATAAAATGTATCTTAAATTCCAAAGTACTTTTACATAAGAGCAAGTTCGTGCGATCCAGTCGTGCATTTTATTTACTTTCTCATTGTGGGCATTATCATATCGAATTTTAATGAAATTTTTTATACAGAAGCGTTCAAAAAGTTTAAGAAACATTGCATGTCAAAACTTAAAAAAAAAGAATTTTAGAATTTGAATTCTTAATTGAAGTACTAAAAAGTGTTTTACAAAATTTTAACTATACGTATACAGGAGTGGCATGTGGTAGATTTTTGAAATTTTATGAGTTTCGTTAAAAGAGTTTATTTATTGATTTTTGGGTATGTTCGTAGAGAATGGTTTTGCGTGCATTTAAATTAAGCTTTGAAGATTTTGTATGGAAAAGTTGACGAGAAAAAAAAGCAGTACTTCGGCTATGTTTGCAGTACGGCAGTACGGAGCTTCAAAAAGCAGTACAAATACTGCAATTGTAGTACTTCGACAGCCCTGCTTATGAGCAGCGCTTTCCATGACAAGAGATACTCTTGGAGAGTAACAATGTTACTACTGATGTCGTTTCGTTTAGCTTGACATTAGAAGACAAACTTATCAAAAAGTGGACAAGTACTGTTTCTTAAAATATTTCATTCTATGTATATTTTGTAAGATAAATATTCTTATTATATTACTTTTGTTATATGTATATAATTTCTAATGAATGTTTTTATTTTTGTTTCAGGTAAGCCAAGGAAACAGTAAAAACCAGTGAGTTAATACGTGTGTGAGAAGGAAGTGAAGGAAAAATAAAAATAGTACCTAGATATTTCATTACTAACTGAGTTATACAATCAAGCTGTTGAACTATCTTGCTTAAAATTAAGAAAATATTTTCCTCTCAAAAATTGTTTTATAGATTAAAAAACAAAAAAATTCTTTGAATGAAAACTTTAGCTTATGTTTTCTCAAAATCTCTAAGACTGATTTTCATCATTTTTTTTTTTTTTTTTTTTAATAAAAAGTTTGAATATTGTGAACCCGGGTGACTAACAGTTTTTCATTTTTAAATTTGAATTACTTTTAAAATATTTTTTTTTTCATAGAATATTTTAGTCAACATACCTACTTGACTCACTTTGAAAGTGTGATAAGTCGTAAACAAAACAATTAAGAAGTTGTGTTTAAAAAAAAAAATCTAATTGGATTGCGAAAAGTCATCTTTCAATTTCGGATGACTTAGGTCGATGGACTTTAAACTCATTAAATCGTAAAGCACAAACAGTAGGTCTCAACCAAATGCCAAATAAAAGCTGTGATTTTTTTTTTTATTTAATATAATATTTTTATTGGTTTTTTCTCTCTTGTGTTTTCCTGTTTCGATTTAAATAAAATACAAATATTAAATAAAATAAATATTTCATATGTCTAAAAGGATATTGGAAAAACCACTCAATCTCGTCGGTCAATAGTTTGAATATGAAAGTTTCTTTTCCAAATCACATTTTTTGTTCAAAAGTCGCAATGTCCTTCTTTTCTTCATAAATAAACCTTTATACAGATTCTCTTCAAAAAAATGAATTCTATTTATTTTAAAATATATCCGACGTAATATCGGGTGTTTTTGTTCATTGAAAATTTGACCAAAACGTAATCACCCACCTTGACATTTTAATCTTTGTGGTAGATCATTTTTTCATAACGTACTGTGAAATACAGAGATTCAATACTCTACCCAGATCTATTTTTCCTTCCCATTGTAATATGCAGAAATTTAAAAATAATGTGCATCGGTATCTCCTTTCAAACCCTTTCTTGTTTTCCTAACGCTCCTACTGTGATAATTATTTTAAGGGTATTAATAACACCTTGAGTGTGCGCAAATTGTATTTATAAGAAAAAAGAAACTCATCGATTGTTAATTTGCAAAGTAGTAAAAAACTTTTTTGAAACAAAAATCGTTCGTTTATCCAAAAATAACCGTACTCTCTATACAAGTGTTTTCGAAAATCAAATTTTTTTGCGTAAATGGACTCTATAACTGCAATACTTTTTTTCCAATTAATGTTGATAGAGTGGGCTTCAGGTCAAATGAAACAATGTTTTACAATGTCACAACGTTTCGTCCATGTATATGGACATCATCAGGTGCGATCAATGGTTTAATAGTTACATTTATATTACATTTAAAATTTTTGAATGGAAACAAATACTGTTCACATGAACAGAAGTCTAAACTCGAGGAAAAGTTTCACTTATATACATGGACGAAACGTTGTGACATTGTAAAACATTGTTTCATTTGACCTGAAGCCCACTCTATCAACATTAATTGGATAACTAAAAAAGGTCACATTTCATCTTTTAATAAGTATACTTTTTTTCCCTTGCTTAATTTTGCTAATTTTAAATTAAGATATTAACAACAATACTTACCGTAGAACAATTTCAAAGGTAAGCTTTACACAAATTTCAAAATTTATTCAAATACATTATGAATTGTTTTGAATTTTGACCATTTATGTTTTCTTGGCCTACTCTTCTTCAATTCAAATACAGAAAAAAAAATTGAAATCAAACGAAAAAAATTCCTACTTTATTACAGAATCATACAAAAACATATTTATTTATCTTATTCTGATTATTGGTAATCTTTGACCTTTCAGTTAAATCAAGCATAAAATTTTACTAAACATTAACATTCACTGATGTATAAATATTTCGAAGAATTTGAATAATAAAGAAAATACCAAATATAGACAGTCAAAAGACAGCAAAGTCATACATTTTGTCTTCCATTACAGAATTGATTAGACTCGTACCTGGTACGTGCTTATAAGTCAAATAATTAAATACTCGTATGAACGCTTAGTCATAAAGAATTATAATTTATAGCAATAAACCGTTTTATATATTTTTTTTAACACAAAGTCCACTTGGATATCTTTACACTTCCAAGTCTAGTAATACACATGTAATTACAATGAGAATTTAAATATTTCAAATGATGTGATTACTCAAAGTTCTATTGTGTATGTTAGATATTTGTTAAGATTTAGAAGTTTTTAAAAAATTATAATTTAAAGCAATAAATCATTTTTATAATTCTTTTAAGAAAAAAAGTCCACATTATCAATTAATTTTTCTTTACAAATTTAAGACCTTTTGGGTTACCTTTTTTCCAAAAATAAAAAATACAAATACAAATATGACAACCCAAACGTAACTGGGCTATAAATAGCCCAAATCTAATCTCGGGCTATACTTTTATTGTTTGAATAAATAATACAAATAAAACACCCTTGGCATAATGGTTAGTGCGTTGGACTGTCATGCGGAAGGTCTCGAGTTCGATTCTCAGCCGCTGCAAGAAAGTTTTTTTCAGGGGTGTACTGCCTCTTGCGAGGAATTGACAAATTCTCCAAGAGTATCTGAATCGGCGATTGTTAAAACAACATAAGTAACACATTTTTCGAAATCACTTTTATTATGGTTTTGCACTGCTTAGGGGTAGAGCTATAGGTTGAGAGCAAAACTAGCATAATTTTATACCTGAAACACACAGAAATTCGAGCGCGAAATCAGCATTTAGTGTTAAAACAACATATCTGTTCTGCCATTTTGACAAATGAGTGCTAAAACACATTTAGTACATGCAAATAATTTCTTTTTACACCCAACGCTGGCAAAACATAGTAGGCCAACTGTTGTTTTTACTTGCGATATAGGTACTATAGGGCAAGTTCTGCATTTGGAAAAAAAATCGAACTCGAGATTTTGATCAAAGTTGACATTACGATGATAACGAAGACGAATAAAGTGGGTCCGGCAATTCCGTCTGTCTGTCTGTATGTCTCTCTGTCTGTATGTCTGTACCTCGATCTAGAGCCTAAGCCACTGGACCTATTTTCTTCAATCTCGGTAGTTATGGGTCTTCGGAGATTCTTTAGAGGGGAAATTGAATTTTTTTTTTTAGCTCTAAAACTACATAACGGTACCCCCCATACACCCGAAATGCAAAATCTTATTTATCTCGAAAACGGTTCTAACGATTTTGATAAAAAAATTAGGTGTGATATTATGGACATGGACTACGTTTTGGTAAAAAAAAAATTTGGGGGAAAATGTTATTAACGGTACCTGTCATAGAACCGTTTTTTCTCATTAACGGCTCTAACGATTTTAACCAAAAATTTTCAGCAGGAGTCCCCCTAAGTTTAAAATAATATTGTGTAGTAAAATATTCGAAAAATTATTTGTTGGGTTTTTTTGAAAAAAAAAAATTTTTTGAAAAAATCAATATCTTCAAAACCTATGAACGATTATTTTTTGAAATTATTTCCTAAAATCAATATTATTAAATACTTAAAATTCGCATCCCACATTTTTTTCTTGAAAAATTTTAAAGAAATTTCTTATATAAAAAATTTAATTATTTAATAATAAAACGGTTTTTTAAAGTTTGTTTGCATAAATTCATTTTAAAATAATGTTAAAATAGATTTTATATTTTTCATTATATTGTGTTTTTTAATGAATTTTTGGCTCGAAGCTGTTTTTTTTTTTTTTTTTTTTTTTTTTTTTTTTTTTTTTTTTTTTTTTTTTTTTTTTTTTTTTTTTTTTTTTTTTTTTTTTTTTTTTTATAAAATACTGAAATCTTAATAATGTGTTATTTTATATTTTATATTTTATTTTATATTCAATTGATTTCGCTAAGACTTACGTGGCAAATTGAGTGTAAAAACAACATAACTTAACGTATTTGAGTTGTTTTGGCTCTCAACAAAACGTTGGGTGTTAAAACAACACAAAAAACAAAGTTAGTTTTTTAAAAATCTCCTTTACTAAAAAGATTTTTTTAAAACTTTTAACTGTTTTCAACTCCCAGAAATACCACTAATCAGGTTTTAAAGTTAAAATTGCCAATGCGGCCGCGTCCTCAAAAATACTATAAGGTTTTTTGTCTCTCCTGTAAAAAAACAAAAATGTCACTTATGTTGTTTTAGCAATCACCGATTCATCTGTTGTCATGGAAAGTGCTGCTCATTAGCCGTTCGGAATCGGCAGAAAATTGTAGGTCCCCTCCGTTAATGGTAACATGCACACAGGAACACGAGAAAAAAAACGAGCTAAAATCAAGAATATCGGTGTCAAATCAAGCCGATTCGTTGACGAAAGTCTGTTAAACTCGAAAATTCTTAATTCAAGTCTCAAATTCTTGGTTTGAGTTTGTTTTTTATAAGCCTAGAATTCTTATTTCAAGATTGTGGAAGCTTAATTTTAAGAATACAAAAGCTTTATTTCAGACCATTTCAACCTCAAATTAAGATCACGAATTCTCATTTATACCAGAGATAAGAACAATATATACTTAAATCAAGTTTTTTATTCTTAAAAAAAGAACAAATATTCTTGTATTTAAGTTTCTTTCGGATTGTTTCTAGCTTGTTTATTTTTAATTTAAGATGGAGTGGTCTTACTTTCAGAATCAGTCTGCTTGCCTCACCACCCCTCTCCCCACGCTCCCTGCCTTCACCACCAACCAAAATAAAAAACATCTTTAATAATTTTCAAATTTGTATTATTTATTTTATTTTATGAAAAATACTTAAATATACATTTATTAATTTTAAAATGAGTTTTTTCCACTATTCAATGAGTACAAATGAAATGGTGGACTTACAACTGTTGACGAGCTGCTGCTTGGGGTGTTTTGTAGCGAGGTTTATATTTTTGTCGGCACAGAATTTGTTTCAACATCTATTCCAAACTAAAAATATAGTATAGACATTAAATACAGCATTAATAAACTTAAAGTATTCATTACCTTAGTTTTTTCACGAAAACAATTTTTCCCTGAATTCTATATGGAGCCCAAAGATGAGGTATTGCTTCTTTGAGGTCTTCAAAAATTACTTTAATCACTAACTTATCATGTCCGAACTGGAATATACCGCACATAAAAATGAAACAACCATCTAAACATTCTTGCAGCAAACGATTTTAAGATCGCTTCGGCTTGATTTGAGAATGTAAAAACTTAATTTAACAACGCGGTGGCTCAAATCAAGTTTTTTGTTCTTAATTTTAAATACAAATTTGTTTTAAGAATAAAATTCTTGAATCAGAAATGAAAGGTGTCACTTTCAGGATAACAAAAATAAGAATACAAAAATCTTAAAATAAGCCTGCTCGTACTTGAATTTATCCTGCCTTTTTTCTCTGAGTGAATGGTTGAGAGCTGTAAGTCACCTATCCTGGTTCACTCCGAGCTGTTGCACCACCAAATTTATTTTTTATTTATTGCGCTACTCTACAAGATTGCGCAAAATTAATCATCCAATTTTGTTTTTGAATTACTTTTTTTTGATAAATAAAAAAAATTATTTTAAGGGATGGAAATCTTTATTTTGACCTTAAAAATTTTTTTTCTGTGCCCGTTTAATCGCATTTTCCATGACTTTTCCGTGATAACTGTTCACATTCCTGTCGAATATTCTCCTTAAGGGCTGCGATTGTCTGAGGCTTGTTGGCATAAACCTGCGACTTCCAATACAAAAAAAGAAGTCTAGGATGGTAAAATCGGGCGCCAAATTGCTAAAACGGGAGACTAAGCGATTAGGAAACGCTTCCTTCACAATATACATTGTGGCTCGTGCTGTGTGTGCGGTTGCACCGCCTTGTTGAAACCACATGTTCACCAAACCCCACTCCTCTAATTCCGGTAGTAAGAAGTCGTTTATCATATCGTATTGTTGGGTTCGCTACCATATTGCCAATGGCGTCCTAAAAAAAAAAGAAAAAAAAAAGTCCAATCCCTCTTCCCGCGTGAACGCCGCACCATGGGTCATCGTACAACACACGCGGATTTTCAGCGCCACGCCTTGCATGGTCTCCAATGGTTCGAGTCTGTTCAAGTCGAGTAGCTAAGCGCCGGGATGTTTTTCCAGTCCAGTTTGCTCGACACCATTAGGAAATAGACGTCGAAATTCACGCTGCCCTAAAATCACCGCCCGATTAATGGTAAAAAAAAATCGACACAATTATTCAACGCTCTTGCAGAGTATAGTTCTCCATTGCTTGTCTCTTTGTATTCTGCTGCTGTCTAGTTCACAAATGTCAAATATATTTGACGTACGACTCCAGTTGCAAAAATTATACCATCTTCCGATACAGTGCTTCATTTTGCATCACCTTGTATTTGGGTTACTTTTTCGGCTTCGATTTTGGGTTACAAACATTTTAAAATTGGGCTATCGAACAAGTTCTAGTCATGGATACCCTGCACTGAATTAAATAATCATGCATATTTATGTATATAAAATCCATACATTTTCTATCCAACATTCTATTGAATGGAATCCCTTTCCACTTACAGTTTAAACTTTTAAACCTTCAGTCGTGCATGTAATTGTTGAATCCTTTGAGATAGCTGCAATGCACACTTAAGGTCATGCCAGTAACAATATACACTGAATTCAAATTTGGCATTTAAGCAACAGAATCGACGGCAAACCCAGATTATATGCACAGGAACGAAACTAAAAATAAATTGACATTTAATGCAGATATCATGACCTTTTGGAGATCAAATTAGATGTACGATTTTGTAGCAAAAGTTTTGATATTGCAGAACTATTGTTCCATAAATTGTGTGATTAGGGATGTAAAGGGTGGTTAAATTTTAAGGGCCGATGTTGAATATGAACCACACCTAAACGTCAAGTTTTTTTCTGCATTTCATTTGACATTTCTTAATTTCAGACTAACTCAATTTGAACCATGGAAAGATGCACAATCGAGCAACGCTTTAAAGTTATTCTTATTATGAAAATGGGCGTTCAAATCAAAATGCATATCGTGCACTTCGTGATTTTTTCGGTCAATTTAATCGTCCAAATGTGCGTACAATCGGAAAAATCGTGCAAAAAATTTGAGCACACCGGGTCTGTAGGAGATGTGAAAACACCAGTGCATGCTCTTACAGCTCGTACTGCAGAAAATATTCCTGCTGTTCGCGATAGTGTGGCTAAAGAGCCGTCCACCTCAACTCGTCGTCGTGTCCAACAATTGCAACAGTGGATGACCAATTTTCGAAGAAAATCATCTTCAGTGATGAAGCACATTTTCACGTCAGTGGATTCGTCAATAACCAGAATTGCCGCATTTGGGCGAATGATAATCCAAGAGTGATTGTCGAAAAACAAATGCACCCACAAAGAGTAACTGTTTGGTGCGGTTTATGGGCTGGCGGCATCATCGGGCCGTATTTTTTCCAAAATTAGGCCGGTCAGGCAGTTACTGTGAATGGTGTTCGCTATCGTGAGATGATAACGAACTTTTTATGGCCCGAATTGGAAGATATGGATGTGGACGATATGTGGTTTTAACAGGACGGTGCCACTTGCCACACAGCTAACGAAACAATCAGCCCTATCACGAATTCCATCGTAATCGGAAACTTTTACGAATCCCTAGAAAAGCTATAACCAAATCCGTTCGTAATGACTATTTGTATGAGATTTTCCACTACGATGGAATTTGTGATAAGTTTTTTCGGGATTCGTGACAAGTTTCCGATTACGATGGAATTCGTGATAGGGCTGAATGGCTCTTTTGCGCTGCAAATTCAATGGCCATGTTATCTCACGTGGTGGCGATGTCAATTGGCCGCCAAGATCATGTGATTTGATACCGTTGGACTTTTGGGGTTACGTGAAAGAAAAGGTGTACGTCGATAAGCCAGCAACAGTTCAAGAGCTAAAGGATGAGATAATTCGGCACATTAACGGCATAGAACCTCAATTATTAGTCCGGTCAAAATAGACATTCAAGGTTACATTAATTCGCACAAAGCTGAAAATTGGCATGAATGTTGAAAACACTATTACAAACAATTTGTCGAAAGTCCCCATCGATCCGAAGTGTGGAAAAAAAATTATTCAAGGTCAAATGTTGCAAAAATCGGTTTTTTGCATTTTCCAGCTAAACGGTAAGTTTAATCATGTAATAGGTGAGATAAAAATTATTCATCATGCAATTATCTATAGAAATTGTCTTAACATTTTTTCTCCTAAGAATCACCATTTTAGAGATACAGCGATGTAAAAGTTGAAAAAGTTGTGTTATTCATAATATGTATGTCAATTACCGTTATATATATTACAGAACGGTAATGCAAGTAAAAATATTAGTTTTCGTGGCGTATACATACATATTATACAATTCTAAAGCCAGATATACACTGTTCAAATGCATGAAAAGCACGCGGAAGTTATTGGTGAAAAAATCACACGTATAGATTGGATGTAGCATTGACTTACTAGATATGGACTGCTAGTCGCTTATTTTCTTCATACAAATCCTCAAAAAAAGTGGTTCCACTTTTAAGATTCTCTCTAACGAAAATGCGCGATCAAAAGATGTCACTTAAAAAAAGGAACTAGTTTTTGACAATTCAACCCCAGCGGTTGTTGAAAATTCAAAATGAACTGTCATTATTTTTTTTTCAATTTTGCAATTGCAATCAATTTGATTGTTCGACATTCTCTTCCAATAAAAAACTTGCTGCAAAATCAGTGAAACCAGCACAGGAAGTCAAATCAAAAAAAGATTCGGTTCCTGTTAAAGTTGATCAAGCAACTGCATCCCAATCAAAAGCTAAGCACAACCTCCTGGATCGCAATCAAAAGCTGAAGTGGTACTTGCTCCATCTCAATCAGCTGCTCCTCAGAAAAAAGCCATCGCTGCGGTTGAATCTATAACGGCTTCTGCACAGAAAAAGTCCGAGAGCACTGCTCCCCAGAAAAAAGATGTTGGAATTCCTGAAAACCCAGGAAAGAAACAGAAGAACAAAAACAAAAAATAACCTGCATCCGGTCCTGAAGTTGAACCCACTCCGAAGATAGAAAAGTTCAAGAAAATCAGAAAGCCCAAAGAGGCGTTGCAGGTAAGAAAAAAAGCAAAGATTGCCTTCAGAAAGCAGAAGCTGGCGACCAAAGGCGAACCCCAGAAAGAGAAGAAATCGAAAGCTGGAACCAAATTCCGTTTTGATCCGATTCCCTACGACAAGGACCAGTTCAAAGCAATTGTCAACAGCGAGAACATCAAGAAAATCGACGAAGCCCTCAAAAACATAGTCCAAAAAGGAAATGACAAAAAAATCATCGATCTTTGACGACTATTGCTACTTCCTGCAAGTAGCAAACTTCAAGATTCCCAATTCCCCCAAGAGAATGGTCAGACTGTGAGTATAGTTCGATGTATTCCAGAGAATATGGTGGCTAATTTCTTGATTTTTTTAGACACTTGAAGCACTCGCTGGTGGACAAGGATGACGATGTGCTCCTGGTAGTTGCTGATTTACAATGTGGTGGCAAAGTGGACTATGAGCCCACCAAGCATCACTATGAAGATCTGCTACGACAGAAGGGTATTGAGGGCATCATAGTCATGCCAATGAATCAACTGAAACAGGAATACTGCTAAACTGCATATCAAATTTGTGGTTTTGGTTCAAAATAGTGCGGCTTGGAGGTATTCTACTATAAAACAAAAACTTATCAAAACACTTATAAAATCAATAACGAAAATATTTCAAAGTACCGATTTACATACAAAAAAGACTTTAAGCACTGAGTGTCCAAGTATACATGATTTTGGTATATTTTCTTTGTAGTCTCATAAACCACCAATACCAACTCAAAATTTTCAAATATAACTTTGTATATACCTAACACTATAATCCAAGTTTATATATGTTTAAATTTGATATGAAAAGTGGACTAGTCTCCAGAGTTCATAGCTTGTATATTTCTCGTAAGAAAGATTCCTATTATTATTGTATGCACGGGCACAAAGTTGAAATCGGCACCAATAGGTCTGTCTATAATTTTATTTAGGGACATCAGGTTACGTAGCCAAACCTAACTCCGAGTTGTCAACAGATATCAGACTGTTTTATTACAGCACTCGTTTCTAATTATTGCAATGGGGTGTTCGCAAGGCAAGAAAGTACGTATTTACCCAACTACAGAACTAGTTTTACAAAAACTTGAAACATTTAAAAAGTATTTGCATACTAGGGAGCTGTTGATAAAACCACATAACTGCTACTTATGTTTCACGCCTCAATGTGGAGTCAACATCTTGAATTAAAAGAATTTGAAGAGAAAAATCGAACGTCGGTCAATATGTATTTGTTTTAGGTAAAAAAAGAGTGTTGTAAAAATTTTTATTTTTATTTATTTATTTTATTTTATTTTTGATATTCATTAGAATATCAATATACAATTTAAAATTGCTAATAATATTATTTATAAGAGCAAGAGCAAGAGCAGCAAAGGCTTTCGGCTCTTTTTAGATATGTTACAACAGTTATATAATAATTTTTTGGTTGCTTAGGATTGCTTTAATTTCTCAATATTGCTTTGGATTGGTTATATGAAGAGTTCCAGTAAATTTTGGTTTGGGTTAAAGTTGCTTTGGAGTGATAAGGATTTGAAGATAGGAAGCAATGGCTTAGCAAACGCACTACATTAACAATGCAAGTTGGTGGCGATTCCTTTTTAAGCAGGTGCTGGTGCGTATATGCAGTGTGACCGAGGCGGAGTCAGATAAACGTTGATATATCGGGTTTGGGGATGTTTGTTGTTAAAATTGGTTGTCGGGAGTTTAGCATCAACAAGTATGTTATTAATTGGTGTAGTTGGGAAAGCGCCTAAGCTTCTCCTTACCGCTTGAATCCAATATGTACAACTTTAAATAAGACTCTTTTTTTTTCAAAAAGGATTTCTGTTATTAATAAAACAAATATTATTATAATCGAAACACTCATCAACAATTAGCTTAAGAAATATCTTGAAGAACATAAGTTCTTAAAAGACAACAGTACGATTTTTACAGAAATTGGTCCACAAAATGTGGAAACAACACCAACATAATTTTGGAGAAGGAAAAATGTAATTCGGCAGCTAGTTACTGACTTATGTCGATTTCCTTTACTCACTAGGGATTTCGATCCCTTGTCAAATTTTTTCTTTTGGTGTGCGTATTTCGTATACATGTAAATCCCTCTTCAAATACGGATTCTAGGGATTTGATCTCTGTAAAAAAAAATCGATTTTTTTGGTGTAAAGGAACGTGAAATCTGTCGAGAGATCGAAATCTTCACACAGAAATTGATTTCTCATGTGTAAAGGAAATCGACATTATGAATTAAAAAATTTAATTCATAAGTCAGTTTGTGACCTACTAAGTGACTAATGAATAAAAAAAAATTAATCACAAGCTAAGGGATGAATTCTGATGAATTATTAATTTAAAAATTTATAAGCTATAGGATGATAATTTTATGGCACACAAAATTCTCCAAAATCTTTCGTTAATAATTAAATGATTATGTAGTCAAAACAAGCTTAACAATTTATAATCTACCAACTAGCTTATGAATTAAATTTTTTTTTAAATCGTAAGTCACTTATTAGCTTATGAATTAGCTTTTTTTAAATCATGAGTCACTAACTAAATTATGAATTAACTTTTTGTAATTTACAAGTCATCTACAGACTTACGACTTGCTATGTTTTTTAATTCAAAAATTCGCAACCCTGGGTCAATCCACACAGTGTTGTCTATGATACACATACCGAGAACTGAAAAATATTTGGTTTCCTATATGCAAGTGCCACTCAGAAAAAGGCATTGAGTTCTTGAAGCATTAAAGACATTAAGATAGAAATCTAAGTTAACATTTAGCATCATCATTTTTGCAAAAAAACATAAAAATCCAAAAATGTCACTTAACCCCTTCTTCTTCTCAACACCTCAATTATAGTTCGAAAACCATAAGAAGAAGACCGAAAAAAAATGCACTTCGTACAAGAATTTATACCTTAAAAAGCGAAACATTTTAAAATCTGTGCGACGAAAGTTGGCAAGGAAAGAAACAAAAATTCAAAGTTTAAGTTCACTAATAAGCGAACTAGAAAATAGAAACTTGATTTCTGAAAACAGTTCGCAAGTCTTGCACGTAAGTTTATAACATACATACATTTTTACTTGCTTTAACTGTAGTAACTATAGGGCAAGTATTGCATTATTAAAAAGTCAAGATTCTAAAAGGAAAAAAAAATCGAAGGGACATTTCGTGGAGCTAAGGGCATTTGCTTTAACTCTGCATTTTTATAGCCCTCGAGCCTACAGATATGTCAGGTCTTTGTCTCCAAAAAAATTAACAGCAGAGAGTACGTTGAGGTCCTGGTATAGCCAAACAGAAATCGGTCCTGGTGTTACAAAAAAATCTATAGATGTGCTGAAGCTGAAAAGCATTTCCCATGGCTTAAAAAACCGAAAATTAAATTGCTATCCGAAACCAGATGCAGTGGGACCACATGAGAAAAAAGTTTGTGGGAACCATAGACTACGGGTTTCAGTTTTCAACAACTGAAGAACTTTAGTTTCGGTCTTCTTTGACGCTTGCCATTGTCTGAAACTAATAAGGAATACCTGTGGTACCATAGGTACAATTTTCGACGGCAATGGTAAAGCGATAGAGTGGAGGTATTTAGAACTCCTAGTTAATTACCAGGCAGAAATTGGCCTTCAGTTTCATAACAAAATCATGAACGTTAAGCTTGCAGCGGAAACTCTAAGTGAAAGCACCGCTAATGCTCTTTGCTTTTTATTTGAAAGCAATGCTAAGGAGTTTATGTGTTGTGAAGCAACCATACAATTTTTAAAAACAATTAACAATATTTTCGATTGTCTCAATTCAAAGTCCAAATTTGGATATGGATTTAAAAAAGGATTTTGTAATGAGAATTCAGCTGAGGTATTTGAATATTTTGAAAAATCAATTCAATACTTATCCAATTTAAGAATTGGAAACGAAAAATTAATTGAAACTAAAAGTAAGACTGGGTTCATAGAATTCATAATTAATATGAACAATTTAAGATATATATACAAGGAGCAGGTAGAGGTAAAAAAAAATCTTGAATATATTTTGGCCTACAAATTATCTCAAGATCACCTTGAACTGTTTTTTTTTTTCGAGCATCAGAGCTCGTTGACGTTGAGGAACTTGAAATTTTCAAAAATCTCCTTGACGTTAATGGTTCTTACCAAGCAGAAGAAATAATTCTCTATATATCAGGTTTCTTAGAATTTAAAATAAAAAAAAATATGTTGGAAAAAGTGCATTGAATTTTTAGAAACCAGCGATACAAAAATGTCTAAATTGATATCAATTAAAACAAAAGGGTTCTTGACATTTCCTCACACAAACCCATTTAAAATATGCAAAACTGTTAAAAAACACATTTTTATGTTAAAAAAAGAAAATAAATTAAATTGTAACAATATTTATAAGTTAATAGTGTTAAGTTGTTTACGATGTTTAGATATAAATATGAGCTGGTAAAAATGGTTATTGATGAATGCTCCAAGGTGATGCTTCATTACTTATCAAAAAAAAAAAGTTTAAAAGAAAACGAAGTAAGAAGTAAACTTACAAAAATTGTACAATTTTTAGGACAATAATTTTGTTCAACTTTTTTTTATTTGGTTATTATTATATTATTTATATTAAATTTAATGTATTTAATTTTAGTTACAATAAAAAAATATTTAATTCTTAATTAAAATTGGAATTACTTTGGTTTTACTTTTTAATACGTTTTAAGTAAGTTATTTGGTTTCTCTTACATTTAAGTTTAATACATGCAAGGGATAAAGACCTTAGTCAGATGAATATTCGCGATTGAAATGATGTAAATAATTCCTTGTTTTGAAAATCCTGGGCATTTACAACCAGGAAGGTTTCACAAACTGCATAAGCTTAAGTAGGAACAACCTAAGAACAGTAATAATATAGGTTTACTTGGTGTGGTAAACAGTGCCACATGTAGATTAGATTCTGCAACATGGATGAGGAAACAACGGGCTACATATTAGGAAAATGTTGTCCGTATGAGTGGACAATGGAAGAACCATCTGGGACAATACCAAGTAGAAGAAAGCGATCTATCCTTTCTGAAGGTTTCCCAAAAACTTAGATTCCTAAGAGCAATAGATTTGGAGGAAGAATTGTAAGTTGAGCAAGCTCATCTAGATTCAGGTGGGGGCACAATGGATCTCTAGGTCGCAATGCAACACTCCCGAATACATAATTCATTCATTAATGGTTACTAAATTTTTCGTGCGTCTCAATTGGAAGGCAGGTATTACTAGTGCAGGCATGTTGTTTGTTGGAAGCCAACATGCGAAGAGTGTGTGAAATCATATTCAAACATTTAAGCCATAAAATTATATTAATCCGACGAAATTAAAAATCATTTTAAACGAGCATGTTTATAAAGGGCAATTTCTTGATTATCCTACTAAAGAAATCATTAAATATGACAAGACATCAGAAAGCCATCGAATCGGATCACAAATTTGATTTTCTCAAAAACCGAAAATTCAAGCAATTGGTATCGTAAAAAACTAACATTCCTTAAAGCGTTCCGCAAGTGTAGATTTAGCACCCACAAAAAGCTAAACATTTTAGAGTGATATGTCAAAAATCTTTTGGAGGACAAAGTAACAAATTCGTACCGCTTTTCCCAAATCTATAAAGAGAAACTCCCTGAATCTAGTTAAATTTAACCACAAATGTTCCCCCTTTTTTAAACTTAATTACCTGCGACTTATAGGTCTATAAGGCAAGTTATGCATTCGTAAAAAAAATCGAACTCGAAATTTTGATCAAAGTTGACATTACGATGATAGCGAAGACTAAAAAAAAGGGGGTCTCACAATTCTGTCTGTCTGTTCGACTACAGCTTAAACGGCTTGGCCGATTTTCATTAAACTTGGTACATATCGTTTTGAATTTTTTCCCCCCACCAAAAATTCGAAAAAAAATTCATTGAGTCAAAGCTAGCTAATGGTTGAACAAAAAATTCCAAGAATTTGTTATTTTTGAGACCCCCTTGGAACCATTTTTTTGTTTTTGATTTTCTCAAAAACGGTACGACGGATTTTGATCATTTTTTTCTGATAAATCTTCAATAGTTTGAATATTATTGTGAATTCAAATTTTCAAAAAATATTTTTTTTTGGATTTTTAAAAAAAATTATGTAAAATATTTTTTTTTGAAAACTCAATATTTCGAAAACCCCATGCTCGATTTTTTTAAAACTTGATAAATAAAAGTTTCTTAATATATAATCTACAAGATATGAGAAAAAGCTTATTTTATCTGAAAATAACGATATCCTCCATACAAAAGTTAAAAATGCTTTTCGAAAATCTTATTTTTCTCGAAACGGTTCCGAGAATTTTGCTAAAATTTTTTTTCTTTAGATTAATTCTAACGATCTATAATTTGATAAAAAATTGAAATCAAGATATTACTGACTGTATCTACCATAGAACAGTTTTTTCGAATTTTGAATTTCTCATTATCGTCATAACGGATTTTAATGAAATTTTTTATAGGCAAGCTTCTAAAATTTTTAAAAAACATCGCATTTCAAAACTTTAAAAAAATATATTTTTGAATTTAGAAAAAAAATCTAGGTATTTTTTTTGGAAAATTCGATATCTCAAAAACCGATTAAATTTTTTTTTGTAAATTTAATTTTTATTCGAACAATAATAAAAACTTTTAATTGGTGTCCCAAAATTTTTCTTAAAAAGCTTTTAAAAAGTTTGTATATAAAAGCTTTTTTTTAAGAAACCAACGACAACGACTTATAATTTTTTTTTGCATAAATTTATAATTGGATAGCATTCTGTTTTTGTCTCTTACTACTAAAAGAATTTAAAAATTAATTTTATCCTTATGATCAGTTTTCTCTAATAACATTCATTTTTAAAATTCCTAGTCTATTACATAGGAGCAAGTTCATGCGACCCAGTCGTGCATTTTATTTTTTATTTGTTTTTGATGGTCTTAATAGATTTCATAAACAGAGTTTTTCAAAAGCCTAGGACCAATAAAGCCCAATCTTCGCCAACGCAGTAATAGTTAGACTTGGTTTTAGTTGCTGAAACTCTCATTCAATTTTTAAATCAATCTTCTGTTGTAAATTTAGAACAAAAGAAGAAAAAAGCTAAGACACGTTAGTCTTACAGTTCATTCAACTGTAAAATATTTATTTATAAATCCTTAACTGCGTTATTTTTCAAAAATCTATTTTGCTAACCTAATCGGTCTCCTCCTCATCATCATCTTCGTCTTCATCATCGTCATCCTCATCTTCGTCATCATCATCTTCATCACTCTGATTCACCTCTTGTTCACCGTCTTCTTCACTTTCTTCATCATCTTCGCTGACAAATCCACTTTCCAAAATCTCTGCTCTACTTTCTGTGTCTTCCTCATCCAGATTTGCCATCTCATCGTCTTCTGTTTCATCATCATCAGAACCTTGTCCCAGCTGAATAACATCCTCTTCTTCATCATCATCGTCTTCTTCTTCATTTTCTGGCAGGTTCAAGTTCTCGATTTTCTTCTTTTTTCCGTCCTCGGAGCTGTCCTTTTTGGCTTTCTTACCAGGTTCCTCACCTTCGTCAGCCTTCAAGGCAGCTTTCATTTCTAGCACCTTTTTCTTCTTCTCCACACCCAGACTTTGAGCGTTTTCCAAAATGCAGTGTTGCAGTGCATCGTGGATTTTGATGCCCTCGCAACGTTTATCTTTACTCTAAAATTCAATATTTACTTTTACAAATCCTTAAAAAACCTCTAAAATTTAGAATTCGTATTAAATAACGTTATTTTATTGAAGTAATTTAATAAAAAAAAAGCATCAAAATTCACGATGCGCTGCAACACTGCATTTAGGAAAACGCCCTATGTCAACTTTATCAACTTACCCTCCTTTGTCATGGAGAACTTAGAGAGGACCTCGTTGGCTTCCCGTTTCAATTTGATCATCCTCTCTTCTCGTTGGCCAAGCACCATCGGCGTCTCTTCTGGGGCCTACGCCATGCTCATGTACAGAGGCAGCGACGACGTTCCGGTAAGGCCAATCTTCAGATGAAGGTTACGGATGTTTCCCAATCCACCCGGATAGATCTTCTTCAGCTGAGCCACTATCAGTTCGATATTGTCGGCCAGTTGTTCTGCAGTGAACTTATGCGTTCCCACAGGAATACTCTGCAATGAGCATTTGGTCAACTGCCGCATAGCAGTCTTTTTCAGAGACTTCTCGAACTCAGCCTTGATGTCCTTGTCCTCATTGAGGTTCACAGGGTGGTAGGTGTTCCTCGTCTTTTGGCCCAACTTTAAGAGAAATCAGACTTAATACGGGGATTCATGTTTTTTTTTTTGAAGAACTTACGTTTCCGATCAGCTTGCCGACATGACCCATTATACGCCCTTCGCACAAGTAGTGATCATAGCTGGCGCCTAGCCGCCTCCTCTGATCAAAGGTGCTGTATTCCTGTTTCAGTTGATTCATTGGCATGACTGTGATGCCCTCAATACCCTTCTGTCGTAGCAGATGCTTGGTGGGCTCATAGTCACTTTGCCACCACGTTGTAAATCAGCAACTACCAGGAGCACATCGTCATCCTTGTCCACCAGCGAGTGCTTCAGGTGTCTAAAAAGAAATTAAGAAATTAACCACCGTATTCTCTAGAATACATCGATCTATACTCACAGTCTGACCATTCTCTTGGGGGAATTGGGAATCTTAAAGTTTGCTACTTGCAGGAATTTTTTTGTCTTTTTTTTATTTAGTAATTTAAACTTGTTACATGACACAAACTACCACGTGACCGCCACTCCTTTATTTTTTTAAGCACCTTTAGCTGCTGTCTGCTTTTCACCATCCAGTATCTTTATACGATGAACTGCAACACAATTCCTAAATATTGCCGCCTCCTCGGCACATTTTAGTGTCTCGTCCGGATAAGCACGATAACATTCTCAAACCGCTTTCGTACATCTTCAATAACTGCTGAATACTCTTTTTGAATATGTTGTCTTTGGAAGTACTGTGGATACTACAGCTGGCCAGTAATGCACTGGTGATGCTGTTGAGGGTGCAGCTCGTTCGGATTCGGTAACTGGGATGGCTCGCATAGTTTCTGGTTTTTTCGTTTCTTGCTTCCCTTGGTGTTTCACTCTGCTAATTCCCAACTTGAGTCGTTGCACAACTTCGTCGGATACATCAATTACACCTGCTGGTGTCGGATTATCTATAGAAATAGAAACACTGCGAGTTTCGCCCGTTGATTGATTTGCACCCATCTTTCTTAACATTTAATCTGATAAAATTTGCAAATCAAATTGATTGCAATTGCAAAATTAAAAGAAAAGTAATGACAGCTCATTTTGATTTGTCAACAACCGGTGGGGTTGAATTGTCAAAAATTAGTTCCTTTTTTTAAGTGACATCTTTTGATCGCGCATTGTCACTAGGAAGAAAGCTTAAAAGTGGAACCATCGTGAAGTTGGCTACTAGCAGTCCATATCTAGTAAGTCAATGGGATGTAGTAATGAAGCAAGATGAAAATCTTTTGATTTTCTTTCAATCTAGCGTCCTGCATTGAAGTAGTGTATTATGCAAGATTGATGATTGATCATGCATTTATTTTTTCATTTGCGTATTCAATAGTCCGTGTGGCGACGGACGCTCGTATACCTGCTCCGTTTCTAAGGGCCCAAACAAAATAGCATTAGTCCCGAGCGTGCAGTTTCTTGTTTGTAAAAGAAATGTCTCAATTTTGCTTTATTTGTAGTAAATATTTGGCCGAAAGTGAAATTGTTACTGTTGAGCGTGTTGAGACGTTAATTGGTGCAAGTGTTAAAAGAGCTGATGAATTTTCGGAATACTTAAAAGACCAGACTTCTGTGACAATTCATGTGCAGTGTCGGAAAAAGTACATTCGGAAGAGTACCATTACCGCAGTTAAAAAACGTCACGAACAAGAACAAGCTGGTAGATACATCAATAATAAGTCCTCCTCGTACTAGAGCTTAAATGAATCAGTTTTTTGTTTAGGTTAGGTTAAGGTGGCTGCTGACCAGAAAAGCCAACACACTTAGACCAATATTTGGTCCGTTGTGATACCCCAGGATTTCAAAAATCACCGTTACTCGTTAAACCATTTTGAGCTAACAATAAAGTGTTTGAGATAGTGAATGTCGGAATTGTCTTTTTTGTTTAAAAGAGTGCTGTTTATTCTGTGGCAATGAATTGAATGAAGCGTTTGAAATTAAAAAAGCACTGCAATATCGGCTTCAAATTTGTAATTTAATTACGTGCTTAGGTAAGTTTCGATACTTATCTTCTGTAAAAAATACTCATAATAAAAAACGAGTACAATTAGCTTGTCTTCCTCCAACCTCTGCTTCTGCTCATCAACATCTATTTTGGGTAAATTATCAAGTTTAAGTGTGGCTTGGTAATAAACTCGACCCAGAAGACTGGGTCCATTGGAACCAGTTCAGACTTTACTCCCACTTGCACCTCAATACAATTTTTTGCAATTGCAAAACAGGGTGTAATGCTAAATGCGGCTGCAAAAAAGTTGGATTATTTTGTTCATTAGCATGTATCAGTTGTCGAGGCCAATAGTGCTTCAATGTTGAATCGCCAGTAGAAGAGGATAATTACGATATATGCGAGGAGACATCTGATGCATCACTCTTTGAACAATTTACTTGTACCCAGCAGGAAGAACAAGAAGAAGAAGAAGAAGACAGTATGGATAAAGTTCCATTAGATGATTATCAATCAGACGAATAAATTTTCCTAAATTACTCATTACTTGCATCGCTTTCGTCTTTTCCAAAAATACTCGTAGTATTTTTCAATTAGATATAAAATTTTCAACTCAACAGGACCACAATAGGTCGTGGAATAGGCCTACCGGGGAAGCCACCTTGAAAAAAAAAACGCGCCAAGTGCACTACCTCAAGGTTGGCGCTGATACGTTTGCATATTATGAAGAACACAACTTGTTCAACTATATCTCCAAAATGGTGATTCTTAGGAGAAAAAGTGTTAAGACAATTTCTATAGATAATTGCATGATGAATAATTTTTGTCTCACCTATTTAATGATAAAACTTGCCGTTTAGCTGGAAAATGCAAGAAACCGATTTTTGCAACATTTTACCTTGAATAATTTTTTTTCCACACTTCGGATCGATGGGGACTTTCGACAAATTGTTTGTAATAGTGTTCTCAACATTCATGCCAATTTTCAGCTTTGTGCGAATTAATGTAACCTTACCCCTATTTTTGAATCTAATTTGACCGGGCTATATGCCTCAGCGTCATCTAAAAAAGAGTTTAAAAAATTAATTTTATGCTTATGAACAGTTTTTCTCTAATAACATTAATTTTTGAAATTCTTAGTCTTTTACATAGGAGCAAGCTCGTGTGACCCAGTCGTGCATTTTATTTTAAATAACAAGGTTAAAATTATAATAGAATAGAGACTATAGAAAGTGTATTCTCTCTTTGATGAGAAGATATCCAGACTGGAAGTGAGTTTGAACTCCGTTTAAACTTTTTTGTATATGACCTGAATTGAAAGAAGTTTGAGTTGAACTCTATTTTCTTCTAGTGGAGTTAAGTCGGATCGATGTATGTAAAT
Organism: Chrysotoxum bicinctum; assembly: GCA_911387755.1. Lineage (NCBI taxonomy): Eukaryota > Metazoa > Arthropoda > Insecta > Diptera > Syrphidae > Chrysotoxum > Chrysotoxum bicinctum. The sequence continues at coordinate 51,305,066 of OU426987.1, forward strand.
CATTTTGAACTGGATGGTAAAAGTGTTGAGGGAACTTTAAGAATGTGTCAACAACAAAAGTGACAGCAATTATTTCGATAAATCTGACAGATTTGAAATTACAGAGTGAAACTAAAAGCTTTTATTAATAATTCGCAAACAACAACATTATTTGTTTTCAAAAATAAATAAAAAAATGTCAATTTATTCAATGTGAACATTTTGACGTTTATGTAAAAATCATATAATAAAACGGCTAACATGTTTTTTGTTGTACACTTTACGCGGCCCACAAGAACCGAAGGGGCATAAATTACATATTAAACGGAAGAATTTTTTGCATAGATGTGCACAATGCCAAAATTATTTAAATATACTACACGGAAATTGTTTAAAACAACAAATAAAAATTGCAAAAAATGCCCGGACATCTGTTGCTGAATAGAGCATACATTTACACTATACTGTCATACAGTTTTAGCACAGATAATTATCGAATGGCGACATCTGTTGCTGAATAGAGCATACATTTACACTATACTGTCATACATTATATATATAATTATCTGTGGTTTAAGTTTAGTAAAAGTTAGAACCATTTTAACTTTTGCTTTTGTTGTTTGGAAAAATACAGCACATTTTGTTCACTTTTCACACTTTGAAGTTGAATGTAGTTAAGTATTAGGGTATTACCTATATCTATCGGGCAATTTCCGTGTTAGGCTAGGCGCGCACATTCAATTTTAGTTGCACAACAGTTTCGTTGCTTATAGAAAACAGATGAACTATTTGGTTGAATGCCCGCGCAGGTGCATATAATTATATGTTACACAAAATAGCGAACTCTTTTTGGGCAATCGTTTAGTTTGTGTCAAAACACAAACTTCTTAGTTGCTCGAACCAAGCAATTGCGAAACTAAAAATTGAATATGCGCGCCTAGCCTTAGTGTTTTCAAAAAGTGACAAAGTGAAATTTAGAACCATTTCAACATTTACTTTTTGTGTTTTTCGAGATGGAAGATAGAAATTTGAAATGAGTTGGAAAAAGAGAGCATGTAGTTCTAGCTTTATTTTATGAGTTACTGTTTTCAAATCTTCCCTGAAAATAAAATATCCCCCTGGTTTGACAAGAATGCGTTAACAAACAAACAAAATATCAAATTCGAATTAAAGCTGAGTAAATCGTTCATTTCAAATGATTGGATCGTTCAACAATCGATTACGAAAATGATCCGATCATTTCAACCAACCGATCATTCGAACATTTTCATTTCACTGAAATGATTCAATACTGTTCCTATTCGATTTTAATTTCGATTTCGATGATAAGATTGACTTATGGCTTTGATAGTTCTTACAAAATATTCTATTATTGTAAGCCATAAATTACCAAATAACATCGAATGATGCCTACTTTGTACATGGATTAAAAAGTGTCAAAAAAGTTTTCGGCTGACATTTTGTACGAAATACACTTTGTACGTCAAAGCTGAATTATCTATTTGTCAAGTCATAAACTGTCAAATTCCATCAAAGGATGGCTAAGATTTCGATGGATTAAAAAACGTTTATAAATATCCAAAAAAAAAGGTATTTTATTTGTTGCTCCGAAAAAGAGCAATTTTAGGGCTTTAGGCTAACATTTGGTACGAAATAATCTTTGAACGTCATAACTGAATTCGTCCTCTATTCGTCAAGCCATAAACTGTCAAATTCCATCAAAGGATGGCTACGATGTCGATGGATTAAGAAACGTCCAACAATCCACATTAAACATACCGGATTCTGATACATCAAATAACATCAGTTCAACCCAACAATTGTTTTTACGGCCTACAACATCAACAACCAATCTGCAACGTGTCAAAAATCTGCAATGTGTCAGAAATTTTGTTTACCAATAACTGTTTTCCTTTGGACTCCAGGATTGAGTGCTTAGTAGGTACTTCTCATTGCATTCAACAATTTAAAAAAATCATGAATTCTCTGTCTTTTATTGAATGATAATGAATTAAATAAATAAATTGGCACTCGAATTTCCAGAGCTGGGTCGGCTAGTAATTATTAAACAGATGGAAATGTCTTTGTATATACATACTCGTATGTACATATGTATTAATCAACAAAATGTTCAAATTATGTTGCTTTCCTAAAGTTTGAAGTATTCTTATTAGATCAAATTCCTCCAGTCATTGTACTGAACATCCTTAGAAACAAATTTTTAGAAATTCTATGAGCGCCAAATCGAATCATTTATTTTATAAATTGATTTAAAGGAAGGTAATAGGTACACACCCTGTTTTGGGAGACTCTAGAAAATAGGATTGCGTTAAATATTCCTAGAGAATGTACATATATGGTTCAAGGAACCGCTCCTTGAAGATTAATTGCAAATAATAACTAAGCGCCTATCCTTGAAAATTGATACCACAACAATGTCCTCGTTCCTCCGCCACACCACAGGACAACGAATTGAGATATTGATAATTTCCGGACATTGACATCGATTTATGTTCCCTTCCTTTTCACTGGAATTGTGCGCACATGTCCAGATTCGTGTCAAGATTACTCGCATATAAACTGCTGAGCAGCAAAGTTTAAGCACACACGGTCAGCAAAATCGTTTGGCCTCACCTTCATGCCATGAATATGGTCAACTGGTCAACATGGCAACAAACACCGGAGAGCCGGTCGGTGTGGCGTGCAGCACAAAGCCATTGCCAAAAGCGGTTCAATAGGTTACTTGACAAATTGAAAAGAATAATATGGAACATGCGTGGGACGAACACTTCATGTTTCAAGAACTTTTATTGATTTTTGGCCACAGACTCTTAAACACACGCAACCACATTTTTCCTCCTCGCGCTATATCAAAGCGTTTGGACTTTCTTGAAGTATAGAAATAAATTAGTCTAAATTGTCTTAAAATTGATTTTTTTTTTCCTTTTACCATGACCAGTCGCCGACTCTTGGTGTCAAACGCGGTGAATGACAATGTTCCCAGGAGAATGACATAAGGTGCGTGTTGGTGGTGACGCGTTGACAAAGTCACATATGAGAGAAAAGAAAGGAAATAAATGCAACTTGATTGTATTTATGCAAGACACGCAACACCACCCAATTGGCCTCTGCAATCATGCCCGGCGATGCTTAATTCAATTGAACCTTTACGGCATCACAATTGCCGTTTAATTTGTCTCAATTACATTACCCATCGCTCGCAACTTCTGCTACTATATTGGGTGTTGCGTCATGGGGTAAGATATTTATTCAAAACCATCATCTATGGAAGCGGTGTGTGGTTGTTTTTTGGAAAGTCTAATGGAGGACTTGAGGTTCTAGCAGTTGATGTTTCTTTGTTTCTTAATTTATTCAATAAGACGAATGTGTAACAACTGATTTGTGCAGCGGGGTGAGTGGATATTTTGTTTTCCAATTTAAACGGGAAGTAAGTGGTGATTTAAAAGTAACACCGAGGGGACAATGAAACGTAATGGTGGAATGCTTGACGTTTTTTTTTTTTTTTTCTTTCCTTATTTTTTGAAGGTAAACCACCCAACATGTTTTAAAAGATATATATTTCCCGACAATTATGTGAAGTACTGTTGGTAGTGATTTAAACAGGAATGTTGGGACCAACGTTGTAGGCAATTAAATCAGGTTTCATTTGTGTGTTTTATCGAGGTTGGGTTAGGGTTAGGTTGAAGTGACTAACAGTGAAAACTGACACATTTCGATCATGTATTTTCCATCGATTGTGGTCCTGCAAGGGGGCACCCAAGTTGTCACCCTATCGGAAGATACTATAATTTTTACAAATGGCGGAAAATGTCATTTTTACTTTGACATTTGAGAAGTAAGCAAATACAAAATAAACGTCAACAAGACATGAATCGCTATACTCCTAAAGAACGCGGAATGATTGTTTCGTCGGTGGTATTGGTGCAGATTCCCTGGTAGCCCGACACCAACTGCGCAAGGTTAGGTATGGTTAGCGTGGCTGTTAGCGCCACACAGTTAGACCATAAGCTGGTCCATTGTCATACCACATGAATCAAGTAGACTTTCTCTCTACTCGTTGAACAATTTTGAGCTCTTTACGAAGCGTGCGAGACTATTTATGTCTTTATTTCCGGGTCGCTAGGATAACTGTTTTAGAAGTCCGTTAGATGGAGCCTACGTATTTGAGATAGACCAGGACATTATACAGAGAGATGAGGACTCGATTCTTCCTCATCCATACAACCAACCAACTGGGCAAAGTCTACGACGTTTAGCATCTCGTTTATCAACCCGAGATGCTTGCAGATCTGGCCGGTTTCGGAGCAGCATTTTTGTTGGGAAATTCCCAGCTGTGGGTGTAGATGTTATAGAGAACCTTGAAGTTTCGACCAGGCGAAACGTGCAAGAGCATCAATTGGGGGTCTTTACAGAGAATTTTGGTGAAAGACTTGAAGATGTTCTTTACAAACTGCTGTTGATTTCCCGGTAGTCCGACATTATCTGGACTTTTACCCGCTCTGCTAGAAAAGTATGAGACAACAAAATATGCTACCAGGTCTAGCCGGTCAATCGGCGGATTTTTAAGAGAATTTTGGTGAAAGACTTGAAGATTTTCACTTACAAAGGGCAGACAGTGCATCAGCTGTTAGATGTTGACCGTCAAGCGAGTGTAACCTAGGCCCAAGGCATCCTTGCTTAAAGACTTATTTGGATCAATTGGTCCATATCCATGTATATGTCCAACTCGTTTAAAGCGATTTGTAGGACCTCTCTCAAGATGTTATAATGACTTTTTGACAGGAAATAGAAAAGCCCTTTGCATGTGCAATCATTCTGTAGTTGTCTGCTTTCAGACATGTGACTCTCATATTGGCTATAAAATTCCAAAGAAGTGTCAGAAAGCACACAACCTTGCGAATACCTCAAATCGTGAAAAGTATCTCCAGAATTATATCTGAATTCCTTCGTTTCTGGGTTGGTATTATGGCTTCTGGTCCTTCAGGTTTCAAGATGTTGAGCGGTTATTGCTGTTTGTCCCTTGTAATCAAATTTTGTGCGGGTAAGTTATTCGGCCCTAGCGAGGTATCCGTTCGGAGCGGAAAATTGTCCGCAACGCATACTTTGTCGGAGGTTCAAATTGCTTTCGAGGTATCCAATCGGAAAGAATAATAATACACAAACGTGTTGGCACAATTTGTTCCGCGAAGAATTTGTGTCGGACGAAATCGGCGAAACAATTGCATCGGAGGATTTTCCGCTCCGAACGGATACCTCGCTAGGGCCGATTATTTGTCCTAGGGCTATAAACCGTTTGAGAGCTACCTAGGCAATGAGTATAAAGCAGCAAGTAGAGCTATTCTTCGAAAGAGTTCGTTGACGAATCATTTTTCAGCAGCTGGATGCTTCGATGGTCCTCCAGAAGATTTTGTATTTCCTATGGGCTTTTTATCTCTCGGTAAGTCTGCTACTAGTCCTGTTTACGAAGAAAAGGAAATTGGAGGACTTTACCCCTCCTAAACTTCCTCTGAAACTTTCCAACGAGGTTAAATATCTTGGAGTAATCCTTGGTTCCAAACTAACATGGAAACGTAACACAGGAAATAATGAAAAGAGCACTATGCGCTCTCTACACATGCAAAAAAACCTTCGGTACACGGTATGGGTCGATTGTGTGGTGGAAGGCTGTAGACAGAATTAGCTATCTCAAAAACCTGAATAAGGTACATAATACTAGCCTGTTTAGGAATAACGGGGACACAGGGTTTCTTCGCGACAGGCAGTGCTGAAAATTATTTTAAATCTTCCAGTCCTAGACGAGCACATAAGAAGATAAGATAAAGAAATGAGCTCTTGGAAGAACAGCACTTATGGTCATGGGTCTATCCTGCAAAGGTATGACACGACTGACTACTTACCACCCAGAATAGATTTCAACAAACACTTCTCTATTACAATACCCGAAAGGCATGGATGGGAACCCAACTCCCTAATTAGTGAACAAGGTATCTCCTACACCGATATGTCAAAAATGGAAGAAGGAACATGAGCTGGGGTGTTATGTGAAGATCTCAATATTAAAGAATTATTCAAACTCCCAGATGAGTGTAGTGTCTTTCAGGCTGAGATCTACGCTATTCAAAAGATGGCTGAATTGGTACGCATGAAAAAACTGAACTCGTCGGAGATCACTATAAGATCCAAGACAGTAACAAAATGCCGAGACATGCTGAACAATATTTGTAACACTAACCAAGTCAATATCTGTTGGGTTCCTGGACATAGTAATAAACGTAGAAGGGAATGAAATAGCAGATGAACTGGTAAGAAAAGGGTCAAATAAAAACAGCAGTAGCCATTTAAATTTGGGACCAAATATTCCGATTGGCGTGATTAAAAGGAAAATAGACCCAATAACGAAATAACAAATCAATAACTCCTGGTCCTCCAAGGACGACTGCGTTAAACTCGATATATTTTATCGCTGAGTAAAAAGAATATTAGAATATTGATAGGTGTACTAACGGGTCATTGCGCCATTGGCACAATGGCCACTAGAATGGGTGTACCCGATCTCTGTAGGAGCTGTCAGGATGTCGAGGAGATTGAAACCATTAAGCATCTGCTCTGCGACTGTCCGAACCTCCAAACAAATCGCAGGTTTATTGGAGAACTGGACGATCTAACGCAGGTTTCAATGGCAGACATGAGAAATTTTATAGTAAGCACAAGCTGGTTCACAAATGAACCAGTCTACATAATTAGGAGCATCTCTGCTTTTATTAATAGAGGATCACAATGGATTAATAGGCCCCCGTGTACGCAACAACCTCTGTGCTGTGCACGCCCCTCCAGCCTCGTTTTCCCTCTAAAATTTTCACAATCGCCATCGTGAATTTTGGAAAAGTAAATTTTTTCGGTGAAATTGCGACCAAACTTTGTAGAAGAAAAGATAAGTGGGAGTTTCCCTTCTGGCGATACCCCCTCCCAGGGGCGAACGCAGAAAATAATTTCGGGGGGGGTTTTCAAAAAAATATGAGATTTTCATAAATATATTATTTTATTACTATATTGTAATTATCATAAATATGTTGTTATAAGTAAATAATATTTGCTCTTAGGGATAGGACCTATCGAAACAATTTCATACAGCTAATCGCAAAAACAAAACATCATAAAGATGTTGCAACGGATACCTATTTTTGGCAAATTTGAATAATGTTACCAAAAGTTCGAAAATATTCACTACGAGGGCGTTTTTTGGTGCTTCCCATTCGGGCATTTTTATTCCGGAATTAATTCTTAGACATAGACTTTTACTACGGGCCATGTGATGGAGGCCATCATTTGGTTCGTAAAATATCATTAATGCAACAAGAAGAAAAAGAGTGTAAGTGATTCCATAAGTGTACCTAACAATAGAGTTATAATAAGTTCTAGGTCCGCCTAGTGGTCCAAATCTGCAAAACTAAATCCGGTATATATTAGTACGTGAAGTTATAACTTGTTGTCAGTGTTGTTCCTCTACGTGTCGACTTTGATTGTCTACATTAATGCGTAGACAATTGTGTCGACAATGTCGACAATGTAGACAATGTCGACTATGGTGTCGACAATGTAGACAAAGCATGCCAGCCAATCTGTCATTCTTGATTTCTCTGTCACATTGTTTACTTCATTTAAGAAAATTTCAGGTGTTAATTTGAGTTTTTATTCAAATATTGGTCGACGAAAAAATAAAGGTTTCGTTCACCTAGGTTTTCTTTTAATGAAAAACAATAACAAATTTGTAGCATATTGTACAGTGTGAAACAAAAATCTACAAAATACTGCACAGGTAAATAAAAATTTGTTAAAAAAGCATATTCATATCCTAATAATAATGCCTTCACATTCATTTATGAAAGGAATGCCTTTAAGCAATCCCAATCACCTGCGACATCTTAATCCGGCTATGATTGTTTTGATTGATGACAATGATTTTGGCTCGAGCTCTGATTTATTAGACGAAACATAATAAGAAAAATTGAATGTCTACGTTGTCTACATTGTTGACATTGGCATGTAGACAATCAGGAATTGTATACGTTGAATTGTCTACACGTAGACAATCGTGTAGTCTACATTTTTTGTCTACATGGAACAACACTGCTTGTTGTACTTTTGTGAGTTAGTTATACGAAAACATAAGGACACCAGCAACACTCAATTGGTACCTACGTTAACTATACTACATAATTATAACCAAAACGCTCTCAGAGGAGAGGGTGCTATGTGCTACTCATCTGTAACTGTAACTTTCACACAAACGAAATGAGTGAGTTTTTTCTACTGCTGTAACTCCGACCTTGGAGCCATCAATAACTCAAACTTATATAAATCGAAATCATTTATTAGCCATAAATCGGCCCTTAAGATTAACACGGATATCTGTATCGGTATATTTGCTCCGTTAGTCCGTTTTCTGCCCTATACATAATGTTAATTATCAAAAACGCAACTGCTGTTCGATTCGTCTCTATTTTTTATTCATTAATTCAAATTAAGACAGTTGCGTTAAAATACGAAGACACATAAAATAAAATGCACGACTGGGTCACACGAACTTGCTCTCATGTAAAAGACTAAGAATTTCAAAAATTAATGCTAAGAGAAAAAGCATAAAATTCATTTTTTAAATGACTAAAACTCCTTTAGTAGTTGGAGCTAAGCACAGGATCACATGTGTTTTGAGCAAATATTAGTTTATGCGAGAACAAAATTGTAATTCGTTTTAGTGGTTTCTTAAAAAAATAAGCTTTTGTATACAAAATCTTTAAAACATATTTAAGAAAAAAATTTCGTTCGCATATTAAAACTTTTTTCTTATTTTTCGAATAAAAATTTAATTTACAAAAAAAATATTGAGCAGTTTTTGAGGTATGACATTTTCAAAAAAAATAATTTTTTTTCTTTCAAAAATTAAAAAAACATATTTTTTTTTTAAAGTCTTAAAATGCAATGTTTTTTTAAACTTTTTAGAAGCTTCTCTAAAAGTAAAGTTTAATCGAAACAACTTTCTCGCAGCCATTTTTTTGAAAAATACGATTTTCGAAAACCACTTTTTGACATTTGTATTGTGGGTAACTTTATTTTTAGGTAAAACAAATTTTTTTTCCTCAGATCTTGTAGATTATATTAAAAAACTTTTATTTATCAAGTTTAAAAAAAATCGAGCATGGGGTTTTCGAAATATTGAGATTCCAGAAAAAAATTTTGAATTTTTTTTGAATAATCAAAAAATAAAACTTTTTTTTCAAAATTCTGTGGGACAGTTTTAGAGAAAAAAATATTTATAAGATTTCGAAAAAAAATCGTATGGCAGCTACCGTTTTTTGGTCTTAAAAAGAAAAAGAAAAAAAAAAACGTGTGGGGGAAAAAATTCAAAACGATATCTACCAAGTTTAACGAAAATCGGCCCAGCCTTTTAGGCCGTAGTCGAACAGACAGACAGACAGAATTTTGGGACCCACATTTTTCGTCTTCGCTATCATAGTAATATCAACTTTGATAAAAATCTTGAGTTCGATTTTTTTTACGAATGCATTACTTAAGGCAAGTAGTACCTATAAGTCGTAAGAAAAAACAACACTAACAGAAGAATTTATGGCACGAAAATAACACTGTTTTTTTTTTTAACAACATAAACCCTTATTTTTTTGGTTGTTTCGGGGGGGGTTTGAACCCCTAAAACCCCTACCTGCGTTCGCCCCTGCCCCCTCCTAATTCCAGTCAATGAACTCCGTCTTTTCGACTATTTTATTGGACTATAAGATGTTTATTAGAAATTTTTTAAAAAACTTTAAATAATTCTTTCAATCTTCATTTTTTTTTTGTGGATAATTATTTTTTAAATTAAAGTCTTTTCAGGTACAGATATTAAATATCCCAAAATTCAAACATCGTTCGTTACTGGAAAGTAATAATTTCCACTCAAAGCTTCAATTAATTTTTAATTGCATTAACAGCCTTTATTGATATTGAATTAAAAAAGTTTACCTTACCACATGAGATATGAGCAGGGCATGTGCTTTCAACAGGGTGTTCCAGAACCTGTTTATACTTACGATACGAAAAAAAAAATAAATAATTTAACTTTTATATAATTGAAGTTGCACGTATACACGTTCTTAAACAAAATATGCATTTATTTCAAAAGACTTAATACAATCGACAGTTTAAACGGTCTCAACTCCATAATGCATTAAGCCGAGTCATGATAGTGGGGTCATCTGTTAGTTGAATTTAATTCAATCAGTCAACTTTATCAATACTTTTCAAATTTCATTGAAATCCGATGACGTGATCGATGGTGAAACATCCAAACCATTTTTACGTCGGCTTAAATTTCTTTAAGACTCTTGGGAAAATACTCCGTGCCAAGTAGTAGTAGTAGTAGTAGTAGAACGGAAGAGAACTAATCTGTGAAAGAGATCGATGGATGATTTTTGTTTCTCAATTTAAAATCACAAATTAATTCTTTCTCATAGCTTGAAGACAACAAGAACAAGATTGTCTTTTGGTTTAACGTGAGTGCTGGCCAATTCCAGCTTAACCCCATGGGAGGCCTACCTCCATCAGAGTCAGATTTAGTCCTGACCATTAACCCCGATATAGCAAGCTATTTTGGTCGCAAAGTTGTGATATGTTGCAGCATATGCACACCTCTTGCTTTGGAGGCGAGGCCTATCTAACACCTCTTGAATGCAAGAAAAGAATCTTGAAAACCGTGTGTCTCCGCATTCGGAATAAACCAAGCCACCATGATCCTCCCACTAGGGGGCCTACCTCATATAGATAGGGTTTGAGCAGAGGGTAAAACTCAACCCTCAAACTCAAATGGGCACTATCTCCCATATTGCCAGAATATAGCTTCCGGTGGAGCTTCGCAACCGAGGTCAACCGAGGTCAACCAAGGCCACTTCCAGATGAGTTCCTGCAAAACTCTGGGCCTGTCAACCCTTAGGATACACACACCAAGAAGTCGGCCGGGGTATAGTAACCAAAGACTTAGTGTGCTTCCTTTTAGTCTTTAATTTCCATGCGACGAACTAGGAAAGACGCTCCTAGTCTTTGTTCTAAAGAACGAGGACGACGATCCTCCTATTATTTGCTACTGCAAAGATCTACAGTTACAAGTAACCGGAGACTTATACACCCTTTGTACCTTAAAACCTCCAGCCAAAATGTAGCTGGAGGTTTAACCTTATTACTCCTTTTTTCACCATTTAAAAACCTTGAAAAGCCGGAAAAGCCACAAGTAGCCGGAGATTTCACCCTTTTACTCCCTTTTCCACCCCCTCTCCTCCTGTTGGGTTTTCTTAGTTGTCTAAAACTCCAGCTGGTCGGGCAGCCGGAGAATAGACATAAACCTCCGCACCACGACAAGGTGAAACCCGTCGGGGAGGAGACAACTAGAACAGGATGATTAGTTCTTCTTAGTCTCCGATCATTGTCTCGTACATTTAAGACGGTTTAAATTTCGACGTTTGTATGTCCTTGCCGTCGCTGATTGTTTGATGCAGTATCATCAGCAAAGATAACCATGATAGCGTTGTACATAACATAACAATATAAATGGATGGTCCTAAGACACATCCTTGTGGTACAATATTCTTAATTTCTGAGTAATTTTGGTCGTACCGTAATGTAGAGAATCGGTCTTTAAGATTTCATTATTTTTAAGTACTGCCTACAAAAGTCTGCAGTTTGTGCTCAAGTCCCATGTGTCAATCCTTGTCAAATGATCAACTTCGAATAGAGGTGGAAATACATACTTGTTTTTCTTTAAGTGCCTTTTCTATACGTCCTTAATTCGATGCCAAAGGTTGTAAATCCAAAGTGATGGTTCGGGATTAGTTTTTGTTAGAAACTTGGCTGCTTTCCATAAAGAGTATTCTATAGAAGCATATGTCATCTTAATTTTCAGTGAATCATTTGTGAATTCACTGATACTTTTTTTTTTAAAGTTCATTTTAAGAATGGTTGATTCTGTGTGAATCTCTTAGTTTTCCCTTTTTTTAACTCTTTTTGTGTCAAATATCATCTCCTTGCTTTCGACAGGATACTTTCTGTTAGTTTCTTTGCAGTTCGAAACAGTTGAAGTACTTTCTTTTGCTGTTCAATTGAATAAAATGCAACTTTATTCTATATTAAGAATACCGATTTCCTAGTGTCTAAGTAAGACAGCTCTTAGACATCAATAAAACATTGTATTTATAACGCTTCGAAGATGAAAGTGTTCTAAAGGATGATTAAATATCGTAAGGGTTTTTAATTGCAACTAAAATTGTGTACCTCAATTCTGGAAATCAAACTCCGACTAACTTTAAGACAACCGATTTCGATGTCTTAGTTACACAGTTCTTAGACAGCAATTTCGAAATAAAACAGTGTTCAAAGGATTGAGATAAGATAATCTAATCAAGGTATATTAATCATTTTATATATACAATAAGTTTATCTCAGTTCAAGAAATGAAGTTAAGCCAGACTTTTAGAGGGTCAATTCCGATATCTAAGCTGGACAGGTCTTAGACACCATTTAAAAATGCTTATTTTAAATACTTTCAAGTAAAATGTTGTTCTAAGAGCTGACTTTAGTTAAACAAGGTTTATAAATTCACGAACACCGAATCTACAAAAATAATTAATTTAGTTGGCAAAAATAAACAACAGTAAACTTGACATTCTTTGCTCTATGATGATTGATTACCTAATCCGAAACGCGTCGCAAATTATTAAAAATAAAAAATTAATGTTGTGATAAAATTTAAGTAAAACAAATTAAAAATAAATAAATTCTAAGTTCTAAGTTTTATTTATTATGTTTTATTTCTCTTTTAATACATAAACAACTAATTGTGTTCAACTTAATGCTAGAAACCAAGCATAGTCAGATGTTGAGACAATGTTTAAGTAAGACTGCTCTTAGACAACAATTTAAAATGCTTTGAAGTAAAACGATATTCTAAAATTTGACTTTAGTTAGACAAGGTTTATATGTACATTCAATTAATAGTGTTTACTAGAAACCAAACCTAGTGAGACGTTAAGACAACTGATTCCAATGTTTAGGTTATACAGGTCTTAGACACCATTTAAACGCTTTGAAGTAAAACGGTATTCTAAGAGTTGACTTAAGTTATACAAGGTTTATAAATTCAACTATTTGTGTTTGACTCAATACTAGAAGCTAGTAAGACATCCATTCATATTCACTATCCTATTTAATATACAAATTCCTAAGACATACAATTGGTAAGTTTAAGTTTAGGCAACTATTAAAAATGCGTATTTACGTCAAATAAATTTTGTTTAAAGTTTGTAGATACCTTTCAAATTTCTGGACGAGTCTTTTTTATGTGACTTCTAGATATTAATTTGTATTATTTTTTTTATTAAAATCTGAAATCGTTAGTTCAACTTGGTTCGAGATTATATCGGCGACTTGGGTGACACCCTGTCTTTTGATGGTCCTTTACTTACTTCTCTTTATTTGCCTTTGATTATCGATCTGTAATTCAATATGCGACAAAGAAAGTTCTTGTTTCAAAGGAATTGAGGATATTAGTGAATGATACATTGAAAATTTTTCGCCGAATGATGTACATATACATAATACATACATAATACGAGTATTGTTGGATTTCTTTTGTCTAATCATAGGTTTTTGTAAGTCCTTATAACATGAGGTAAGGAAATATCGATTAAATCAACAGATGTTTCATTTTGGGGAAATTTTATGTTTCAAAGTACCAATTCTGTGTTTTAGGAATTTTTAATACACGACACAAAAGTTTTTACTAATTAAATTAATTACGTTGCCATGCCTATTAATTGCACTTTATTCGTTAACCTTTAATCTTATGTTTCTTTGATTATAACCTTCAAACTAGATATAAACAAAAAATCACTCAAAGCTGTTAATTGTGTGATCTCGTTGTGTTAGGGGTTAAATTTTTGTTTGGGAATTTACAGATAATAGATTTTTCATTTTCATTAGCACTTACTAGCATGTACATTGTACGTGCACCTCTATCGAGGTTTAACCGTTGGAGGTGTTTTCGTGGAATGTCATATTATTATAATGTAACGAGAAAATAACAATAGAATCGGTTTAATTAAGCTACTATAGTTGAGGCTGCATTCCTTGCTTATATTATTTGCTTTCCCTAAAAATCATTACTTTCTTGAAAATAATATAACCAAATATTTTGAAAACGACTTGGTCGTATTAAAAATAGCAGTCAAAAAAAGAGTTCTAAGATGCAAGAATATTCGTATCTGCTATGTACATATGTATAGCTAAAATTAAATTAAAGATTTAACTTGAAAATGACTTTTAGGATTTTGATAAAAAAAATATATTAGATTAAATGGACATTGGTAGAGTATCCCGACCGCGGTTGAACTAGATCCTAATGAACGTTTCTTCCACTCCTATCGACCAATTGCACTTACGTCCCTTCTTGCTAAGTTCATGGAATCACTGACCAATCATTAGCTGAAGAATTATCTTGAAGACCGAAAGATTTTTAATGACCGGCAATATGGCTTTCACAGCAATCGTTCCACTGGTAATCTGTTGGCATATTTCACCGTAGAGTGGAACAGATCTTTCCCTTGTTTTGGAAAAAGTAAAATTGTTGCAATCCATACAAATCTGCTGGGCCAGATAGAATAATTCCAGCGGAAAATTCCGATATTTTAATACCCATTATGCTTAACATCCTAAATGGCTGTATCACTCTGGCTCATGGAGAGAAGTCAAAGTTATTTTCATCCCCAAAGCTGGCAAACCTAGCCATGTTAACCCTAAAGATCTAAGACCTATTAGTCTTTCATCATTCCTTCTTAAAACATTTGAACGTCTGATTGAAATCCACTTGAGTTGAAACATTGATAAGTCGTTACTATCCAATGCTCAATATGCCTATAACAAAGGGAAATCTGTAGAAACCGATCTATGTACATACGCTGGTTTGTACTATCGAACATTCTATTCATCACAAGGAGTTAACTTTAGTTGCTTTCCTAGATATAGAAGGAGCTTTTATCAATGTCGACACATCCGCAATCACATCTGCGCTGTCATCTCTGAAGGTGGATAAATCGATCAGTAAATTGATAAATCATATGCTGATAAGCAAGATTATAAATTCAAAACTGGGCGATTTTACTACTCGAAGAACTGTCAGTAGAGGTACTCTGCCAGGCGGTGTATTCTCTCCTCTCCTCCTTAACCTAGTAGTAAACGAACTACTAATAATTCTAGAAAGAGAGGGGTTCAGAGTGATTGCCTATGCAGACGATGTTTTGATAGCGATATCTGGAAAGCATCCTAAAACACTGAAGGAACTCCTACAAAATGCTTTAAACAAGCTTACTACCTGGGCAGATCAATGTAGACAACTTGTCCTTTTTACTAAGAAATATAAAATCCCATACATAGACCCTCCTCACATCAAATTTTCAGATAAAGCAAAATATTTTGGTCTTATTTTGAACAAGAAATTAAGCTGGAAGCCCAATATCCAAGAGAGAATCAACAAAGCCAACATAGCTCTATTCTCTTGCAAAAAAGCCGTAAGTAACAAATGGGGTCTACAAACTCACATTACACACTGGCTATACATCTCAGTCATTAGACCGATACTTACATATGGAGTAACAGTATGGTGGACTGCGCTGGAAACAGTAACAAACCGCGATAAGCTCAGCAAAGCCCTACGAACAGCCTGCTTAATCATGGGTGGAGCTCTCCGCTCAACTCCCTCCGCTGCACTTGATGTTCTCATCTCATACCGCTAGATATCTTTCGTAAACAATCGGTCGCTAGCACAGCCATTTGGCTTAAAGCCTCCTCGCAGTGGATCAATAACGATATTGGCCACTCCACTATACTGAACTCGTTCAGATCCCTACCTAGTAACGTCGATTACACCACCCCTCATCCAAAATTTAATAAAAACTTTCAAGTGTCCATCCCTTCCAGGAAAATGAGTCACTGTTGGTAGACGAAGCGATTCATTTCTACACAGATGGATCTAAATCCGATGACGGGGTCGGTGGAGGCGTGTACTCCGAAAGATTAAGCCTTTGTCTATCTTTTCGTCTTCCCAATCACTGTAGCGTGTTCCAGGCAGAACTTCTAGCAATCAAAGAAGTCCTCTCTTGGCTCAAAGTTAACGTGATATCGACTACTGATATACGCATCTTCTCAGACAGTCAAGCTGCCATAAAGTCACTGGACTCTGTCTCCACTAACTCTCTAACAGTCCAAAATTGTCGATCAACTCTGGTGGAGATGACAAAACGGTTTAACATTCACCTAATATGGGTGGCCGGGTCATAGAGACATTCTAGGTTACTGTAAAGCCGACGAACTTCCAAAAAATGAAACAATCTTACCTTTGTCGGATAGCAAATCTAACATCGGTATACCTCAGCTACTTGTAAACTTATGCTAAAGCATGATACCATTGAGAAAGCGAACTATAGATGAACCAGCACCGCAACTTGCCAGTCTACAAAACAAATTTGGCCATTGTTTGATGCTAAACGCTCAAACCAACTAATTTCTATTGGTAGATTGCACATTAGCTCCGTTATAGGTGTCCTTACTGGACACTGCCTAAAAGGTAGACATGCTTTTCGACTTGGAATTCCTGCAAAAGATTTTTGCAGAAGCTGCATGGATGAAGAAGAAGAGGAGGCAGTTTCTCACCTTCTATGTTCTTGTCCTGCCCTAGCACAAAGACGTAGACTCCGCTTGGGGGACTTCTACTATAATGATCCTAGTGATCTAAGAAATTCCGACATTCACTTTCTCAAACGCTTCATTACTAGCTGCAAATGGTTCAACGAGTAAGGGTGATCTTTTGGAATCCTGTGGTATCACAACGGACTAAATATTGGTCTAAGTGCGTTGGCTTTTCCGGCAAGCTGCCACCTAAACCTAACCTAACCTAAGATTGTTGCGCTTGATTTTTCTAAGGTAATTGATAGAGTTTCGGATGTAGCTCTCTTATCGAAAATGCGTGCGTTTGGTATCAACGAAACCCTTATTCTTTGGATTAGAAATTACCGTCTAGATCATTCAATACATGTTGTATTGGACGGCTTCAAGTCTGATCCTCATAAAATAAATGCTGGTGCTCCCAAGTACTCTGTTTTGTCCCCGACTCTCTTCCTGATTTTTAACAAAGATCTCTTGTTTGAAATTTCTAATTTCAATTTTCAATTTTGTTTTATTGAACATACTATTTACAATTTGGCTTACAACTAATAAGATACTACATATGTGTGAAAATTTACTTTCGTTTGCTCATAGGGGGCCTAACTATATACAGTGACTTAAGTTGAATTATTTTTATATAAAATTTACATGACGAAAAAATAAAATTTAAAAGTTCGGTTGACTGTATTGTCCTCAGGCTGTTCATTCCCGGTTGTCAGTGGTAATTGTTGTGGGCAGGGATGGCGTTTTAGCCGCGGTAGTAGGCTGACAAAATGTCAGCGTAGAACGAGACTACTTCCTCGTTGTCCATGATTACGTTGTCATCCAGAGTTTCCATTACACTGAGGTACCTCGGTTCGGGATGTCGTTGTTCTGTGGTCATCCTTCTCATAAGCTGATTCGGGTGGTCGATGATGTTCCCCATTAGTTTCTTCGTTGAATGAACTAGATATTTGTCCAGTGGGATTAAATTCGCTTCTGTGTAGAGATGCTCGTTCCTATAGTGTTTCTGACGGTCGAAGTAGAGTCCAGTGCAGATCCTCAGTATCTTCCTTTCGAATAGTTGAAGTTCCTTCATAGCTGTCTTCGAGATGGAAAACCAGACTGGGAAGGAATAGCTGATCACTGCTCGCAGGAGCTGCTTGTAGATCAATATCTTTGTCGGTTGGCTAAGACCTGATCTTCTTTTCATCAATGGGTGCAAACGGCTGAAGGCCCAGCTGGCCTTTTTCAGAAAATTTCTTGAGTGCAGGTTAATCCTTAGCAACTCGTTGAAGTGCACTTCCAGGTAATTGACACTTGGCTTTGCCACTATGGTGGATCCGTCAGGGAGTCTCAGGACCAGATTTCTCCAAATTTTTGTGGTGCGAATGCCTCTACCAGCTGAAGGTCTCCTGAATCAAATAAGTTCCGATTTGGAAGTGTTGATTCGGTTGCCCCATTTCTGGTAGAATTGGAAGAGTCTGTTGATGTGGGTTTATACTTTTTGGACAACTATTAGTGGTGACATTGATGTGGCGTAGGTAAGCGAGTCATCAGCATATAGAAGGTTCTCGCATGCAATTAGAGAAGGTTGTTCTGAAGTCATCAAGTTGTAGAGGAACAGGCCTAGTTTTGAGCCTTGGGCGACTCCAGCTCTGGTCTTCATGTTCGACTTGCAGTTATCTACTTGAACGAAAAATTTCCTGAAAAATAGGAAAGAAAAGAGAATTTTTATTAACGACGGAGGTACTTGCATATAAGATGAAGTTTGTGGATTAGACCGTCTACCCACACGCTATCGAATGCTTTCCCGACATCCAGAAAGCATCCAACGGTGACATGATTACTGTTGATTGCTGTGGTGATATCGTGTTGGAATTTTACCAGTGGATGCAAGGTTGAGTGTTTTTCTCGAAAGCCGAACTGCATGTCAAGGATGATGGAATTTTCACATCAGAATTTCTTTAGTCTTCGTAGGATTACTTCTTCCAGTAATATGCTGATGTTATTAATAAGTGATATTGGCCTGTAGTTGGAAGCTAAGTTGGAAGCACCTTTTTTTCGGAATTGGCACAATCTTCGCTGTTTTCCACTTCTGGGGGAAGTAATAGTTGTTGATGCAGTTGTTTAAAATGATCGTGAGGAAAATCATTACCGCCTGTGGCAGCCTTTTCAGGATGTAGTATTAGACAACATCTGGTCCAGCAGACTTTTTTGGCTTAGAATTGCCGATGATTTCTACAACCTTCTCTAGATTGCATAAATGTGGACTATCGGTGGGATCATTTGCTGGATTGATAATATTAAAATTTATTTTATCCGGATTTGGTTGCAGTGTTTGTTGAACTGTTGCCTCAACTTCTTGTAAGAAAGTTGTGTCAGTAGGTTGGTTCGGTGTGAAGTTTCCTTCGAAGTAGTCGACGAACGCTTCCACCTTCTCTTGGGCCTAGGTAGCTTCAGTATCATTACTGTTAATGGTTTCCGGTATTTGTGGCAGTTTTCCCATGATCCTATTGATGTTTTTGAAAGCATCTGGTCCTGACATTGATTGCTTGTAATCTTTTCTGGTATTGGATATTATTGTGGTATTGAATGGAAATCCGGAACATGATGTTGACTTGCTGTAGCTCATTCCAAACTATCTGGTAGTTTCTGTTTGTTGTATTCAGTTCACTTTGATGGATCCGCTGGCGACGTTTTCTTAGACGTTGTCTGTGAGCATACAGATTTTGAACGTACTCGGGAAGGTGCTGGTACCTATCTTTTGACGTTTTAGACTGGTTTTGCTTGTCCAGGGCATCAGATACGGCATGTTCAAAGTTGACAATTGCTGCATCGATTTCGATATCCAGAAGATTCTTGTCTGAAGGTGGGAGAGTTAAGCTGTCTTCTATGTCTCTGTGAAGTCTATCAATATCCAGCCGTCTGAAATTAATGAAATTCTCAGGAGCTTCTGTTGTAAGGAGTATGGGTTGGTTTAGGTTAATCGATAGTTGAACAGCTTCATGGTCCGAGTCACTAGACATAATTCTGGATTTCCGGAAGAGTGTGCACTAGGTTCGAGGAAGCCAGGAAGAAGTCCAGCGTTGATGGTGTTCTGGGAAAGGTGGGTTTGTGTTGTGAAACAACCACTAAGGACTGCTGGTCGTTGTTGGCGGTCAATTGACATGGTCAGAAATTGAGATTGTATATTAACGTCAGATGAATAAAATATGATCTTCCAATCAATAAACTAGCAACCCCTAAAAAGGCTTTCGACATTGACATTGCAAAAATCACGATACTCTATTGACTGGAACGGTTCCTTATAAACATCCAAATCAAAGGTAGCAAAGACAAGATCATGAAAATGAAGTCAATCATGTTAACTCCTCATTACAGAGCCTGTGTTTAAGAAAGTTAATTTCTAGAACATATTTTTCATTTTATTTTAATTCGATTCACCTTGAGTCTTAAAACGTACACAAATTATTTTAAAATAAATCTTATCCAAGTACCAACTTTGTTTATCTAATTAAACAAAAATATAATATCTATACACCACTACTAAATGCTGAGAAAATATTTCACAAAGTAATGAGTTATAAAAGTAATAAATTATTTCACGTGAGATCAAATTCCATAACTCTACAATTGGTTAACTTGACACTGCTTAAATATTTTTATTTTTAAAAACAACATTTAAATAAGAGATGTGTATTTTTGTTTTCCCATATAGTTAAAGTTCATTCATACATATCATATCAAAGGTTTACAATCTTGCATGCTTATGATTTATGCAAATGGCTTGTAGGTCAAACAAAACTAATAATATTCCTTTTAATACCTTCTAGGCACGACACATGCAAGAATATAAAAGTTGAGGTCAGGGCAAACAAAATGACTTTGTGTAATATCTTTTCAAAAAAAAAAAAAATTAATCGATTGTGACGTCAAGAACAAGGTGATTTCTTTTATTTGGCTATTTGTTTTGCAGCCAGTAATAATAAAAAAAAATACAAACATATTTAATTGAAAATAACATTTTTTATCGATTGGATAGTGTTTGTGTTGTTTGATAAAAATTATTTTCGGAATTATCTAGATAGATTACGAGTACTATGTGAAATATTTGTTGATACATAAATATTTCTAAGAAGATTTTGTGATATTGAATTACTTTTAAATGAATGTTTTGAAAAGGATATACATATTTTATTAATATAATATGTCATTTGAATTCTACAGAAAATTTATTGATCACTACAATTTGATTGATTAAAAAGAACCCGTAGTAATTGTTACTATGCAATATCAACACCGATTTCTGAGTACACCGGATACTATACTCGTATAGCAATATGGATTGAGAAGGGAAAAGACGTTTAACAAGTTTGAGTTAATTTAAGATAAAATTTTAATTTCACAATTGACGGAAGATTCACTTTGAAAACAAATTTGACACCACTAAAAATGAAACAAGAAATGAGTTAATATTTTAAATTTACGGAAACCCTGTATTTTCAAAGTAAGACTTTCGTCAGTTCCAAAAGACAAGTTCATGGGAAAAAGTCGTCCATTTTCAATAAGATAATACTCATATCAATACCAACACTCAGGGAAAATATCCTGTAAAATTAACCAATTATTATGTTGTTTTTTTTCAGACAAGCTCGATCCTGTTAAATATTTAACAAGATGAAATATTTCAATTACCTATTACTTGAGAAAACGTTCTTTGAAAAAAATTGTTTTCCTATTTGCTATTCTTTTTTATTTATTCAGATTCAACCTAGTTTAATAATACATTTGGATAATTATTATATAGAGATTACAATATAATATATATATATACATTCTTAGCAACTATAAATTTCAATTACGTGGAAGGATATTTAATTTGATGGTGTTTGTTTTGAGAAAATTATTTACAAAAACTCATTGGTAATACAAAATTATTTTAAATTTTAGAATAACACAGATCAACAAGTCAACTAGTCCACAAGTATTTATTCAACCATATTTTTTCGCAACAATAAATTGTCAATCAAACAAATTTCCCTTGACTTGTTTATAAATTGTTGAATCAAAAAATAATAAAACAGTCGCGAACTGATTCTATTCTATTCTTTTTTACTTGCGATATAGGTACTATAGGGCAAGTTCTGCATTTGGAAAAAAAATCGAACTCGAGATTTTGATCAAAGTTGACATTACGATGATAGCGAACACGAAAAAAGTGGGTCCGCCAATTCCGTCTGTCTGTCTGTCTGTCTGTCTGTCTGTCTGTCTGTCTGTCTGTCTGTCTGTCTGTCTGTATGTCTGTACCTCGGACTACAGCCTAAACTACTGGAGGTATTTTCTTCAAACTTGTTAATTAAGAGTCTTCGGTGATTCCCTAGAGGGGAAATTGAAATTTTTTTTTTAGCTCTAAAACTAACGGTACCCCCCATACACCCGTAATGCAAAATATTATTTATCTCGAAAACGGCTCTAACGATTTTGATAAAAAAAATTAGGTGTGATATTATGGACATGGACTACGTTTTGGTAAAAAAAAATTTGGGGCAAAATGTTATTAGGGGTACCTGCCATAGACCCGTTTTTTTGATTTTCGACTTTCTCATTAACGGCTCTAACGATTTTAACCAAAAATTTTCAGCAGGAATCCCCCTAAGTTTAAAATAATATTGTATATAAAAATATTCGAAAAATTGTTTGTTGGGTTTTTTTGAAAAAAAATTTTTTTTTGAAAAATCAATATCTTCAAAACCTATGAACGATTATTTTTTGAAATTATTTCCTAAAATCAATATTATTAATTACTTAAAATTCGTATCCCACATTTTTTTCTTAAAAAATTTTAAAGAAATTTCTTATATAAAAAATTTATTTTATAATAAAACGATTTTTTAAAGTTTGTTTGCATAAATTCATACTTTTCTAGAAATCAATTTCATTTTAAATTCATGTTTTATATTTATAAAATGTATCTTAAATTCCAAAGTACTTTTACATAAGAGCAAGTTCGTGCGATCCAGTCGTGCATTTTATTTTGATAAACACAACTGCCAAAACGATAGTTCAAGTTCCAGAGAATTTGTTGTCCCGATTAACAAAGATTTTATACAGAAGTTCAATCTTATTAATTTAACAAGCACTTTTTATTTTGTGTTATTGGCTTCAGTTTATCAAGTAAACAATCGTAAAATGATTTATATGATTCTCTTATTCAATAGATTATTATAGTGAAATTGAAACATTCAAATTTGTTTTATTTACAAGAGTTTAATGTTAAAATGGCATGGCATCTTCTAAAATCAACTAAGTACGATGTAATAATAAATAGTGTCATGTTTATTTAACCACGAACATACGAGTAAGTAAGTTTCTGAGTTTTCTGCAACTGTATAAGGAAAATTGCACCGTGTAAATTTAACAAGATTCTTCTTTGATTTAAACCTGATGTCACTCTCTAAATGAATTAAATAAAACAACAAATTTTAAATTAAAATATATTTAAACTCTGTTAGATAGCAAGTTAACTTCATTTTATTAGAATTTGTTTTTAAACTAACTTGATTATCTGTTTAATATGAGCTGATTTCTCACAAAAAAGAAAATCATTTTGAACCAAAGGGAACATCTGATTAAAACAGAATCTCTTGTTGTTTGTAAATTTTTTGCCAGAGCGCATTGTTGTAATGCGGTAGCGGTATTGCAGGAGGTGAATTAATGATGAATTATTATTAAATATTTATAATACTCGTAAGTAAAAATCATTAGGAAATATCAGAAAGTTAAACACAAACTATATAGTGGTATTAACTAAATAATCGAAAGGCTTATTCTTAAATGGAGTCTGTCGTGCCGCTCGGGACACAATCTTAATACCCAAAATGCTCAAATTTCCGAATAGAAAAAAATAAAAAAAATTCCATTTGTTTAATTTAATACATTTGCAAAAATTTTGCAGTAGATACTTAATACAAAATTTTCCTCATGCATTCTTCGTATTTTAGCTCAGAACCAAATTATGTAAAGGGTGGTCAAATTTTAAGGGCCGATGTTGAATGTGAACCACACTTAAACGTAAAGTTTTTTCTGCATTTCATTTGACATTTCTCAATTTCCACCTTCAGACTAACTCAATTTCAAACATGGAAAGATACACAATCGAGCAACGCGTTAAAGTTATTCAGGCTTATTATGAAAATGTGCGTTCAAATCAAAATGCATATCGCGCACTTCGTGATTTTTTCGGTCAATTTAATCGTCTAATTGTGCGTACAATCGGGTCTGTAGGAGATGTGAAAACACCAGTGCATGCTCGTACAGCTCGTGCTGCAGAAAATATTGCTGCTGTTTGCGATAGTGTGGCTGAAGAGCCGTCCACCTCAACTCGTCGTCGTGCCCAACAATTGCACCTCTCACGCTCGTCGTTGATGAACATTATGCATAAAGACTTGCATTTACACGCTTACAAGGTGCAATTGACTCAAGAACTAAAGCCTCTTGACCATTTCGAGCGTCGTCAATGGTCAGAATGGTGGCAAGAAATGGCAACAGTGGATGATCAATTTTCGAAGAAAATCATCTTCAGTGATGAGGCACATTTTCACCTTAGTGGATTCGTCAATAAGCAGAGTTGTCGCATTTGGGCTAATGATAATCCAAGAGTGATTGTAGAAAAACAAATGCACCCACAAAGAGTAATTGTTTGGTGCGGTTTATGGGCTGACGGCATCATCGGGCCGTATTTTTTCCAAAATGAGGCCGGTCAGGCAGTTACTGTGAATGGGTGTTCGCTATCGTGAGATGATAACGAACTTTTTATGGCCCGAACTGGAAGATATGGATGTAGACGATATGTGGTTTCAACAGGACGGTGCCAACTTGCCACACAGCTAACGAAACAATGGCACTTTTGCGCGAAAAAAATCAATGGCCGTGTTATCTCACTTGGTGGCGATGTCAATTGGCCGCCAAGATCATGTGATTTGAAACCGTTGGACTTCTTTCTTTGAGGTTATTTGAAAGAAAAGGTGTACGTCGATAAGCCAGCAACAATTCAAGAGCTAAAGGATGGGATAATGTGGCACATTAACGGCATAGAACCTCAATTATGCCTCAGAGTCATCGAAAATTTGGGCCATTTGGCCGGTATTTTGTTCCATACATAATTGAACCATACCAGTATTATCATAATAAAAAGAAAAGACAATAATTTCCTAAATTATTTGTGTTTTATTCAAATCAACATCGGCCCTTAAAATTTAACCACCCTTTATTGTCGCTAGTCAGCTCTTTTTTTTTAAATTAAAATTCAATTTTTGCTAATAACAAAATATGAGAATCAACTAGAACGAACCAAATAATTTGAGCAGTCATACCATACCGTCAAATAAAACCAAAAAATCTAAAAAAAAATAAAGAAACGAAGTGAACCCGTTACAGAAATCCTCGAGATTCCTTTTAAAACTTCTTTGTCTCAGAAAAACTTCATCGGGTTAATAAAAGAGATCAAGTCTTTGATATTCAGTTGAGATAGTTCGTTAAGGTCGTCAACAAATGACTTTCCGAATAATTGTGCTTTTATTTAGGCCAGAGCAGGACATTTACAGAGAAAATGAGTGACAATTTCCTTTTTCTTTTGATCCCTGCAACTACGACAATGATTATTGTAAGGAATGCCAGGTTTCCGGAAAAAGATGAAAGCGAATTTGATAACGAGTATGAAAAACTGAAGGTAGAGTCGTCGGCAAAAGCAAGAAGTTTCAGATAAGAGATCATTTAAAAATAAAATGCACGACTGGATCGCACGAACTTGCTCTTATGTAAAAGTACTTTGGAATTTAAGATACATTTTATAAATATAAAAAATGAATTTAAAATGAAATTGCCGTCTGATTTCTAGAAAAGTATGAATTTATGCAAACAAACTTTAAAAATCATTTTATTATTAAATAAATAAATTTTTTATATAAAAATTTCTTTAAAATTTTTCAAGAAAAAAATGTGGAATGCGAATTTTAAGTATTCAATAATATTGATTTTTGGAAATAATTTAAAAAAATAATCGTTCATAGGTTTTGAAGATTTTGATTTTTCAAAAAAAATTTTTTTTCAAAAAAACCCAACAACTAATTTTTCGAATATTTTTATATACCATATTATTTTAAACTTAGGGGGTATCCTGCTGAAAATTTTTGGTTAAAATCGTTAGAGCCGTTAATGAGAAAGTCGAAAATCAAAAAAACGGTTCTATGACAGGTACCGTTAATAACATTTTGCCCCAAATTTTTTTTTTACCAAAACGTAGTCCATGTCCATAATATCACACCTATTTTTTTTTATCAAAATCGTTAGAGCCGTTTTCGAGATAAATAAGATTTTGCATTACGGGTGTATGGGGGGTACCGTTAGTTTTAGAGCTAAAAAAAAAATTTCAATTTCCCCTCTAGGGAATCACCGAAGACCCATAACTACCGAGTTTGAAGAAAATAGGTCCAGTGGCTTAGGCTCTAGATCGAGGTACAGACATACAGACAGACAGACAGACAGACAGACAGACGGAATTGTCGGACCCACTTTATTCGTCTTCGCTATCATCGTAATGTCAACTTTGATCAAAATCTCGAGTTCGATTTTTTTTCCAAATGCAGAACTTGCCCTATAGTACCTATGTATATCGCAAGTAAAAATGAGGAAGACAAAACGTAGCTGTGAGATACATCAACAATTATTTTGTGAAGATCACACTTGAAACCGTTATTAAACAATTCAGAAAGTAGTTTATAATTTAAAGAATAAGTGTTTCATTGATACCAAACTCACGATTTTCTAGTTATAAGAGATCTTGATGCTCAATTCTATCAAAAACAAAATTACAACTCTCAAACATTCCTGTGTATATGTAAGCATAAATAAAGGGGACGTACAATTTTCTCCCAATTCCGAAAGCTAATGCGGATCACTTTCATGAAAGTTTTGGGTTATTTGTCAGAGGCAGTACATTTTTGCAATGACAGAGAATCGAATCCAAGAATCATTTGATAAATAGTAGTTATTGGTAAGTCTCCATTTCTTTAACTGATTTTTTCTTATGCGTCATTTCGCAATCTTTTATCCATCAAAAACCTTATATACTACAGCCACTTTAAAGAACTAACGTTTCTGGAAAATAAAAGAATGGAAGGAACATAAAATAACTTACGAAATCTCAAAAGATTGCATTCAATTGATTGCTGTTAAATTAATGGGAAAAAATGAAATGCAATCTCTTGAATGGTGATTGCAGAATTTGAAGTCAAAGTCTCAAAGTGAAGTCCATGAATGCAATCTTTTGATTGAAGTCATTAAAGATAACAATTAGAAAAGATTGCATTCACAAAAAAAAGGCCGTTTTCGAAAACGTCATCTGCATCAAAAATGCATTTGCAGAATGTTCTTAAACATCATCGTCATCGGCTCGACAACCGGGTTCCGGTCCTGGCCTCTTTCAACAAGTCTCTCCACCTATCCCGGTCTCTAGCCTACGCCATCCAGTTGCGCACCCTAAGGCTTCGGGCGTCCTGGTCTACGCCATCTCTCCAGCGCAAGCATGGTCTACCACGCTGTCGTCTACCATAGAATGTAAACACAAACTGCAAAAGTCAACTGTTCGAAAACCCAAAACGAAATTTACATGCAATAGCATTATTTTCGATAACGCAGTTTGCTTAAGTCATATATTCGATAACATCATTTGCGGGGCAGCTCTGCAGTAAAAAAAATCGAGTTGACGACAAAAATAATTGAAGTTCAGAAAATAGAGTTTAGATTGTCTTTTGGTGTGTGTGTGGGTGAAAGCAGTTAATTGGCGCACAACGTTATCAATTTCTTCCTTTGTAGTTGTCCATCTCACAAATTTTGAAAGTAGACGCACAACTGTTTTACAACTGTTTTGATAGATTTGTTGAAACGATCTTGGATTTTTCGGTGTGAATTTTTGTTGCAGTCTGTACCTGGGGCCCTGTTTTTGCCTTTTTCCATAAAGGGCTTAGTTCTTCCTTCAATCCCTAGAATTAGGTCTAAGAATGTTACTTTTTATAAATTGAAACGTTTCATTTGTTTGTATTTACAAGAAATAATTGCTTTGACATTCTGAAATGACCGAAGAATTCCACATCCGAAAACTTTTCGATTGTTTTGATGTAATTACGCATATACGCACCTTTTGAATTGTACGGCTTCAACTTCGGAGTTTGAACCAAATCGCCTTCTTTTTTTCTTTAAAAATATTTTTTTTCCTATAGTAGCACGTATTTAAAGTTTTCGAACAATTTTTAAAAAAATTTTAGCATCCATTTTTAATTATGTTGACCGTGTTCGTAAACGTCAAATGCATTTGCAAGAAAATTCACTGACGTTCATCAAATAGATTTTGTGCAAGCAGGACGATTGCATATTTGATGACAGCATTATTTGCGTCAAAAAAATGACGATCAAATTGAGGTTGATTTGACGTTTTCGAAAACAGCCAAATATTGCATTCACAAAAGATTGTATTCAAAAAAGATTGCATTCACAAAAGATTGCTTCAGAAAAAATATTCCGTGAGGAAACTATGTTTCAACAGAATTTGTATCGAATCTTGAGCAAATATGTGTTGCAACACTGTTCAAGAAATTTATTTTCCCTCATGAAACCA
This sequence comes from Chrysotoxum bicinctum, assembly GCA_911387755.1. NCBI lineage: Eukaryota > Metazoa > Arthropoda > Insecta > Diptera > Syrphidae > Chrysotoxum > Chrysotoxum bicinctum. The sequence goes on from OU426987.1 coordinate 51,333,477, forward strand.
ATATTGAGTCCAAATGCCTCATATAATTGACCAACTTATTTTTGCACAGCACTTTAGGGAGCTTATTCCATCTTAACATACATTGAAAATGTTAACTCATTCTCCTTGCCATCAAACATTAATCTTAAAATTACCAAAAAAAATAAAACCAAAACAAGAACAGTCAACACGGCCGGACTGCATACCAATCAATCTCAAATTAACTCCTGAAAACATGTTTTTTTGATTTTATTCCACAGAAAGGGAATTAACCTTCAATTGAAATGCGTAGAGCCATGTTTATAACCACAACACATCCATCCGTCTTCGTTTTCCTTCAGAATCTTAACGCATCTTGATTATGCGAAAAGAAATCAAGTTTCAAATTCAAACATAAAAACTACATTTCAAATTTGTATGCGCAATAGGTTTTAATGATTTGGGTTTGTATTTCTTTTTCACTTTTGAAAGAAAACAAAAAAATCAAATTAATTGAAACAGATTCATTGAACGTGTTTTTAAGGGAAAAAAATCGGATTAAGAAAAAAAGATAACCCTACCAACATTAATTCGCATTAATGCAATTTCAAGTTCGGCTTCATTGAGGTAACGTTGAAATGTGTCAGATGTTTTCAAACTGATAAATTACTAAAGTTAAAAATAAATCGTAGTTACATCCGGTGACCGGAGCCGGGAGAACCATTTTTAATGCGTTAGTGCAATTCCGATTAAATTGCATTGACATTGAGGCATTGAAGTCAGCTTTAAAACATTGACATAGCAAAAACCTAATCGGAGGTAACTTAGAGATTGTTATCACGGTCATTGAACTTAGTTATTATTGAGCTTTGTTTTTTTGAACGATTAAGTTGTGGATTATATTATTGTTTTGAAAGTCATGAAATAATTTAGACAAGCTATCATTCAAACACGAACATCGTCGCAATTCTTTAGTTTCGATTATTTATTACTGATTTGATTTGTTTTAAGTTCTATGTTCAAAGATAAACAATATTTAAATTGTGATTCATTGGGTTCAGCTTAATTCTAAACTAGACCCTTATACTCTTATAAACTTAGACAATATTTGCTGAGCGTTTCAGAAATTATATTTTATCTCCCAAAGGTTAAATTTCCAAATGGATTTGGATAACTTATTTGAGTACAGATAGCAAGATAGTGTTGTTTCACTGAAAAAAAAAAATTCTATATCCTCATTAAGGGCTGCGATTCTCTGAGGCTTGTTGGCATAAACCCAGCACGACTTCAAGTAGCCGCAAAGAAAGAAGTCTGGGATGGGTAAATCGCCCTATTTGCTGGCCATGTCAAATCGCCAAAACAGGACATTATACGACCAGGAAACGCTTTTTTCTCAATATCTATTTTGGATCGTGTTGTGTGTGCGGTTGCTCCGTCTTGTTGAAACCAAATGTTCACCAAGCTCGCTCATCCAATTCCGGCAGTAAGAAGTCGTTTATTATAGCCCTGTAGTATTCGCCAGTAACAGTGTCTATTGCCGATGACGCCCTAAAAAAAAAAATACGACCCAATCTTTCCTCCCGCTATATTCTCGGCCTGGCTAAGCGCCGAAATGGTTGCCCATTTGGCGCAACATGATTAAGAAATCGACGTCAAAATCCAGGCTGCGCTAACATCACCTAGCGATTATCGGTCAACAAAAATCGACACAATTATAGCGCTCCATTGCTTGTCTGTTTGTATTCTGCAGCTGTCTAGTTCACAAATGTCAAAAATGATTGACGTATGACGCCATTTTCAAAAATTATAACATACTCCAATAGGATGATAGTATGATAGTAGCAATATTACATCGTTCAAATGCCTGTTTCGGCTTCTTACGTTGGCACGGATGGTAATGATACAATTTTCAATAGTTTTGTTCAATAAATAAAAATTCAGAGTAAAACAGAACAAAACAGAGCAGAATAGATCAGAACAGAGCAGAGCAGAACAGTTTCTATAAGAAATGTCAGACAAGTTAGAACAGTCAGTTATCTGTTCTACCTTTCTCTAACTAAAAAGCGTGGGCAAGAAATCTTGTTCTAAACTTTTCCAAACTGTTCCAGACAGACTTATTGAACAGCAAATCAGAACAAGAAAATTTCTCACTGAACAGCAAAAAGGTGTACTTTTCTGTTCCAAACTGTTCGGAACAGCGTCGCTGAACAGAACATAAATCCGGCTAAATTTGAACTATGGCTTGTGTTATGTTCAGCATAAGGGCATCGGTCGATTGTGTCACAATCTTCAGGAAACCAAAAAAAGTCTAGCAGGGTCAAATCGCACGACTCTGCGAGAGATAACCTTAACCTTACCCTCAAATCGTTCATGCAGAATGTCAATCGTGGAGTCCGCTGTGTGGCACGTAGCGCCGTCCTGAAAAAAAACATGTCGTCTTGGTGTACATAGCTCAATTTGGGTATGATAACTCTTGGAGGATGCATTGTCTCCTGGTAAACCTAGTGTGGGTTGGTGTCGTCCCATACACATATAAGGCCATTTTACTTGTTAACACCAAAATTGCGCCTCGTCGCTAAAGATGATTTTTCGGCCAAAATTAAAGTCCTCTTACTAACGCTCCGAAGCCCATGCAGCGAAAAAACAGCGTTGTGTATGGTAATGAACTTTGAACTCCAAGGTCATTTGGATCTTGTAAAGTTGTAGTCCCAAAATCCCGACTCAAAATTCGCCAAATTGAAGTCTGCGAAAAGCGAACTTCTTGTGTACGGCGAGGAATCGACTGCCTAGGCTCCTGCTGTACACTTTTACACTCACTTTCACTTCACTTTAACAGTGATGTTCTCGGCCGATCTTGCATTCCTTTGACGTAGAATGTTTGCTGATTGTTGGTCGTTTCAAATTTGGCCACCAAACGCTGAAGGATTGACTGTGAAGATAAAAGAGTTTTATCATTTGGACGGACTGTTTAATCGTGTCATTTGCCATGAATGAATATTAAGAGGGGTTTGCACTGCGACCAAAAGATCTATTGTGCGACCATACAGCCCTACAACCCTACAACAACCATACAACTCTACAGCTCTTCCTCCAAGTATATCTCTTTGATGAGTTTGATTATTTGGAGTACCTTCAGAGGGAACAAACTACATAATTCTACCTGGTAGCGTCCCAGATACTTGTTATCTTCGCATCAAGAATACACAAGCGTCTTCTTGACATGAGCGGGAACAAGAAGTATTTTGGCCTGCCTCAGTTTTGAGATTTCTTTCCAGTTTTTTGTTCTTTTAGCCTCCTCCTCTAGTTTAATTTTGTTTTTAATCCTGTTTTCTTCTATTCCGCAGTAGCGCTTCGGCCCCATTAAACGAATCCTTGTGCCAATTTTTTTTTTTTGCAAGAAAGTCTGCCTCCTTATTCGCCTACCCATTCTTTGGGCAACTTAACTCTGTGTTATAATTTTTAGAAAATTGTGTCTTGTAATTATTCTATCGCAAGGAATCTCGATAAGATTAGTTTCTGCCGACTTTAAAAGACAATCCCTTTCTTTGTGACTTATACATTTGCCGAACCCAGTCCCTTCCTTGGCAAAACTCATTATGGACCCCTTAGCAGCACTTCCAAATACAACATGTAATGGGGACAGATGAAGAATAACCTCCATCGTTGTTGTAGGGCAAGTTCTCATTGCTCCAGTAATCCATAAACAAGTGAGTCCTTTGACTTTTCCGAGTGAAATTTTCTAGCAGTTTATCCACTACCAGACCCCACAGCAAGGGTGATAGTTCGCCTTAATGCGGACAGCCTCTTGTGATGATTCTTTGCGTATTTGGTCCTGGTTCTAATGCTCAGCATTTCACCAATCCATCTAGTTATGATATTGGGTACACACTTCCTTACTAAGAAGGATCCCTCTATGTCTGGGAACGCACACAAAGCTGTTTTTTTAGTGTCTATAGCTTTTTGTAAGGTATTAGTGAGTTCAAACAGGGCGGTTTCTGTAGATCTACCCGTTCTGTAGGCATGTTGGCCTGAAACACTTTGGATAGGTTGTATCTTTTTTCCCAATTTTGGGATTGAAGATTACCTTAGCTCTTCTCCATAGACTTGGTATATACCCAAGATCAATGCTAGTATAGTATGCAAATGAGATAAGGTAGGAGGGCCGTCTACACCTAGTAATTTAAAAGGTTAAAAATTTCTTATCGCGCAGTCTATCCTCTCACTTGAACAGATGGTTGCAGTTATCCTTCAGTCTTTTGTATTTAGTTTTAGAGGTATTCTCTCCTGTCTCCTGTTGACTGCCTGGAAAGTACGTGTTAATCAGCAGAGATGACATCTGCTCTTCATTAAAATCATTTTGCTAAAGTGTTAATGATGTAAGTATCTTCGATTTTGCAAGAACTTTGTATAGTCTTCTAGCAGCTGGGGTTGAGGAAATACTCTCAAAGAAGGATTTGGCATTCTTATTTCCTTGTGGTAGTTAGTCCTTGTGGTGTAATTCTGCCATTCCCTAGTTCTTTTCGAGAGAGTTTTATTTCACCACGGGGCTTCTTTTTGCCTTGTTTTTGGTTTAAAAGAGCAAAGCTATTATCTCATAAACTGAATAATATACAATAGATTTGACAGATATCACCCAAACCAACATGGTTGCCACAGGCTTCCAAAATTTACTACCGCCAAATGAAAAAACCCTTTACAACATTTGAACCATAACTAAGGATCTTATGAAAAGATTCAGGATTTAGACACCTCACATATTCGCCTTTGTATAATTCTGATGCCACACTCCAAAAAAAAACCTTACGTTCACTGGTCACCCTTTATCATCTATGAAAATCCTTGGTGGTTTTCGGGGAAAACAAGGAATAGACTTAGTCAAAAAATATTTACGGTCCGGACATTGGTATGACGTTATACCTTAACTTACTCTTCCCATTCAGTCAATGCAAAATGATAAGAAAACCTCAAAGTCCAACCTTTCCTGCTAGTGACTCACGTTCTATCAGAACTCACGTCGGTTTACTTTTAAGTTTTTTAAAAACCTTATCGAATGAAAGCCATTGAAAACACCTGCATGCCGAGAATTCCAAATAATTTCAACAATATCCATCAAAAAAAAAAATACTATGAAACGACGAAGTTCACAATGATTGATAAGATACATAATGTTGAAATGAACTCATTGGGGAGTTTTATACTTTTCTAATTCTATAAAATGCATAATAAATTAAAACACCTGTGTAGGTGTTAATTTAAAATGACGGAGTAGGAAAGTATATGCATTATGCATATGTATGTGTAATGCTCTTATAATTTTTTAGTATTTCTTGTTGGTTTGTTTTTTGTTTTTTTTTTTCAGGTGTAACACCAAATGACAATTGCATGATTCAATTAAAAAACAGTTTAACTTTTTATAATTAATCATTTGATTGAACGTTCAACGTTTTCGTAATTCATGTTGTTTGGTCTTTTTTATTTGGTCATTGGTTTTGTCATCAAATTTAGACATAATTTTAGTCTGATTAGAACATTTCTAATGTTGTGTAATTTGTTGTATAAAAGAAAGCCTATTTCTTTTGCTTATTTAAGTTTATTTTTTTATGATATAGCAAGAAAAGTTTTAGATTAGATTAGATTTGGATACGAATTTTATTGGTTCATATTTTTAGGAGAATGAATACAATATTTGTGTTTCATAAAATCTTTTGAGAAGAGAGTTACATGAGCCCTTCGAGATCTTCATATTAACAAATCCACTGGTCCTGATAGTATAGCCTTCATTCTTCGCAATATGTGTTCTTCCTCGCTGAAAAAACTATTGGGAAAGGTTTTCCATTGATCCTACTGTTCGGGAATCTTCTCTGGAAGATGTAAAACAGCATTGGTCCATCTTGCCATGGAATAGCTGATAAATCATGAGCTCAAGAAATATCTTAAAGATCGAAAGCTACGTAATGACCGGCAATACGGCTTTTGCAGCAATCGTTCCACTCGTGATCTGATATCATATCTCACCGAAGACTGGAACAGATCTTTACATTGTTTTGGAGAAAGTAAGATTGTTGCGCTTGATATTTCTAAGGCATTTAATAGAGTTTGGCACCTGGCTCCCTTATCGAAAATACGTTCGTTGGGTATTGATGAATTTCTACTTCGTTGGATTAGAAATACGAGTAATCTTTCGAAACGCTTAATGCCAGTTTTGTTGGCTCCGTTTTGTCTCCCACTCTGTTCCTCATTTTTATAAATGATTTCTTGTCTGAAACTTCTTATCTACTTCATTGTTTTGCCGACGACTCTACTCGTTCTCAAATTCACGTCCATCTCCTTCGGAAGGGGAATTGAAACGGTATCGTATGATAAGTTCATCAAACTCCGATCTTTACAGCATTGTTCAATGGGGTAAACAAAATCGTTTTGAGTTTAATGTTTCGAAAACTCAATGCTGTCTATTGTCGTTGAAGTAAAATGTACCCCATTTGTCATTGTCCTTGAATTAAACTTGCATTGAAGAAATCGAAAAATTGTCAGTACTCGGTGTGTGCGTCAACGACGACGATCTTAGTTGGAATGACCACATTCTCGAGACCGCCAAAAACACTGTTAATTCTTAGGACTTTATATCGATGTAAGAAATTTGTCACCACCTCTGAATTGGCTACTACGAGTATTTACAAGGCGTTTATACGTCCAAAAGTTGAGTATAACTATACTCTGTCCAACAAAAATTGTCAGTACAGGGAAGATAGAACGTTTGTCTCTCATTCTGGTTGCATTGCCATGCATAAGTGTGTCGCCTTTTAAAGCTCTCACAGGGATTCCGTAGTTTAAATTATAAATCGCCGCAAATGAGAGTAAAAAACGCGTAGGGCTACCGTTTGCTGATTCAAAACGACTGAAAACAATATTCAATTTACCTTTTCCCACAACGCCAAGCGGTAAGATAATAGGCGCGTTTTTTTTTAAGTTGAAAAGCAATACGACAACACTCAACATACTCATCTTCTTAAAATGTGTTCTCAAAAGCTTCAAATCTCAAAAGCTTCAAATCTCAAAAGCTCCTTAATAAAAACCACTGCAAAAGCTCCTTGCTTGCAATTGAGAATGATAATGGTAACTCTGTTTTGATGTAAATAAAGAGCATCTTAACGCATTGTAGTGAGGGTGCATCAAACGCCACTGCTTTAGAAAAAGCTCTCCCATAAGGCCTGTACTGACAATTTTTGTTGGACAAAGTATAACACCTTTGCTGCCCAAAGTCCAAACTTCTCTTCATTTATTGGATATAATCTAGAACAGACTTAAAGACTTATAGGAAACAGAGCTATCATGGAATCATTCCTATCTCTTGAACACCATCGGAATGTTACATGACTTTCCTTGTGTTGTAGCTTTTTTCACCTTCCCCCCCCCCCACACTAATTTCCTCATCGCTTGTGCTGTGTTAAACATTATAAGGATCTTTCAACAAACCCGTAAATGCGTGTGAAAAAAAAAAAAAAAAAAACATTTCAACAATTAAATTCCACATTATGTTCACTTTAATTGCTGTCCTAAATTATATTCACTTTTAGTATTTTCCTGTTGTTAGCTTGACCCTGGCTATTTACTTTTCCAAAAAAACATGGGTCTTCTTTTTTTATAAACCCTTTCGCGTAATAAACGTCCAATTTTGCTTTCCCGGTACGCAATTCATTTGACAACTGTCTTAATTCAAATGAACCAAATTTCTTTTCTTACTTTTACGACTTACTTTGAAAACTGCAAAAATCACGTTCGCAAATTCTGAAAATTTATTTTTAATTAAGAATTTTATAAGAATATTAACTATGCATGTAAATTAACGGGACTTCACTCTGCCTTGAAAATTAAATGTTCCCTTTATTTAAGTGTATACACTTTTTAAAGCAGCTTCCAAACAATTATGTTTGAATAACTGAAGTTAAAAAGTCAATAGCCTTGATAAAAAATAACCCCCTTCTTCTATGAAGTCTTATGATTATGTATTTATTTCTAAGAAAGCTGATTCAACAATCGTGATACTAATTGAAAATGATGTGAACAAAAAAATACCCATTTTATCAGATCACATTTTTTCTATTTGTTGAAAACTTTATTTCAGCGTCGAGCTTAGAATATTTGTTCCGCTTTTATGAAAATACCAGTGTTCATTTATAATATCTTCGCTGTACTTCTTATATCTCTTAACCCAGAAGTATCAGAAGTTCAGAAGAAACAAAATATCTTCATGCGTTAATTAGGGTTTAGAAATTATCAGAAGCTTTGTTTATTGACAGCTGTTGTTTAGTTATGGTTTAAGAGGCATAGCATTTATTGGCTTAAGTGGTATATTTCTGGGTTAGGAGATATATGTAATTTACATTTGAAACGAAGCATAGCCTAAGACTACGAGATTTTTGGAAAGAACAAAATTTGTTTTCATTTTCGAATAGTATTATACAAATATTTACTAATTTTTATTTCGAGTTCCGAGACTTTAAAATAACCAATAATGAAGAGTTTAATTATTATTGTATCTATTTTAAAATAACATTTCATTTAAGTACTCGTTTCTTTTCTGTTTAGTATAAAAAAATCGATATATTTTATAATTAATATAGCAAATATAAATATTGATCAATTTAATAAATAAATATTATTTTCTTTTTCTTCCAGACCGATGGTCAGTGTGTTTGGTATGGAGTTTGTAACACAAAAGGCGGTTCGCTTAATCAATATTGTTCATATAATGGTACTGCAAAAACCATTTCTCCAGATGGTTTAGAGGCGTTGAAATTAAGATGTCCGCATCTCCTAGAAAATGGCCAAACGGAGTTTTGTTGTGATACCGAACAGGTAAGGATCTATGAATATATGATTTATTTTAATTTGACCAAGTTGAGAAGTAAAAGTTTCAAAAATTGGGATATGACAATTTTGAACATTCATTGTGAACGCGCCGTTAAACCAATGACCAAACTGTCAATGTCAAAATATTCAGTAAAAAAATTTACATTATAGTGAATTTCATAAATAAGGGACCTTTATAGTTATTACCAATATTCCGAGTCGGTGTAGGCTACTTTAAGAGCACCAACGCTAATAAAGCGCAATTTTCGACTAGAAGGCCTCGTCAATCAAAAGAAGGTGTGTTATTGGTCAGGTTATCATGCCGCACAGCGGGACAAGCTATCGATTTATTGCAAACACAATTCGATAAACTTGTTATATCGAGAAATGGTCTTGCTATTTAATAGTTCTGTTCAGTGACGCTGTTCCGAACAGTTTAGAGCAGTTTGGAACAGAAAAGTACACCTTTTTGCTGTTCAATGAGACATTTTCTGTTCTAAACTGTTCTGATTTGCTGTTCAATGAGTCTGTCTGGAACAGTTTAGAACAGCTTAGAACAAGATTTCTTGCCCTCGCTTTTTAGTTAGAGAAAGGTAGAACAGATAACTGACTGTTCTAACTTGTCTGACATTTCTCATGGAAACTGTTCTGCTCTGCTCTGTTCTGCTCTATTCTGCTCTGTTCTACTGTGAACTTTTATTCACTGAACAAAACTAATATCTAGAATTTTGTGTGTAGAGCTCCGTTAAATCATTTGGGTATACCAACAAGCCGGAGTCGTTATAGAGACCCAGAGCCAATTTGGAACGAATTATAGCGGGCTGAAATGTGTGGCTGACACATTAAAAATTGAGTTTGACCAATCGTCGACCGCAGCGAACCTGCCGCTGGTGGACATATGAACGTCGTCAAATTCCATTCATAAATGCTTTGATTATAATTCAAGTTAGGTAGGTCGGTAGAAAGAGCGGCCACGAACAATCTGGTTCATTGCCTCAAATAGCGCTGGAGTACGCTGTTTTGATACCATAAACTCGTTTGACTTGTGGATTTAATGGGATATGATGAGTGATTCATGAGCTGCCCTCATGATCGTGGATCGAGGTTCGTCTCAGAGCCACTTCGTCCTGTTTAAAAAAGACATTATGTCTTTGATCTTCAGTTCAGATAGTTTCCCATATTATGTACATATAGTCGAGGTGTAACTTGCCGAATAAATGGGCTCTTATTTTGGCCAGAACGGGGCATTTACAGAGGAAATGATTGACTGTTTCCTTTTCCTGCTGATCCCCACAACTACGACAATAAGTATTGTAAGAAATGTCCAGTTCGCTACATGTTCCTCTATTAGCCAGTTAGCCAGTGTCCAGGGCAAGCTGCAATTACTCTGTCTTGTCCAATGTCTTGTCTGAATTTAAGCAACAACAGTAGTCCACTTGGTTAACGAATCACAATGTTATTGCATTTTTTACTTGCGACTTATAGGTACTATAAGGCAAGTTATGCATTCGGAAAAAAAAATCGAACTCGAGATTTTGATCAAAGTTGACATTACGATGATAGCGAAGACTAAAAAAAGTGGGTCTCGCAATTCTGTCTGTCTGTCTGTCTGTCCGTTCGATTGCAGCTAAACGGCTCAGCCGATTTTCTTCAAACTTGGTAGATATGGGTTTAAATTTTTTCCCCCGCATGTTTTTTGATTTGATTTTTTAAGACCAAAAATAATGGTACCTGCCATACGAATTTTTTTCGAAATTTTATAAACATTTTTTTTCTCAAAAACTGTTCGACAGATTTAAAAAAAAAACACAAACAAATTTCATTTAATTAAAGCTAGGTATTTGTTGAAAAAAAAATTTCAGAAAAATGGTTATTGAGGGTACCCCCCATGGAACCTTTTTTTTTGTTTTTGATTTTCTCAAAAACGGTACAACCGACCCAACTAACAATTTTACTTCTATATTCATCTAGAGAAGCTTCTTATTACTATTTCTTGCACACATTTAAGGGTTGTATAAAACTCCAAAGAGTTAAAAGGGCGACTTTTTTTAACTCCTATTCCACCTTTATGGAGTAAATTGTGTTACTCCGAAGAACATACTTATCGTTATGTTATAGAGGTTATATATGCTTTATTGCAGCAATTGCATCCATAGTGGAAATGAAAAGAAGATTTACTGTCACAAGAATAAAATACTTATAGGAGTATGTGGAAAATAAAAAAATATTTATTTTTGTGCTTATTTGATTTCATTTTTATTTTGATGCTTTTCTTGCATGTTTTTCCGCTTTTTCCGCATGATTTCTGTGAAGATCTTAGAATTGATTATTTTTTATGATTTCATTTTTACTTTTATTTTTAAAATTAATTTAAAAATTACTTACATGTGTAGGCAGAATGTGGGAATCGAACTGGGGTCCTCTCGCACCAAATCTCTTGCTCGCTAACCGCACGGCCAAACTAGAATACTCGTATGTAAAACCTAGCGTTGAATTGGGATCACTTTTATCATGAATTTAATCCTATAAAGTCACATAGGCTTCCTTTATAGGAGCTTTTAACACTTAAATATTAGAAGGAAGCGATATTGATCGCTTCGTAATTCGCATAAGCTGTGAAAAAAGCTAGAGTTCTGGTATACCTAGCATATGTTCCAGTATTAATTTATTGATAAATTGATTATTCTCAGCTTCTTCATCGAAAATCTAGCTGTTAAAAATGTGTCGTGTACTGCAGTTGCAGTAAAAAAGTCTCGTCAATCAATCGACAATACAAATCACTGTCGCTAAAATAATTCGTAAAAAATAGTTTTTTTCTTAAGAAACAACATGATTCAAATTTTATATGAAATTTGAATGAAACTTAATATATTTTTTAAATAAATTGCACTATTGACTTTTTACTTGCTATATAGACATATGGCAAGTTATCTATTCGTAAAAATAAGACGATGCTTAATTTTTGGAAAGCTTAAAATTTAAAATTTTATAATACAATCTATAAGATATGACAAACAATTTTTTTTTGAAAATGTAAAGAAATGGTTTTCCAAATTCACCTAGAATTTTGATAATTTTTGTTCCTTTCGATTAATTTTAACGATCTATAATTCAATAAAAATTTTGAAATTATTAAATATTACTGACTGTACCGCATTCAACTATTTTTTGTAATTTTAAATTTCTCACTATCGGCTTGCCGAATTTTAATAATATTTGTTTAGAGAGGCTTGATAAAAGATTAAAAAAAAAACTTCTATCCAAGAAAAAATTTAAAATATTTTCTTGGTTTAAAAAAATAAAACTTTTTTGAAAATTTGCTTATCAAATGTTTTTCTAAAAAAATGTTTTAAAAAACAGTTTCGACCATAAGCTTTAATTTTTTGAAATTGCCATTCTTTACATTTAGGCAAGTTTGTTCGCATTTTGTTGTTGTAATTAATTCATCCTTATATGTGCAAAAGCACGTGGTGTACTATGCCTATTGCACAGTTTTATAATAGTACTATAGGAACTATATTGCACTATAAGAGTCCAACAGAAAAATTGATCATGATTATAGAGTCTTGACTTAAACTGTCCAATAATGATTCTATAAAGATAACGAATAATAAATAAAGACTTTTATAGCAGTTTGTTGGGATTACTATAGGAGCATAAACTGTCCTGTGGTTTTATAGTATCTCTATAGTATGATTAAAGGAAAATTGAGTCTTTACGCCTATAGAGGTGATAGAAAGTGCTCCAGAGAATGTCTAGGCGATGAATTATATCAAAGTTTACTCCTATAGCAACGAATGATTCTTAATTTCAGAAATAGGAAGCAAAATTGTTAGTTGGGCGATTTTGATCATTTTTTTTTTGCTAAGGCTCCCCAAAAACCTGAATAGAATTGTGTACTCAAATTTTGCAAATTTTTTTTTTTTGATTTTTATAAAAAACTTCAAAATTTTTTTTCGAAACTAAATATTTCGAAAACCCCTTGCTAGATTTTTTTTTAACTTGATAACTAAAAGTTTCTCAATATAATCTACAAGATGTGAGAAAAAAAAATTTTATTTTACCTAAAAATAAAGGTACCTACCATACAAATGCTAAAAATTAAAAAAAAATGGTTTTCAAAAATCGTATTTTTCTCGAAAACGGCGCCTAGAATTTTGATAAAATTTTTTTTCTTTCAATTAATTTTTACGATCTTTAATTTAATAAAAAAAAAATTGAAATTAGGATATTACAGCTTGTACCTACCATACAACCATTTTTTCGAATTTTGAACTTCTCATTATCCACATAACGGATCTTAATGAAAATTTTTATAGAGAAGCTTTTAAAAAGTCTAAAACACATTGCATTTCAAAACTTTAAAATAAACTATTTTTTGAATTTTTGAAAGAAAAAAATCAATTTTTTTTTTGAAAATTCCATATCTCAGAAACGGCTCAATATTTTTTTTTTGTAAATTTTATTTTTATTCGAACAATAATAAAAACTTTAAATTGGCGTACCAAAATTTTCTCTTAAAAAGCTTTTAAAAAGTTTGTACATAAAAGCTTTTTTTTAAGAAACCACTACAACGAATAATAATTTTTGTTCTTGAGAAATTCATATTTGGATAGCATTATGTGTTTGTCTCTTACTACTAAATGAATTTAAATAATAATTTGATCCTTATGAACAGTTTTCTCTAATAACATTCGTTTTTAAAATTCCTAGTCTGTTACATAAGAGCAAGTTCGTGCGACCCAGTCGTGCATTTTATTCTAATTGCTCTGATATACTACTAGTTTGACACTACTTGTTTTCTCATTAATTCCATACAACTTCATGTTAGTACCATATTTTGTAGCTGAATACCCCACAGTGGAATAACTTTGCTTAATTGCACATCAAGTGACCAAAATATTACTTCGTTAACATAACTGAATGCAGAACGTATAAATTATTGAATTCGATTACTTTGCTCGAAATTTCCTCCAAAAGTTTGACTTTCTGTTTTCTCAAAGATTTTGTTGAAAGTTGTTTTATATTATTGGAGAAGTTAGTGTCTTGAAATTTAATAGCGTGTTCTTGCTGTTAGAAGGTATTAGTTTAGTCAGGCGATCAACATTGTCCTAAATTGTCTACCATCTTATCTTGTAGGTTTTAAATAAGTCCCAATTTGTTTATATTTGCGTGCGCAGTCGACTCCCGATTATTCAGCATTGGATGAACTGAAAGTCTGAAACCCAGATTAACTGGGATGTTTTTGCTTTACAATTTAATTTTTAACCAATCGATTACTCAGATTTTGCTCTATTATCCTGGATGTTAATGGGAAATTAGTTTAAAAAAAACCTTGACAAAAATAATCTATCAACTTTTTAATGGATTATAGAATCCGAATTAAACTCTACTCCTCTATATTGGAGGAACTGAATATTCCTTTTACCACTTCTGTAACCGGGTTAAAAGAACTCCTGAAAAGATCGTAGCAATAGAATCCATGGAAGATATCCCTCTGAAGATTTGAACTACGTTTAGGTTACCTTTTTTATAAATTGAGAATATAAGGGATTTTTTTTTTAAATTGTGGAAGTCTTCCTGATGTCAACATACGGTTAAACATACGTGCTATGATTTCAATTGCCGATGCTGGAGCATTTTTAAAGAATTCGAATTCCTCGTGCTTTATTCTTTTTCATGCGATAAAGGAACAACAAAATTTTTGAGCTACTAATGTCCACATAGAGCGTAGCATTACTTGTAGCTGGATCTGAGTCTAGAATTGATACGAACATATTGTTGGGTATGTCACTAGTTTCGTGATATCCTTTTACAAAATTGCCTGACTTTAGTTCTCCATTCCGCCATTCTTGAACATTTTTAACTTCTTTAAATTTTGAGCCAATAGCTTCATAGTACGGTTTTTTCTTATTTTTGCAGAAATTGGTTGAGTTCGTAATTGCAATGTTTGTTGCCCCTGCCCTGCGTAAAACATGCTTCAAATACATTTATGAACACAATTACAACAGCATTTGTGCAGTCATCATACTTTATTTAAAATGAGTTCATAATTGCCAAAATAGCTAGCATAGAAAAAGTCAGATATGTATGAACAATTTATATTAATTTTTTGTCAGGAACTTTTATTTGGTTTTTTATTTTAAAAATGGCTGGTAAAAACATAATAAGCTCATTGTCCTTAGTCTTTCGGAAGGAACAAAATTTGGTAAAAAATAGAAAATTAAAAAACCGAAGACGAAGGAAAATATTTTTGAATGAGAGAACCCGCAGAATGTTGTTTTGGCATATTCCGAAAAATACGAATTTCCTCAAAACGAACAAGGAAAATGTAGATAACGTTTTCCAAAGCCATTTTCGGATGATACGGTCTACATTTTAAGAATGCCTCTTAATGCATAACCGTTATTTCCAAATAATAACACAAAATTTTCCAAAGTTTATTGCGAATGAACAAAAGCCATTTTGGAAAAACTCAAACTCTGGGCATCCGAGTATAGATACATATATGAGGCTGGCTCTTTACCTTACCGTTTGCAAGCTCGCAAATTATTTTCCTTTTTTAGAGAAATAAGTTGTTTGTTTAACGTTGCCAGGATCAACTTTAAAATACTTATTTCAAAAAACAAAATTGCTATTCAAGTTAAGAAAAATGTATATAAAATGGCTAGATTCAATTCATGAACAACTAAAAATAAAGTATAGTTTCGCCAGCTTAAGAAATAATCCTTTTCCCAATGTTCTTGGATGTGTGGACTGAACCCAAATACCAATAATAGTACCTAAAACGGACCCAACTAGTTACTCTAACCGTAAAGGTACATTTTCAATCAATATGCAGACATAGTTCAAGGTATTTTACTTGCAAAGGTACATCTGACCACAACCAAAAGTTTATTATCATATGTTTTGGTTATCCCAGTAGTTGTCATTACGCATCAGTTTGGGAGCGAAGCTCAATAGTAAAAGCATTACAGAGCGGATCCGAAAAAATCATACAAGATGGTAACATCCTAACTTATTCTGCATATCCCCTAAACTAATCTTATCATGGTGTCATAAATAGAGATAATGCATACGAGTATCTCACAGCTACACAAAGAACTTACAATTTTGTGCACAGCTCAACACGAGTATGCATTGAACAAGCTTTTGAGAGATTGAAGTCAATAGTAGTGTTTTTTTGGAAAAGTTATCCGTAGTACAGTAGGATTTAATATCAATAAAAAATACAACATCCGCAGTAGGATCACTGCCGATAATAGGAGAAGTGAAATCCTCCTGCGGATAGAGATTTGACGTTTATCCTAGTATCGGCAGTGATCCTACTGCGGATGTTGTATTTGTTATTCATATAAAATCCTACTGTACTACGGATAACTTTCCCAAAAAAACACGGCTAATGTTTCGCATTTTCAAATTTATTGATATCAAAAACGCCCAGCTAAGAATTCTGATTCCATTCCCAAATGGATGGAAACCAATAGTTTGGTATCAGCATTTGACCAGATTTTGGCCTGTTATTAAATCCTATGGATGGATAGTTAATAATGATGATAGATGAAAAAAATCAATATTTTTACGATTATAAAGTGATTTCAAAAAAAGTTACTCACACTTGTTCCTCTGCCATTTTCCTGCAAATTCAGCAACATAAAAAAAACACATGCCAACTTGACCGCATTTGGACTGTAAGTTTACTTTTATGAATACAAATCTTACCATGCTGGGCAGAGATGATGCTGTTTGTTAACAATAATTATGAACGCAATTTTTGCAGGACTGCGGAAGTTTTACAAATACGAACTCAGCCTTTCTTATAAGCTTTATTGCTACTGAGATAGATTTCTTTAACTGACAGCCAATCGTTGCTACGCAGATTTCTAGAAAAACGATTTTTTTTTTAGCCCGTTCGAATGCTCCATCGTACAATTTCTTCTCACCCTTTATTTTTTCAGTTTGCCACAGGACTCCAACCTTTATCATATAGATTGGGTTTGTAAGTACCATCAAAATTTTCAATCCATTTGATTTTAGGCAGCAGTTTCATCTCACGATGTTGTGTTGATTATTTTGAAATTCCAGAGCCAATACTAATGGCATATGGTCAGAAAAAATATGGTCTAATTGATTCTATGAAAATAAAGCTTCCGTCAGCGTCTTCTGGAGCGCCGTTTAAGATAACCTTACCAAAATCTTCACATGCTTCTAACACCTTTCTTGAATTTCTTTAATTTGGTATTAGGAAATTTGAAGATGTGATTTAATTTGGTAAATGTTGTTTGTCCCCTATCCTTCAGTTAAAATCACCGATTGCACTTTTTTAGGGACTATTTACACAGAATCGGAATGTTAAAAATTTCAATCTGAACATCGTTTGCCAACATCTTTTTCCGTCGGTCATAATGTTTTACATGAATTTATTTCTTGAAGAAAAACAATTATTATAAAGATTCAAAATAATTTTGAAAGGGAAGATTGTACTTCCGGATTTCATCACGAATTGATGGACAAAAAGGATTTTCAAAACTAACTTAACTAAACAAGTCGAAAAAAATGTTTTTATCGCAATTTTTGCCTAGTATATCTCGAAAATATAAGTCAATAGAGCATTTCTGAGGTTGGATTTTAATTCAAGGCATCAAAAACCTTCGGATTAATATAATATGTTTTCCCTCCCAAAAAGGTGTTATTTTTTTCTCATAGCAAGAAGCCTAATCATGATAACTTCTATCATATTAATTTAAGCTGTAAACAGGATGTGTAAATAATACCATCCTCCTTCACACATTTTCGAAAACGTGTGCAGTTCATTCCGATAAAAGAGGACACATTATAAAACCTTTCAATTAAAATTCAACTGTCGAGAATTGTCGGTTGAATTTATCTTTATTTTACATCCCATTCTCTGAATAATTCAAAACTTTTGAAATCTTTCACCCACCACATATTTTATTTATGTATATATTCCATCGATAAAAATTCTCGAATACATTTCGTTTTGCAATTTCAGATAAAAATTCTAAACAGCAACATTGCGAAAGCAGGAGCCTTTCTTGATCGATGTCCGTCCTGTATGGGTAATTTAGTTCGTCATATGTGTGACTATACTTGTTCACCCAATCAATCGAATTTCCTATATGTAAATGAAACACAAACTTCAAAAAGTGGTAATTTATACTCGAATAAATTTGTAGAGATTTTTGAAGTAATGTTTTTTGTATCCCATTTCCAGGTAAATTGTATGTGAGTGCGGTGGATTTGCATATAACCAGCGACTATCTTAATTCTACCTACAAATCCTGCTCCCAGGTAAGACAAACAAACTATCTAATTTGCAAATAAATTAAAAGAATTTTGTTTAACCAATTGTATTTTAATTTAGGTTTCGGTTCCGTCGACCGGACAATTAGCATTGGATCTTATGTGTGGCGAATATCCAGCCTCAAGATGCAGTGCAACAAAGTGGTTTCACTTTCTTGGCGACACCGAAAGCAATATATATGTCCCATTTCAAATAAACTATATACAGCATGTCGATAAGTCACAGATAATTAACGGTTATGCGCCAGTTGATCCAACAACAGTTCCTTGCAGCAGTCCATTAAATGTATTAGTATATCAATATTGCATCGCCTCAAGCGAATTTAAGTAATCATTGAATATGTTTTCTTTACTTTTCAGAATAAAACACTTTCATGTTCCTGTTCGGATTGTGAGGCATCGTGTCCGGTACCACCACCACAGCCGCCACTTCCACAACCGTTTACTATAGCCGGTTTCGATGCATATTCTGTGATAATGTTGGTAGTATTCTTAGTGGGTTCTTTGCTATTTTTGATGGGCGTCTGTCTGTTTCCATCGAAAAATGCTGAAGGTATGTTGAATGCAACTTATTTCATGGATTGGTGAACTTTATAATTCGACCATTTTTAAATGAAGGCATGGTTTGTAATTGAAGAACACGCTAAGTTGCATGTTAGATAAAGAAAAGATGTATCAAAGAGTGTCATGCAATTTAAGATTGATGTTGAGGTGCAAATAGTCAAGAAAAAGTTTAAATTCTAATAGTGAATCTACGAAGCGCAACCATATCGCGGCAAAAACATGGAAATGTTCCTATCTCCCTGAGTACTTGAAATCAGTTTGTGGAACCGAAATTACAAGAAATCTCTGATAAGAATAATTTTTGCTCAGACTAAGCCGTCTAACATTTGCACATTTTGAAATATTT
The DNA here is from genome assembly GCA_911387755.1 of Chrysotoxum bicinctum. Classification (NCBI taxonomy): domain Eukaryota; kingdom Metazoa; phylum Arthropoda; class Insecta; order Diptera; family Syrphidae; genus Chrysotoxum; species Chrysotoxum bicinctum. The sequence continues at coordinate 51,352,519 of OU426987.1, forward strand.
AGTTATGAAATGTTCATTTATTCGAGGTAAATTCATTTTCCATTTTAAATTAATGGTATGTTAGCTTTAAATGCAGAATGTTCACGCAAAAGTTTATTCAACTCATTAAATTAGAAAAAAAGACGAATGTCTGATGAGATATTAAAATTATAATATTTGTTAGCGTGATACTTAGTTCGTTGGACTGTTGTCTTGCCTGGAAGGTCTGTTGGACGAATCCCAGCCATGCCACCTAAAAACGAATTGTTTTTTATTTCAGGGATACTGTCTCTTGTGAGAAAGTGTTTCTTGTCATGTTAAAGTGCATATCACCGTAGTCATTAGTGGTCAGCAGACAATCGTAGGTACCCTCCATTCCTGGCAAATAACAACAATCAAAAAGGAATGTTCGAGAGTTATAAGAGACCAGACAATGGTTCCTCAGGAGCTGTCGCTCTACCAAATTTATTTATATTTTTTTATCTATTCTTAAATTAAGAAAATATTAAATATTTTCGAAACGATGCCTTAATGAAGAAGATTTAAAGAAGTTGTTAAAGTATAAGGCTATAAGAAAGTATTCAAACTTTCCCTTAATGTGATTTTAAATTAAGGAAAGAAAAAATCATTTGTCCATCTTCCATAAATTGTTTCTGATTGCCAGGTGGTTTTCCTCTGCTAACAGTCTGTACCAAGTTTCTAGGAGGTTGCCACCTGCAGAAATAAAATAAATAAAACAACTGAAATGCCATCTATTTCTACTGAATTGTTTTATAGCTTGAAGATACGACCTATAAAACTTACACATTTATTTTTTCAAAGATTTCAAAGCTTTATTAAAATATTCCATCAAAGAGCTTCTAGAAGCTTGTATGCAAATTAAAAGAGCAAACAAATCTATGCAATTTATCAAATTTATAAAATAAAAATTGGTGGTCCCCAAGGCTCCGTATTGTCACCAACACTATTTCTTATATTTATAAATGATTTCCTGTCTGAAACTGATAATCCACTTACCTGCTTCGCTGATGACAGCACCCTTATATTTTCATACTCATTTCTTGAGCCACCTCCCTCTTCTTCGAATTTCGAGGTGTGCAACGGCAGAATATGTCGAGCATATTAAACTCAGATTTGATTTGAAACATTGAGGCGGTTCTCGAGAGATATAATGTTTTAGTTAGACAACGGTCGCCTATCATTTTAGAGCTCTCTTTTTAATTCTGTCTGAGAGATTCAAGTGGGTTTTTGAATCACCTGCCCAGACATGGGAATTGAATACGAGTTCGTTAAAGCGGAATATACCGCATTTGCCATTATACATGAATGGAACTTGCATCGAAAAAACTGAAAAACTTTCGATTCTTAGTATGTGCGTTACTGAACAACTTTTGTGCAAGGACAACATATTAGAAATTGTTAAAAAATGCTGCGAAATACCTACGATCAGGCGATTTAAGAACTGTCAGGCATTTATAAAGTATACATACGCCCAAAACTAGAGTATAACTTTCATATTTGGTAAGGAGCATCCAAAACTACACCTACTGGAACTGGATATAATCTAGAATAGAGCTTTGAAACTGATAGGCGACAGATCGATTACGTAAACTTTTGTTTCGTTGGAACACCGTCGAAATGTATCTTGCTCTTTTGAAATGGCCAATTGCATTCCTTCCCTTAAACAATTTCAGCGTAACACCCGCTCTGCTAGGAATACTCTTGAGTATACTCTCGAGTCTAACTTCGGTCGTACCGCCAAGTTCAGAGATTGTTTTTTTAGCCGTACCACACGATTGCGGAATTCCTTACTCAACTCTGTTTTTACTTTCCATTTCAATATCCAGACATTTAAGACAAATGTACATCGTTAACATTTTGAAAGTAGCCATTCATAACCCCTTGATTAAAAAACGATAAAGTGGTTATGAAGGAAAAACCACACGAATTGAGCTTCCCCCTGCTTCCCCATCTCAGTATTCGTTAAATTAGGCCCCTTTCGATAGTTACATTTTTAAAGATTAAAAGATGCTTCACAGCACAGATTTGACACGAATGATGAAGTCTTAAAAACAAAAGGTTATGAAATTTTGACTCATATCCGTTAAAGGTAGTAGTGCGTTCGACTGTCATGCAAAATGTTTTATTCTCAAAAAAAAAAAATGTTCAAAAAAATCTTCTAAGAGTACAGTATGCCCATGTCATGGAAAGTGCTGTTCATTTGCCGTTCGGAATCGTTAGAAAACCATAGGTCCCCTACATTCCTACATACACACATCAAAAACTGATCCTAAAAAAATGTGTGTTTTTAGAATTCCACCGCTTGAAAACTTTGTTGGAAATTGACCCTTTCCCATCATATTATTTCATTTGGTGTAAATTATTTTTCAAATGTCTATTTTCCTATTTTGTACTTCCAAGTCTCGTTTTTTAGATTTTTTTAATTTTTTTAACATTAATTTTTTTTTGGTGTTTTGTACTGGCGATCTCACTTGGACTTATCAGTTGACTAGTGAGGACCTTGTCAACACGCAATTGTTGTTAAATTCAGTTCGTCTTACAATCGAAAATGTCCTTTAATTAAAGTAATAAGTTAGAATCATATCAAGAAGTTAAAAAAAAAAAAATAAATAATAAAGAACCAACCCCTTCTGTCTTACAACTCTGTGGCTTATTGGGAGGAATTTAGGGAACCTACAATTTTCCGCACTGCTAAAAAGCGAAGTATTTTTTATAGCAAGATACATATACTCTTTGTGGACAATTCTTGGATTTTTTTGTAGGGGACAGCGCTTAGCAATCGAGCCAGTGGCAGTCTAATACACTAACTATTACGCCAGGAGTTTCAAGTCAGAAATTATTAACTTCTGCATGATACACATAATCACATTGCATGACCCTTTTCAGATTTTGTTCTAACTAACAACACTGTTGAAAAAAAAGATACCATGTGTGTTTTCAGCAAGCGGACTAATTGCAAAGGTTTTCATTCAGGGTAATTGGTATGCAAATGTCTTTTTTGGTGATTTTGTTATTGCATAGCTGCTTCAAGCTTTTAAACGACAACAACAAAAATAAAAATAACTAAACTAAGGCAAACGTTAACCAATTATTAAGAAAAAAAAAATAAAATTGGTTTAAAGTTAAGGTGGAAGGTTTTTTGTAGCTTAAAAATGCTAGTAAGACAAAAACACTAAGTTTTTGAGCAAAGGATGCAATTGAATCAGTGAGTTTAAGAACAGTACAAGTACACAATCTTAGTTTTAAATAAAAAAAAAACTGTCTTACAGAAAATCTATCAACTTTTTCGCTAAATACCTAATGTATGGAGGATTTGAAGATTTTTGTTCCCCCCGATATGTTTTTCAAAAATGAAAAATGTTATAGGGAGAATGAATATTGAGGCCTATCGTGCATAAAATTTCCTCGGAATTTTTCCCAACTTTCATAATTACCAACTTGAATAATGTCGAAAGTTTCCCTTGGAATTTATTGATATCGGGAATTAAGTTTCGGGGCTCTTATTTTTAAAGGCCAAGTATTGTCGTTTCAAATTTTCGAAGATGGGAACAATTCCGAGCGAAATTTTGTTCACGATAACCGCCATTAAGTCAGAAAGGCGTTGTACTTGTACTGTTCTTACACTCAATTTAAAAAAAAATAACATCTAAAATTCGTTTTTATACAAAACTAGCTTAAATACACCCGCTTCGCCGGGTGCTATCAAATAACTAATTCAATACAACATACAAACAAATTTTATTTGTATTGTGTTCAATTTTTAATACATTTTATTCTAGTGCTTTTTGATATACTCCCAGTAGGAAATTTCAAAAAATTCATCGGTGAATCACCAACTTTTTCCTTGGTGAATGGAAGCTACACCCCATGAAAACATGGTGAAAACATCAATGAAATTAACATAGGGATTGGATTGGCGTTCACCAAGTAGTTAATTTCATGGTGACTGTTCAGTGAGGAAATCACCAAGCAAGTGTATTTGGTGTATTCCAAAGTGAATTGTAGTTGATGAAAAATACCGTGAATTCACACCAGTGATATCACTAGGTTGGTGGAGTTGCTGATATACTTGGCTACTTCACATTGGTGAAAAATGTGATGAATATTCACCAAGGAATTCACTTTGCAAAATTGAACTGTGTATTCATAAATGAATATTGATCAGTGATTTCATTAGGCAAGCAAATAATGTTACTCATTCATTGGTGCAAAATGACCACATTTTTAATTTAAATTTAATTAAACACACATTTTTACCAAATTACCAAATTAACAAAATATTCACATTTATACAATTTTATATTGACGTTTTACAGTTTTAGAATTTATTTTCTTTTACTCTTTTCAATAACTATTCTTTTAAATATCGGCTTTACGCACTTGTTGACACTGTGAACAATGGACTTCAACTGAAAAAATAAACTTTTATGTAATTAAAACAACGGCTCGTGGCCCGTCGCGCCAAGCCTAATTACTGGAAAACCCAAACGCATTTTGTATCTTTTCTGCTTCTCGAAAAAACAACAATGCTTGCAAAAAAGATCACTTACCCCAGACACTGTGCATTGTTGTTGGAAATAACTTTGTTTCTAGAAGCAAACCAGGCCAATCTCAGTGGCAGGTATAGAGAAGAGAAGAAAAATAAACAACACAAAACCCATCTCCATTGAAGAACTCATGCTTCATCGTGAGTGAAATATTTTACAAAGAAAAAGATAGGGTGGATTGTATGATCATAGGAAAAACGCAATGCCTTTCAGTAAGGATTTCATTGCATGCTATTCCTCAATGATTCGAGTAGGTGAATTCCTTGGTGATTTCACACAAAATTTTCATTGGTGAGCAAATTTCCTACTGGGCTATATTTTTCGTTTTTCCATCTGTTAAAATTATTAAGGCAGATGGCTTGCCTGCACGTGAAGATGCAACATATAGTTGACCATGCGCAAATACTGGAACCTCTAAGTTAATACCACATATTCCCAAAGATTGGCATTATACCTTATTAATTGTAATGGTAAAAGCAAGTCGTATAGGAAACTGCAGACGTTTGAAATCGAATGATAAATAAGTTGGAATCATTGGAATTCTCGGAATTAAGACAACTTCACCTTTGTATTTCCCTTTTAAAATTGTTGCTTCGATCACATTGTAAAACCACCTTTTTACTGCAAGTATTGTACTCGTATCATTGCAAAGCCGAGATTTTTTTTTTTTTAATGGTAGATAATGTGGTGGCAAATCAAGAGAATTTAAAAATTCAGTGGGATAATTCACAACATCATCTTGATTCATAACTGTGTCGATGGACTTGTATGCAAAAAATTGAGTTGGTATTTTATTCAGAATGTCTGCATTGATATCATTTACGTCTTTTATTTTTTCCAGCCAAAATTGTCCTTTCATTCAACCAATTATGATTATTGAGTTGTTGTGCTATATTTGGAAATACACTTAATCAATTCTTGTATTCTTCTCTTTCTCATTTTTTTTTTAAGTCATATTTTCCAGACATAAGTTAATCAGATATCAAACTTAAATCCAAATTATCTTCATCCCAATCTATACATTGAAAAACTCCCGTCAAATTTTTTAAATCACTGGCATTACAGTATATTAATGTATATTAATTTTATATGCCAGTGATTTAAAAAATTTGACGGGAGTTTTTCAATGTATAAATTGGGATGAAGATAATTTGGATTTAAGTTTGATATCTGATTAACTTACATATGTCTGGAAAATATGACTTAAAAAAAAATGAGAAAGAGAAGAATGCTTCTGTTTCGTCATTTAACAAAATCAAAGACACAAGTTCTATTTCGATAGGTACAATTAATGTTTGGCCATTTTCAAATGTCAGTGCTTCTCTTTTAAAGGATCCATCATCAAATCGATCATTGGCTCTCGCAATAATAATTTCAACATTTTCACCTTGAAATTCGCTTGAATTATGGCACAACCATCAAGATGAATTGTCAGATGATATTTTACGTAGATTACGTACCATTAATTCAAATCCAAATTTGCCAATTAATCCGGAAATCCACAACGAAGCTTTTTTTTTATTGAAGATATTTGTATGTCAATTATTGCAAATAAAGCTTTATCTCAGTTGGGAATGATAGCACCTAATCAGTAAATAAAACTAATATTCTGGAGGATAAATAGTTGTTCTTTTCTAAGATATAATGTGATAGTAAAACTTCAGGGCCTCTCCAGATATACATTGCATAACGATGCATGAAATGAAAATCGCATTGATTGAGTGTAAGAACACTCAATCAACGAAAATTGTTTAGAATAAATTCGAGTCCCCAAATGTACTGTAATTTTGCTCATAGGTAGGTCTACATGATGTAGAGCATTTTTGCATTTAAACCTTAATTTAATTTTTGGCGCTTGTGCATTTCTTACACTCACCGATTCAATTTAATGGTGTAATTTCTATACTGAAATGTTTCGTTGGCCTAAAAAAATATAAAAAAAAGATTTCTAAAATCAATTTAAATGAGTTTCGATCAGAATTTCAATTAAACCATAAAACCTTTCACACTTTTCTGCAAAATGATAAAGAAGGTTTTAAAGATGAATGTATTATTCTATGTTTAAGGAAACTTGGTAATGGTACTACTATACTTTATAAAAAAAAAATACTTTTTCGTCACCGCCATTTTCCCATTTAGGTTTGCTGGGTGATGCTTTCGATAGCCGGCTTTATAATTCAACCGTTGGGCGACGATTGGCAGGACATACGAATAACGATGTGACAGCCGAGCAAGAAGACTCTCCACTACAATCAAAACGTTCCAGTAGGTTTAAAAAAAAATCCAAAATCCAAAAATAAAAACTCATGTCTTGTCAATTTGAATATGCCTCTGTCCCTCCACTTTCGCCAAATTAAATTCATTATTATATATTATATTCCTATATTTATTATTTGTTATTTTTTGTGTTATACAAAATTACTAATTATAAAAAGGTGGCGGGATTGTTGTGTTGTTTTTTTTTTGTTCTTACTGCTTTTTCAAAATATTAACTTGTAAAAGACATGATTTACTATGACTTCTGTTGTGTTTCCGTTGTGTTTAGTGTTTATGTTGTTTTTTCTTTCTTCTTATTTTTATGAAACTAAAATCGCAGGTATTTCAGGTGATGGAGTTGAGACAGAAGTAGATGGTGTACAGACAGATACAATCGATGTGATGGATGATGAACCATCAGGTATTTTCGATCAGTTGGGAGCAAAAACCGAAAAATATTTGGAGGCATTCTTCACAGCTTGGGGGACATTTTTTGCAACATATCCATGGTTAACATTGTTAGGAGGTAAGTTATTTTTTTTGAAACTAAGTTCACATTGTGGCTATTGTAATTCCTGTTAATTAAAATACCCTGAAACATTCTTTTTTTGCTCTGAAACGAACCGACAGTCTCGGTGAGCTCAGAAATAAACCCTGTCCAAGCCCTAGGTTTGATATTTCTTCCACAAAAACACAAAAAACATAATGAAAAGTTGACATTGAGACGAGACTTCACCCAAAGAAAAACCTGTGTAAAATTAACCTAAATCGGGGTATAAACTAAGTTACTCCTAGGGCAGTTTTAAACTTGATAAGTTCTAAGATAACATACCTTAAATTGCTAAGGCAAAACAAATTTGTTAGGAACTGTCAAAAGTAGGTAAATTTATGCAAGTTTATCTATGGAATTTTATCTTAAACCTTTTTTGAATAAAGCTTGACAACTAGTTAAATTTACCATAGTTCTTTGGCTAAATGAAGCTTTCAGATAAGGTAAATCTAGCAGGAATAAGATAATTTTTACCTATTTTTGCGTGTAAGAGTTGATAGGAAACCGGAAAGGCCAAATTTAATACAAAATATTCCAAATTACACACTAAGAAGCTTATGCTGCTTTTACAATAGTAATAAAATCTCATCTTTTCTGTAATTTTCTACTATTACTCTTGTCACAAAAAAATTACTACTCGTGTAATACAACATAAGAAATACATTTTTTTTTGTCAATTGTGAACGAAAAGGTAGTAAATAGCAATAAAGTCTGCAAGATGTTAATGTATTTAACACATATAAATTGAAAAAAGTTACACAATATATTTTATAATAAAATACTTTCTATGCAATCACCACAACGCGAAACGAAAACTTGAACATACCACCTAATACATTTTAAGTCAGTCAAGTGCTATAGCCAAGTTATTTTATCGAGATCATAATTTTTTAAGATAAGCTGACGAGACACTTACACTTCTAGTAACATCTTTATTCTTTCTATGGGATTATAAACATTTCGTTACGATTTATGTTTACTCAAGTGCGAGTGAGAAGAGAACGTTGACATCAGAAAAGTAGGTAATTTTACCGGTTCGTGAGGTAATATAACTTGATTAATATAACTTGCCTTAAATGTAACTTGATTAACCCGCACATTTTCTAGATCTGTGGAACTTTACATTAGCCCTAAGGCAATTCTGCCCTTAGGTTAAGGTAATTTGTACATCAATAAATAAAGTTGGAGACAAACTTACCTTAGCCCTAATGAAACACCTAAGCGCTTGGGCAAAGTTACACATCAGATTCATGTTTACAATGGGAGGTAAAATCAAGTTATATTTAAGGCAGTCTAACCTAAAACGTATTACCTAAACAGTGCATAAATCGTCTTAGTTCTCAGGTAAAATTATGTATGTCTAACAAATTCCATACAAAAATATATACCCAAGAAATTTAAGGCAGTTTTACCTAAATCTGTGTACCTAAGCCGCACATAAGTTGTCTTAGTTCTCAGGTAAAATTATGTCTGTCTAACAAATTCCATACAAAAATATTTACCTAAGGCGTTTAAGGTAATTTTACACAGTATTTTTCTCTGAGTGTAGGTTATACGAGATCGATACCGATATTCATAAAACTTTCTGAATAGTTTTAGGTTTTTGTTATCTCTTCTAAAAAACTGTAGCATGCCATATACAGGGTGATTGGCATAAGGTGTGACAAAAAGCTAGGGCGTGTAGGTTGGACTTAGGCAAGAAAAAAATCGTATGGGAGGGGGGGGTCTATTTCCCCCCGTTTAGGCGGGAGGGCAATTTAAGACAAAAATCACTTAAAACAGAAAAAAAATTATTAAAAAATAACGGTGACACCTACAGAGTAATGCTATAGCATTTTGAAAAGCCAAAAATACATTCTTTAATTTTGTTTTTAAATAAAGTTGTTCGAGTGAATAGTTTTTGAAAAATTAATTTTCAAAATCAAAATTTTGAAAAAAAAACTGAAATTTTTTTTTTTAAACAATTTTTTTTCAAAATTTTACGTAATTAAGTATTATTTTTTTATTCAATATTCAATGCTCTTTTTAATTTTTGATCAAACACAAAAAACCGGATGTCAAAATGTTTTGTAGTTTTTGAGAAAATCAAAAATAACAAAAACTACTTTTGTTCTAAGAAAAGCCTTTTATTTTAGTTTTTACGTTTTTGGATTCTTATGTAGGTGAATTTACGATTGAAAGGATTAACTTTCTTTTTACTATTCTTTTAATTATCGTCTTATAAGCATACAATAATGTGACAAAGTACTGGATTAACCATATTTCACACATTTTTTCATTTAGAACACCTGCGTGAGAGCATTGGTTTAAAATTGACCTGCCACTTTTTTATTATGGTGGGTTCGGCTTGGCTTAGGTGCATTTACGAAAGAAAGGATTAACTTTTTTTGTAAAATTTTTTTATTATCAGTCTTATAAGCATACAATAACACATTTTTTCATTGAGAACACCTGCGTGAGAGCATTGGATTAATATTGATCTGCGAATGTTTTTTAAATAATGCAGCGTTACACGCCCTAACTAGTGACAGAAAAATGCAAATGCGAAATAAGAACAAAAATGTTCCTGAATCTTGAAATCAATTTAAATAATAAATACATGCATATTTAGATAAAATACATAATTACTGTTTATTTAAAGTTAATCCTTTCTTTCGTAAATGCACCTAAGCCAAGCCGACCCCACCATAATAAAAAAGTGGCAGGTCAATTTTAAACCAATGCTCTCACGCAGGTGTTCTCAATGAAAAAATGTGTGAAATATGGTTAATCCAGTACTTTGTCACATTATTGTATGCTTATAAGACGATAATTAAAAGAATAGTAAAAAGAAAGTTAATCCTTTCAATCGTAAATTCACCTACATAAGAATCCAAAAACGTAAAAACTAAAATAAAAGGCTTTTCTTAGAACAAAAGTAGTTTTTGTTATTTTTGATTTTCTCAAAAACTACAAAACATTTTGACATCCGGTTTTTTGTGTTTAATCAAAAATTAATAAGAGCATTGAATATTGAATAAAAAAATAATACTTAATTACGTAAAATTTTGAAAAAAAATTGTTTAAAAAAAAAATTTCATTTTTTTTTTCAAAGTTTTGATTTTGAAAATTAATTTTTCAAAAACTATTCACTCGAACAACTTTATTTAAAAACAAAATTAAAGAATGTATTTCTGGCTTTTCAAAATGCTATAGCATTTTTCTGTAGGTATCACCGTTATTTTTTAATAATTTTTTTTCTGTTTTAAGTGATTTTTTTCTTAAATTGCCCCTCCCGCCTAAACGGGGGGAAATAGACCCCCCCCTCCCATACGATTTTTTTCTTGTCTAAGTCCAACCTACACGCCCTAGCTTTTTGTCACACCTTATGCCAATCACCCTGTATAGTATAAGATATCTCAAACATACATTTATTAATAAAATGCACGACTGGGTCGCACGAACTTGCTCTTATGTAACAGACTAGGAATTTTAAAATCGAATGTTATTAGAGAAAACTGTTCATAAGGATCAAATTATTTTTTAAATTCTTTAGTAGTAAGAGACAAAAACAAAATGCTATCCAAGTATGAATTTATGCAAGAACAAAAATTATAAGTCGTAGTCGTTTCTTAAAAAAAGCTTTTATGTACAAACTTTTTAAAAGCTTTTGAAGAAAAAATTTTGGTACACCAATTTAAAGTTTTTATTATTGTTCGAATAAAAATAAAATTTACAAAAAAAAATATTGAGCCGTTCCTGAGATATCGAATTTTCAAAAAAAAAAATAAAAAATAGATTTTTTTTTTTCAAAAATTCAAAAAATATTAATTTTACAGTTTTGAAATGCAATGTGTTTTAGACTTTTTAGAAGCTTCTCTTTGAAAAATTTCATTAGGATCCGTTATGTGGATAATGAGAAATTCAAAATTCGAAAAAATGGTTCTATGGTAGGTAGAAGCTGCAATATCTTAATTTCAAAATTTTTTTTATTAAATTAAAGATCGTAAAAATTAATTGAAAGAAAAAAAAATTTATCAAAATTCTCGGAACCGTTTTCGAGAAAAATACGATTTTTGAAAAGCATTTTTTTTAATTTTTTAGCATTTGTATGGTAGGTACCTTTATTTTTAGGTAAAATAAATTTTTTTTTATCACACCTTGTAGATTATATTGAAAAACTTTTATTTAGCAAGTTTGAAAAAAATCTAGCATGGGGTTTTCGAAATATTGAGTTTTGAAAAAAAAATTTTGAAGTTTTTTTTAAAAATCCAAAAATTTTTTTCTTGAAAACTTGAGTACACAATTCTATTCAGGTTTTTGGGGAGCCTTAGCAAAAAAAAAATGATCAAAATCGGCTGTACCGTTTTTGAAAAAATCAAAAACAAAAAAAATGGTTCCATGGGGGGTACCCTCAATAACCATTTTTCAGAAAATTTTTTTCATCCAATACCTAGCTTTAATTAAATGAAATTTTCTTGTGTTTTTATTTTTAAAATCTGTCGAACAGTTTTTGAGAAAAAAAAATGTTTATAAAATTTCGAAAAAAATTCGTATGGGGGGTACCGTTATTTTTGGTCTTAAAAAATCAAATCAAAAAACATCCGGGGGGAAAAAATTAAAACCCATATCTACCAAGTTTGAAGAAAATCGGCCGAGCCGTTTAGCTGCAATCTAACGGACAGACAGACAGACAGACAGACAGACAGACAGACAGACAGACAGACAGACAGACAGAATTGCGAGACCCACTTTTTTAGTCTTCGCTATCATCGTAATGTCAACTTTGATCAAAATCTCGAGTTCGATTTTTTTTACGAATGCATAACTTGCCTTATAGTACCTATAAGTCGCAAGTAAAAAATTGACTTTTGACCAACTGCAAAAAGAAGAGGAACAACTTGCCCTGAAGAAAAGATGAGAATCTTTTTGTAATATGTTGCGAAGACGCAGGCTTTCATCAAACTACTTTTTTCCGGACTATACACTATGCAGCATAATTTATGGTTAATAAATCTTCCTTTACAGTGAAGTTTCATTACTTCATTGAAAGTGGCCTTAACACCAATGTGCGTTTCGCCAAGATACGACAGTGGGGCGTTGGTGGTTTAGATGCTTTTTCATTACGAAGATTATTAGCAGCTAGACAATATTGGCTTTTTAAGCAAAATTTTCCCATCAGGTTTATAATCCCTGAATTGCAGCTATGTAGAAATAAAGAAACCATAATTATATTCGGAAAAGTATATTAAATGGAAAGGAGTCGAAAGGAATCGAAAAATTAAATCTCTTCATACTGCCTCTCACAGTTCAATAACAGCCCTTAATTGCCGATCATCTTTGATGTAGATGGCGCAGCAGTTTGACATTTACCTCTGCTAGGAGCCGCAGGGACATTTCAGAAAATTGTAAAGCTGACGATCTCGCCAAAAGTCGGACAATGATACCTTTATTGCCACATAAGGCAAATATAGAGCATCGTGTAAACTTATGCTAAAGCAAGATGCACCTTAGGTGAAACAATACCACCAACTGCTTGGCGACAAAACAGATTTGACTAATGCTGGATCTGAAGCTTTCCAAAGGTTTCATATCTTCGTGCAGATCGCACATAATCTCCGTAATAGGTGTAACAACAGGACACTGTTTGATAGGCAAACACGCAATGCGGATTAATTTTTTATAACGATTTCTGCAGAAGCTGCATGAACGAAGAATAGGAAGAAGCGATCGCTCACCTTCTCTGTACAGTTCCTGCTTTATCCCAAAGACGTAAATTCCATCTGGGATATTCCCACTACAATGATCTTAGCGATCTGTAAAATATATGTAGATATAGGCAATCTCTCTGGCTTCATAAGGAGCTCCAATAGGTTTAGCGATTATTCAGAAAGTATCAAAGATTCATTGCGGTATCACAATGAACCAAATCTGTTGCTCGGTTCTCCCGCTGACAGCCACGTCAACTTAATGACGTCTTTCAAAATTTTAATTGTCAACAGGAAAAAGTCTTACACCAAGTTCCAGGCACAAGAGAGAGATTTTGGTCAACTGAATCAACTAAAGAGTGGTTTTAAATTTTGCAATTTTGTGATTCATTTGAATCATACTGAAGGCTCCTCTAAATCTGCTATTTCGCGGTCATTAGACCCTTTTACTGGTGCTTATGCATTTTTAATCGAAAAATGTCAACGCCCTTGGCTTTGATGAAAGCATCGCTTCCCATCGATCAGCGAAATCAAGCATAATTGTGCGCGGTTAATACTTAGATGGGTGACCTTTCAAATACCAACCGTGTGCTGTTGACATGTGTTACTTCTGTTGTTCTTTCTTTCTGTGTGTCTCTCTCTGTTGTATTGTCTAAGCCGATTGAATCAGTTGCCAGTGCTTTTAGTGTCTCTACTTCGTAGGTTTATCTACGTAGTAGTGTGATATGTTATGTAATGTAATCGAAAAATGTTTTCCGTCGCTGAGACTAGACCCCAGTTACCGAAACCACTTGATCAGGTCCATCCTCTATCTGGGTTTCATTTTATATCAGTTATTGCATGAACTAGCATTTTTACTAGCCATTCAAATTTGTTGTTCAATTGGTTTCCCTCCTTATCTTCGTACTCTTCATCAGATAGCATTCTTTATTTTTTATTCAACCTATTAAAGGTGTCGTTTATCGTATTACAAAAGTGAATTGCTTGGCTTTTGTGCATATTTTCTCTGATAGCACCCATATTTAACATTCTCAATGCACACGTACCAGTCGTGCAATTTATCTGATTTTATTCAGACTGTAAACATTTCTCAAAAAACAGTAATCGTATCTTGTACTATTACTCTGTTGAATTGAGTTGAATTTTAAATATCGATTTGAATAATGACTACAACGAGTCGAAGAGATCCTCAATACCTAATATAAAAGGAAGTTTGTATCTATTCGAAACTACATGCGGGCACGAAATATGTGACTCAGGTCCGGACGTTTATTATATACGAGCATTGCTCTATACTCGTCCTTATTTGACATTACTATATCCAGAAGCGCGTCTTCAAAGACCGAATGACTTATGATCCCTTACCATTGCAGAATTCTCGGTCAAACCATTAGCGAAATGTAGAACCCCTTGACGGTTTAATGCGTAAGTCTGTCGCACCCTAGTAGATTTGGCGATTGTTTCTCAGATGCTACCATCTAAAATCAAAAATTTTTGTTCAGGAGTACTCGCTCGTGCGAGGCCGCAAATTATCCGCTTGATAACCAACAAAATTGAAAGATTTTCACACAATACATAATTTAAGGTCCTCGCTCTGTGAGAAGACTTTGGCAAATAGCTAATAAAAATAACTATTTTTCTCTTATTGACTGATTCAAAAATGAAAAATCATAGATCCCCAACTCAATCAGTTAAAAACGATTTGGAAAATCTTGCTTGCCCAAGGTTCTCTAGCGTTGAATTCTTTATTGAGGGATATTGGTAGTTTTGAAAATCAATCGGTCGCAATACAAAATGACATGGAATCTGTCAAAAAATATTCCCAAGATCTTAAAGTATGGATTAATATGATTGTGGAAAAAATCCGTTATCTATCCAGTGATATGGTTATGTCAAAAAATAAATCCATATTCGAGGAATTCTAGGCCATCAACGACGACTCTTCCAAATCTAAAAGCTCTAATTTTCCTTCATCTTCAACCTATGCCAATATTGCTTCTGCTTCACCATTAAATACAACAGCTCCCATTACGTCTGTCCCTGTTTCACCCTTTCTTCCACCGGCCACATCCTCAAGTTTACCTTCATTCTCTCCAGAGCCTGTTATATGGAAACAAGAAAGCCTATTTTCTACGAAACATTCCTTGATATGCCAACAAATGAATCCAGAATCTTTTCAAACAAAAGTTTGCTATATCAGATGTTGAATGCAAAACGCACCTCAGCCAGTAGTTTTTAAATTCGATACGAATGGCTTTTTTTCTCGCCCTGACGGAATAATTCAACTCGGTGACATGAAGTTTTATAAATGGATCGACAACCCTCCGGCAAAACGAAAACCAAAATCGAAAACCAACACTAGGCAGCCTGCCCATAACTTGGGTTTTATAATGGGTGTTTTTCCTAATTTTTCTTATCCTTAGTTTAAAAACACGCAAAGTAATGTTAAGTGTCCTAGTGTAACTCCCAAATCTCTGCATTTAAACCCCCCTAGTACACCTGAACATGACATAAATACCTTAGAACATTTAGAACAAATATTACCTGTCCTTAAATAACTGGTAAGGAGTTTTTAAACTCTAACGAAGAATCGTTTTTGTACCTTCAACATTTCAAAATAAATTCAATACGCCCTAGACCAAAAGCGATACTCACGATGACCTCCTTTACGAAAATAAACCTTAATAAACCTTAATTGCACGGTTGCTTTTCCGTACGAACTGAAAACCATCACCACTGTCTCTATAGATTTTCTTCTCGGAAAAGTCATTCACTTTTACCTAATGAATTATGCCAGACATCAGACTTAGTCTGATCACTTCAAAACTTATCAGAACTGTTAAATTTCATCAAAACCATTAGATTCATTTGCAAAATAATATCACTTTTTCATAAAATTAAATAAAAATAATTGTTATACATTTTTATGCACAATCTAGGTGTATTTGTTGTTGCTTTGCTTGGATGTGGCATTAAATTTCTGCACATCACCACAGATCCTGTCCAGCTGTGGGCATCGCCACAATCTCGATCTCGCATTGAACGAGAATACTTTGACTCAACATTCCAGCCATTCTACAGAATCGAACAAGTGAGTAAAGCTTTTACACAAAAACATAAATTTTCTATTTTACACCTTTTTCTGTTTTTAGATAATTATAAAAGCAGTCGATATGCCTCAAATTATACACAATACCTCAAACGGTCCAATTACTTTTGGACCAGTCTTCGATAAGCAATTTCTGCTAGACGTTTATAATCTACAAGAAGCAATTAAAGCCATTGGCCAGGAAGAAGGCAAGGGCTTGGAAAAGATTTGCTATGCTCCACTCACGGCACCCTATACAGGTCCTGTGACCACAAAAGATTGTGTTGTGCAATCGTTGTGGGGCTATTTCCAAGATGATCTAGAGAATTTTAATGAAACCTCAGATGAGAATGGTTATGAAATAAACTACTTGGATACAATCTATCAGTGCATGGGTAATCCATATCTTTGTTTGGCTCAGTATGGTGGACCAATTGATCCAGCTATCGCATTGGGAGGTTTTCTTAAGGAAGGCGAGCAGTTTTCTGAATCCACTAAATTCGAAACGGCCGACGCTATGATCTTGACATTCCTTGTTAATAATCATCACAACAAGGACAAGATACAATCAGCCCTGGAGTGGGAAGAAAAATACGTAAAACTCATGCAAAATTACACCAAATACAATATGAGCAAGCACATGGATATCGCGTTTTCATCAGAGCGCTCTATTGAAGACGAACTAAATCGAGAATCACAGTCGGATGTGCCAACAATTTTAGTATCGTACCTGATAATGTTCCTCTACATTGCTATATCTTTGGGACAAGTTCAGGAAACAAGTCGTGCATTTATCGATGTGAAAATCACACTGGGTATTGGAGGAGTTGTAATTGTCCTAGCATCTGTAGTGTGTTCTGTTGGTGTTTTTGGGTTCATTGGATTACCAGCAACTCTGATTATCGTCGAGGTAATTCCTTTCCTCGTACTAGCTGTTGGAGTCGATAACATCTTCATCTTGGTTCAAACCTATCAACGTGATCCTCGAAAACCCACGGAAACTCATGAAGAACATATTGGAAGAATTCTCGGCCGTGTTGGCCCATCAATGCTACTCACTTCAGTGAGTGAAAGTTGTTGTTTCTTCCTAGGTGGTCTGTCGGATATGCCAGCTGTGAAGGCATTTGCTCTATACGCCGGTATGGCTTTATTCATTGACTTCTTGCTTCAAATTACTTGCTTCATCAGTTTGCTGACGTTAGACACTAAGCGACAGGCCGAGAATCGCTTTGACATTTGCTGCTGCATTCGTGGTAAAAAATCCGATCCCACACCAGTAAGCGAAGGTCTGCTATATAAGTTTTTCAGAAGTGTATATGTTCCATTCTTAATGAAGAAGAATATTCGCATTTTGGTAATGATAGTCTTCTTTGGTTGGCTTTGTTCGAGCGTTGCCATTGCGCCGAGAATCGATATCGGATTGGATCAAGAGCTATCGATGCCGGAAGACAGTTTTGTGCTGCATTACTTCCAGTCGTTGAAAAAATTCTTGGGTATTGGACCACCAGTATATTTTGTACTTAAATCTGGTTTGAATTTCACCCAAACCAAAGAACAGAACTTGGTGTGTGCGGGACAATTTTGCAATGACGACAGTGTATTGACACAAATCTACATGGCAAGCAAACGCTCGAATAGAACATATATTGCACGACCCGCGTCAAGTTGGATTGATGACTACTTTGATTGGGTTACGAATCCAAGTTCGTGTTGCCGATATGATCCAAATACAAATGGATTCTGTCCACATTCTGGTAAGTTTTTAATAAATTAGGAAATGTCTGACCTAAACCTATATATTTTTTCATTTTATAGATACTTCATGTAATGTGTGCACAATTGAAAATAACACCGTGAGCAACATGAAGCGACCCACTGCGCACGATTTCAATAAGTATTTGCCTTACTTCTTAATGGACAATCCAGATGATTCTTGTGCCAAAGGTGGCCATCCGGCGTATGGAGATGCTGTAAAATATGTGGCCAAATCAAATGTTTCATTAGAAGTTGGCTCTTCATACTTCATGGCTTACCATTCGATTCTGAAGACATCAGCTGATTATTATTTAGCACTTCGATCGGCTCGGACAATATCAGCCAACATAACCAACATGATCCGAGGCAGACTAATGTCACAAGGTGTGCCATTGAGTGAAGCCCTCAAAGTAGAAGTGTTCCCGTATTCAGTATTTTACGTATTCTATGAACAATACCTGACGATGTGGCCGGATACCCTAAAAAGCATGAGTATTTCAGTAATGGCTATCTTTATTGTGACTTATCTACTGATGGGTTTCGATATTCACTCATCACTTGTAGTAGTTATCACAATAACAATGATTGTGATAAACCTCGGAGGTGTGATGTATCATTGGAATATTTCTCTAAATGCCGTATCGCTGGTGAATCTTGTAATGGCCGTTGGTATATCAGTTGAATTCTGTTCACATTTGGTGCATAGCTTTGCTATATCAGTGCAAAGTACTCGAGAAAAACGTGCTGCAGATTGTCTCTCAAAAATGGGCAGTTCTATATTCTCAGGCATAACACTAACTAAATTCGCTGGAATTTTGGTTCTTGCACATGCTAAGAGTCAGATATTCCAAGTTTTCTACTTCAGAATGTACCTGGGAATTGTGTTGATTGGTGCTGCCCATGGACTCATTTTCCTGCCTGTGCTGCTAAGCTATATTGGTGAGTTTTTGTTTTATGTACTACTAAATTTGAATTATAATTGAATTCCCTGCGCAAAGCTCGTTTAACAATGGACTTCCATTAAACAAATACAAACGTCAATGATCCTATTAATGCAAAATAATGTTAACCCATTTAATAACCCTTCCTTTATTGCATTTTGATTAGATTTATTACGCATGATCCCTTGAGAGTGTATAAATCAAAAAAATATCTGATAATTTCTTATAAAGTGTTATTATGCTCAAAATTAAACGTATAACGAAATACAGCATGCATTCATTAATTGAAAATCGGAGTGACTCAGCAGATACTGTTGATGTTGGTTGTAATTAAACGACATTGCACTCAACGCATAACAATAATTCAGGTTTACTCTTGTCAAATATTATATTAATGTTCTCGTTTACACTGAACCAAATTATCATGAACCGAATTTGAATATGTAATAAATATTCATGTCGGCTCTATTTCTCTTGGCTCGCCTTTGACAAGTTAAAGATTATCGAGAATCCAGAATACTAGTGATGTATTTCATACTTCCTGAGGGCCGGAGTAATATTTGCCATTTCCAGTACATTTTTGTTTCTTGTTTTATAGAAAATAGATGCAAAATGGAAGTAAGGAGTTCGGCGAAGAATTTTGTTACAATAATACATATTCCCTTTAATGAAAAAGCAGAATTGTTGGGAGTCGATTTAAAGGGATTTGTCTATGATGGATTTCCACAAATTCGAAAGGTGTTAGTCAAGTCAAGTTATTAGACCGCTATAAACACACAAATTCCCTTATGTCCCTAATGAAGCTGATTATTAACAGTCTTTCCCTTGAAATGCTGGAACTCACTTTTCCAGACCCAACATACCATATTCAAAAAAAAAAAAACAAACGAAATATATTATAGATCTGAAAATACCATTTTACGCTTCTTAAAGTGTCATAAATAAAAAAAATAAACTTGAAAAAATATTCAGCTGTTTGTTACACTACACCACTTTATAAAAAAAAAGTGTTTCTCTTGTATTGTATTACCATATTCATTCGAAACATACCATTTTCTTTTGTAATTAATATTTTTAGGTGCGCCCATGAATAAAGTGAAACTGGAAAATTTTAGACGTCAGCATTATAAAGTGCAAGAAACATCACTTTCGACTGTAAGATTTTAAACCAAAAGAAAATCCAATACAATAAATTAAACATGAAAAATGCAATAAATACAAAAAAAAAATACACAAATAAACATGGAATGACTGCCTAAACTACCTGTATGCCTACATTACCTTGGTTTGCTGTCATAAATATTGTGTACTTAAATAGTTTTATTTATTTTTTTAATTTATTTTGTGTGATTAGATTATGAATGGAATGGTTTTCTTCTTTTTCGGTTTTTGAAAAACTTATGTTTTTATAAAAGTTCTCCTATATTTATTTATTTTTTGTGCAGATTTTTATTATCAAATTTGTTTCATATTATGTAGTATTGCTAGATAAAAACGCCCAGGTCAAATACGGCGATCTAAAATTCATGATTTTCCTCTGCCCATTCTTCGCCCTGGAGCTCTTTCTTTTTACAATTTCCTCAAATAAATGAATATCTTAAGAGATTTTCCTTCGAACCATAAAAAGTGCAATAGACATATTTTACAAGGAATTGTTTTTATTCTATTTTTATTATGTACTCTTCTATCGACATGAAACTTAAACTTAAACTTTCATATATTACTTAAATAATTGAATTAAAAGCTCAAGTGACCTCAACTCCAAGGTGCGTTTCGCCCAGGTACGAGAGTGGGCTCATCAGTATCATTCTACTGCTGTACCCTTCTAAGACGCAAATATTGGTCGAAGTTTACCGACTCTTATAAAATGTACAACATTAATAGATTGAATTTTATTTTTCTAGGGGAATTAAATTGATTAAATTCAGACACCTAGAGTAATAATGTCCGTGGTCAGACTATTAAATCAATGAAGACATGAAAATTATTTTTGTTATAGTGGAGTGAAGGGTATGGCAGCATCTAACTGATGAATTCACTGTCGTACCTTGAGCTTTTAATTGAATTAAATTCAATCAAAATAATTTTCATATCTTCATTATTCCTTAAATATTTAAAAGCGTTTTTGTATGATAATTTTCCGCAATGAATGTCCCATTTTTTAAGGATCTAACGTCTTTTTTTTTTTCAAAAAAAGATCTATAACCACTTACGTTGTTCAGTTTGAATGCTTTGCCAAAGCCTTTACGAACAGAAAAAAATCGACATTGTATCAACCGATTTTAGTAATACTACGTTTCCAATAACCACTAACTGAGATTTAATAAAATGTACACTTAATCTTGTACAAAAATCCCGAAGATTTATTATACAAAATTAAATCGTTAAGTTAATCTACATACTTGTTAGTCTTTTTGTCAGTGAGGTTAAAACTGTACAAAAATAAATATTGTACGCGTGCTACCTTAAATGAAAGTCGCCCCTCGGGATCTCCCAAGGCACCTTCTAATTCCTATTCTTTTCATTCTTATCATTATCTTATCATTTATGAACATATCAATGGTCAGATTTTGTGTGACATTCCCATATCTCACTCTACGCCGCCGACTCTACTCTTTTCCAATTAGAACTCCAAAAGAGATGGTGGGTAGTTTTGAGATGTTTTAGAATTTGTAGAAACATAGTCCAGAGGCTTAAAAGCGGTTTAGCTATCTGAGAATAACACTAAAATCTAATATAAGATTTACCTTTTTTCACCAAAAGTTCATGGAACAGGCTAGATACATAAATTTACTATAGTAGTATAGATAGACGTCTCTACCAACCTTTCATGGGATTTTAATGTGTTGGTGAAAACAAAAATCGATTTATCTTCCTTCCAGGTAGACCAAGAAGGGATGTCAGCTTGAAAGTTGTTGTTAAAAAGTAATTTTGAGATGGTGTCTGTAATGGGTATTTTATATTTCCTGTAGAACAAAGCAAGATCTGATGTTTTTTTAAGGTCCATACCCAGATCACACGAAATTGTACTTTCAATATGTTAGGATGCTTTTGTGATACTGGGATACCAACGTGTCCCCCATAAACACGTGTCCCCCAT
This sequence comes from Chrysotoxum bicinctum, assembly GCA_911387755.1. Taxonomy (NCBI): domain Eukaryota; kingdom Metazoa; phylum Arthropoda; class Insecta; order Diptera; family Syrphidae; genus Chrysotoxum; species Chrysotoxum bicinctum. The sequence goes on from OU426987.1 coordinate 51,374,443, forward strand.
AATGGTTTTCAGACATCATTAAGTAGAGAAGTCAGAACACCACCTTGCGTCGTACATTTAATTACAAAGTTTTAAGAAAAGTCGTCCAGTTTTGAATAGATAATCCTACTATTCAGCATTTAGTTTACCCATTTACCAACAAATTATTGTGTTCAGATTGCTGAAAGGCACTACCTAAACAAAAAATATTCCTCTTATAGGAAATGCTGAAAGCCGAATCTATCTACCATGTTCTATTTGTAGAATTTGAACTATGCTCTGTACAGCTTTGCCAAAATGCTTTTAATTTATTGAAATGCAAACTTGTACATTAAGACAGGACAGTGTAATTCTGTTATCTTAGGCGGCGGTTGAAAAAGAGAATTCTTCAAAATGTTTGCTTAAAGTGTTGCACATCAGGGAAACAATAGTCTTGCAAAGAAGATAGAAAGTAATATTCCTTTTTCAGTTATTAAACAAAAAAAAACAAAAAAAAAAAAAAACATGTAAATATTTTCAAAAAAATAATCAATTTTTATTGATTTAAATTTGTTTTATTATTATTTTTTAAAGCTTTTTAAATATACCTTTTTATTTTATTTTGAAAGCATCAGCTACCCAACAAGGGGTTTACAATCTCATCTCAACGATTGTGTTAACAAATCCATGAAATACATTATGAAATAAATTTGATTGCTTAAAAAAAATATTGCACTTCTAATAATATTCAAGTGAATATTTTTTTTATTTTAAATTTGTATGTTAGATGTTTTTATTAATAGCTTTAACAAATTACACTTATGAAATGCGGATTGCACATTTTCACACATTTGCACGCTGTAAATTACACTGAAACACCCAAAACAACTTGTATTATGTAAAAAGAAAGCGATAAAAAAATATCGACAGTAACGCGACAATATGTTGTTATATCTGTCTACCGACGTAATAAAGACATCATTTGTTGAAACGATATCGGTCCATCGTTTTCGTTTTACATGATAATGCCCCACAATCCCTCTATATTTGCACATACACAAATATTATGTTTTATTGAATTGTTAGTTTCTTATTCTCTTCTTGTTTTTTTGTTTCCTTCTCTTGGTAACGGCTTATTAGAAATGTTATTACTTGCTCAAATCTTTTCTATACAAACTATACAACAAAATGTTTTCGAATGAACTAACTCAATTTTTTTTTTTTTAATTTAATATATAATAGGCGTGATGCCCCGAAGAAATCGAAGAAGAATTTATCAACACAGGCCAAACAACAATAACAACCCAAGAACGAGCTACCATCCAGACGACACAATCAATACATCTTCTACCAACTTTTCTCCGGTTCATCCGTCTGCGTCGCAGTCCTCCTACGGAAGTATAGACTCTGAAACGATGCTTCATCCAACCCCAAAATACACCCCAATCAGTTACGATTAAAACGAAAAATTAAAGTGTGCATGTGTAGGTATATTTAAGAGTATAATATAGTAATAATAATATTAATAATAATTAAACTAAAAAACGTTGAATCAGGAAAATCATAAGAATGAAGTATTTTTAAATATGTAATAGAAAGAAAGGTGTTTATGTTAGCAAAAAAACATGTTTAAAATTATATTTAGAAAAACAAATAAGTAACTAACATAAATTATACTGAAAGAAAAGACAGTAAAGAAGAACAAATATGTATTTACAAATATTATAACCTCGAAGTAGAACTTTAAGGATATAAGCAACACAAAGAAAAACCTACAAAAACAAAAACCGAGAATGTCTGAAAGTAATTTTGTAATTTTGCATGATTATGTATGAATTAACGTATATAAATATTAAACAGTAATATTAAGTGAACAAAGCAAAAACGATGCTTATTTTTTAAGTTAAAATATGAAGTATTCTCTCTGTTATTTCCAAACTGTTATATTTTGTCTTGTTTTCCATGTCCATAATATCAAATCTTATTTTTAAATAAATCTCTTCATCTTCATCTTAGAATAATTGGTTTCTGCGATAATTTCATTTACAGTCCTGTTCTGATTTTGGTTTTTAATTTTGTAAGCATTAAAAGAACATCATCATCCTTATTTCGGTAGTTTTTTTTTACTTAAACGATAAGGTTTCAGAAACGACTTGCTACGACTTATTAGGGTTGTCAATTATCAATTGATTGTGAATGATAGCTCTTATCAATTGATAGAAATGGTCGTACAGTTGGGAATAGATACTTCCCACAGAGTTGTAAAAGAACGCGGTTTTTTGTAAATGCAATCTTTAGAAAAACCATTTAAAAGATTGCATTAATTTCACATTAAAAATATTGCAATCATCTATTTCCCCATTCATTACACATAAACCAATTGATTGCAATTTTTTATTCATTCTTTTGCAGTCTTCGTATTCATTTGCAGTCTTCGCGTGAAATGTAAAAGGATTTAAGGAATGCACGAATTCTCAAAAGATCGCAATCAATTCAATTCCCAAAAAATTGCATATTTTATACAATCCACCTTCCTGTATTGGATCTCATGTTTTGGTTGTTGTGTTTTTGTTAAAAGTAGTTTTAATTCATTATAATTCAATATTAGTTTCCAATTATTGTTGTGTTTGAAATTATTGTTATTAATATGAAACAACTGCTGATAATTCAAATTAATTTGCTTATAACACAAAAAATATTCATGGGAATTATTTTGCAACACGTCAATATCTTTTACCACACCAAATTCTCATTACATCAGATTTTTTCCCATCCTCGGTGACAGTGTAGCATCACGACGCCTATGGAAACTTTATTAGTCATCTTCATGTAAGGGAATTAAGGAACCCGGAGATAAACTGAGTTACTCTAATAACTTACTATGCCTCTACCTATGAAAGAAGGCTATGTCATTCAAAGCTACCGCCTGAGTATACAAATTCCCATATAACTATAACTATCAGAGCTCTACAACCTCCTGCGTTTTCCTAGTACGATGCTTCCAATAAATTTAAAAAAAAAAAACAATTATATTTTAATAAAGGTTTTTCTATTGGAGACGATAAGATAATAAAATTGAATAATATAAAGTTGTGTTTCATCAATGACATTATGTGTTCTTTTTAATTAATTTTTATTAACATCAATCTTATATGTAACTATCTTAAAGCTAGACAAAAATTCATAAAAACTAGCCTTACTTGCTTACTTATCCAATCTTATACAATTAACTTACTGGCCCTATGTGAGCGCTCTAAGCTTACGTGACATTATGTGTGGATATAGTTCCAATGGCCTCAGTGACTTCGCTTGTTGGAGAGAGGGGAAAAAAAGAAGAAATATTTATCAACTAAGAATTTGCAAATTGACTTAAACATTGATAATTAACAACTTTATCAATAGAAATATTCACAATCGATCTTAACTACGCATACAATTTAAAGTTCACCAACGAAATTCGATGTGTGTTTACACAATTCAATTTTGTTAATAAACGTATTGATAATTGACAACCGTAATAGTCTATGAAAAATTTGAACTTTGTATTATTATGTATTTTATTGAAAAATAATTGCTATTCAAATCATCGACATCATAAACATTAAAATCAGAACAGGAGTGTTCTTCCCTGATAGTTTAAGGAATTAAAATATTTACGAGTATTCCGGTTTTAATTGGTATTTTGCCTTCAACGGGGATCATTGTATACATATGTATTTTTAACGTAATTAAAAGTTCAAGTGATTGAACTCATAATACGTTTCGCCAAGGAAAGAATTGGTCAACATTGAACGATATTTTGGTATAAAAAGGGTAAGGCAGTATCTAACTGATGAGCCCACAACTTAATATACCCTTGCCAAACGCATTTTGTTGTTGCCACTTAAACAGAACTAATTTCTAATTTTAATCATCTCCGTTCCCACTTTTTTTTTTTTGACTCTTCAGGAAATTCATTTTTAAGCTATTTAGCGCTATCATTATTTATGTTCTTGTATAGGATTCCACTTCATGTCTGTTTCCTGTCGGACTGGACTTACGACTCTTACGGGGAATCATAGTCTAAAAATTACTAAGTTTTTTCAGAATGACTAAAAACAGTCTATCTCGTTATGTCCGCATTTGATGGTCTAAGAAAAATGTGATGTTTTCTTTATTAAAATAATTATAAGCATACAAATATGAGGAATAAAAGAATTGATTTATTACAATATATTCGAACTTCGATTTTTCTTTTAACTTTTAACAACACTATCAATCTTGATTAAAAGAAATACTTATAGAGTTCTAGGTGCATGAAATTATCTTTTGGTGCTTTTGCCAATTTACTAAAAGAGTGATTGTTAATTATAAAAGCTCTTTCATAGTTTGTTGCCAATTACAAATCATATTTGATAATCAATGTTAATGCATGTCGAACTGAACCAGAAGAAGACTGACCCAAAACGTATCTTAAGTTAAACGTGTCAAATAATATATGCTGGCATATATTTTTAAATAAAGTATATTGTTCTTGTGACACTTTACACTTGGGTTTTATTTCAGGCTTTTTCTGAACTAATATGAGCGGTAATGTTAGTTATACAAATAAATCAATTAATACTTTAATGTATAATAATAAATTAAAAAAGAGATTTGGTTGAACAAAAAAGAAAAAAACGAAGTCAAATTGTTAAGGAATTAAAGATATATTTTCGATTGTTTGTTTGTTAATATATTTTCCAGGAATTAAATTGAAGGTAAGATCCACAAGAATAAAAGAGAGACGTTTTGTCCCCAAATACAAGAAACTTTAAAAATCTTAGATTTCTCTTAGGGAGTGTTATTAAGCGTTCCATCACTTCAATCGTCAATCGTATCAAAAAGTTGTGTGGAAGTAAATTATTGATATTTGAGGCGGATGTAATGCCAAACGTTAGATTTGACAAATTTTTCTTATGACTCGCTTATGTGCCCTAACGTCCTACGAAATCACCTTTGGGACATCTGATGCAAATCAAGATAATTTAAAATTTAAGATGATTTGTTCCAAATTCATTATATGTATCGATAAACAAACGACACTTCCAGAAAAGTCCAGATCTAACGCAATTATTTTCTAAAATACAAACATACCTTGTGTCAGAAGACGCTATATTTTACTCCGAAAGAATCATTTAGTTTTAGAGTATGCAATTTCAATTCGTTTTCGAAGGAAATGCTAGTTATATTTTCACTTTATGAATTTGTAATCGATTTGTTCGAAAATCACCTTACAGTTTGTGGAAACCTAGAGAACATTCATTGAGCTATTTGTGATTTGATGTAATTATCGTAGTTGTTCTTTGAGCACAAATTGTGACCAACATTGCTGAAGCATTATCAATGATATTCCAAATCGAGGTCTACGTCAAGAAAATATTTTAATGTTCTCCACTGATTTTTGGAAAATCATTTTACCCACAAATCAAATTTATGACATAAAAGACAAATATTTGGTGAAGAAACATGGAAGTCATCGGGAATATAAGGTTCAAATTCCCTTAATACATATGTAATATTTACATTGGATTTGTCTTGTGAATCCTCAGAGCGTTTCCCTTTATTACTAAGCAAATATTTTTGTCCTTATTTTAAGCGGAGAACAAATTTCACTTCCCAAAAAATTAAATGGATATACATAATGTACCTGCACCCAATTTATTAATCGTAATTGGCGACATTGTACGAATTCCAAAAAAAGGTGATTTCAAATCAGTTCTTAGGGACAGTTTGTATGTGATTTTCCACTACTGTGGTTATTTTTTCGGGATTCGTCAAAAAGTTCAGAATACGATGGAATTCGTAATAGAGGGCTGAATAGTTTTGACAGTTCGGATAAGTTTTCGAAATCGATTGAAATATGTATATTGTTTTTTTTTTTCATGCTCAATTTTCCAGATCATGACTCGCCGAACGCTAGCATTCACCTTGTACACCTGCTGAAAAGCAGCCTCATCGTTGTTCAAAGCGGCGTCCTCCTGATCTACACCTGCTGTCAGAAGTTCATGTCTGGTTTTTGTTGTTCTCTGAAGCTTAAGACACGGAAGATCGTTTGATCAATCCTTGTAAAGATCTTATTAATTTGTAGAAACATACTCGGGTCGCTAGAATAAACGATCCGAGTTCTGTTATAAATTAATGGACAACCGATAGTTCTCCTTGATCAATTGGTTGGTGTTTTTGATTGACGACTTCAGTGTTCTAATTTCCAGATCGTGCGTTAGTGAACCGTCAGTACAAGCGTGTCAGTACCCCACTTAGAGTGAATTTGGAAATCGATTTCAGAAGACGAGAAGCGCTCGGAATGCTTCATTAAGCGTTCTATTTCTGCCTTTGGCTATGGAATATCATATCTTGGCATACCAAATGTTTTTTAATATCTTGAGTTTATTGTAGGATTTCTACTTTAGATTACAACAATAAAAAAAAAACAATCCAGATAGCTTAGAACAAATTTGCACTCCAAATGAAAGTTCTTGAATATGATGAACCACTTTTGTGTTCTTGTTATAAGATGAATAAATAATCGCTCTAAAATTTAAGATAAAAGCATCATCTATTGAGCAATCTATTCAGAGTTGATGTCAGAAGCACTCATACAATTCAAATATGAAAACCAATTTTTTGGGAGAATTTCGTTGGATTCAGTGGAAAACCTTGAACAATTAATATACACCTTAGTAAATGAGTGATAAATGAAACAAATAAATGATTGCTAATGGGCTTTTTAAAAACACAAATACAGTAGTATACGAATCGCCATTAATGTCGCGTATAGGTCGCATGGTATTAAGTCTTCATCCAAATTGAATACAAGTTACATATAGCGTAAGAGTAAAGTAATCACTAAATTAATTGATTGTCGTTTTGGCTTGCTGTATTGAGAATATACGTAAGTTCTTACATTAGGAAAGCTAGTCATTAAAGGACTTGATTATAGAATCCGAAGCGAGTCTTAATTAGTAGTGGATTTGATACGAAAACAAGTTTTTGTATATTTACAGACATCAAATATTAATTAAATGCCTAAAAAGCATAGAAGAGAACGCAATCTAAATATTTAGTAAAGACAACGATTTTGTTGATTGTTTTTAATTCAAATATCCAGATTTTTGTTAAATTGACCTATCAATATATCAAAACCCAATCGAAACGGCACCAAATTTCCAAAATTCGTACGAATATCAACATTGTATGTTTTTTTTTTTTTTAATTGACTTGAGTAAATGGACTCCTTTATTTTGCGAATGAGGCTTTTTATGTTTACTAAGCATTATCGTTTATTTAATTTAATTTCGCTTCTTATAGAAATTGTTTTGATTTCATTTCAATTTGTGTTTTTCTATGATAGATCCGTCAACAAATTCTTTTCACAAATATTAAAGCTTCTTTTTCCCTTTTTTTTATATTATTATTGAGTTTAAAAGTCTGAACATTTTTATGTTTCTCCATAACCCGCCAAGACAGTCAAATGAGAAAAAAAAATGAAAACCTAATCTGAAAACATAACAAGGAAATTAAACTATTAACACTTACATATATAACACTTTATACAAACACTATCAACAATAACAATAAATTAAATAAACAATTATATATAGAATGGAAAAAAGAAAACTACAAATAAATACAAATGTTAAAGTAAAGAATTTTTTATCATAATAAAATAGATTTTTAATTAAAAATGCAGAAATGAATTGTATACTGTTTAAGAATAATGCTGACTTTTTAAAGTTTATAGTGAATACTGAATCAAACAAAATAAATTAATGAAAAAAGTAAGTTTAAGAAGTGTTTAAAAAATATGAATGTGCGTTTATGATGATAACGATTTTCAAAATAAACATGAAAGTGGCCTTCTTAAAAAAAACTAAAATAAAATAAATTAAACTAAAATAAAATATTAACTTAATACTAATAATAAACATTTTTTACAATAATGTATAATAGTAAAAATTGACAAATAATACACGAACAAAAAAAAACAAATAAGTAAACGGTTAAATAATATTTTAAAGAATAAATAAGATCTAGGGCAAATTATCTATCTCGCTTTGTTATTTTCATTTTCACCTCAATCAATATATGAATGTAAATGTACAAGGAAAATCATCAATTAAATTCTTCAGGAAGTAGAATATTGAAAGTGAAATATGTACTAACAAAATATTATATTCCGTAAAGACGTGAATTTTTAAATCCTTACATATCGATTTATGAAAATTGCTAGATATTATATCAATTAAAACCTCCGATTTTCCACGAAGACAATTATGTAGATACACTAGGTCCGCATACATTTATAACCCATTGAACATTTCTATTTGATGAAAGAATTTTTAATATAAAAGATGGTTTCTAATAGAGCTTTTAATGTATTTCACGTGCTAAAACTCTTTAAACTGTTGGAATGGTTAAACAATTTTTCATAATGGTGTCAGGAATCGGTTTGTTTAACTTTTATTTTTGCGGGCAAAACATTGTCATTCCGATTCAGCTTTTCTTTTTCAGAAGAAGTCTGTGTACCAAGACCCAAGCTTTGTAACATTCCTACCCTAGTTCGATGTTCAATGTATCAATTTTTTAATTTGATTCATTATTTAGCTTCAGCTATTTATTTCAAATTTAACTTAAAACTAGTTTAAAGAATAATAAATAATTAAATTAATAATAATTAGATTTTACATATACATTATATCATATTCTTAAAAGTATTTTCTGTCCTTAAATCAATTGACAAATTATTGAATAAATTTAAAGCATTTGTGGAACAATATATTCGGCGATCTACTTGTTGTGAAATATGGTAGTCTGAAATCTCTTCTATTTCTTAAATTATGTATCGTATTATAAATTATTTCATTATGAAGATGATCAGGTTACATAATATTTTTCATTTTAAATATAAAAATATCACAATGGACCAAGTAATGGTCTAAGCTTTAAGTTGTCGAATTCATGTTTTTTTATGATATTTGTCAAATCACTCATGTTAATTCCTTAAAATTTAAAACTTCTTTTGATATTTACATTTATTCAAATTGTATATTTTTTATTGGTGTAACATTTTAATTGATCGAAACATTCTTAACAAATGTTTTCAAATGTAATCATGATTATACTCGTAGCAAACAGCATTTTGAATAAATATGGTTTCCTTTAAAGCATACTCTAATCGGTTCTGCATCCCAGAACAAAACCAGACATAATTATTTATGCATCTGCACCTTCTGTAAAATGATGAGCATTAATTCTTGGACATTTTTGAAAATAAAAAGCCATGCTCTGGGGCCTTGAACGCAACTTGCGTTAATCGAGTTTAGTCTATACAATCGAGGATAGGCAGTTCCTTATTACTCAGCCGTTTTTTTTTCGATACGATTGAATCAAATAAGCAACCGCCTTAGTAGATTGTATCGACTACACTCGATTCTATCAAGTAAAGTGCTGGCAACCCTATTAATCGTTCTTGTTGATATTTTAGATTGGTATAATATATAAAAGCGATTGTTCCAAAATCAAATAAAACTTGTATGAAATATATACGCTATGTTCTCGCGATATAAATATAAAGACATCACTCACGTGAATCAAAAGTTCCAATCGAATCGAATATTATAATAGGGTGGAGTGATACATCGAGAATTGGGTGTTTGGTTTTTTTTTTTTGATTCCAACTACAAATTATACCGAATCAATTTAATAACGATATTTTCAAATTCTTTCATATGAAAGATAATTTGCCTAAAGATCTTTTTCTCTTAAAGTACAATCATGTAAAAACTAATCTCAGCATACCAAATCTTCATTTCGACAACAAATCATATAAAACCTACTAAGCTACTAAATAAATAGCCAAAAGCAACAAAGTTACTCATTTGTCCACTTTCACCAATAACAAAACAAACGTATCAACAACCGATTAATAATAAATAATTAAGAAAAAAAACATTATTTACATTTAATAATTTTTAAATTAGTCGAAAGTGGACAAACACATTTTTAAATATTTTTTTTTGTACGAGAATTAAATAAAAGCAACAATTATGTAACATAACAAAGTGTACCTAAGAAAACATTGTGAAAACAACAAAAGATGTAACTATAAATGTGTATTTTTTTAAATTTAAAACTCATTCCGATTGTTTTACAAGTAAAACAAACAAACAAAAAAATAGATCAAACAAAAAATTAAAATAAACTAAATTATATCTATGTATGTGTATCTCGTAAGTCTTAACAAAGAATTAATTATATAATACATTATGTTAAATGCAAAAACAAACATTAGGTCAAAAGTTAAGTATTTGTGTAAGTAGATAGATATTTATGTTATATATGTCTAAATAACATGACTAGATAAATTCATTTAATATTTGTTTAATTTTTTAATATAATTTCAAATATTTACAATATTTTCTATAATATTATGTAAAATTCTTACTTTGTCACAATAAATTGAAAATACTATTATATCTATTTTTTCTACACAATTTGGTGTGATATATTATATAAATATTTATTAGATAAACACCGTTATACTAATGTTTTTAGTTTTTACCTATACTATGATAATAATGTTAAAACAAAATTCACAAAAATCAAATTCGGTAAACGTGAAAGGTATGATGAGAGGGGAGCGGGGGTATTCTCTATGGTGGATAAATTAGTTCAATTTCTTTTGTTAATGTTACAAACTTTAAAATGATTTATTAAATTAAAATTAAAAAACAAAATAAATTATTATTGAATATAAGTGAAGGAAAATAATGGAACGTTGTGAAACTTATACTATAAGTGTGTGACTGTGGCTTTAGGAAAGAAACTTTATTTTGTCTTCTTTTGGTAAACGTTATTAAAAGTAAATGTGTTTTATTAATTTATTTGTGGATTCAAAGATGGCACTATTAATATACAAGGTGCGGCAACATAAAGGAAGTCACTTCAGACTGTAGATTGGTTCTGGTGCCGGAGAAAACTCTTTCCGCTAGATATACGGCCCTAGCAAGGTATTTGTTCGGAGTGGAAAATTGTCCGCAACGCATACTTTTTCGGAGGTTCAAATTGCTATCGAGTTATCCTATCGGAAAGAATAATAATACACAAATGCGTTGGCGCAATTTGTTCCGCGAAGAATTTGTGTCGGTCGAAATCGGAAAAACAATAGCGTTAAGTTGTCAGAAATTTCCCAAATAAAGCACTTGATCGCACTTCAATCGCCGAGTGCGTTAAAATAATATCGGAGAAAAATTCCGAACAGCTGTTCGGAAGAAAAATCCACCGAGTCATACAAAATCGGAGAATTTTCCGCTCCGAAGATACCTCGCTAGGGCCGATAGCTCTAAAGATTTGTTTCCTTTCATCGTGGTTAAAAATGCTCTCAAGTTTTTGATTGTGCTTTCTTTTGATACTATATGTAAAGGGTGATTTTTTTGAGGTTAGGATTTTCATGCATTAGTATTTGACAGATCACGCGGGATTTCAGACATGGTGTCAAAGAGAAAGATGCTCAGTATGCTTTGACATTTCATCATGAATAGACTTACTAACGAGCAACGCTTGCAAATCATTGAATTTTATTACCAAAATCAGTGTTCGGTTCGAAATGTGTTTCGCGCTTTACGTCCGATTTATGGTCTACATAATCGACCAAGTGAGCAAACAATTAATGCGATTGTGACCAAGTTTCGCACTCAGTTTACTTTATTGGACATTAAACCAACCACACGAATGCGTACAGTGCGTACAGAAGAGAATATTGCGTCTGTTTCTGAGAGTGTTGCTGAAGACCGTGAAATGTCGATTCGTCGCCGTTCGCAGCAATTGGGTTTGTGTTATTCGACCACATGGAAGATTTTACGCAAAGATCTTGGTGTAAAACCGTATAAAATACAGCTCGTGCAAGAACTGAAGCCGAACGATCTGCCACAACGTCGAATTTTCAGTGAATGGGCCCTAGAAAAGTTGGCAGAAAATCCGCTTTTTTATCGACAAATTTTGTTCAGCGATGAGGCTCATTTCTGGTTGAATGGCTACGTAAATAAGCAAAATTGCCGCATTTGGAGTGAAGAGCAACCAGAAGCCGTTCAAGAACTGCCCATGCATCCCGAAAAATGCACTGTTTGGTGTGGTTTGTACGCTGGTGGAATCATTGGACCGTATTTTTTCAAAGATGCTGTTGGACGCAACGTTACGGTGAATGGCGATCGCTATCGTTCAATGCTAACAAACTTTTTGTTGCCAAAAATGGAAGAACTGAACTTGGTTGACATGTGGTTTCAACAAGATGGCGCTACATGCCACACAGCTCGCGATTCTATGGCCATTTTGAGGGAAAACTTCGGAGAACAATTCATCTCAAGGAATGGACCGGTAAGTTGGCCACCAAGATCATGCGATTTGACGCCTTTAGACTATTTTTTGTGGGGCTACGTCAAGTCTAAAGTCTACACAAATAAGCCAGCAACTATTCCAGCTTTGGAAGACAACATTTCCGAAGAAATTCGGGCTATTCCGGCCGAAATGCTCGAAAAAGTTACCCAACATTGGACTTTCCGAATGGACCACCTAAGACGCAGCCGCGGTCAACATTTAAATGAAATTATCTTCAAAAAGTAAATGTCATGGACCAATCTAACGTTTCAAATAAAGAATCGATGAGATTTTGCAAATTTTATGCGTTTTTTTTTTTAAAAAAGTTCTCAAGCTCTTAAAAAATCACCCGTTATATACGAGTATGTAGACAACAAAATATTGGAACAGCAACAAAAATTACGTATAGGTTAGAACTTTATTAAAATGAGAGAAGGGCACGTGGTCGAAGAGGAATTGAATAAAATCACCAGCGTCAACCAACGATAAAAAATGTTTGAACACAATTACAATACTATGTTACGGTAAAAATTCACCGCAACAATCTTCATTCTTTCTATTTCCTTCTCCTTGCGTCCTTCCAATTTTCCTTTTAATTACACAGGTGTTCGTTTTGCGATAGTGCGAGAGAGCAGGGCGACCATGGTCCATCAGCCAGTGGTTCTCTCTCTCAGTATCGTAAAACAAACAAATCGTCGACGAGTACTGACAGACGGGCGGTCTGTTTCATGGGTTTCAATTCGAAAACGTTGAAGACACTTGGTCTTTAAACGTAGATGTCGCTCTTAAAGGAGAACGGCCGAGTGCCCAACCTAAAACTAAAAACTAGAAATTAACTAATTTGTAAAAGATGGAACGTTAAGTGTGAGTTCCCAAACTCCCCCTTGTCTGAGTTAAAGCCAATCACGACCTTTTGAGTAAAGTTATTCAACTTGATCGATTCCTCTTTCTTTTGCTTTCCTCTCAAATTATTATTATTGTTAGAAATCCGGTGGGGACGAATGTGCGCGAGTGCTTATTAATTCTACTTTAGGTTTTAAAGATTTTTTTTTCTATCAGCGCAAAAAACTGTGGGGATAATTGTGAACTAACCAAGGAAACGTCGTGACCTGGAAGGAAATTCCAGCGGGCGGCGAATTCCATGGAAAGTTCGAGAGAAATTGAAGGAAAGAGAATTTGTGAGTAAGCAGGATCGCCATATTTCGACACAAAAGGCTCTTCAGCAAACTTGCGGAGATTGGCTGTCGATGACGTGATCGAAATTCGCGATACCGAATTGGCTGAAAGCACGAGGGTATGGGGCGAAATTTTGAGCGGCTATCCAGGAGAAAAATCTTGGAAGTCACTCTAATCTTGATTTTGAAAGAAGTGAGAGCTGTAGAAGAAAAATCAGAAAAACTAAAAGTGAAATTATAAGTGGAAAGAATATTAAGGAGTTTTGTTTGGAAAAGAAGTAGAAATTAAATAGATAGTTAAAAAAAAAAAAAAAAATAGTGGAAGTGGAGAAAATACAGAGGACGAAAGGTGGAAATTATTGGGAAATAAATAAAGGAAGAGGAAAGGAAAGGAAGTAAGAGTAAAATCAATCGGAGGGATATTATCGAAGAAAAAAAAGCTAAGTACCTTTTTTTTTGTGCTGTATTTACATGAATTTTATCTTTTCGTAATTTTGTCGTGATTGGGTTTTAACGGCTTTACGTTCTGTTCCGAAAATTGCGGAACTCGTGCCCCGTTAAATAATCTCCGTTGTGATTCTGGGAACCAGACCTTAACGGTCCATCTTACTTTTAAAATCTCTTTGTTATTTGCTTGAAAAGATCCTGGGTTTTAATCTTACAAGTAAGGTTTCCCAGGCAAATAAATCTTTAAAAATTCAAAAAATTATCTTTCATTTTCATTCAACTCATCATCGTTGTTTATTTTCGCTCCAAAGGTTTGCAATTTCCTTTTTCTTATTTCAGGAAAAAATTGCTGGCGCCCTTTTTATTACGCAGTAAGTACGCCACTGGGGCGACTAATCGTAATAAATCACATATTTTTATATCAATTTGATATCATACATATCACCCTTAAATCTCATAATTAAATTTTCCAACCCCCATTGTGAACCCACCCCAACTGCTCTAGCCGTGGTGACAGCATCCTACCCGCTGTCAGCTGCACTTGTTGTTTTGTCAATTATTGACACTTCGCCTTCTTCTCAATTCGTGGTGGTTGTCGTCGCGCCGTCGCAGAGTTTGTTTCGTTGTTTTTCTTTTTTTTTATCATATCAATAATAATATTTTAATTAATTACATTCGCGATCGGAAAATCAAGTGTAGCAAATTGGCGCCCAACGTGGGGCTGCTTTTTCCTTACGCCGCCGCGATAGGAAGCAAAAAAAAATATAAAGAAAGTGTTGTGCCTAATCTGTGTTTTTTTGATTATTTTCTTGGTGAAGTTTTTTTTATCCCTTTGTTGTGATCATTTTACTTTTTTGAGCGTGTTTTTTTTTATATTTCAGTTTCATCACCTCAATATTTAATTAAAAAAAAAACAAAAAAAAAGGAAGAAACCTACCAGTGAATTTGTTTGTGTCTGCATGCAGTTTATCAAAACACCTACATACGTACATACATAACATCGCATTGTACATGCATACCCATCAAATTTTTTGTTGAGTAAGTTAATTAATTTTCCTTCGCTAAATTTCTTTTTTTTACATTGATAAACTTTCAATTAAATATTACCTACAAACATACATATTATCATTCCTTAAATTATATACATATTTCTTTTTGCTGAGATTTTTTTTTAAATCTGTCATTGCGGTGAATCAAGTTACGGTGGTTATTTACTTATTTGTAGTGTTATTCGACATAGTTGTTGTTTCTGTAAATTCTCGGTTATTGTGCATAGCTGATCTTTTGATTTTTCTTCGTGTGTTTAGATTTTGGATTTTAATTCGGGTTTGATTAAAAAGTCATACGAAGCTAGTGTGACCATTCCAAGTTGTTGTTTTTTGCGATATTTTTTTTGTTGTCGGGTATAATTGCATTTGGAGTATTATTTTCCTAGTTGGAAGTGAGTGGTATATAATTTTTTTTTGCTGAAGAGATTAATAGTGTGCTTTTAGGATTTATTTACATAGTTCAATAGGAAATTCTTGGTTAAAGTTTTGTGCGAATTTTTGGCAATCAACTCGGCGTTGATTTTAGTGTTTTAAATAGTTTTCTTGAGTGGCGATTTTGTATTTTATTTTAAGTAACGATTTTTCGTACATTTATCAGTGGAGTGGCTGTTGCTTTTCGTAAATTATTTGTTTTCCATTTATTTTAGATTTGTTTCTTTGAAGATATAATTTTTTTTTCTCGCTATAATTAGTGTTGGTTTGAGCGTTTTTCTTTTGTTTGGTTATTATTTGCATTCCTTATCAAGATTTTATTTGGTTTCGATTTAGTTTTTATTGTTTTGGATATAGGTAGCACCTACATAATAATCAACTGGGTGTTGATTTTGATTCTTGGTTTTGGAATTTGAATACATACTTATTTTTGTTTCTTTTGTAGTAAAAGTTTTTTTTTGTTTTTCGCGTATTTTCTATTTCAAATATTTCATTTTTCGGATAGGATTTTTATTGCTTTAAAATGGATGTTAATCGGTTGAGTAAAGAGGAACTTGTTTACGAGTTGGTTGCTCGTGGTTTAAAAGAAGGAACAGTGGATAGTATGAGGATGACACTAAGGGCATCGCGTACTCTTGAGCGCTCGGGTTCGATTTCTTCAGAAAGCCTTCACTATCCATTTTCATTTGAGGAAGATGTTAAGGCTGTTCGAGCAAAGATGTTGGAAATTAGGGATCTCTTGAAAAACCCGCCGAAGAATCCGAAGTCGTCGGAATATTTGAAGGTCTTAACAAAAATTGAATGGTCGTTAGGTAGAATGAGTAGGGCTAAGGCAGAATCGTCGGGTGAGGTCAATGAAGTGGCCGATATTAGGGGAGAGTTATTGTTGCTGATGGCAACTTTAACGGAAGGTGGTGAGGAAGCACCCAATGGAAAAGATCAAGTGATGGAAAAAGATAATACGTCGACAGCAGACATGGGTGCGTTACCAGCTGCACAGGTCGGCCAACGAGCGAGCTCAGGGTTCCAACGACAGGATGAAACCTGTGACGGGAATTCTGAGCGCATCGAAAAATGGAACGTGAAATTCTCTGGTGAGCGGTGCGGCTCATCAGTGAATTCTTTTATTGAAAGGATTGATGAACTTAGGGAATCGCGTGGAGTATCGGAAGCTAGGGTTTTCAGGTCGGCGGTGGATCTTTTTACGGGGAAGGCGCTTCTTTGGTTTAGGGCGGTTAGGGACAATATCTCAACATGGCAAGAGTTGGTTAGGGAGTTGAAATTGGAGTTTCTGCCCTCCAATTATGATGATCTCTTATTGGATGAGATCAGGCGGCGTACCCAAGGTAGAGATGAGACAATGGGTATGTACATTGCTCTCATGCAAACGCTTTTTAAAAGATTCTCTGAGCCTCTGAGTGAGAATAGAAAACTGGCTATTCTCATGAAGAACATAGCTCCTTTCTACCAAACGCAATTGGGCTTGGCTGATATAAAGTCAGTCAATGAACTGGTTGCGTTGGGTAGGAAGTTAGAGACAATTAGGTCGAACGTAGAGTCTTTTGTTCCTCCCCCTTCTGGTCGCAACAGGCAGTCTTTGGAGCCTGATGTTGCTTATGTTGCTTCGGTTCAGGAAGCGACAATTGCAGTTGATCGTAACCCACCACCCCCCAATAGGACCATTCGTTGTTTCAACTGCAATAGGGAAGGACATTTATCCAACAACTGTTCCGCTCGTAGGAGATGTTTTGGTTGTGGTGCTGTAGGGACAACCCGTCGCGATTGTAGACGCTGTTCGGGAAACGGGCATCGGTCTCTTGGGCCAGCGGGACAAGAGCGCCGTCGTGTTTAGATAGGTTACCTGCTGGCGACCGGCTGGCGACACAAATTAATCTTGGTTTCACGTTAGAGACAAGTGGGGATGATAGGCGGCCATACTTAGGAATAAACATTTACGGGTTTAGGTTTTTAGCACTTTTAGATTCAGGAGCTTCGCGAACGATAGTTGGTAGGGATGCTTGGAGGATACTTAGGGATTTAGGTTTAGAATTAGTAAATAGCAACATTAGGCAGGTTCAATTAGCAGATGGTGCAGGTGTAGGAGTTTTAGGGACAGTTAGTTTACCCATAGTCTTAGAAAACAAATCTGTTTTAGTTGAGTGTTTGGTAATACCCTCGCTCCCACATACGATGATACTTGGTGCAGATTTTTGGGCACTAACGGGAATCGTCCCGGATCTTCGTTCAGGTATGTGGAGCTTTTCAAGCCAGGAGATGGTGGCTTCGATCGAAAGCACATCTATTACAGAAGAGTCTGAATTAGATGATGAGCAGAGGGCAGGGCTTAATATTTTAATTGAAGATTTGTTTAAAGATATGCCAGAAGGGTTAGGTGTTACAAATAGAGTAGAACACATTATTAGGACGACGTCAGAACCCATTAAACAAAGATACTATCCGGTTTCACCAGCGATGCAGGTTCACATCGACAAATCCCTTAAGGAAATGTTAGATGAAAATGTGATTGAGAAATCAAACAGCCCTTGGGCCTCTCCGATAGTTTTAATCAAGAAAAAGGATGGTACCTTTAGGTTCTGCGTCGATTATAGGAAATTGAATCAGGTTACTGAGAGGGACGCTTATCCGCTGCCAATAATTTCGGCTATTTTGGATAAGCTGAGAAACGCTAAATTTTTATCTTCGCTTGACATTAAGTCAGCATATTGGCAGATCCCTATGGCAGAGGAATCTCGCAAGTTTACAGCGTTTACTGTTCCGGGTAGGGGACTATTTCAATTTAAGCGAATGCCATTTGGACTTCACAATGCTCCTGCAACTTGGCAGAGATTCATCGATAGCGTTTTAGGGCCTGAGTTGGAGCCTTTTGTTTTTGTTTATCTGGACGATATTATCATCGTTACAGACAGTTTCGAGAAACATCTCTCAATCTTAGAAGAAGTTTTTAGGAGATTAAGAGGAGCAGGACTTAAAGTAGGTAGGGAAAAGTGTAATTTTTGCAGACCATCTCTTAAATTTTTAGGTTATGTCGTGGATAGGAATGGCTTGCATGTAGACCCAGAGAAGGTAGAGAGTATGGTTAAGATACCTGCTCCTAAGAATGTCAAAGAGGTTAGGAGTTTTGTAGGGACAGTTTCGTGGTACAGGCGCTTCGTACCAAACTTTGCTAGTGTAGTTAGGCCTTTAACGGATTTGCTTAAGAAGAGCAAAAAGTTTGTTTGGACCCAAGAATGTGAAGACGCGTTTAGGAAATCAAAAGAATTTTTGATAACGGCTCCAATTTTAACTTGTCCCGATTTTTCGCTTCCATTCGTTGTCCAGACTGACGCTTCTGATTACGGTATCGGGGCCGTACTTACCCAAGCCTTTGAGGATGGGGAAAAAGTAATCTGTTATCTGAGTAGGTCGTTAAATCGTAACGAAAGAAATTATTCCACTACGGAAAAAGAATGTTTAGGAGTTTTGTGGGCTATTGAAAAGTTAAGGCCGTATCTCGAAGGTGTTCGATTCACGGTCATAACGGATCATTACTCACTTATTTGGTTGAATAACCTGAAGGATCCGCAAGGGAGGCTTGCGCGCTGGGCAGTTAGGCTGCAGCAATTTGACTTCAAGATAGTACACCGGAAGGGAAAAGAACATGTCGTTCCGGACATGTTGTC
Source organism: Chrysotoxum bicinctum (assembly GCA_911387755.1). Lineage (NCBI taxonomy): Eukaryota > Metazoa > Arthropoda > Insecta > Diptera > Syrphidae > Chrysotoxum > Chrysotoxum bicinctum. Next base: position 51,393,577 of record OU426987.1, read on the forward strand.
TCGGGGAGTTCCAGTGGTGGCTGGGATTTCGGGAGAGGATATAGACCCTTGGGTGGGGAAAATGATATCGGCAGTTGAGTCAAGACCTTTAGATTATCCAGCATGGAGGGTAGAAAATGGAAAACTTTTTAAATTTGTGAAATCGACGCATGTAGTAGTTCATGAAGGAAATGAAGAGTGGAAACTAGTAGTAGGGAAAAAGGATAGGTTAGATATTCTAAAAGAGTGCCATGATAGTCCATTAGCAGGACACATGGGTGTTAGGAAAACGTTCGCGAGAGTGGTAGCTAAATATTATTGGCCGAAGATGAGGATAGATGTAGCAAATTATGTCAGGAAATGTACAATTTGTCAGCAAGTGAAACCAGTTCATGATAAACCAGCAGGTCTTATGACAGAAAGGATAGGAGTTTCTTCACCATGGGAAATGATTAGTGTGGACCTAGTAGGGCCATTACCAAAGTCAAGTAGGGGTTTTATGTATATTTTAACGGTAGTTGATTATCTTACCAAATTTCCCTTATTATTTGCATTGAGGTCGGCAACTGCAAAGGCAGTTTGCAAAGAATTGGAGGATAATGTTTTTCTTTTGTTTGGTGTTCCTAAGTTCGTCATATGTGACAACGGACCACAGTTTAGGAGTAGGGAATTAAAATCTCTTTGTGATGAATATTCGTCTAAAATTAGGTACACTCCACACTATCATCCGCAGGCTAATCCGGCTGAGAGGATTAATCAGGTCATTAAAACAACTTTGAGGGCTTATGTTTCGGAGAATCACCGTATCTGGGATTCTCAACTAGCGAAAGTTGCGTGTGCAATCCGTACTTCGCAACACGAAGTGTTAGGAGTTTCGCCATATTATGCTAATTTTGGCAAGAATATGAGCACTAACGGCAGAGAAGAAGTATCTTTTAGGGACACAGATAGGGAACATTCTAATTCAGGAGAAGATGTAGGAGAACGGTTTAAGAAGTTAAGGGCCGATATAGCTGTCAAACTTCAGACAGCGGCCAAGAAAACAGCCCAAGCTTACAACCTGAGAAGGAGAGATATCCAATATTATCCGAATGATGTTGTATGGCGAAGGAATTTTGATCTTTCGAATGCTGCCAATTATTATGCAGCCAAACTGGCACCAAAGTATGTTGGGCCTTTTAAAATTAGAAAACGGTTGTCCGCTTGGACATACATACTTGAGGATGAAACTGGTAAAGATCGTGGCACTTGGCACACTAAGGATCTTAAACCTTTTAACTCTTTTTCTGAAAATGTTTAAACCTCGAAAGTCCCAGTAGAGTAAAGTATTGTTTTGATTGTTTTTTTTGAGGATTGCCAAATTGGGCCTGATGGATCCCAGTGTTGTATTGTTTACCTGATGCTAACTGGAAATGTGTTGTTTCTTCGAAATCAAGCACATTTCCAGGGAGGAAAGGGTGGGGTTTGTTACGGTAAAAATTCACCGCAACAATCTTCATTCTTTCTATTTCCTTCTCCTTGCGTCCTTCCAATTTTCCTTTTAATTACACAGGTGTTCGTTTTGCGATAGTGCGAGAGAGCAGGGCGACCATGGTCCATCAGCCAGTGGTTCTCTCTCTCAGTATCGTAAAACAAACAAATCGTCGACGAGTACTGACAGACGGGCGGTCTGTTTCATGGGTTTCAATTCGAAAACGTTGAAGACACTTGGTCTTTAAACGTAGATGTCGCTCTTAAAGGAGAACGGCCGAGTGCCCAACCTAAAACTAAAAACTAGAAATTAACTAATTTGTAAAAGATGGAACGTTAAGTGTGAGTTCCCAAACTCCCCCTTGTCTGAGTTAAAGCCAATCACGACCTTTTGAGTAAAGTTATTCAACTTGATCGATTCCTCTTTCTTTTGCTTTCCTCTCAAATTATTATTATTGTTAGAAATCCGGTGGGGACGAATGTGCGCGAGTGCTTATTAATTCTACTTTAGGTTTTAAAGATTTTTTTTTCTATCAGCGCAAAAAACTGTGGGGATAATTGTGAACTAACCAAGGAAACGTCGTGACCTGGAAGGAAATTCCAGCGGGCGGCGAATTCCATGGAAAGTTCGAGAGAAATTGAAGGAAAGAGAATTTGTGAGTAAGCAGGATCGCCATATTTCGACACAAAAGGCTCTTCAGCAAACTTGCGGAGATTGGCTGTCGATGACGTGATCGAAATTCGCGATACCGAATTGGCTGAAAGCACGAGGGTATGGGGCGAAATTTTGAGCGGCTATCCAGGAGAAAAATCTTGGAAGTCACTCTAATCTTGATTTTGAAAGAAGTGAGAGCTGTAGAAGAAAAATCAGAAAAACTAAAAGTGAAATTATAAGTGGAAAGAATATTAAGGAGTTTTGTTTGGAAAAGAAGTAGAAATTAAATAGATAGTTAAAAAAAAAAAAAAAAATAGTGGAAGTGGAGAAAATACAGAGGACGAAAGGTGGAAATTATTGGGAAATAAATAAAGGAAGAGGAAAGGAAAGGAAGTAAGAGTAAAATCAATCGGAGGGATATTATCGAAGAAAAAAAAGCTAAGTACCTTTTTTTTTGTGCTGTATTTACATGAATTTTATCTTTTCGTAATTTTGTCGTGATTGGGTTTTAACGGCTTTACGTTCTGTTCCGAAAATTGCGGAACTCGTGCCCCGTTAAATAATCTCCGTTGTGATTCTGGGAACCAGACCTTAACGGTCCATCTTACTTTTAAAATCTCTTTGTTATTTGCTTGAAAAGATCCTGGGTTTTAATCCTACAAGTAAGGTTTCCCAGGCAAATAAATCTTTAAAAATTCAAAAAATTATCTTTCATTTTCATTCAACTCATCATCGTTGTTTATTTTCGCTCCAAAGGTTTGCAATTTCCTTTTTCTTATTTCAGGAAAAAATTGCTGGCGCCCTTTTTATTACGCAGTAAGTACGCCACTGGGGCGACTAATCGTAATAAATCACATATTTTTATATCAATTTGATATCATACATATCACCCTTAAATCTCATAATTAAATTTTCCAACCCCCATTGTGAACCCACCCCAACTGCTCTAGCCGTGGTGACAGCATCCTACCCGCTGTCAGCTGCACTTGTTGTTTTGTCAATTATTGACACTTCGCCTTCTTCTCAATTCGTGGTGGTTGTCGTCGCGCCGTCGCAGAGTTTGTTTCGTTGTTTTTCTTTTTTTTTATCATATCAATAATAATATTTTAATTAATTACATTCGCGATCGGAAAATCAAGTGTAGCAACTATTCAACTTTTATTAGCTTTGGAATTGAAAATTAGGTCAAAATCCGTTGCACCGTTTTTTTGAGAAATCGAAAACCAGAAAAATGGTTCTATAGAAGGTGCAATAAAGAGCAATTTCTGGCAAAACATTTTTTCAACAATTATCTAGTATTTAATAAATGAAATTTTTTTGATTTTTTTTTAAACTGTGGAACAGATTTTAGTGTATTTAAGGATTAAAGAAAAAAAGTTTTGTAAGATACCGTTATTTTTGGTCTTCAAGAAAAGAAAAAGAAATTTTCGGGCGTAAAATTATACCTAACGATATTAATAGAAGTCGGCCGATCCGTTTTGGCTGTAGTCGAACAGGCAGACCCACTTTTTAAGTCTTCCCTATCATATGTAGTTATTTCAAATCTGATAAAAATCTAGACTTCGATTTTAGTAATATTTAATATTTTTCTTAAATTATACAAAAAGTATGTGAATAGGGTATTTTGTGAAGAAAATGTAAAATAAGATAGATATACTGTCCGTAGTACCTCTTGGCATAATGGTAAATGCAGTGGACTGTCATGCCGAAAGTCTGACGCAGGCTCTGCCACCTTAAAATATAAAAAAAAAAAACAAAATACGAGTATGTAGGTAGGCTACATGTTTTCATGGCTTGTTCCTTCTTGCGCGGTTTAGGTTTTTTTATAAGCCGTTGGCCTCTTATTTTTATTTTTAATTGGCGCTGGTAGATTTTGGCTGCCAGTGGCGGCCATGTTGTTTTGGTGACATCTGTCAAATCTAATGTTTATTATTCAGTTGCAGAAGCCAAATCGCCATAGCAAGTTACACGATTGAAGTGCATGTCCATTTGATAAAACTTTACTATCAAAATGAGTGTTCGTTAGTGCAAATGTTGCGCCCATTGTACGGTAGATGTGATTGCCCTTCACAGTCGACTTTTCAACGTTTCGTGGCCAAATTTGAGACGATGAGTTGGGTAATCAATAGGTATTTCGCAGACTTCAACTTGGAGAATTTTGCGGGGCTTGGGCCTATACCCATAGAAAATCCAACTGACCCAGGAGCTCAAAGTTCATCATCATAGGCAACTCCGTTTGTTCACTGACTGGGCCTCGGAGCTTTTGGCAGAGAACCTCAATTTCGGCCGAAAAATCATCAACGAGACGCATTTTTCGACGAATGTCTATGCTAACAAGCAAGATTACCGTATAGAGGTGGCGTAAATTGGCAACCAAAGTCATGCGATTTGACCCCCTAGTCTTTTTCTTGTAAGGTTTCCTAAAGTTTGTGAAATAACCACAATCGACAATAATTTTAATATATGTATAACAAAAATGTTTACTTACTTTTGACGCATAAAATATAAAGTATTTTTAGTTTTTATTGGGTAAAAACGCATTATTTCGTTTTTGAATTTTTATTTTGGTTTTAATTTATTGATATTAAATAAAAATTTTATTTTGTATTATTGGAATTCAATTTTTGTTTATTTTTTGGTTTCAATTCCATCTAACTCAAGAAATCATTTAGGTGTTTACTCACTTTTGACGCTAAGTGTATATTCCAAGGTATGGATGTATTCTAGAACTGATAAATGAAAGCACCATGCTCGGGATCTTGGATGATGAAAAGACATTATTTAATTTTCCTTTATTATCGGAATTAAATGTTAAAAATATGTAAAACAATTCCGTTTTTCAGCGCCCTGGTTCCAGAGTTAACATTTTCCTCACCAGTGTATCATTTAATTAAATAGAGTTTTTTGCAAGATGACTAAATTTAATCTGATAGAATTGAATTATCATCAAATAAATCAAAAACTAAAGCACTGACCGTGTTAAATATTTTTATTTTAAGAAATTAAACATAAATTTCCCTCAGCTAAATAATTTAAATATATTTTGTCTATTTATATTTCTATTAAACTGGCATTGTTTCACGAAACAATTGCGCTTTTGTCAAAACAATCAAATTGAATTAAGAAAGCTATTTTGACATGAACAAAAATAATTGTAAATGACAACAAATCTTGAAGTTTTTTTTTTTCTTTACTATCGTGGTGATGTCACTACATTCAAATATGCGATTTTTGGACTTTCAGCTCATAAGAAGTACACCTAAAGGTACATACATCTGTAATTAGGCGCAGGAAAAAAACGGACAAAATTGACCCAGCCATTATTAAGAATAAAGTGAAAAATCATGTTATTTTAGTAAAAACCATCCACACCACATATCCGTCTTTGTCTTTCAGTGCGAAATATTTGGAAGTTATCCTAGACCCATAATTAAACTGGAGAATAAAAATTGAACAACGGGTTAAAGGTGCTGCGTAGCCTTTTATGCTTGTAGTAAAGCAATTGGGGAAAATGTGGGGCCTGCAATTGAAGATGATTCTGTGAACGTATACAGCCGTCGTAATTCGCATCTAAGCGTGTGGATCAATTGTGTGGTGGTCTTCACTCAATAAAGCGAAAGCATTAGAAATCTTAAAAAAGTTCAAAGAACAGGGGCCTTATTTTGTAAAACGATTATCGTTGAATGTATTTTTCTTTGTATGTGACCAATTCCACTAGTTTAAACAAAAAAAGTACCTCAACAAAAAAGTATTTTCTAGACTAATTTTGGCTCTCTGAACACGAAAATGGCAATCATTTATTTTTCCAAAGAAGCGTTTTCGAGATATGACCAAAAAACGTGTTTTCTGCTCCTTTTCCATGTATAAGCCTAATTCTCAAAAACGGTCGAACTAATTAACATATACTTTGTAGTTTTGAACAGATATTTTGTTTGTCTTTCCAACAGTATACGACTTGTGTAAATCGGCCCAACAATCATCAAGAAAAAGCCGTTCAAAGTTTCAAAAAACACAATTTTTCGCCGTTTTTTGAAAATCGCTTGTTTTAAGTCATTCCGTAAGGATAGAAAAAAAAATATTTAAAATAGTTTTAAGATCTCAGGTGTAAGATATTGTTTTTACAAAGCTAAAACGCATAAGATCAATGAAATCGAATAATAAATGTGGAAGTTATGAAACATTACGTGAAGGCAGATCATTTCAGGTTTTTTTCTTTTTTTCATAATTTTTATAGAAAATATGAAGTATTGTTTACACTCTTCTTCTTTTATGTGGCGTTGAATCTTTTCCATGATAGCAAGATCCTGGTGGAATCTTACACCTTGTTCATCGCTTTCAGCTCCTAAATTCGAGGGAAAAGTATCCAAATGGCTGTGCAGGAAGTGCATTTTCAAAGACATGCGAGCACCTGAAAGGAATACAAATATTTAAGTTAATCTGCTAAATACTCACCAATAGCATGAAATGTAATCATCATTTTTTCGATCAATTGACGATAGTTTGTACTTCTGTAGTTTCCCAAAAATCCATGAACTACGTCTTGAAAAGCATTCCATTCTCTTTTCTCGTTTTTTTTAGACAATTCAAAAATCTGGTGTCACTAAACAATTTTTTACTTGCGACTTATAGGTACTATAAGGCAAGTTATGCATTCGTAAAAAAAATCGAACTCGAGATTTTGATCAAAGTTGACATTACGATGATAGCGAAGACCAAAAAAGTGGGTCTCGCAATTCTGTCTGTCTGTCTGTCTGTCTGTCTGTCTGTCTGTCTGTCGGTTCGACTACAGCCTAAACGGCTGGGCCGATTTTCTTCAAACTTGGTAGATATGGGTTTTAATTTTTTACCCCCGGACGTTTTTTTCTATTTTTTTTTAAGACCAAAAATAACGGTACCTGCCATACGATTTTTTTTCGAAATTTTATAAATATTTTTTTTTCTCAAAAACTGTCCCACAGAATTTTAAAAAAAAAATTCCAAAAATTTCATTTGGTAAAAGCTAGCTAATGGTTGAAAAAAATTTTACAAAAAATTGTTATTTTCGGTAGCCCCCCTGGGTCCATTTTTTTTGTTTTTGATTTTCTCGAAAACGGTACAGCCGATTTTAATAATTTTTTTTTATGCCAAAGCTCCTCTAAAGTTTGAATATTATTACATATTCAAATTTTCAATTTTTAATTTTTTGGATTTTTAAAAAAAAATTCAAAATTTTTTTTTGGAATCTCAATATTTCGAAAACCCCTTGCTCGATTTTTTTCAAACTTGGCAAATAAAAGTTTCTTAATATAATCTACAAGATTTGAGAAAAAAAAATTTGTTTTATTTAAAACTAACGGTACCTTCCATACAAATTTTAAAAAATGGTTTTCGAAAATCGCATTTTTCTCGAAAACGGTTCCGAGAATTTTGCTAAAATTTTTTTTCTTTTGATTAATCTTTACAGTTTATAATTTAATAAAAAAAAATTTTAAATCTCGATATTACTGACTGTACCTACCATAGAACGATTTTTTCGAATTTTGAATTTCTCATTATCGACTTAACGGATTTTAATGAAATTTTTTATAAAAAAGCTCCTAAAAAGTTTAAAAAACATTGCATTTAAAAACTTAAGAAAAAATATTTTTTCAATTTTTAGAAAAAAAAGTAATTTTTTTTTTGAAAAATTCGATATCTCAAGAACGGTTTAGTATTTTTTTTTGGAAATTAGACTTTTATTCGCACAATAATAAAAACTTAAGGTTCGCGTACCAAAATTTTTTCTTAAAAATGTTTTAAAAATTTTGTACATAAAAGCTTATTTTTTTAAGGAACCACTACAAAGACTTATAATTTTTGTTCCTGCATAAATTCATATTTGCATATCATTCTGTTTTTATCTCTTACTACTTAAAGAATTTAAAAAAATTCATTTTATCCTTATGAACAGTTTTCTCTAATAACATTCGTTTTTAAAATTCCTAGTCTATTACATAGGAGCAAGTTCGTGCGACCCAGTCGTGCATTTTATTTTATCTGTGGACCAACGAATATACCCGCCTTAATTTTTTCGGTCGACAGCTTGGGAAACTTTGTTTTCAAATATGTTAATCCTTTGTTTTCGGGATCTTTTGCCAAGGCTTTTACAAAATTTTTCATAATGCCGAGTTTTATGTGCAATGATGGAAGTATTACATTTTGTTTTTCAACAAGTGCTTTTTCAGCAACGTTGCTCTTTCCTACTACATGATTTTCACGAAGTGGCTAATTTCGTTGGATGAAATGCTTTTCATCTGCTCTGCCATCCTATAAACACAGAAAACAGCAGTATTTTTTGTAGCCACCCGCAGGCCAGTAAGTAAAGCCACGACTTTTAAATCACAGCAGATTTTCCAGTTATAGGAATTGTATTTCACAATACATGGTCTTGTAGTCCTCTTTTACATTTGTGGAGTGACCAATCGGGATTGATGCTTTCGTGTTCCCTTTATGAAGTAAAACAGCCTTCACGCTATACTTGCTGCCGTCGATAAAAAGCCGCTAATCCTTAGCTTTGTGGTGTTCTCCAAATTCAGCAAATAATCCTGTCACATCATTGCAATAACAAAAGTCACCCGTTTTTGAATAATACCTTTCAAATTTCTTATTCCGATTTCTGTAATAAGTGACTTTTGTTTCTGCTTCCAAGCAGTTAAATTCCTGCAATCTCGAAACGAGCAACTCCGACTTCTCTTAAGATAAGTTGAGATCACGGCATAAATCATTCAGTTGGAATTGATTAAATAGCTTTAGTTTTGGACTTTCAATTTCCAAACAGCTGATGATACTGGAACTCAAATCTGATACTTCTCCGGCTGTTATTTTTGTTCCTGGTGGTTCTTGTTTTGGATACCGAGAAGAATGTGGCGCCGTATTTGTTACTGATTGTACTTCGGGATAAAAAGCTTTCCGAAATTTCCCTCCTTGTATTTTAGTTAAGCAGAAGTAACAGTCAGTCACATGATCAATTGAGTTTCTCCATTCAACTGGCTTTCCAAACGATAAATACTTCCTATTTCCGTTTCCAAATGCAATTAACCTCACAAAGCACGTAGCACAGGTTGGCAATATAGCATTACTTTACTATAAAGCACTACAGTAAATGCTCTGAATTTATATATTTTTTTAAACAGGTAGATAAAACTAAAAAACATATTTTTTTTGAAAAAAACTGAAATGGTCTGCCTTCACGTAATGTTTCATAACTTCCACATTTATTATTCGATTTCATTGATCTTATGCGTTTTAGCTTTGTAAAAACAATATCTTTCACCTGAGATCTTAAAACTATTTTAAATATTTTTTTTTCTATCCTTACGGAATGACTTAAAACAAGCGATTTTCAAAAAACGGCGAAAAATTGTGTTTTTTGAAACTTTGAACGGCTTTTTCTTGATGATTGTTGGGCCGATTTACACAAGTCGTATACTGTTGGAAAGACAAACAAAATATCTGTTCAAAACTATAAAGTATATGTTAATTAGTTCGACCGTTTTTGAGAATTAGGCTTATACATGGAAAAGGAGCAGAAAAACACGTTTTTTGGTCATATCTCGAAAACGCTTCTTTGGAAAAATAAATGCTTGCCATTTTCGTGTTCAGAGAGCCAAAATTAGTCTAGAAAATACTTTTTTGTTGAGGTACTCGCCAAAAACCGAAAATTTGTAAACTAGTGTTTTCTTTGTTATATCGATTTTATTTTTAAAAGCTGGCTTTTTTGGTCAAAATTTTATCGATGCAAATAAAACAAAATTTATTTCATCTTCTCTCAACGTTTCGACGGTGTTTCACGACTTCTTCAGGGGAATGTAAAATGTTCTGCTTTATTGACCCAAATACATTATAAAAACGTCACAGTATTATCACAGCTGATTGTTATCGTTATCACCTAGGTGATAACAATCAGCTGTGATAATACTGCGACGTTTTTTCTGTTTGTTGTTAGATTAAATTTGTTATTTTCTTGTTTTTTCTTCTTTTTTTAAAAAAGTATTTTATTAAAAAAAAAATTTCTCTAAAGTGTTTTAAAAAATTTTGTATGTCGTTTTTATAATGTATTAGGGTCAATAAAGCAGAACATTTTACATTCTCCTGAAGAAGTCGTGAAACTCCGACGAAACGTTGAGAGAAGATGAAATAATTTTTGTTTTATTTGCATCGATAAAATTTTGACCAAAAAAAGCCGTTTTTTTTTTTTTTTTTTTTTTTTATAATCTACCCGCGCTCAAGGGATTATGAATACCCTTTAAATGTTTCAACACATCGCGGGCGTGAAGTTAAGGAAGAGAAAGAAGGATAGGAAAGATGTGTGGCACGATGTTCTGAGACTGAAGGTTGTTGTCTCAGATATTTTATCTCCAGGGATGGCGGCTGAACTAAAGCGGAGAATGCCGTGTCTTATTTCTATGTCGCTTGTAATTCACATTATTTTATTCGTGTTCATCCTTGTTGGGCATACTAGTTTAACTCAACTACCTACATGTTATTAGTGTTATGCCTGAACAACATGTAATGAGTAAACCAGCAACCCATTGATGACAATTTTAGAAGGTTTTTAATGGAATTAAAACGACATAGACGACGGCAGGGATCGAACCTGTGATCATGAGGTTCACAGGCGAGCACACATCTATCGCGCCACGGCCACCCCCAGTAAAAAATAAAATCGATTATCGTTGAAATTACTTCGTTATCGTTGAAATGCGATTATGTTTAACGAGAATCGTTTAATTTAAAGTTCTAACGACTGACATATACCTGTCGTTTAACTTTCGTTTTCGTTTAGCTGTCAAAATAAAATTTTGTCTGCCGGTATGAAGATGGATGGAGCTTCAAGAATGTAAATAAAAATATAAATATTTAATTTTTGAGTGAAAATTAATTTAATAAAAATTAACTCATTTTGTACGTCTTTTTTGTTTTACTTAATCACTCTTTGTCGTGACTATCGTATTCCTTAGTATCGTTGATTTGCCGCTCGTTCGCAATACAAAATAGGGCCCCAGCTAGCGTTGGCTCTACGATCCTGCCCGAAGGATGCCTTAAGAGTTTTTCTTCGCCGAATACTAAAAACTCGACTTACATAAAATCACCCATGTTCTGCATTTCACTTATTGTGAATTCGAGCAACAAAAGTGAATTTTGATGTTCTGCATTCCGCATAAAATGACTTTTGTGATTTGTTCATTCCGAATGTGAAATGTTGGTGTTCTGAATTCCACCCGAAATGAAGTTTGTGAATTGAGTTTTCGGAGATGAAAATTCGTGTTCTACATTTCGAATACATAGCGTTTTTCGGTGAATTTAATTCACTTAGTTTTATTTGGTGAAATTGATAAACGTGTAAATAAAGATTTGAAATTTTGATTGATTGATTTTGATTTGATTGATTGATAAATTGTTGTTTAAAGAAAATACAAAAGAGCTCCCGCTTAAGGAAATTGAAGTCGATTTTATTAAGGGATTTATTTCAAAAATGTAAACAAATGTCTCTTCGCTTAGTCTGGAGCTTCTTTTGAAACTACAAACAATTCAAATATCACAATGTTAATTCATTCCCCATTTTTTACTTACGCTGCTTCTGGAAGATCTAAAATTATGGCTTTACTACGTAAAACTTTTCCACAAACTCTCTATCATTGTTTTTCGTCCCTTCTACCACTTATTAATAATAATAGTGAATCTATTTTCGTTATGCACAAGAAACAATGTTTTAATAAATGATGCAAATTGTCTTTCAGCTGATTTTGACATTTCACAAATAAATTCGGAGTGAATTGAATTCACTCGGAATGTAGAACATGTCTTTTCATTTTAAGTGAAATTGAAATTCGTTTTCAATTCACTTTCACTCGGAATACAGAACATGGGTGAATATCTAGTTTCATGCAGTGTGTTGAGACTGAGGGACCCACATTGTTAATTTGCCAAACCGCACGGACACATCAATATAACAAACCTGATCCCAGCAGACAATTTTTCAACAAACACTGTTAATTATGACATCATTAAGCATTTCAAAGTCATTCTTCCATCAAGAAAAGACTGAGAGGATAACTTTGTAATGAGAGACCTCGACATGGATGGAAGTTAATGTCGGTTCGGGAGTTTTCTATGAGTCTTTAAAAGTCTCTAGGTCTTTTCGGCTACTTGATTTTATTAGTGTCTTTCAAGCTAAATTACTTTCCCTTATCACAGGCTCCCTCGTAGCGAAGTTCCGAACGTTTCGTTCCGCTACGAATTGCGATACAAAAACCATTGGTCGCGTTCACCTCGTAGTCCGATAGGGTATCTAAGATACTTTAGTATCCGATACGTTGGCGAACGACCAAAACCGGATAGGTAACATTTACTGTCAAAGTAAAAAAAACGACGTGAATAGACCAGGGTTGGCCGAATCAACTACATGCCTAATTTACTAAAATTTGTTACGTCTGCTACATACGTAGTTAATTCATAAAAAAATAGAATAATGGAAACCAAACAATTTTACACATTTATGATCTTAATCTTATGAAGGTTTGTACAAAAACTGAAAATGTTTCATTTACCATAAGGATGAGAAATTGTAGGAATTATCCATGATATATGGGAAGTTTATTTTTGGAGACAAACAATTTTCTTTGGCATAATTAAAGGATTTGGATTATGAACACATGATTTAAAGATATTTTTTAATGCTGAATTTATTGTACAAGGTATGTTGCGACGAGTTAATTGCAGCAAGAGACCATTTGCTAATCCGCAAAGCAAACAAATAATATTATACATATACTGGATTACAAATCCTATGAATTTTTTTTTAAATATAATATGGTATAGCCCTTATAAATATATACAACTTACAATGTCTCTGTTAAGTTTTTAGTTCAATTTTTTGATAATTTAATCCTGCAATGAGGAAAGGTAAATTGAAAAGGGCAGATTTTTTAACCACAAATTATCTGACGCCAACAAGGTTTTTTTTTTGTTATTTTAATGAGCGGTGAGCTTTAAGCCGACATAGTTAAGCTACGAATTCTTTTAGTGCTTGTTCGCGTTTGGTGAGCAGACGCTGTCGTTTCAAGGTACGTACATATAAATATTACCAAAAAAACTTTTTAAAAATAATGAAAACCAAGAATTGGTAATTAAATTTAAACTTGCAACTATTTATTTTTAAGAACCGCAGCACTCCAGTAGGATTTTTTTCTATTTTAATTGGAGTAAATCCACCTTCAGCCCAATAATTATGTAGCTTTTTGACCAGCCATTTTCACTTCGCTTATTAAAAATGAATAAGTCCAACTAACATACTATCCAGAGCTAAACTCTTGAAATCTGACAAAAAAAAAAAACTCCCATACAACTCTCTTATATCACATTGTTATACCTACATAAGTATTAATATCTTGTTATGAAACTGAACTGGGTTTCATAACATTTTTATTTTAAGAGGTAAACACTTTTGCAGCTTACAACTACTTAAATCTTATAGCTAAACTATTTTGTCTTCTTGCAATAAGATTATATAAGCTTATAGTCTTAAAAGAATCCTTTTCTGAAAACTCAGTTCTAAATAATATGTCCATATAATCCCATAACAAGTTATGTTTAAGAGTTAAGATCATTTCATATTTCTATGAAAACCCTAAAAGAATTTGAGTTTAATACCTCCTATATCAAGAAACAATCTGAAGTTCAAAGAATAAAAGCTTTCCAGTAGGATCCGAATGAGATCTTTAATGCAACAAACTTTACTTTTCTCAATTAGTAAATTAGTACTAGACGTAACAAATGTTAAAAAGTTACAGTTCGGCCAACCCTGTACTCGACACAAAAGAAAATAGATCAGCTGAAATGTCAGCTGTTCTTCAAAATTCCCCTTGGATAGTTAAGTATACCAAAATTTTTTGGATAGCTTTAGATTTCTACTTGACATCAGCTGTTTCGTTAATCAGTTGTTTTTTCCTATGGGATTACAACAACACCAACAAATCCGGATACCTTTGGATACGTACCCGAACGCGACCATTTATTCCTACTTTCGGAATCAGCTGGTAAACGTCAAAATGTGATAATTAATCTCGATGGTCTGTATACCTATTGGTTTTTATTTTTTTTTAATTTTGTAATCGCAATTTTTGCAATAAATAAAGATAATTTGTATACTATTTTAATTCAGATTCAGAAAAAAAAGAAATCTATGATTTCTGCAAATTTGAAAACTAAATTCCCACTTATTTACTTGTATGTATGTACCTTCCTCCAGTTGCTCGAATCCTGTACAGGTGGACAAAGGCAGTTTAATTCTTCTTTTACCTTATCCCAAAAGACGTTGACTTCCTCTTTTGTGGTTTCGCTCTCACGAATTTTATAAAAAATTATAAAGTTAATATAATAGTGCTCTTCTGTCCACTTTATCAAAGGTAGTTTTAAAGTCAACGAAAAATGCGTAGGTATAGTTTTTTTTATTTTGGCTAAGCTTTGAACGAGGAACGAACTAAGCTCACTAGATTTCCTAGCTCAAAAACATTGTCAGCTGTCGAATAGCCTTTTCGAAAACTTGATTGGAATTCGCTTAGTTTATCTATTATTTATGTTTACCCAATTATTAAGAACCGATGTGTAGATTTTCAAATTTGCATTTAAGAACCAGATTCTTCTGTAATTTTTGAGGTTACATGGGTCACCTTTCTAATGGATTGGCCAAATAAGAGCTTTTTCGAAGCAATCCGGGTATACAGCAAAACTAAAAATCAAATTAAGTGCTTGGGTAAACTAAACTAATAATGCAGAAGAATGTTTAAAAAATTCTTTCTGTATACTGTTTGATCCTGCCATTTTACTATCCTTAAGTGTATCCAGAACTACTTCGAATTCTAAAAATTGTGATGTGCTTTTTGCTTTCCAGCCGAGGTTTTGCTCGCCGGATTTCCAGGGTCGTTCTGCAGAAAAACACGAAACTCCAGTAGGAAGGTCTTTAGAACCTTATACAAAATCTTTATTGAAAAACAAATCTTAAATTCATATAACAACTTAAATACTATTGACTTCAATTAATTGCACCCTGCCTGGTGTATCTGGTAAACATCGGTTATTCTCCTTGTATCGGGGTCCTGCTGGTTTCCTCTAGAAAGCTTTATTCTGGCATCTGGTTCTTTCGTTAACTGGCATTCGGTATCGGTTTATTCTTTTATAAATACGGACTACGCTCTTGGCGCTTACAAGATCAGCAGGTTTAGGGCCCCTGGTAGGCACTAGATCGGCAGGTTTTAGGCCCCTGGTAGGCACTAGATCGGCAGGTTTTAGGCCCCTGGTAGGTACTAGATCGGCAGGTTTTAGGCCCCTGGTAGGCACTAGATCGGCAGGTTTTAGGCCACTGGTAGGCACTGGATCGGCAGGTTTTAGGCCCCTGATAGGCACTAGATCGGCAGGTTTTAGGCCCCTGGTAGGCACTAGATCGGCAGGTTTTAGGCCCCTGGTAGGCACTAGATCGGCAGGTTTTAGGCCCCTGGTGCACAAGATCAGCAGGTTTTAGGCCTCTGGTAGGCACGGCCAGTGTATAAACACCGACAGATCAGCAGGTACCAAAGCCCCTGGTGGCAATTAGGACGTTTTATTCTTCGAACCAAACTGATGGAACGAAATAGCCGGACAATTTCAGATGACTTGTAAACTAAAATCTAGCTCGTCAGCTTCGACCGTAGCAAACAAGTGACTTTCCTTCCCAAAAGGAGGTCCTCTTGTTATATTTTTCGTATAAACTGTGTGTGAACTATATACGGGTCTAATGCAAATCACCCAATGTGTCAACCAACTGTGACGTCATGATCTTATAGTGATTGCATATTGTATTAAGACAAGGTATAAAATCCCTTTAACTTGGCGAGGTAACGTCGTTGGTAGCTGCAGCGTTGTATGGTGTCGTCGGTCGGTGCTGCGGCGCGGCGGCGGCGGCGGCTGCTTAGTCATGGTGAATTAAATCACCCAATGTGTTCAGTATTGGTAGAAGCATGGAACACTTCGTTACAAAATGTAGTTTCTTCCTCAAATATGTTATTTCGTATATATTTGGTCTTGCATAGCTCTATAACTGGTCATTATATGAATACAGCAACAAATCGAAGTGTTCTCTTAAAACTGAGATTGATATTTGTGTTGATTTTGGAGCATTTTTCAATGAATGAGTTTGTTAACAAGAAAAATTGCCGTATATAAGACGACAACAACAAACACGAAGTGCATCCGGTGACAATGCATCCTGCATCCTCAAACAGATGCCGTTTTGTCTGCATTCTCGGACGGCCGGCGGCGGCGGCGGCGTCATTGGTCCGTACTCTTTCGAAAACGATGCTGGTGAGGCGGTCATCGATGATAGACAATTTCTTATGGCCCAAATTGAGCCATTATGGGCTCAGATGACTTGTGGTTTGAGCAGCGGACGCCACCATTGACATTACATGTGTACGATTTGAGGGTAAAGTTATCTCTCGCAGAGGTGACGTGAATTGGCCACCGATGTTATGCGATTTAACCCCACTAGACTTCGCAGGTTTATGTGAATAACACAGGCCAACCCTCAAATTCAGCGGGATCTATGCGGAAGATTCAATGAAAAATGGACCACTCGAGTTCAAGGTGGACTTTTGAACGATGTCATACTCCATGTATATTCGCATACATGTGTCTTTTAAATAAATTAATAAAGAATTTTTTCGTATACAGCTTGTTTCATTCCATTTCAACATCTATCCACACACCAATACACACATAAATGTATGTTTATATATATGTATGTATGTACATATATACATATACTATATCGTTGGTGAAAACATCAGTCAAGATGTTTTCCAATTTTATTTTTATTTGTTCAAAATTTTGACACGGCATCATGTGTAACCAAAAACAAAATGTACGAGTGTAATGTAACTACACAAAACATAATCCGCATCCAATAGTTGTTGTGAATGTTGGCCATCTATATTTCCTTGGGTTGACACTGAATGCGACAAAAATTTGAAATCGTTGCACTCAAATTCCCAATTGCCATACATAAAAACAACAACAATCAGCACAATAAGAAGATGAAAAATTTCAGAGATGCATCATCACCAGCTTGCAGCGTGTGTATCGCTGGGGGAGTCGACAGCCACAACAATTGTTTGGCTGAGTTTTCCATTCCGAGTGCGAATTCAATTTGTATAGTAGAATTATTTTTCGAATAAAATAGCAGAAGCCATGGCAAATATTTTTTCTATAAATATCCTTCAGATGCAGATTTAAAATTGCACCAAAAGCGCATTGAGCATGAATCCTATAGTCAATTCGGCTGCTGGCATATTCTTGTAAGTTCTCCCCCAAATCCGAATACAAATCGAATAGAATTTTGAGGTTGATTTTATCAAAATGAGAATGAACGCACAACAGCTTACAGCTAGTGTCACCCGATTGTGTGCACGATATCAGCAGTTTATAAAAAGATTTTGATTGCTACCTTAATTTTCTCACAGATGATGAGTAGGTTCGGCGTGGGACTTATTTTTGTTTCGATTTTGTTCATCTCTCGACTAATCAAAGAAGATAGTATAATAGCAGTTATGAATTGAGTGAACCCGTCTCGAAAGTTTTTGCATAAATTCCAGCCTGCAGCAACTGCTGATAAGAAATATTCTGGGAGAAGTTTTTACCTTTACAAGTTAAGTAATGGGGAGCAATTTGTAAATGGAGACCTTGAAGGGGGTTTATTAATTTCAATGCCATATTTTTGATGAAATAAATTTACTAGAGGGCCACACGTACTGGCTCTTTCCAATTTTTAAATTTCAAGGAGGTCATCAACCAGTTTAACTGAAAGTTAAAGTAATTTTCTTCATCTTCGTTGTTATCGAAATTTTAAATATTTGGCGTGAATGTTTGAAAATATGTAAAAAGTTTTGCAAGGAGCGGTATCGTTACTGCGACTATCCATCCATCCATTACTTTCTGGGATGGTCCATTATTTCCATAGCCTGTGAATGTACCGCAGCTTATTTTTAGTCACGTATTTAAATATAATATACATATAAAATAAAATAATATCAACCTGAAGAATGTCAGGACAAGCGCTCTACCAATATTGTTGCTTCACAACATAATCAAAATCCATATTATTTATTTATGCTCATATTTAGCAATTTTATTATTATTTTGAAGGGGTTTTTGTATGATCACATAGGTACGTACAGTTGTGCCTGCAAGGCTTCTTCATATATTTATGGTTTTTGAATATTACAAAAAAACCCACTTGGTGGTAGCTCATTCAAGTTGTTGTTGTGATATTCAAAAACCTTAATTATTATTTTATTTGATATCTACTAGTACCTATCTTAAACCTAGATAAAGAAAATTGTTAAATTAAATAACTTAAAACTACTTACAATTAAATCAAATTAATGCTAAAACACAATAAAACGTCATTTAACGGCGAAAGATAAAAGAAAACTTGTTAAATGTCAAAACTAATTGTATAATCTAGTTTTTCATATTAATAATAATATCTTTTAACAAACACTTTCAATTTCATAATGGCTTAATAAAGCAAGTAACTTATAGGGGGCATTGTTGAAACAAAAACATAGAATTTTGGGAATGTACATATAGTATAATTTAATAATGTAAATTTAGCTATCAACGAACAAACACTTTAAAACACGGAAAAGCTATAGAAAGCTGGTAGACGGCCAATTTCAGTATTATTGAAAAAAAAAATGCTAGTCAAAAAGTCTGCTAGAAATTTTAATATACAGGTCTATCATGGTAACAGATCGGGGAATTCTACGAACGGGGAAAAGTTAAGATCGGGGATTATTGGCACCTGGTAAGTTGCTTTCCACACCACCTGGAAGTCAATGTGTGTACTGACAAATGGAGATAGAATTCTTTACGCTTTGTCGTTCAATGTATTTCCCATAAGAAAAAAGCAAAAAGGAGCTCGAAAAACATAAATTTTACTAATTAATTTTATATGAATGGGTATCAATATTATGATTTTAACAGAATAATAATTATGTGTTTATTTCTAAATCAGGTGGGAAATATATCAAAAACCTAATTAATATTGTGCAATTTGTAATAAAAAAAAGTAAAGAAATTGCAAGAAAACAACAACAAATACTTAAAAAAAAAATGGATAACATGAATTTTTTGAATTAAGTCACAATAATAACAAAGTTTCTTACATTTTCCTGCTTTTTAATTTGTCTTTTTTATCATAGAAACTTGTTTACAAGAAAAAATAAAAATTTTCACAAAACATAAAAACACTAAACGACATACACCGACCGAATCTAGTTGAAAACTTAGTAGAAGTAGTATTAGTAAACTTTACTGTGTTTTTTTTGTTACATTTGTTTTCTTATATTACATAGAAATTTAATTTCACTTGAAAAAAATTGCTGACTTAGAATTGGCCAGGCCATACAGGAGTCTTATGTTTGTTTTATTTTAAATTAAATAGATAATTATCGATTTAAGGACAAATATTCTACTTTGAGACTAAAACACGGCTGGTCAAAGAAGACCATACAAATTGCTTCTTAACAAAATTGTTTCATCTGTCATTCACATACGATATGTTTACGATTTTTGAAGCCAAATTACAAAAGATTAATTAAGTTTCTTACTATATTTTCAACTTGATTTAGAAATAAACACTACTATTCTTTTAAAATCATAAAATGCGTACGGATTCATATAAGTTTGATCAGTTAAATCAATGTTTTTCCGACCCTTTTTTGCTTTTTTCTTATGGGAAATACATTGAACGTCAAATCGAAAGAAAATCTATCTCCAATTGAAGGTTCACGCGCTGACTGCCAGGTGCAGTGACTCCATGTGTCAATGTTCATGGTAACAGAATTGTAGAAGAAATATTGATGCATACCAACGCAGGTTGTTGACATTTATGTATACATATCTGTCAATTCCAAAATAAGCAGACGGTCGAATTGTATTTGGTTTGTTTTTTTCTTTTTGGTAAAAGAGTAAAACATAATTTCTGTATGAATAACAATAATAACAATTTATTTTAAATAAAAATGTTTACTTACTCATCTTTTTGCACATTCACCATTTTTGCTAATTTAATTTTGCTTCTTCAGGCTTCGGGAAACTTTTCACATATGATTTCTTGGCGGGCAAATCGGAAAGAAAAAAATCGTCGTGCAACGCATAAGAACGCAATTCGTTGCTTATATTTTGACAGCTTATCGTCATTCATCGCTTAAATTCGAAAATACCAACGCAAATTTTTTTTTCGTAATTTTCCCCGATTTGTGAATCGGAACGCTTACCATGATACAAATTTCGTACATTTCGTACAAATCGGGCAGATTTTTTCCCCGATCTGTTACCATGATAGACCTGATAATATTTGTATCCGCGGGCAAATACTCACGGAGTTTTAAGACCAAAGAATATCCATTCGAATTTTTACTTTATAAGCAGGTTAATTTTTTTTTTGGGTTGGACTATTATATTATACCCATCAAGGGTAAAGAGAGTTACACAAGGTTGAGAAACGCTCATATTACAGAGCGTTTAGCAAAATTAAGCTGTAAGAACTTTTCCTAAAGTTTGTTGCAATGTTACGAAGTGAGCGAATTTCTATATTTTACCAGGAGGAGAAAATGGGATGAAACAGTTTAGGATTAAAATATTTAGGTATGAAAGATGAAGTCAAAGATATTTTTTTCCAATAGGATAATAGTATGACGTTGGAGGAGTTAGGAGATTTGGAGACTAAATTATACTTGCCAAAGATGATATTATAATCAAGGGTACAGACTAAAGAAAGTAAATAAATTCAATTAAAAAGTTCAAGTGACCTCAACTCCAAGGTGCGTTTCGCCCAGGTACGACAGTGGGCTCATCAGTTAGATGCTGTCGTACCCTTCTAAGACGCAAATATTGGTCGATGTTTACCGACTCTAATAAAATTTACAGCTTTAATTGTTGTGAATTTTATCGTTCTAGGGGAATTTGATTAAATTCAGACACCTAGAACAATAATGTCCGTGGTCAGACTAATAAATCAATATATAGAGAAATGAAAATTATTTCTGAGGTCACTTGAACTTTTTAATTGAATTTAATTCAATCACTCCACTTAAACAGAAATAATTTTCATTTCTCTATGTATTGAAAGTAAATAACTTTTTTCACATAGTTATCTGAGATTAGGTGTCATAGTAGCTATAATCTTCGACATATTTATAACTTAACATTATTATTGTTTCCTAAATCAAAAATATATGAATTTTTGCATATTATCGAAAAGATGAACATTTTATGTTCAATATGAAGTACACGCAAATGCTTTTTTGCGACTTATAGGTAGGTACACTGAAAATAAAATCTAGGTATATATGATAAAAATGTTGGTTGATTTGACAAAAATTTTGTCAACATACGTCCAACGAAAAGTTTTATCAAAATGACAAAAATTATAGAATTTTGTTGAGGTAACAAAAAATATTTTGTTGTATCCACAAAATTATTTTGTTATGATAACAGATTAATTTGTTGAAATAACAAAAATATTTTGTCAATATGACAAAATTTCGTACAATTTACAAAATTAATTTGTCATATAAACAATTCTTTTGTTGTATTAACAATTTTTTTTTTAATGTTAAAAATTTTTTTTTTTATTATTAACAAAATTTTTTTGTTAAATTAACAAAATTGTTTTGACAATTCAACAAAATATTTTGTCAATTAAACAAAATATTTTGTCAATTCAACAAAATGTTTTGTCAATTTTACAAATTTATTTTGTTGAATCCACAAAATTAATTTTATCAAAATTGTTTCTTTTTTGAGATTTAAGTCCACAAAAATTGGCGTTTCGTCACTACGATCTCACATGCAAGCATCTGTGAGGGCGTATGGACAATACGCAATTTCTGTTAAGTTCAGTTAATCTTACGTCAATTTTTTGACAAAAACCAAATGTGAACTATATCATACACAAAAGAAATATCATGACCAAAAGAATATACGCGCAGAATTGTTTGGTTTCCTTACAAAATAGTTTTATCTATCTCATAATATTATTTTATCAATATGACAAAATAACTCAACCCCAAAACAAAATATTTGTCATTTTAACAAAAACGTTTACATTTTTTGTTAAATTGACAAAAAAATTTAACAAAAACCTTGTGATATTGACAAATATTTACAAAACAGATTTTTTGTAGATACAACAAACATTTTGTTAACATCACAAAAAAGTTTGTCGATGTGACAAAAATCTCTGTTTTATTTTGTTATATTAACAAAACTTGGTTTGTTAAACTGACAATATTATTTGTAGTGCATATTTTGTTAAACTGACAAAAAATCATGCTGAATTATAAATATTTTGTGAAATCAACAAAATCATTCTTTCGTATTGACAAAAATTTAATCAAA
The DNA here is from genome assembly GCA_911387755.1 of Chrysotoxum bicinctum. Lineage (NCBI taxonomy): Eukaryota > Metazoa > Arthropoda > Insecta > Diptera > Syrphidae > Chrysotoxum > Chrysotoxum bicinctum. The sequence continues at coordinate 51,416,138 of OU426987.1, forward strand.
ACGGTAAAATTGTTTTGTTAAAGGTCAACAAAACGTTTTTGTCAATATTACCTAGGAATTTATTTTCAGTGTACTATAAGGCAAGTTATGCATTCGTAAAAAAAATCGAACTCGAGATTTTGATCAAAGTTGACATTACGATGGTAGCGAAGACTAAAAAAAGTGGGTCTCGCAATTCTGTCTATCTGTCTGTTCGACTACAGCCTAAACGGCCGGCCGATTTTCTTTAAAATTAAGACCAAAAATAACGGTACCTGCCATACGAATTTTTTTTGAAATTTTATAAATATTTTTTTTTCTCAAAAACTGTTCGACAGATTTCAAAAATAAAAATACAAAATAATTTTATTTAGTTAAAGCTAGGTAATGGTTGAAAAAAATTTCCGAAAAATGGTTATTTAGGGTACCCCCCATGGAATAATTTTTTTTGTTTTTGATTTTCTCAAAAACGGTACAACCGATTTTGATCATTTCTTTTTTGCTAAACCTCCCTAAAAACATAATTAGAATTGTGTACTCAAATTTTTGGATTTTTAAAAAAAACTTCAAGATTTTTTTTTCAAAACTCAATATTTCGAAAACCCCATGCTAAATTTTTTTTAAACTTAATAAATAAAAATTTCTTAATATAATCTATAAGATGTGAGAAAAAAAATTTTATTTTACCTAAAAACAAAGGTACCTACCATACAAATGCTAAAAAATTAAAAAAAATGGTTTTCAAAAATCGTATTTTTCTCGAAAACTGCGCGCCTAGAATTTTGATAATTTTTTTTTTCTTTTAATTAATTTTTACTATCTCTAATTTAATAAAAAAATTTGAAATTAAGATATTACAGCTTGTACCTACCATAGAACCATTTTTTCGAATTTTGAATTTCTCACTATCCACATAACGGATCTTAATGAAATTTTTTATAGAGAAGCTTCTAAAAAAGTCTAAAACACATTGTATTTCAAGACTTTAAAATAAATATTTTTTGAATTTTTGAAGAAAAAAAATTTATTTTTTTCTCTTTTTGAAAATTCGATATCTCAGAAACGGCTCAATATTTTTTTTGTAAATTTAATTTTTATTCGCACAATAATAAAAACTTTAAATTGGCGTACCAAAATTTTTTCTTAAAAATCTTTTAATGAGTTTGTATATAAAAGCTTTTTTTAAGAAACCACTACAAAGACTTATAATTTTTGTTCTTGCATAAATTCATATTTGCACAGCATTCTGTTTTTGACTCTTACTACTAAAAGAATTAAAAAGATTAATTTTATCCTTATGAACAGTTTTCTCTAATAATTTTTAAAATTCCTAGTCTATTACATAGGAGCAAGTTCGTGCGACCCAGCCGTACATTTTATTTCATACACAGCTTGTTTCATTCCATTTCCACATCTATCCGCCCATTGAAAAATTATCATAACATAGAGACCATGTCTTAAGGCCCACTATTACTGATTGAAAGGTTATCCATTATTTACTGGGCAGCCTGTATATTTCAAATAAAAAGGTATCGCATGACATGACTTATAAACCTGTAAGACAGGGATAGGATTTATAAACATTTCGTTCTACTCATCCTTGCTGCCTTTTACTATTGAATCAATACCAACCAATACTTTATCCAACAAAAAAGGTCCGTAAAATGTACCTGCAATAGCTTTCAATTATTTAGCTACCTATATCTTATTATACGCTCCTGAGGCTTAAGCCTTTTTTTTGCCTTTTCTCTTTCTACTAGATAGATAGATTGGTTTAATTAATCTTTTCTTGTACGAGTATGTTGACAAACTATTTTTTAACAAAAACAGTTTTGGTGTCTGGCTGATTGACACTACATTATACAATTTTAAAAAGTTTCTTTTTTTATAATTGACTAATATCCTTTTCATAGTTGAAGAGTCTTTTGAACTGCCTAGATAATATCTTTGTTTTTCTTTAAGCATATGACATCTCCCAATAAAGTGACTGGCATCTTTCCGCTCCGAGAGGTTACGTACGGTGGTAGATCAGATCTATGTAGTACATAATTAAGCTCCTCTCATTTTGAAGATCGACACTATTAGTTCTTAGCTGTTATTATTTTTGAAATAGTTTCTTTCACAAAAATTATGGTTCAAAAAGTTATAAATAAATCTATCCACTGATGAAGTGGCCTTTTCTATTCAATTGTTTCTGTATTTCTCATCTACAATCGAAATGAGATTATAAGGCATATCTTTTGAATATCTATCATTTTCCGCCACAAAATTTATCTTCGCTCCACAGGAATTACCTAGATCCTCAAAACTTTTGTACCATTTTTTTTTCTTTCACTTCTGGGAGATCCTTTCTAAAAGATCATTACATTTGGGCTGGCTCCTCACCTGAGGTCATCCAGCCAAAAGTTAAAACGAGACAACCTCAAGGGAAGAAACCACCACTTGAGATAAGTCCTCCACCACCTATTACCATCGTTGGTCAATCGGACTATAGTAAATTGCTACCAATTCCTAAAGAAACGTTGCAAACGAATTTTAAGGTTACCTCGCTACATAATAATACGTGGAAAATCAATGTAAATGATTCTGATGGTTACCGGACACTGTCTAAGAAATTAAATACCGAAAAGATCGAATGGTATACCTATTCTAATAAATCAGATAGGCCAATACTTGTTGTAGCTAGAGGTCTTCATCCTTCGTGTAAAAAAGAGGACGTTATAAATGAAAAAGGCTTAAAGATTCTGGATGCAACAAACATTATCAAGAAAGAGAAACAAAAATCGCAAGAGAATAAAAATGAGTATGTCAAGCGTGGACTTCCTCTTTTTATGCTAAGCTTTGACAAAGCAGAAAATCTTGAGAGTATTTATAACATTAAAACAATACTGAATATGGTAATTAAAATAGAACCTCTGCGTAAAAGCACTCGATTGATTACCCAATGTAAGCGTTGTCAAGGTTTTAATCACACGCAAACCTTTTGTCGGAGAGATCCTCGTTGCGTTAAATGTGCGGGGAAACATTCATCAGACGAATGCCCTCTTGACAAGCAATCTCCAGCAACTTGTGTTAACTGCAAGGAAAACCATCCTGCAAACAATCGAGGATGCGAAGTTGCTAAAGAAATTCAAAAAAAGCGTGATACACTGAAGAAAAGTGTACGGCCGAAACAAAAACCAAACAAAGATGAACCTAAAACAAGCCAAATAAATTTAATTGATAAAAGGGCTAGTAAGTCTATTAACGAAAACACGAAACCTAATGAAACTAAAGATATAAACGAAAAATCCAAACCAAGTACTACGAATACGTATGCCCACGTGGTATCAGGGTTTAGTAAGTCTATCAAAGGGAAAATGAAACCCAAAGAAACTAAACCTCAAAACGCAAAACCCAAACCAAGTGATACAAAAACGTATGCCAAAGTGGAGTCACAAAACCAGGAACAAAGTACAAATATACCAGAACCAGTTTCCCAAGTGTTTTCTTTGATTCTTCCCAGACTTGAAGAGCAAAGCAGGACGAATAAACTTATATTTGAAAAATTAAGCATGCTTGAGCCTAAGGCTCATACATCCCAGAATAAATTATGAAAATTATAAAATTTTTACTTGGAATGCGAATGGATTATCATCAAAAATAGACGAACTAGAAATACTTCTACAAAATGAAAAAATTGACATATGCTTGATTACCGAAACGCATTTAAAAAAAGACTGCGATGTACAAATTAAAGGAGTCTGTGCTTATCATGCATTTCATCCATCTGACAGAGCAAGAGGCGGATCCGCTCTATTTATTAAGGATACTATCGAACATTCAATTAGAACTATAATTGAGATCGATATAATGCAAACAAGTTCAGTAACTGTTAAATTTAGAAATTCATGCTATAGTGTTGCGTCAATCGACTGTCCTCCTAGAAGTAAAATTGTGAAAAACGACTTTATAGATCTATTTGAAGTTCTCGGGCCGAAATTTATTATTGGTAGCGACTTCAATTCGAAACATACTTTCTGGGGATCGAGGTGCATCTCAATTAAAGGTAGGCAGCTTTTCAAAGCTTGTATGGCATCTTGTGTTGATTTTTTCTCGACAGGTAAACCAACATACTGGCCAACTGATAGAGCGTAAATGCCAGACCTTGTAGACTTCCTTATCGCAAAAGGACTAGATAAAATTTACACGAAAATCGAGGAAAACTTTGACCTTTCCACCGATCATTCACCAGTCATATTGACAATAAGTGGAAAGCTAGTCAAAAAGGAAAGAGCTCCATTTTTATGTAACAACAAAACTAACTGGGATAAGTTCAGAGAACATTGCGAAAACAATATTGCGCTTAATATATCATTGAAAACGCCTTTAGAGCTAGAAGATGAAGTCGATATATTTATTAAAGTCATACAAGACACTCGCTGCATGGAAAAACACTCCACACAACTTTAGAGATCCAATTAAAAAATAAAGATACAATTCCACCGGAAATAAAAGATCTGCTTCGCGAAAAAAGAACTGTTCGGAAAACATGGACAAAACCATCTTAAACCGCCTCTCGAATGAGCTCAAGTATGCTATCCGCGAATCAAAAAATCGGAAGATTTCTACCTATCTTGAAGGTCTGACCGCAGATAAAAATACGAATTATTCATTGTGGAAAGCTATAAAAGATGTTAAAAAGCCGCAAATACATTCAGCACCAATCAGACAAAATAATGGTGAATGGGCTAAGTCCGATAGAGAAAAAGCCGATTTATTTGCTGAACATCTAGAGGAAACCTTTAATCCTTTTGACGGCCAGGCGTTGATAAATGAACATGGTGATATCCAATGGCCATCTGAAAACTTTCTTATTCGGAATATCACGTTATCAGAACTTCATCAAGCTATTAAAAATCTTAAAAATAATAAAGCTCCTGGGTACGATCTAATAAATGCTCGCGTGCTTAAAGAGCTACCCAGAAAAGCAGCAATTAAACTTCAGCACCTTATGAATGCGGCATTAAGGCTTTCATACGTTCCACGCCAATGGAAAGTCACAGAAGTTTTAATGGTTCCAAAACCGGGAAAGTCTCCGAACGAAAAGAAATCTTATAGACCGATTTCCCTCTTGCCACTGATCTCGAAGGTATTTGAGAAAATCTTATTAAAGTGACTGCTTCCTATTATCGAAGAAAAGCGGCTTATTCCTGACCATCATTTTGGTTTCCGGAAAAGCCACTCAACAATTGATCAGGTGTACAGGATAACCAATGAAATTGAGAAATCACTAGAGAGAAAAAATGTATGTTCAAGCGCATTTCTAGACGTCTTTCAAGCCTTCGACAAGGTCTGGCATGATGGCCCTAAGTTTAAACTAAGACAGGTCTTTCCGGATCAAATATTACATCCTTGAGTAGTACCTCGAAGATAGGCTATTTCGAGTTAAGCAAGGGAGGGAATATTCGGATTTTAAGGAAATCAATGCTGGTGTTCCCCAGGGAAGTGTTCTCGGTCCGATTCTATTCGTACTATACACTAGGGATATTCCTCAAGAAGAAGATACCATAATAGGTACGTTTGCAGACGATACGGCTATACTTGCAACATCCGATTCAGTTGAATCTGCAACCGAGAAGATCCAACGAGCTCTAGATAAAATTTCGGTATGGACTCAGAAATGGCGAATTGTTCTTAATGAGTCTAAATCAACACATATTAATTTTACTTACAAAAAAATTACCAATCTCCCCACCTACAATAATTCAGTGCAAATACCATATGCTAATGAAGCAAAATACCTAGGAATGACACTAGAGACTAGACGCTAAGCTTAAATGGAAAACTCATGTTAAAAAGAAACGAGATCAACTTGAAAATAAATTACGTGAAATGAATTGGCTTATGGGAAGATACTCCAAACTCAGCATCTACAATGAATTGCTTGTCTATAAGCAAGTGATAAAACCAGTATGGACGTACGGTATATACAACTTCGGGGTTGTACTAAACCAAGCAATAGACAAGTACTACAATCTTTTCAGAGCAAAGTTCTCAGACAAATCGTTAATGCTCCGTGGTACATTAGAAACAGTGATTTACACAGAGACTTACGATTGCCAACTGTTGAAGATGAAATAGCAGTTTTCGCTGGGAAGCTACGAACTCACTTAAATAACCATAGCAATAGAATTATTTGACAAACAATTAATGAGACAAACCTTGTGCGCCGACTTCAAAGAACGAGACCGTTCGACCTTGCGCCATAAGGAGTATCCGCTTTCAAATGTGGTATCCGCAGGTCCTCTTAGTGGGGAGCTTCCTGCCAAACGTGATTATAATATAATTAAATTAAAACTACTTGATAAGGTAACTTAGTTGTAGTCGCAAGAACAAAAGGGAGGTGTTTTTTAGTGAGTAAAAATCTCACACTACTATGAGTACCGGGTTCATAGTGTCTATGAAGATTCTTCACCTACCCACGAAAAAAAAAAAACATTTGATTTGGTTAATTTCACTGTCAAATTTTATAACTGGGAGTACTTATAAAGACGATTTATCATCAATTGCAAAGTTTCCGATGAATACCCGAAGAGGACCACATCGTCAGCAAACAACATAGCCTTAATCGAATTACTAGCTTTTTGAACTTAACCAAGTAAAAAATCAATGAGATCATCGATATAACAAGCAAATAGGTTCGAACTTAAGGTACACCCTTGCCTTAAATCAATTTTGCTTTCAAATTATTCCAATGCACTATTTACGCTTCAGACACCTGATTGAGCCTCCTCATACATGCTTTTCAGTAGTCTTTCCAGTCTATGAATGAATCCTGCATTGTAAAGCTACAAAAATAGAGCTTTACGATCAATTGTAAAAAAAGATGTCTTGAAATCTACGTAAAAGCGAACAATTTCTTTTTTGTTCAATAAATGCGATGTTTTGTATCACAAAAATGTTATCTACCACTACGAAATCCAGCTTGACACTGTTTGATTAATTTTTGACTTTTTGTCAGGACAGATATTCCTCGATAATTTGTTGGATCCGATATATTACATTTTTTTGTGGATTGGAAATATAATAGTTTCCTTAAATTGTTTTGGAATATCACCCGGGTCCAAAATTTCATTGAATTTGGCCGTTATACTATTATCAAGGTTTTCAGTCAAATATTTTTAAAACACTTTAAGGATAATTTCTGCTCCTGTTGTCTTGGCGTCCTTTAAATTTTAAAATTCTTCCGAAACTTCTTTCGGTGTGATAGGAGCATTCAATATTTCATTTGTATGATTTGGTGATGCATAATGCATATTAAATTATTTAGATTGATGGATTTAAAAGGTTTATAAAATTTTCTTAACGTTATAGTTTACTTAAGTGGATCTCGGTTTTTAATTGTTTGACATTAAACCTATTTATTACATAATGCTATCCAAATATGAATTTATGCAAGAACAAAAATTATAAGTCATTGTAGTGGTTTCTTAAAAAAAAGCTTTTATGTAGAAACTTTTTAAAAGCTTTTTAAGAAAAAATTTTGGTACGCCAGTTTAAAGTTTTTATTATTGTTCGAATAAAAATAAAATTTACAAAACAAAAATATTGAGCCGTTTCTGAGATATTAAATTTTCAAAAAAAAAGAAAAAATAGACTTTTTTTCAAAAATTCAAAAAATATTTATTTTAAAGTTTTGAAATGCAATGTGTTTTAGACTTTTTAAAAAAAAATTTATTAAGATCCGTTATGTGGATAATGAGAAGTTCAAAATTCGAAAAAATGGTTCTAAGGTAGGTAGGTACAAAGTGTAATATCTTAATTTCAAAAATTTTTTTTACTAATTTAAGGATCGTAAGAATTAATTGAAAGAAAAAAAATTTTATGAACATTTTAGGCGCTGTTTTCGAGAAAAATACGATTTTGAAAACCATTTTTTTTAATTTTTTAGCATTTGTATGGTAGGTACCTTTATTTTTAGGTAAAATAAAATTTTTTTTCTCACATCTTGTAGATTATATTGAGAAATTTTTTTTTATTAAGTTTAAAAAGAATCTAGCGAGGGGTTTTCGAAATATTGAGTTTTGAAAAAAAAATTTGAAGCTTTTTTTTAAAAATCCAAAAAAAATTTGTTTGAAAATGATCAAAATCGGTTGTACCGTTTTTGAGAAAATCAAAAACAAAAAAAATGGTTCCATGGGGGGTACCCTCAATAACCATTTTTCTGAAATTTTTTTTCAACAAATACCTAGCTTTAATTAAATGAAATTTTTTTGTGTTTTTATTTTTAAAATTTGTCGAACAGTTTTTGAGAAAAAAAAAATGTTTATAAAATTTCGAAAAAAATTCGTATGGCAGGTACCGTTAGTTTTGGTCTTAAAAAATCAAATCAAAAAACATCCGGGGGGAAAAATTAAAACCCATATCTACCAAGTTTGAAGAAAATCGGCTGAGCCGTTTAGCTGCAATCGAACGGACAGACAGACAGACATTACTGAACCTTGTTTTACGTGGATACCTAGCTGTTAAGCCTTGACCCCACGGGTGGCCTACCACCATAGGAGTCAGATTTAGTCCTGACCATTAACCCCTCCATAGCAAGCTATTTCGGTCGCAAAGTTGTGATATGTTGCAGCATATGCACATCTCTTGCTTTAAGACGAGGCCTACCAACACCTCTTGAATCCAAGAACAGAATCTTGAATCCCAATTGTCTCCGCATTTGGAATAAACCACGCCACCACGATCTCCCACTAGGGGGCCGACCTCAAGATAGCAGAATAAAGAGAACTAACACGCCCGAAGACGTGCACAATTGTTCTCAAAATCCTGGGCACTATCACCCGTGGTGCCAGAATATAGCTTCCGGTGGAGCTTCGCCAATTCGTCATATCCCTCCTAGGCGAAACGGAAAAAGGACATGCCTAATCCCTACTCATCTTCGGAGTTGATGGATATGAACCAGTCACTTCCAGATAGGTTCCTGCAAAACCCTGGCCCTGACAACCCTAGGATGCACATATTGAGAGAAGTAAATTGAGGGCGGTTAACGAACAACTCATGCACATCCTAGTCTTATTTAGTTCACCTTTCGGCAATCAAGGAAAGACCCCCCTGTCTTTAGTTACCAGTTGGTAAGCAAGGAGAGACGCTCCTGTCTTTTGATAAATCACGGGTGACGCCCCGGTCTTCGTTCTTAAAAGAACAGGATGACGGTCCTACCCATTATTTGCTACTGTACAACTCGAGGATCGCTAACTAACTAGATTAGAAAGCGTCCTCACCAATTCACTTCGTTACAAACCTTTTTTCAACCTTACTCCTTGAAGACCTCATGTCAGGGGGCATCCGACCAGAGACTTCATTCACCCTTATTTGCTACTGTACAATCTCGAGGATCACCAGCCGCCCAGAAGCCAGCGCAGCGTCCTCTCGATTCACTTCGTTGACAAAACTTTTTACTCCTTAAAGAACTCATGTCAGGGGGCATCCGACCAGAGCCTTCAATTCCTCTACCCTCGAAGACCTTAGTTGTGTGTGCCCAACTAAGACTTCAGTACCTACGTGCGTGAGACTTTCGAAATCCCTAGCGTTAGCCAGGGACGTTACTAATCTCAACCAACTGTCCTCCTCCTCCTGGGTTTACTTAGTTTGTCCATAACATCAGCTGGGGCGTAAACAGCTGAGTATGGACGTAAGCCCCACCACCACGACAAGGTGAAACCCGTCGAGGGGGAGACAGACAGACAGACAGACAGACAGACAGACAGACAGACAGACAGACAGACAGACAGACAGACAGACAGACAGACAGACAGACAGACAGACAGACAGACAGACAGACAGACAGACAGACAGACAGACAGACAGACAGACAGACAGACAGACAGACAGACAGACAGACAGACAGACAGACAGACAGACAGACAGACAGACAGACAGACAGACAGACAGACAGACAGACAGACAGACAGACAGACAGACAGACAGACAGACAGACAGACAGACAGACATACAGACAGACAGACAGACAGACATACAAACAGACAGACAGACAGACAGACAGACAGACAGACAGACAGACAGACAGACAGACAGACAGACAGACAGACAGACAGACAGACAGACAGACAGACATACAGACAGACAGACAGACAGACAGACATACAAACAGACAGACAGACAGAATTGCGAGAACCACTTTTTTAGTCTTCGCTATCATCGTAATGTCAACTTTGATCAAAATCTCGAGTTCGATTTTTTTTCCGAATGCACAACTTGCCTCATAGTACCTATAAGTCGCAAGTAAAAATTACTTAAAACTACACAAATTATTGTTTTATTCAAAACCTTTACACTTTAGGGCAAAAAATCATTATTTTTTTAATTTTACTTATTTTAATTTTTCCCAAGTTTCATATAAAAGATGTGAGCAAAAACAATATATTTCACCTAAAAATACCGGTACCCACCATACAAATGTCAAAAAAACGATTTTCAAAAATCGGGTTTTTCTTGAAAACAGCGCCAAGAATTTTGATTCTTGATTAATTTTTTGAAATTAAGATATTACTGAAATTGATATTACCATAGAACGATTTTTCCAATTTTTAATTTGACATTAAGGAGCTTCTTAAACGTTTGAAAAACATTGTATATTAAAATTTGAAAAAAAAAATATTTTTTTTTTGAAAATTCAATATCTCTAAAACGGTCAATTTTATTTTTATTCGTGCAATAATAAAAACTTAAAGTTGGCGTACCGAAATTTTTCCTTAAAATTTTTTTATATAAAAGCCAATTTATTAAGAAACCACTTGAACGACATAGAATTTTTGTTCTTGCATAAATTCATATTTGCTTAAGAAATCACATGGTATTCTATTTTCATCTTTTACTAGGTACTAAAGAGTTTAAAAACCGATACATAAGCTTATGAATAGTTTTTTTCTAATATCATTTAGTTTTTTAAACTCTTGTTCTATTACATAAGATCACGTTCGTGCGTATTTACTTTTTGAGTGTAAAATAAACTTATGTCCTGTCATTAAATTTTATACAAACATTTTTCTATCTGTACATGGAAGTACTAGGTAAAAGTGCACAAACCGAGCTATTCTTAGATTTTTGTTCGCTGTTCATATTTAACCAGTTTTTTAATAGGAAAAACCAACTTTTCAAGGCAAGCACCTCTCCCTTATAGTCACACTTTTTCAGCTGTCATCTTCAGATGACTATATAAACGGGTCTTACTATGTCTTCATATTAATTTCCCAAATCAAAATTGTTTCCTTTATTCAGCCGCTACTGTTCCACAGAAAATCAATCATCACACCACGCACATGCCAACATCGGTTCACTATGACGTATACTTGTTCATTTTTCATAAAATGAACCAGACACAAATCCATCTGTTGGATTCCTGCTATAAGTTGCCCGAGTAAAAACAAAAAACAAAATACGATATGCTTAGGCCAAGGTAGATCAAAAGTAACATAGGGCCAAGAGTATGTTATAGTTGTAGGGGCATTGCGTATGCGCTATATTTCGCCAACCACCCAACGAGTATAGATTCACTGCTAACAGTTCAACATCAATGTATCCCTAGCACATTGTATTCCTTACTTTCAGACAGCACATCCAGTCAACGACCACGTTCTGTTGTATCTAACAGAAATAAATTGTTTAGATACTTCTGCGAGGCTCTCTATGTTGATTGTTGTTTCGGTTTCAGTCAGTCAGTAGCCTACAATTCCTCAGGTAGTTTGCGGCCCAAATACGATTTTCGTCCTTAATATTGCTTCAGTTTTCAAACTGCTCTCGTCCGTTAACCGTCGAATGCTCTTCGATTTCCTAGTTCTTGCGAGTGACTCGTATTAAATTATTTCAAAACGAACATTTTATGCATTTTTAAGAATATTTATTCCCAAGTGAACGTTGTGTTTTGCTTCAGTGCCAAAATCAAGTTTAGACAAAGTTTAATTTTCGAAATATTTAATATTTAAATTATTTTTTTTTATAAATAAATAAAAAAAAAACAAATACATCACTAAAAATGGCTTATACCTGGGAAAATCGTGTTGACTTCGTTGTCCGATACATGTATGGTAAGTATTAAACTAAAGTGTAATTTAACCTTGGGAAACGCATCAGTAAACCGAACTTTAAACCGATTAATCCAATAAAAATAAAACATTTAGTGGATAAAGTGTTAATTAAAGAACAATTTAAATTTCAAAAGAGAAACAAAATGCGTTGCTTATGTTTTGTTCTATGTTTTATTCGAATAAATATTTAATAAGCCTTAATTGAAAATTTGGAATTTAACTGGCATTTTGACATAAAAACAAAAAATAAATAAATAATTTATATCCAACATCTATCGTGAATAGGATCAAACACTTTCGATTTGTATGATTGTGTTGCCAACTCAATTCACCGAAATTTTGAGTGATGACTCTTGAAAGGTTCTGATGCTTATTTGTCTTTTACACTTTCAGAGTCGAATAAGCTTATGAATTTATAATATTTTGGTGCTATATATATGTAAATATAAATGTGTGTTTGTATGCAGGGGCGTACTCAGAAGGGGTACAGGGATTACTTAGCGCTTTTGAATTACCTAAAAAATATCAAACAGAATCTTTTTAAATTTTCAAATGTGAATATCTCGAGAATCACACCTGATGTAGGATTCAGTACACAAACATAACCTACGAAAAAGTATTTTCTGGTTTCTTTGATAGATTGTTTCCAACAAAAAAGTTGGGAGTATCTTAGTTGTGGAAATTTAATCGAATCAAGAGATTTCAAAATATTTTTTTGAGATTTTCCATTTCAATAAACAAATTTCACCCCAAAGTTGTGTTTTGGTAATAACATCTTTTCCAAAATGATTATTTGAAGTAAAAATGGGAAATTCGAAGTCAAAAAAGTTTGAAAAAATATGTACGTTGTACGTTTTGAAAAAAAAAATTATTAAGAATGAAATTATAAGTATATGCAATTTTGTCGGCTTTAATTTTTCTTAGTATTCTATTAAAAAATATTAAAACTTTTACTCACTTCAACTAAGAATTACTCGTTTTATCGAAAAACTGCTGACATTTTAAAATTAAAAATGATTTTTTAAGTTTACTAATTTAATTTATTTGAATCAAGCTAATTGATATCTATCGTAAAAAAAATATTACTTAGAATTAAGAATTTATAAATTATACAATATTATAGAATATTTTTTTAAAACTATTATTTGAGACATCACAAAAATTTATTAATAAATTATGATTGACGTTATACAAATTAAACATGTTATTCAATGGTAAATTTTGCTTATAGTTGGTACCATAGTGTCTTATGTAAATTGGGTCACGAAAACCTCTTAGATTTCGATTTGGAACATTAAAATCAACACGACACAAAAGGTTTTAAGCATCGATATTACCATCAATAAGATTACCAATAAAAACAAAACATAACTAAGAACGTCTGCGCTCCAGACTGGGTAAATCTATGAGTTTTAAGCGGCTGCTATATGAAGGAAGATTCAATGGATTCTGTCAGCCTAAGCCTCTAAGAGCAAATTTTAGGAATCTTTTTTGAATTTGTTCAATTCTTATTTTGTGACAACTGTAGTAGGGGGTCCATACCTGGCAAGCATACTCTATAATGGGTCTGAAAAATGTGGTAAATAGTTGTTTGATAACATAAGGATCAGAAAACTGACGTGATTCCCTTTTAATCCAACCTAATATTGAATTGGCTTTATTACATGTCATATTGATATGCTGTGTGAATTTGAGTTTCTTATCGAACAATACACCAAGGATAGATACATCATTTACATTTGATAGATTTACGCCATTGAAACTATAGTCAAAAGATAAAACGGACAATTTTCTTGTAAAATTTATAATCTTACACTTATCGATATTTAACAACAAATAATTACGTGCACACCAATTATAGAAAGCATTTAGATCAATTTGAAGCTTTTCACAGTCAAGATTGCTAGAAATGGTTTTAAATATGTTAACATCGTCTGCATACATAAGACAATTAGAGTACTTTAAAACTGAAGGAAGATCATTTACAAACAATATAAAAAGAACTGGACCCAAATGGCTACCCTGGGGAACACCAGAATTTACGACAAAACTATTTGAATGGTAGCCGTTAAAATTCACTGAATAGGATCTGTCAAGTAAATAAGATTTTAACCAAGCAATGAATTTTACGCTGAACTCCAGCCTACTCATTTTATTAAGCAAAACTCTATGCGATAGTTTGTCAAATTCCTTACTAAAATCTTTAAGAACACAATCCGTCTGTTTTTTGTTTTTAAAGGAATCGACACAAAACTCCGTTAACTCCATAAGTAGAGTGACAGTCGAGCGGCCCTTTGAGAAACCATGTTGATTATGAACAATAAATGATTTTGTGTAAAAGCTTAATGTTTTGCAAACAATTGCTTCAAAAAGTTTGGGAATAGCCGACAGTTTAGCTATTGGACGGTAATTAATAATTTGATCCTTTTTACCTTTTTTATGTAGAGGAATTATAAAAGATTGTTTCCATACATGAGGAAACTTACAAGTAGACAATGAACAGTTAAAAAGAACAGAAAGTGGCATCGACAAGTTATTGACACTTTTTTTCAGAACTGAAGCTGGTACCCCATCAGGACCAGACGCGTCATTATCTTCTAAATTAGCTATAAATTTCATAATATCGTCAATAGTTATATGAAAATTTATATCAGTTAAGTGAGAATATGATTTCAAATGACCAAATAATTGATCATTTTCGTCAAGATTATCACAGTTTAGGTTATCACAGTTCGAAAAGTTATCACAGTTAGAAGAATAACAGATGTATGCACTTTGAAAAAAGTCTGAGAACAGTTGTGTTATGATACGTGGGTCATGGTCTGAGATATTGTTATGCATAAGAACGGACGGATAAGGACAAGATTTTCGTTTGCTGTTAATAAAGTTCCAAAAGGATTTAGGATCCATTTTTAAATTACTTTGAACCTTTTGTATGTAAAAAAGATACTTAATACTTGATTCTCTGTTGAAAATATTTCTGGCCTAAGCTTCATGTTCAGGTAAAGAAAAAAATATGCCAGCCTATTTTTGTCCAATAGTATATTTTTAGCATTGAGTTATATTAAGATTTTGTTTCAAAAATCATCTACGATACATCATTTGGGAAGTAATTTTTTCATTAGCAAAAGAATTATTGTCCTAACGTTTTTAAGAACCTTCAAGTTAATTTTAAGATTTTTATTTAATTTAAGATTTCACGTGCACAGTGCTTTCGAAAAATCATTTCGAACTCAGTTTTTTGTATAACAAAATTGATTAGAGGCTTGTAGAAAATCATGTGACTTAGAGACTTACAACTCTCGGCAGAAATGAAGAGGACCTACAATTCTCTGCCAAGATAAGTTTAGTTAAGCACTTTCAATAGTAAGAGATACTTTTGGAGGAGTCGACACTTCATTCCAAGGGACAGTGCCTTTAAAAAACGTCGTGTGTACTGACTTACGCGCGGTAGAAGTAAAACTTCTTTTCCCTCAAGCAAGGTCTCTGTAAGATTCTACCATATAAACGTACAAACATTTTGTATTCTAAAAACATGTCGCTGCCTTTGACTGATAACGTGTCGTTTTGACATGTCACTAACAGCTGCATAAAACATTTTTCACCCCCAACGCCGGAAAAGAAGTTTTACTTCAAAAAGACTTTATGTTTATACCTATTTTATATTTAGTTTGGGTTGAGGCTATCCGTATTTACATCAAAAATCTAGCTTTTGGAAGTGAGAAAAATATTTGTGTACGATGTCTTGCTGAAAACGTACTGTGCTATGGGAACAAATATGGAAGTAAGACCCGATTTACGACACGCAAAGCCTTGGCCAAATTTGTCCTAGCATTTTCAGGATATCGACAGTAGTATGGTTTATTCAACTAACTAATTGGAAATTCCTTAAATAAAGTCTTATGGTGAAAAGTCGATTAACTTAGCTGCCCAGGATATGTGTCTCCATATTTGTTGACTAATTTATTAAGGAAAATTACTCTCATTTTCTCCATCAAAACATTAGCTGTGTGTGGAACCCGGGATACTCGAACAGTTTCGGTATCAAAAATTCATCAACCATTCGATAATACACGTCAACAATATTTGTCTTTCCCTGGTTGACAAAATATGGGCCTTATTCTATTAATTAAGTTTTTCATTTATTAAGTCTCTGAAATCTATTGATGTTTTATAAATGATGATTGATGATCATTCTGGAGCTCATGAAGTAGATTAGATTAGATTTTTAGATTTATAATATATTTTATTTACTTCACTTAAAGTCTAATAACAATTGATATAAATTCTCTTATATAAGTGTAAGAAACAAAGAATGATCAGTCTGTAATATTTAAACATTAGAATTGAATGACCGAACAAAAATTAAAAAAAAAAAAAACAGAAAGAATAACTGACGTGGGGTACTATCAGCTGTCCTTGTGTATAGTTATTTTGTTATATTTTATATTTAAAAACTGGTTTAAGAAAATACAATCATATTGAATCTCGACTCTTGAACAATAATTAACATTTTGTAATAATTAATAATTTTAATTACAATCATAATCTAGGTTATCTTATCTAATTGCATTCTTAAAAATTCACTTTATAGATTTGTTCAATATTTTTAAGGTCCCAAGTGAAAATCCAGTTTCTGATTTTATTTAGGAAAGATCTTAAGTTAATCGTAGTTCTAATGGAAATGGGAAGGTTATTGAAGATAACAGCCGATGTAAACATAAAAAGCTCATAAAATGTGATTTGCGTGCGATTGGAACTTCAACAAGTTGAACACTGAGGAGTTTCTTGTTGGAATATTACCACTTTGTTTGTAAAACTCTTTAAGAACTTTAAAAACATAAAGATGTCGAAGTGGTAATATTAGCAGTTCACAAAAAAGAGGTCAACTTTCCGTACGTTTATTTTTGTTACAGATTATACGAATTATATGATTTTGGGCAATCAAAAGAGGTTCAAAAGTGTTCATATAAGCACCTCCCCAACTTACCAACCTGTATTGCAGCTTAGACTGTACAAGCCCGTAGTAAATCATTGTTAAGATTTTCTTAGAGCATAAAGGTTTCAATAAGTACATCTTTCGAGTTATAAGGTTCATATAAGTTTTTATTGACTGTGCATGAATCTTCCAATTCAAATTACAATCGATTTGGACTCCAAGATACTTAAATGAATCGACACGTTCAATTTTAAAGCAGGCGTTTGAGCATTGATTGTATACATTAAAATTTTGTCTTTCACATATATGAAACGGTAAAGTTAATTTTTGACAATCATGAGAGTGAAAGAGTATATCAAAATTAAGATCTTCAGGAAAATTTCCCGTAAGTTTAAACAACATAATTTTGGTTTCTTTACTGATAATCAATTTATGAAATGCGAACCAAGCCCTTAAGATTTGTAAGTCTTTATTTATTTTCATAATTCAATCAAAAAGAGAAGTTTCGATATACGTGAAAGCTATATCATCGGCGAAGGCTATGCGATTGCCAGAAAATCTTTGATGGAATAGTGAGTTAATGTAGATTAAGAATAAAATTGGACATAGTACTGAACCTTGCGGCACACCGTTTTTCAAAGTAAGTACATCACTGGATATACCATTTGCAAGTACTCTTGGTTCCCTTCCAGTCAAATAAGATCTAATTAGGAAATTTTCCACGAAGCACACACGTGACAAACTATATCCACAATTTCCCAAACTATTTGTTTTAGGATTATGGCTGATATACCATCACTGGTGCAAGAATTTTTGTTTTGTAACCCAATAATATATTTATGGATTTCTCCGGGCGAAAATTCTTTAAAACAAAAGCTACTAAGTTCAATGTTGTCTTTCTTTAAGCAGTCTGAAATATTGCAATCACAACTATTATGAACTGGTATAGAAGGTTTGAGAGTATCAGTTATATGAACAAAATACTCATTGAAAGAATTTGCTATTAAATGCGAATCAGATGTAATAATATTATTCGTAAAGATATTTGATATTTCATTTGATTTAGATGGCTTACCCAGAATACAATTAACAACCTTCCATTTATTTTTAATACTACCCCTGAATCGATTTAACCGGTTAACGTAATACGAATTTCGTGACTCAACTGTTAGATTTTTTACTCTTTTACACAACTTTAAGAAGCAGTTGCTGTATCTCTGGATTTATCCGTCCTTCGATGTTCTTCAGAATTTTGGTGCATTCTCCTAGAACGTAGAGCATATATTTGGCTAATTCTTTCTCTTGGGGGAAGTGCACATTCTCAAGATCTTCTTCTCGAAAATGAGTTATTTTTTCATTGCTGATGGAGATATGGTTAAATTAAAGGGAGGTATACATGAGACTGATGGCCATATCACCCGATATTTCGGATATCAGGATATCCAAACCACATCCAGATCAGGGATAGAAAATAAAATTTTTCAACTGTACTGAAATCTGAAATAAAATTGTAGATACTGAAATGATGTCAATTGTACCAAAAACGAATTTGGTAAATCAATAATTCATCTATTTAAAAGTTTTCCAAAGTATTTGATTTATAAAAATCAAATCAGAAATGATCAGTTTATCTTATAAAAAATTTAAATTAATATAAATAGCTCCACAGAGAAAAATACTATCTTCATTTTAAAAAGTACATATATACATAACTATTGTCAGTGGCGTATTTACCCTAGGGCTAAAAGGGCTGCAGCCCGGGGCGGCAAGGCTGCTAGGGGCGGCGCAAGTCGCCCTTTGCAATTGGCTAATTTACAATATTTTTGAAGAATAAACAAAAAAATACAAAGGTTTAAGAAATGCGATTTTTGAGTTTTTCAAGCATGACAATTTATTCAGTGCCATGAGTGTCCGGCTGTAAGAGAGTTCACTGTAACATGTCACTCACTTTTTTTACCATTTACTATTCTTATTTTTTATAAACGATTTCTTATAATGAAAATTAATAATAAAAATATTTACAGACATGTACCTATTCTTTGGAACAAAGTCCAATGAAACGAAAACATTAATAAAAAAAAACTTGTTGCCATGTATGTAGCTCTAAAAAAAATGGGCTAGAAAAACTTTGGCTGGACGTATCTTAAGTTTTTGTTTCTAAACTATCTAAGTACAAAGAGTCCCTTTTTTAAAAAAATATCCATCAAACCGGATTCTAGATAAAAGGTCACTACAAAATCAAACTATAAAATCAATTAATGATACAAATTCAATTCAAGATACAAATTTTATTCAAGATACAATATCTGATGTTGCGACTTCCTCAATACCCTCAAGAAATTCAAATACAGCTTGTTTACTTTTTCCTCTTATGACGAGTTCTTTTGAGGTAGAAAACGATCCAGCTCTGTGGTTAGATTTTTTTTTTGATAGATTTTTTCTCAAGAAATGGTTTCAAGCAAAATATTGAATAAGACGAAGATTTTTCGAAATCAAAGCAAAAATTTATTTAAAACCGTTCTAATAAAATGGCGAACATGTTTCTCGAGTTTTCTTTTTTTTTATTCAAAGTCACTTGGGTCTGTATTTTGTGGACCATGCCGCCTTTTTGAAAGCGGAGAAGGTCAGCTTGCTTCGAGTCAAGGCTTTTGCGATTGGAAACATGCAAATGAAACACTACGTACACATGAATCAAGCTTAGGACACAAAAATTGTGTTCTCAAAATGAAAACTCGTTCTAAAGCCGAAAACAGAATTGATTCCAAGTTATTTGAACAGTTAGAAGATGAAAGAAAATAGTGGCGTAATGTGATTTTCAGAGTCGTCGTAGCTTTCAAATCCCTGGCAACCCGAGGTCTTTCTTTTCGTGGCGAGATAGATAAAATTGGACCTTATACATAACGGTAATTTCATGATGATTTAAGAAGCAATATCCGAATTTTATCCATTTCTTTCAAAACATGTGCAAAGCTTTGGCAATCCAGGAAAAGAAAACACATCAATTATGTCTTTTGCCACCTATGAAAAGATTATTAAAATTGTGTTAGCTAGAGTAACAAAACGATTATGGAACAGCTTCAAAGGTCTAAATACTTTTCGTTGAGCGTTGATTCGACTCCTGACATAAGCAATGTAGATAAGCTTTCATTAATTTAAAGGTATGTTCAAGAGAACGCAGAACCCGTTGAACGATTTCTCTGCTTTCTGCCAAACGCAGGCCATTAAGGAGAAGACATGTTACAAGCAATTATGGATACGTTTAAGTCTTTAAAAATTGACACCCAAAATTGCAGAGGTCAATCTTATGATAGTACTCGTACAAGGCTTTCAAGCAAAAATTAAAGAAAAATTAAATATGCAACATACGTACCATGCGCAGCACATTCTTTAAATTTAATCGGATCATCGGCAGCTGATTCTTGCCTAGAAGCTGCAAAATTTTTAGGCTTATCACAAAACAGAGGTATATGTTTTTTCACGGCATCAACAGAGCGAGCAAAGATTCTTAATTCATTTTTAATGGTTCTGAAAATGTCATATTAAGAAATTTGTCACTTACCCGTTGGTCAGCCCGAGAATATGCCTGTACGAGCTTAAACAGAGAATGGGACCAAATAATATCGATTCTCTCTCAATGCCATTAAAAATGATGCCCACCAGAAAGCTTTAGTGAAAACTGAAGCTAGCGGTTTATTGTCCCAATTGAAGTCCCTTGAGACAGCAATATTGTCTCAATCAATTCATTATTGTATCGAAGAAATTCAAGGTGTTGATAAAGACGTTGAAACTGTGTCCATGCTCTACGAGGAAAAAACGAGATGATGAGTGTCGCGCAAGGGAGGTTCTTTCTTGTGGTCTTAAAAATTTCAAAATAAAAAATAAAGAGAAAAAAATTCATTCTATGAAGTGTGAAGCAATAACAAATGGTTTTACTTTTTTATCTAAGCTTCATCACATGAGTGAAGAAGCAATTCGAAAAAATGCAACAACCCTTCAGAAATTACACCCGGTTGATCTTGAAGAGTGTGTCTTACTTAGGCATTTCTGGAGCAAAACAGAAGCCGAACTGACAAAAAATATAGATAACGAATCTATTGCTAATGAATTTTGTGATCAATATACCTACACACAGAAAAAAATGCGAAAACATGAAATATTATGCATTTTGTGTTTTTTTATTATTATTTTTTATTACTTTATTTTCATTGTTCTAAAGGGCGGCAAAGTTTATCAGCCCGGGGCGCCAAATCCTTAAATACGCCTCTGACTATTGTATTGTATTGTAATGACTAAATATTTTACTTGTCCATTTTTGCGGCACCAGCTTGTACAAAAAAATTGAAATATAAAACTAAAATCCACAAATTAAATATCTTAAAAATGCACAGACGAAAAACCGCAATCACAACTCACATCCACAATTTTACACTTTAGTGTTAAGTAAACAAAACGAATCGATGTCTGAAAGAAAGCTGATTGATAAAGAGACAGAAAAGCAAGACGCCATCTAGAAGTAAAAATTGTAATTAAGAGTTATAAGGGCTTGCAGCTGAGAGTTATTGTACAATTGTACCGAATTTTCAATCCCTGATCCAGATAAAAGAAAAAATATTGGAATTATATGAATAGTTTCGGATATCCGGATAGTTAACTTCAACAGTTGAAATCAGTGTTACCACTTCCCGAAAAAAAGTCGAAGTATGTATATTTGAACAAAAAAGTAGATTTCAAAATGACTTTTTACTTGCTTTTAGAAAAAATAATGTACACAAATTTTTTTTCCTTAAATGAATATTTAAAATTGTCAATGCATTTCTTTTAACTTTAAAAAGTATTTGTACTGTATTGACGTTCTTTTATTTAATCTTAATTATGGGGTTACATACGACTACTTAGAGTGAAATAGAGAAATAGAAGTAGATTTGGGCTTTATTTTGTAAAATTGAAGTAGGTTGAAACAGAGATTTTTAAAATGAGGTAGATTTCAGTATTTTGCTGATGGTCCGAAGTAGGAAGTAGATTTAAAAATATTTTGAAAAAAAGAAGTAGATCTACTTCAATTGAAGTTAAGTGGTAGCACTGGTTGAAATCCGAAACTATCGGGATAGTGTCGATAATCCTGATCCAATTTCAGAAAGGGATCCAGTTAAGTGAAATAATTTTTATACTGTAAGGGTAAAACAGGGGATGTAAATAAAAAAAAATTTAACACTTATGAAACGCATTTCAAAAATGACCCTCAAAATATCTGGGTTATGAAGGGTAACTTTTAGTTGAGGAGATAAAAGGAATTGTAGAATTATTAAACTGAAAAATTTTATTTTGATATAATTTAAATATATGGCACACTATACACTTAACCAAAAAGGTACATGATTTGAAGGAAAAACTGCATGTTTTTAAAGAAAAACTTCATTAAAAACGGGCCAAGAATCGAGTTCATTAAAATAAAGAAACCCTAAACATACGTTTCATGAATTCGTTCCTACAACTATAAAAGGTTCTTAAAATAATTGATTCCTGCATTAAATTATTGATTGGAAGTCATTAAAAAATTCTTTCGATAATTCACAAAACACATGAACTATTTCATTCGATGTAAGTGAGTAAACATTGAAATCCATGATTTTTTGCTTTAATTTCATGTATTTTGTCTGACATAAATTGAAGGGACAGATCCACTGTTTTAATGTAAAAACTAAATCATGAAAATCATGTTTATGTTATGTTCAGCTGCAGAAATGCTGGGTATACGTATAGTTGACTTAATAATAGTTAATAATTTAAAAAGTGCAATAAGTTGTTTAATTCCACGCTTCGCGCTATCCCCTCAACAACAAAAAAATACCCTTTCAACTTGGATAATTTGGGTTTTTTTTTTAACGAGTATTCTTAAGATTTATTACGGTGATATTTTACTAAACCCACTGATTACATTTACTGAAGAGATTCATTAATGAAATAATGAATGAAATAATTTTTATTAATATTGCTTAACTCTCAATTAACTTATTTCTGAGAAGCATTTCTATGCACGCTATTTCATAGAATTTAGTTGATAATATTTTGCTCTCTTAAGATAATTAAAATTATATTTCGTATAACACAATATTCAATAGCCTAACTAACTAATACGGTATATATACATAATGTATAATGGTATAATGTATCTAAGCACGAAACCTGGGGAGCAAAACATAAACTCTCTGAAAAGAACCTGATTCAGCGCTATCCTTGAAGATGAATACGAAAGAACTTAACGGCCGGGGTCCTTATCAGAAACCCTATATCCCTAGCACGCAGCCTAGGGAGCTAAGCGGTCTAAACCTACAGATGAGAAAATTGGTCCAATGAGCCACTTAAAAAATAGCTTAAAGGAACTAAACTTGTACCTAGCACGCAACCTAGGAAACAAAGTGGGTTGTTGAACTTTCGAAAAGAGCCTTTGTCCAGTGAGTTACTTGAAGAGGAGCTGAGAAGAACAAAAAAACCTAATTAGTAAATAAATAAATAATAAACATTAATCTTGATAATAATAAGGCTTATCCTAATCTAGCTAATGTCCTAACAATTTGTATAAATAAAAATTTAGATTGGCTTCACAAGCAGAGTAATGCCTATGTATTATTACCTGTCTGCAGATGTCATAGCGTTTCGCTCGGTAACATGAAAGTATTGTAACGCGTCGTTATGAAATATCCGACACTGTTCGGATAGATCGCATCGCAATTGTTTCATTCATACGAGTATGTATCCGGATATCCGATTTTCGAATAGTTTTGAAGATTTGGATATTGTTTGATACTTGCGAGCAGCAAGAAGATATCCAGTACATATACAGAGAAGGCGAGGAATCGATTCCTCCGCTTCTTCATACATTCAGCTTCTGCAGGAATTGTTAGAATAAACTCCAATCCGCTTTCCGTGCTTGCCTTTTAAACAGTGTCCTGTTATAACACCAATTACAGAACCAATGTTCTATCTGCTTAAAGATATTAAACATTTGGAGCGTTTCAGATTCACCACTGACCAAATCTGTGTTATCGCCAATCAGGTGATGATATTATTCCACTAAGGTTTGTTCCCTTTATAGTATCTTGTTTCAGCATAAGTTTACAAGTATTGAGGGGAATATCTACATTTGCCCTATCTGGCAATAAAGTTATGATTGTTCCACTTTAGGTGGCTTTGCTACTACCGGAAATGTTAAACTGTCTTACATTTCCATCAGAGACGAAAGGCAGTTAAGATTTGACAAAATATCTGGCTCATAGATCTCAGATGGGCAATTAAAAAGTTTTGATCGTACTATTTTTTATTACATTAAAACATAACTTATGCTACATGCAGGTAAATGTGAACATTACATTCATTTAAATGGTCGGGACATTGTATATAGGATGCCAGTTTAAAAATTCAGTTGTGATTTTGTATATTCTGCATGCAAGAAATACTTCGATTGAGGTTCTTGGTCAGAAAGAGATGATGCCAGTGACTTGGTGACTTGGTCAGCTGTGATAATTTGAGCTTTCCACTCGCAAAACATAATCCTGGTGGTTGTTATCGAATCTTCAAAGAATCGGATTATTGATTAGCACTTTAACAGTGCTCATTGCTCCGAAATCGAACGATACATCCGCGGTGTTAACATAAGTTTTTGCATTAAACTGTAAATATTATATAAGTTTAGTTTCGTCATAAAAGTCTTAAGAGTAATGTGATATTATTAAAAAAAAATCCTTATCCCCCGCTGAAATATTTGTTTAGCTACGGCCTTATTTGTATCAATGTACATCGAAATACCCGACTACATGACAGAAAATGTTGGTGAATGAACATTGTTTGACATATTCATTATTGTACAATGACAATGAGGTGGTTGCTTGTGACAGATTAGGCAAAAAGTTTTATGACTAAGAAATTTTAAAACAATCTTCAAAGCTGAAAGTTTTGTTTTTTCTTTTAAATTAATTTTTCTCAAGTGTAATTGAGAATATTTCTTTCAAAACTGCTACAACGAGGGAAGATATTTTAGAAAATTTTTCTTTTGTTTGATAAAAGAGGAACCTTTCATCATTGGAACTTTTGATCAAAAGACAAAAAAAAATGATAGTCCTCAAATAAATCTTAAAGATGTTCATTGATATAAATTGACATACTAAGTAACTTTGAATGATTTAAACTTTTATACTCGTATAGTGTGCAAGAGGCAAAGGTAAATGTCATAGTATCAATGTTTGTACTATGAAATATTTATTAGTTAGTTCGTATCATTCAAAGTCATGCGTATGGTCAAATTTTGAATAGAAAATCCCATTTTATCACATGGAAATTTGACCTCAAATTTGAGCTTCAACCACCGTTTTTGTCGGTGTAGGCTCATCCATCCAGTGGTTCCACAACTGTTTTTAAGAATGTCATGCTGAATTTGAACAAAGAAAAATGGTCAAGTTTCCATAAGGCTTGAAGGAAATTTATTCGTGGGGAAAAAATGAATACCAAAATTTATGAACAATTAAAATTTGATCAACATATGCACCGCGACACTGCTATAAACATTTGTTTATACCTTAAACAGGATTTCAAATGCAGCTTTTGCTTTCGCATTATACTGCTTTCATCGAATTCAAGAAGATGATTCTTCCTAAATAAGGAAAGCTTTATATTTTCGCGTTCTTCTGTCCGGGAAAGTTAAGTTGACTGAACAAGTTTGAAAGACTTTTAGTTTTGACATACTTATGTTAAGTTCCACTTTGCTGGCTTCAGCTTCTAAATTCTGGCTCGTTAGGTGTTGTAGGTTGAGAACCTTGTGCACAAGCAAACAGTGGTCATTAGCGTATTCAAGATGGACTTCTCCGTTTCCGCGTGAACAGAGTTGCATTGATAATATAGTTAAATATCACCAGGAAAAGAAGCGGTGATAAAATGCAACCCTGACCCTGGCCTGAGTTCACTTTGGACTTCAAAGGCTTCTAAGAGTTTACTACTAGAACACGAAATTGCCCCCTTCGTATATAAGTAAATAAAATTAAATAAACCTGCTTGTTCGACATTAAGAGTCGATTCGAGATATTCTTTAAAACTATCAAGGATTACTTTCACTGTGATTTTGGAGTCCACCAGTAAGCTCGGTGGTAACAGCATAAAGGGTCCCACTGTTGTACAGCTCTATACGGCCTAGCAGCTTGATGTGATTCGACTTGATTTCTCTGCTGCTGAGACTGCTGCAATTTGCACTTTGAGTAAAAAACTTCTTTCATCCCCGATCCTTCTCTAGAAATAGCCATGAATTTGGTTTCTATGTCTACAAAACTCAACTCAACTTCCCAGTTGTGAAAATATGTTACAAAGATTTTTCAGAGGTCATCCACGGATAATTGATTAGATCTGTTGATTGTTTCTGGTCTTATTTATGCTGAAGTGGTTCCTGAATTGTTGGCGCAATGTGGGATGACGAAGTGTGTCATTATCATTAGAATCAGAATTTTACTTGCAGGTTTAATGGTATCCGGAATATTTTAAAGTATTTCTCGGGACTTTTTTGAATTATTTTTTTTTTAAATTTTATTCCCTAAGAAAATTTAAAAAAATATTTCGCTAAGGAAAATTTCTGAAAAATTTAAACAACTATGCTTGAATTTTTAAGAAAATACTTTATTATTAGGTTTTTGAAAATTTCATGAATAATTGAAACAAATTCCTGCAAAATATTTAAAACTAATTCAAAAAATCTTCGAAACGGACTTTCAATAAGGCCAACTTACTGAACATTTTTAAATTTTAAACATTTCTCAAGAACTAAATTCGAATATTTTATAATTACTTTTATCAAGTAATCTACATAATTTTAGGAGTTTCGAGAAATAAAAGACAACCCACTGAAACACGTGCCTCGTTGCTAAAGATAATTTTTCGGGCCGAATCGGGGTCTTGTTGCGAATGGCGTAAAGACCAGTCAGCGAACAAACAGAGTTGTCTATGGTTATAAACATTAAGCTCCTGGGTCAATTGGATCATGTACGGATGTAGATACAAACTCCGACGAAAAATTCGCCAAGTTCAAGTCTAGGAAAGGCCGAGGTTTTGTGCATGGCAAGAAATCGTCTGCCTCGAGTACACCTTCACGGATCGTGGCGATGTTTACGACCGATCTTGCGTTGTTCTTTTGACGTACGAATGCTGTGTAGTTGATTACAAAACTAGTCGTCCCAAATCAGGCCACTAAAAGTTTAAGAGCCGAGTGTGAAGAGCCACCACATGCGCCGTGAAATGGGGACAAGGCGCGCAACGTTTGTACTCATTTTAATATTAAAGTTTTATCATTCGGATTTGATGTTTAATCGTGTAATTTGCAATCGTGTTTCGGAAATAGTATCTGAATAATAAACAATAGATTTGACAGATGACACCAAAACAACATGGCCGTCACAGGCCGCCAGAATTTACCCGCGCCAATTGAAAAACTCTCTAGTGGAGTTAAGCCGACGAGAGAACCCTAATACCAGGGGGATAGAGCCTTTGCTTTAGCTTTTAGGAAAAAACGCTGAATAATCCGATGCCAGTAATCCATTATGTAGATATGAGAGCTGCCGTTGTCCCTTAACGGGTTCACCCACCATCAATTACCACGACCATTAAGACAGCCTGGCAAGTTCTGAAAATCCATATTGACACCAGCTTAAACTTTATCAGAGAAGCTCTGTTTCGCTACCGTTTTTTTCGATCGCCATTTGATGGGAAAACAGTTTCGTTGTTGGTTATATGGTATTGACATCCTTCTATACTTCGATGAGGATAAGGTTTCATTGCAGTAGTCACCGTTGAGCCACTCCGCTGAGTTAAGACTCAAATTAAAATCGAAAAAAAGAAGAAGGAGCTATAGCAAGATTTTAGCAAAGTTATTTCCTTTCATTTTTTTGTCTAGGTCTATGTTTTTAAGAACTCAACACAGATAATTTGATCAGAGATAAGAAATGTTCAAAATTTCAAGCTTAACAATTTTTGTTTTCGCATTTTTTTTTACAAAAAGTTCTTGATCTTAAAACCTTAATCGAAAAATAAAAATCTTTTAAACTTTATGGTGATTCCAGGGATGATAATATTTTATATATTAACTACCTTCGATGTTATCGTGAATTCAATTTTCTCAAAAAAAATTCTTTATAAGCAATACCTATTAAGTATCAAATAATCTAAGTTAAAAAGAAATAGTAAATATTTCTGGAAATTTATTGATAACAAGAAATGTTCTACAGGAATTCCTTATTCAGTGCGATATATGGTGGAAACTTCCAGTGATCCGTTAACTATCTGGAATTTCTTTGCTGACTTTTTTAGTTTTGTGTTTAAGCCGACTTCTCATCAAACAAGGCCTATGTTTATGTCTCTCATCTGAATTAATTAAACTCTGTCATTTATATGTGAAGAAAAGCGATATAATTGATGAACTTTTAAAATTAAAAGATGAGAAGCAAACTGGATTTGATGGTATTGTTCCCTATATTTTGAATAAAATGTGCTTTTTCTATAGCAATCCTTCTTGAAATCTTTTTTAATCGCTCTTTTCGACATGGTTACTTCTTAAAACAATGGAAAAATTCGACGTCTACCCTGTTATTAAATCTGGATCTAAAAATGAAGTTAAAAATTATCACCTAATTTTTAAAATATCTGTAATAAAAAATTGATTATAATAAGCTTGTCTTCTCAGTAAAATAAATAATCTCCCATTTGCTGCATGGGTATATCGGTGGCAGATCAACCTCGACCAATGTTACCATTTTTCGTAATTACGTAGTCCTGCCATAAGTTCTGTCCCTTACAAAAACACATTTTATTTAAAAAATGAAAAAGTAATCAAAATTCTTTTTACGTCATTTATTAAGTATTAGATTTACAATATAAATATACATATATGTATCAGAAATTATTCAAAATGCCCCCTTTAGCCTTTAAACACTTTCTTAAACGGCGACTTGTCTATCGCCGCAAGCACAACTTTCAGCGGAAACGAAGCTACTGTCTTCAGCAAATCAGCTTTGAGAGACTCAATATTTCGGTGAGGCTTACAACAAGCCTTCTCCTCCAAAATGTTCCATAACCGGTAGTATAGCAGATTAAGATCGGAGCTTCCCGAGGGCCAATCTTCTCTGGCGACAAAATCTGGTAAATTGTCTTCAAGCCATAGTTAAGCAGAATCTTGCTGAAATATCCAGTTCTTGCCAGCAAATAAGGTGTTGCTTAAGGGCTTCACAACCTTATCCAAAATTTGACTTTGGTAGTTGGAAGCACGTGTTTTAACTCCTTGTTCACAAAAATGCAAGTTAGAAACACCACCATAAGACACACCCCAGCAAACCATCACCGAAGCTGGATGATGGCCTCTTTCGACTTTTCCAACTTTTTCAGCAGCTTTCCTGGAGCTATGGGCATAAATTCCACTGTACAAATTTTCTCATCAGTGAAAAGAATTTTTCTGTGTCGGCCGTTTGGGTGTCTTGCTAGTAATCTTTTTGATCTTGTCGCTCTTATCTTGCACAGAACCTCAGTCAAACGTTGTCCAGTCCTTCTGCGGTAAGCCACAAGCCTAAGGTCTTCTTTAATAATCCGTGACATCGTTCTTGGAGGCACTTTCATTTCACGAGCCTCCGGATTCTTTTGGTAACTGCTTTGACCAGTGCTGGTGCCCTAATTTGGCGAGGTCGTCCTCCTCACGCTCTCTATAGGAATTCTACCACATTTGTGTAGCGCGATGACAGCGACACGATTTTCTTTGATACCCCACTCCATCTTTATCGTTCCGCGTATCAGGTTCAACTGGCTCATTAACGTTAATTAAGGCCCGGTGCACACAAGCGTTCTTTTGACGCGCGGTACCGCAGCGTCACCGCCTTTGCGTCTTACAGTACTCACAAATGAATTGAGTGGTACACACACGAGTGCGATGATGCTGCGGCATCACGCGTCATTCTTGCGGGTAAAAAGACTCGCAGGTTTCTTTTCTTCTTTGAGTGCATTGTTTGTTATTGAGCAGTGCACACATGCGTGATTTTGACGCTAGTTAAATTCGAAAGTAAGATGTCAAACATGAATTATTTATCAAAGAGATACAAAAGTTTCAAGAAATACGGAGTGTTGCTTCCGATTCACACACTATGACCGGAAAAAGAAAAGAGCTACGTGGATATGTATTAGTCAAGTATTTTGTGAACTCACCAAATGATTTTTCACTCATTCGAAAATAGTGATGTATAGAATATTTCATTTTTTTAGCCGATAATCAACAAAAGGATATTTTTTATGCATTAGGTATGCGAAAGTCACTGGTTTTTTCTTTATAAACCTTCATTGCTGCACTCAAACCGCGAACTTCAGATTGAGTTTTGCGAGAAAAACCCGCATGTGTGCATTGAACTATTGCGGCACCGCAGCGACACCGCTGCGGGACCGCACATTAAAAGAACGCATGTGTGCACCGGGCCTAAGGTGTCAAATTGTCCGTTATACAGTCTAAAAACAACAACACAGTGACACATTTTTTTTGTTGCATCTTAAATATTAGGGACAGAACTTATGGCACGACTACGTATATATTAGATGCTCTTGACCAGAGGTATCAATCTGATGTTATTCATACTAATTTCTCTAAAGTCTTTACGTTGATCACTCAATATTGTTAAACTTCATAACTTAGGTTTTCATGCTAACTTATTAAAATGATTTAAATCCTATCTTACTGGTAGGATTCAACAACTTTATTTAAAACCCGGTTGTTGTAACTTCCGGAGTTCCACAAGAAAGTCGTTTAGGGCCCCTTCTCTTTCTGTTATTTTTCGTTGTATTGCGAGTGTTTTGAGTATTAGTCTTTGTTTTATGTATGCTGACGATCTTAAATAATTTCTGCAAGAAAAATCTATTTCAGATTGCACAAACCTGCAAAAATATCTTTATATTATATGTATTTATGCTGTTCAATCAGTGAGAATTGAAAGAATACAGAAACGCTTCACTAGAACTGCGATTCTGATCTTAAGATGGAAAATATATACATATATATTATAAATGCCATCATATAATACAGGGTTGGTGACATTTTCCCCAAGTTATAATCCCCAAAATAAAATCCGCAAATTCAAAATCCCCAAAGAAAAATCCCCAGCAGCAAAATCCCTAAAAAGAGAATCCCCAGGGCAAAAATCCCCACGCCAATATCGCGCGCGCGATTTAATTGCATGATTCACTACTTGAAGGTAATGGTTTTGGGGGTTTTGGTTTAATTTATATTACAAAAATGTAATCCGAAGAGTAAATATAAAATTCTTTATTATGTAATGTTTGTAATATTTATTAAAGTTAAAATAAATTTTCAATACAAAACAACAAAATAAGGTCATGATCATCCATTTCAACTTTTATTTCAAAAACAAAAAAAAACACTACACTACAAAACTAAGACAGCACTACTCCCCATGAATACGAAAGTTAGACTGAAAAGTGCATGCAATCATGCGTTCATAGTAATTTACTGTTTAGAAACTGTAAATCGTTATCATTTATTAATAAGTTTAGTATCAGAATTAGAGAATTTGATGAGAATTTTTCTGATGAATTTTTCACATGATGTAGATGTACACGGACATTGGGGATTTGGGGATTTGGCAAAAACATAGTTTCATTTGGGGATTTCGTCCATGTGCATTATGTCTGTGGGGATATTAGCTAGATGGATTTAAATGTTTGGGGATTTAAGGTCGATGGGGATTTATTTTTTTGGGGATTCCGTACGACTCCCTATAATACAAGGTGTTTGTTATTAAGCATTCAATCCTTGGAATTACGCCGTACATATTTCGCTTTAATTAATTGTAAAATCAATTGCCCTCATTTGCTTCCGTTAGTTAGTTTTCATGTTCCAAGTCGTGGTAATCGGAACCAATGAACCCTTAACCCTTAAAAAGGTTTTGATTTAGTCTTAATAACGGTGGTTAGTATTTATTTCTTTATATTTTTCATATGTTATTAATTATTTGTATGTAATCTATAAGAGCTGTGTCTCTGCGTGATGAATAATAAATAAATAAACACAATACTTCCAATTGTTGTCTAACCTACCCCATTTAGACCCGTTCAGTATATCAGTTTTATTTTATTTTTAATTCACTCGAAAACAGAGAGAATACAATTCAATTTAACATGTTTATGAAGGTAGCATAATGTATAGTTAAATTAATTGAAATAAAACTGCGTTTCAATTTTTTTGACAAAAAACTTTTATAGGATATGAGTAAATGATTTTCATGTTTTTATTTTCTTTGTGAAAATTTCTAACTTGTATGTTATGGCTGAACCAATATTTTTCCAAGAAATTCTTATTCAATAAAGGACACACTGTCAAGTTCAATTTATGATTTCCACAGTAGAATTTCACCTTAATTTTGTTTATATTTCTTTTGAAATCTATGATCTGATACTTCTCGCACACCTGTGCTTCAATGATATAATTGTTGTTAATTGCTGAGTAGTTCATTCGCCCCTTTAAAAAAAAATAACTACTGAATTACTAACAAATTTTATTTGTGGCCAAATTTTATTTATTTGTTTAAGAAGCTATAAGCCAATGAAGTTAAAAAGCGAATCCAAAATAATGAATTTATTTACCTTCCCACAGATTTCTGTAAACTTCCGTTGTGTTTCTCACCTTTCAAAATAATTGATACCTAAACAACTTTTAAAAAACAACATTCGTTTCTTATTGGAAATTTAATTCAAAAGAAAACAGCACCATGTTTCTGTCATACAGTTCCACATGCCTTCACTTCAGTTTATGTACATATCTATGCTCCCACGATATACATAAATTATATATACAATACCTCAACATTTATGTATTTACTTTGGCAAACTTTATGCTGTACGGTTTGCACTTATTTATAAGTCCATTAGTTTTTTTTTTTGTTTTAATTGAAATTGAACTTTTAATTCCCTGTTGATGTCATGAACATCTTTGATTCAGAAAAGATTATTGAGAGTCTGTTTTTAGCTTTTAACAATTACAATTAATTAATCAATTAATCAATTACACAAAATATCGCGGTAATGAAGAAGCTTAAGAAATTATAAAGTGAACAGATATTTTGTAGCATTGACTAACATATTTTCAGTATTGCACTTAAGATTTAAAATTTCAAAAGAAAACTCGAAAGGAATGAATTTATAAATTTTGTAATAATTGATTCAATCATTTTTAGACTAGTGAATTATTATTGTTATGAATAAATTCAAAATGAATGCAGTCATAGTATTTGCCGCCCACTTTATTGTTAGTTTCAGTTTCAGTAAAAAGTAAATGTTTGAACTGAAGCTATTGGCTGTACCTATCTTTTCAAAGGCCGAATCAGGTGGGTATTATTGGGGTCGTCTTCCGGACGATAAAATATAGAGTTGTGTGTGATTTACTTAAATATGTAGGTGACATGAATACCAGCGCAAATATGATCTCAAATTAAGTTTTTTTCGGAATAAGATATGTCATTAATTGATTAAGCCTTGATCAAACCTCACGTAAGTTTTGGAGTAGCCTGTGTTTATTTGGTATTGGTAGAAAGGAAGTGGTTGAAAATTTTCCGGATCCTAATGATCTTAATAAAGGCTTTATAGATAACAACTTATCCATTCCTATTCTCCGTATAAATCCCCTGATGGCATCTTCTCCAGGGATGCTACAGAAAAGCGAAAACCAAATAATACCGCCCCTGAAAAATATATTCCTTAACCGTCTAAAATGGGGATATGTTCCCTTATCATGGCGCGAAGTCAAGGTGGTTTTCATTCCAAAAGCTGGCAAGCACAGATATACAGAAGCAAACGATTTCAGGCCAATCAGTCTGACATCGTTTATTCTTTAAACGTTTGAAAGACTGATAGACCTACATATTCGCGGCACTCTGAAACTGGTTGATTTATCCCCAGCACAACACGCCTAGAAACGGCACTTCACAGCGTCGTTAGCACGATTGAGAAGACAATAAGCGACAAAGAATATACCCTTGCTGCGTTTCTTGATATTGAAGGAGCTTTTAATAACGTGAACAGCGAACAGATCGAATACGCCCTTTCTAAGGTTAGTAGATGGACTATAGAAAGTCTGGCCTGATGGTTAACCTGTCAAAAACAGAATTAATCCTTTTTACAAATAAGAGGAAAATACGGCTTCAGAATACCTTCAATTGAAGGCACCCCGCTGAAGATTTCAGATCATGCAAAGTATCTTGGTGTGATTCTAGATAAGAAATTAAACTGGAGTCTTAACACTAAGGAAAGAGCGAAAAAGGGAATGATTGCATTCTACTCCTGTAACAGAATCTTTGGGAAATCCTGGGGACCGAGCCCAAAAATTATCAGATGGATGTACTTGGCGATAATCAGACCAATACCAATTTATGGTAATTTGGTCTGGTGGAATGCAACTGAAAAAACCACGAACCTCAAAACTCTGACAAAAGTACAGATACTTGCCTGCATTGGAATTACGGGTACCATGAGATCCACATAAACTGCAGGGTTAGAGGGTACAAGAATCCGCAGCATATAGCGCCTTAAGGTTAAGCCAGATTAACACCTGGAAAAACAGTGCAATAGGACATGCTCAAATTCTTCAGAAATATTTGGGTGATAGTATCATTACAGACTATACAGCACCCGAACTTGACTTTTATAAACCATTTCAAACTACCTTTCCAAAAAGAGAAGAATGGCTGAACAACCAACTTTACGCCAGTGAATCAGCAATAGCAATCTATACTGATGGCTCCAAAATGGACACAGGTGTTGGTGCAGGCTTTTTCTCAAAACCTCTTGAGCTAAACAACTCACATAGGCTCCCAGATTATAGCAGTGTCATCCAAGCGGAGGTCCTGGCAGTGACAACAGCTGCTAGACAGGTATCAATGATGGCAATACCACGGGCTGATATCACCTTTTACATTGATAGCAATAAAAGCGATTTCTGCCACTGTGATAAAGTCGAAGCTTGTCTCTTGCTGTCGCGAAGAGCTTAAGGTTCTTGGCACGCAGCACAATATTAGACTCTGCTGGGTACCGGGGCACAGCGGCATGCCAGGTAATGAAAATGCCGATGAGTTGGCAAGACAGGGATCAGCGCTCGACGCTAGTCAAGCAGAGATGGTAAGTATCCCACACTGCAACATTAAACAGAAAATTTCAGATTTAATCCTAAGGAAATCTAATGAAAGGTGGAGTCTACTTCACACCTGTGATACTAATAGGAAAGTATGGCCTTGCTTTAACAAGCAGAGGACCGACAAAATTATGCAACTTAGTAAGAAGTCCCTTCGCTCTCTTAGGAGCATAATCGCCGGACATAATTTATTAAAATATCATACATTTAAAATGAAACTAAGTACAGATGACCTATGTAGAGGATGTCGTGATGAAGAGGTGCATGAAGACACATCACACTTTCTGTCATTGCCCTTCACTATGCGACCAGAGAAGGAAAGGGCTTGGTAGTTACTTATTTGATAATCTAGAAGACCTTTCCAATATTTCAGGAATTCACATATTGAACTTCGTCAGTGCCTCAAAATGGCTTGACTGATTAACAGAATACATAGGTTTTTATCAGAAAAGAGTGATTACACTCACGGGTAACAGAATGGATCTACATTGATCTAAGTGTGACGATAGCAACATCAATTGTCAGCCCAATAACCTAACCCAACCTATCCTAACCTAGATAACAACTTACAGTTATCTAGCTTTATAACTAACAACTCAGCCATTTATGAACCTCTTTCTGAATTTGAATTCTAAGTCGTTTCTGATAATGCATTGGTCATGTATGTATATTCTTTC
Source organism: Chrysotoxum bicinctum (assembly GCA_911387755.1). NCBI lineage: Eukaryota > Metazoa > Arthropoda > Insecta > Diptera > Syrphidae > Chrysotoxum > Chrysotoxum bicinctum. The sequence continues at coordinate 51,452,018 of OU426987.1, forward strand.
TCTTAGATCCAACTCAGTGGGTGAAGATGGAGTTCCAATACGTTTCATAAAAATGATATTACCACAAATTATACCCACCTTTACTCATATAGTAACTTTTTGTATCATAATCTCTTCTTTTCCAAAATATTGGAAGTGTGCAAAGGTAATTCTTGTGCCTATGAAAAACAATCCTTCAATTATTGCATCAGATTTTCGGCCTATAAGTATACTGCCTTGCCTTAGGCAAAGTTTTGTCAAACCAGATTTCAAACCACATCCGGTGCAGTTAGGATTTCGAGGAGTCCACAGCTGCTCCACGGCTATAGTTAAGGACCTTAAATATATTTAAATTGAGTTTGACCAATACATGTTAACGCTTCTCTGTTAGCTGGATCTTACAAAAGCATTTGACCTAGTTAATCCCAGTATTCTGTTCAAGAAACTAAGACTTTACTTTGGCTTCAGTGACAGATCGGTTCGTCTTATACAAGATTATTTAAGTCTTCGAAATCAAAAGATTAAAGGTGGCAATAATTTTTCTTATTCAATCATCTTGCTTGATGGCATCCCACTGGGTTCCATCTTAGGTCTTATTTTGTTCTGCATATTTATAAATGACTTACCAAATGTTTGCAAAAATGTTATGTTACATATCTACGCAGATGATGCTCAAATTTTTTTCTGGAACTTTTAACTCTGGATGAGATTTACAATTGGTCGTAGTGTAATGGCCTTACGCTAAATCCAGCGAAGTCCCAAATTATTGCTATCTCTAGATGGAAATTTGAAACGAGCAATCTACTAATCGGTTGTTCTAGCACAATGTTAAATTGAGTTTTCGAGTACTGTTTTAAGTCTAGGCTTTAAAATAAATCGTTCACTTTCAGCCGTCGACCATATTAACCTCTCTGTTGAACGTATCCATGGATGTGTTCGGAAATTGAATATGTTCTCTTATTTAACACCAGTTGAAACTAAATTGAGAATTAGCAAATCGCAAATCGTTGCTTGTACCACTTAATGAAAAGGAAAAACTCAATTTGCTTGCAGTAGGGGAGAGTGAGTACGAAAGTAACACTTTTTACATATTGTGCCATAAGTTGAAAACTAAAAAACAAAAACAAAATGAAACAAAGTCTACATTAATAAGTTGATATTTAACTACCATAAAATACTTATGTGTTTTCCAACTTTCTCCTTTCTCCGAGTGTAAGTCAAAGTCAAATGTTACAACCGTCCTTTCGGGTGTATCGGTTGTAACACGATAAAGGACGGTTGTAACACCTTATAAATGTAAGAAGAAAAAAAAATATTGGTTTAACTTCATATTTAATTTAAAGTCAATTGCATATACAAACATATATCCATATATTATTTAAAAGAAAAAAGTAAATACCATTAGAATGGTACTTTAATCAGCATCAAAAACCTACTTCGTAATCATCTCTAAAAACCCTATTATGGTAAACAGCATCGCCAGAGGAGTCTTGATTTTGTTTTTCGAACAAAATGACTAAAAGTGACGTGACAGATTTTGTAAGCTTTTGAAACATCTCTAACTGATTTGTCACTTTTAAAAACTTTTTCCGCTGCCTTTACGAAGATATATTTTGACATTAGAACTCGAGAAGTTTTCCTCGTTCTTTGTCGGGGCATTTTCCGCTGCCTTAAGTGAAACTGTTGTCTATTGTTTTTATGCAATCAAAAACAGAGTGACTATGGGAATCAATTAAAGATTAAAACAGGAACAGACACCTTAATATTTTGCATGTGGACGATTGTAACATGTTACAAAAAATGTTACAACCGTCCACCACTTATTTTTTTATATGAAAAATTAAATTAAAAAGAAACTATAATGCAAATCAGAAAATCATGTTCTCTATTGCATTAAAAACAAAATGAACTTTGATTAAGGTGCTTTCACTTAATTTATAATTTATTCTTTCAAGAAATATGAAACAAAACTCACCAAAGAAAAAAAAAAAGATTGTGTGTACTGACGTACGCGCGGTTGAAGTAAAACTTCTTTTTCCTCAAGCAAAGCTTCTGTAAGATTATAACCTACGAACAAACATTTTGTATTCTAAAAACATGTCGCTGTCTTTGACGGATAACGTGACGTTTTGACATGTCACTGACAGCTGCATAGAAATTTGTTTACCCCCAACGCCGAAAAAGAAGTTTTACTTCAAAAAAACATCAAAAAGATATGTTTGTTTGTTTTTTTTTTAAAAAGGATAGTGGTTTCTGCTTGTTAAATTGGTCGACCACATAATTCACAAACATTTTGTATTTTTAAAACATGTCGCTGTCTTTGACTGATAACGTGACGGTGTGACATGTCACTGACAGCTGCATAGAGAATTTTTTACCACCAACGCTGGAAAAAAAGTTTTACTTCAAAAAATTGAATGTGCGCGCCTAGCCTTAAATGAAACCGAGAAGAAAAGTACAAAACTCCCATGCCACTTGACAAGCAAGTTGCCGCGCTTTGTTTGTATTACCCTAGGGCTGCACGTGCAAGTATTGGCAAGCATGTTGTAATCTTGTAATGTATACAAGCATTTGTTATTAATCCGTACAAACCCGAGCAACTTAGTAGTCACCTGGCATTAATTCAGTATCCAGGCAACTTGGAAAGCAAGTACACTGACAGCGGCACTCTTGTAAAATTAATTATTAAAGTATTTGATTGATTAGTCGGGTGACGTTCAAATTTATAAATACCAAAACAAATGTCGGTGGCGTGTGCGATTAAGCGAATAAATATTATTAAAAAGTATAATTTCAAAACTTTCAGGCAACCTGATGGTCATATGGCATGCCATCTATGACAGCAAGAATAGAAATGGTAGTGGATATACCCAACTTTTTGGCCAGTACTTTGTATGCGAGGGTTAGGTGTTGGTAAAATTTATTTGGATTGCAATATGCTTGTCAATAATTATTCGGTTGCATAGCCATTGCGCGTCTGAACCTATAGTTTTATGTTTATCTTTGAATGCAGCCATTTGAAATATGTAAATTCTAAATCGTATTCAACTTCATGTTTTACTTTGCACATGCTAAAAACATGTCGCTGTCTTTGACGGATGGTGTGACGGTTTGACATGTCACCGACAGCTGCATAGAAAATTTTTTACCCCCAACGCCGGAAAAGAAGTTTTACTTCAAAAAATCGTTTGTCATTGAATTTCACGTTTTAAATTTTATTTGGCACAGCTCAGTGTTTTGACATTTGGTTTTTTGTGGGTTCATTCAGGACTTAATTGTGAAGAAATCTGCATTTAAAAATGAATGCATACAGCTCAATTTTTTCGTAAAAATTGAATGTTAAAACCGACCCACTGTTACTTTCGTACTCACTCTCCCCTACAGTTTGCTGCCAGATAGTGTCATTACTCCTAATGTAATTGAGGAGCGTAAATGGTTCTATGGGATAAATCTTCTTTCGCACTCGTACAGTTGTAAGAGTACTGAAAGATTTCGATATACATATATGTGGGCCATCTAGTGTTCTCTTTTTAAATCAAAGGTTATTTTGACACTGATCGCTGTTTCCTGCTCGAAACCTTGACAAAGTCAGTATTATACCTCCGCGGAACGAAACGAGTCGCTTTACGCTTGAACAACATTGAAAAATATTGAAAATTTATTTCCAAAGAGGGTGCTGTACCCCAAACAGTGAGTTTTTTGAAAAGAAGTTTTGGCCAAAATTAAGTACCTACCGCGCCTACTTTATGCAAGTTTGTGCAAAAAGTTCGTGAGACTGGTATATTAGTGAATAACACTTATGGTCCCTGTCGTCGTACGCATAAAACGAAAATGTTGCTTCTGTAGCCAAGAGTGTGAGGCTCTCACGAATATCAACTCGCCATCCATTCCACTCAACAACTCAACATTTCACGCACTAGCTTGAGGAGAATTCTGCACAAAGATCTCGAATTATTTGCTTACAAGGTCTCAGCAATTGAAGGCGCACCGCCATCCACTTCGTTATTGCTTTTGAGTTTGGGCCTTAAAGCAGCTCAAATTGGACAATTGTTTTGGCCGAAAAATTATCTTTTCTGACGGGGCACATTATCTCGGCGGCTACGTTAACAAACAAAATTGCCGCATCTGGGGCTCGGAAAACCCGCACGTTATTGTCCGGAAGCCAATGCATCCACAGAGAGTGATGTGTTTGGTGCCGATTGTGGAATGACACAAGTAGCACAAAATGGTATAATTTCGGTATCACATTTCTTAATTCATACTTTATTCCTTCTTTATTAGGTATGTAAATTTATGCCTACTTAATTCCATCTTAATATGATCTTTATTAGGTATTGTTTTAAAGAACTTAACTTGGTGTGTTAACTTCTACTTAAAGCATTCTTAAATACTTCTAAAATGGGAATTTCTTAAATCGGTTTTTTTTGTTACTTAATTCCTTCTTTAATCCTTCTAAAAACATTCCTTTTTTATTTTGGTATTAAATCGGTATTTTTCAGATTTTTTATTACGTATTTAAGTCTTCTGAAACAGTATGATTTATAACGCCGTTTTCGTACTTTTAGTTTTAGATGGAAAGCAAAATGTGTAAACCGAATTTATTAAATCTTTAATAAAAAGAGATTGTTTCATTATTACAGACAAACAACAATTAAAATAGCATTTATTTAAAATGTGACTTTTTTGATGACATCCGTTTATGTAACTGACAAAATGTCCATACTTAATTCATACTTTATTCCTTCTTTATTGGGTTGGTGTGCTAATTTATGGCTACTTAATTCCGTCTTAATTTCGTCTTTTTTAAGTATTGCTTTACAGAACTTAACATGGTGTGTTTACTTCTACTTAAAGCATTCTTAAATACTTCTTAAATTGGCATTTCTTAAATCGGTTTTTTTGTTACTTAATTCCTTCTTTAATCCTTCTTAAAACATTCCTTTTTTATTTTGGTATTAAATCGGTATTTTTCAAATTCTTTAATACGTATTTAAGTCTTCTTAAAGAGTATAATATTAAAAACACGAGAGAGTTATTTGAGTAGCACTTTGAGACAAGATATTTTAAGTGGCACAATAGGTAGAGCACAAGCACGGCAAGCGAGAGGACTCGGGTTCGAATCTCAGTGGAAGCACAGAGGTAAATTAAAAACTAACTTTTAAAATTCTTTCATTCCAGCAAAAATTCACATAAAGACTAGAATATAATAAACAATAATAAAAAAAACAAACAGATAATAAAAAAAATTTATTTTTATTGTTTCTAATAATTTTTTTAAGAATTTCCGTAGCTCTTTAAGAAGGAGTTAAGAAGTATTTAAGAAGATGTAAGGAACAATTTAAGAAGGAGTAATGAAGTATTTAAGAAGAATGATATCCCGATTTAAGACCATTTTAAGACTCAATTTATCTTCTTATTTCCTTATATCGGACCGCCCACTTGCGCCTTTTCTCTACTTAATAGGAACTTAAATCCGTCTTATAGAAGATGTCAGATACCGATTTAGAATTCTTAAAGACTTCGTTAAGTAATTCTGTGCTACTTGTGGATGGCATCATTGGACCATTTTTCTTCGAAAATGCGGCTGGGAACAACGTGTTGATCAACGGTGGGCGTTACAGAGCCTTGTTAACCGAATTTTTGTTTTACTTAAATTGAAGACATGTATTTAGACGACCTCTGGTTCATGCAAGATGGTGCGCCATGCCACAATTGATCTTTTGCGCACCGAATTCGCAAATCGTGTTGGCGATGTAAATTGGCCGCCTCGGAGCTGCGATTTGACCCATTTGGATTTTTTTTGTGTGGACCAATGTTTTGCCAACAATCATGTACTTACATAAAGCCAATATCATCCAAGTAATCCGAGAGCTATAGCCATCAAAAAGATCTTGGAAAATTGGAGTGACAGAATGCGCTACTCCGAAGCCAGCCGAGGCAGCTACTTGAACGACGCACGTTGCATTCCATAATTAATGGGAATGCTTGCTCTTACTATTAAAGCCATAATACATGAACAAATTTTTTGTTTGTTCATTTAAATGCATTTTTAAAAAGAAACTTGTATTTTGCTCACCCTCTACATAAATCAGCTGGTTCTGAAGTTCTAAAGAATTTTTCTTCCACGCTGAAAAAATCATTAAATAAGATTTCCATCTACTCTACTGGATTAGTTCTGAGTGGATGGATGTGTGCCACAGGGTTCCGTTTTGTCTCCGACTCTCTTTCTCGTATTCATCGATGATATCTTGTCTGAAACTTTTAATCCATTAAATCCTTTTACTGATTACAGTGCTCTCAGCTTTTCATATTTGTTTTCAGACGCAGTTCTGGATAAACTAGAATGGCAGCTTACGATAAGCGTATTAAATTCTGAATTCAATAGCATTTTCAAATGGGAACCATAAACCGCGTAGAATCTTATGCTTCAAAAACTCAACGCTGTCTTCTGTCGTTAAAGTGCAACCCACTTCCCATGACGCTAGCCATGAGCAGCACCTGCATTGAGGTAACCGAACAGCTCTCAGTTCTCGGTAATGTGTGGAATGGCCACATATTTGACGTCACCAAAAACGCAGTTAAGTGCTTGATTTTTCGTCGACGTTGCAAGGAATTTTGTACTCCTTCTGATCTGGCTGTAATCTATATGTAATTATATGTAATCTAAAATGGTTATAATCCTCCAAAGCTCGAGAACAATTCCCATATTTGGGCAAAGGTCAAAGTTAGCATACATACTTGTGTTTCAAACAATTTTAATATACATATGTATGTATATGTATGTACTGTACATAGTATATATTAACCAAGTATCAAGAACTTTGAACATTCATCGGAAATAAATGAAATCCAAACGGAAAAAATAATTGAAAATGTACCTGCGGCAACACGGGTGGTTAAGACCTCATATCATTTTGAATTGCAGCCCAGGATATAATAATTTTGTACACATATTTTCTTTTACAAACAAAATTCTGCGAAAATAAATACAAAATTTAAATGAAAACAAACAACAAAATATTGTTAATGAAAACCTTTAAAATTGCAAATAAAATAAAAAGAATTTTTAATTGCCTCTGACTTTGAACGCCCTCGCATCCGGGCGGGGGTTACAAATGTAGTTCAGGTAATTAAGGGTTTTGCTTTCAGATGGATATTTTTTTTTGCAGTTTTATGAGATAGGTATGTATTTATTCCAGCCAAAATTTATTTCATTCTTCACTTCACAGACACTAACAAGTAGGTACATTTTCTCTTCGGCATAACATAAAAGAAATAATCCATCTGAATTGTGATTGAAGATATTTCATTCGACAGTATCTATCATCGTTTGTCAGATAAATGTGTTCAGATACGATGATACGATTTAGATCTTTGATGCCAAAAATAAAAAGAGAATGCAAGTGATTTGATGGAACAAGATTTTTGTGATAGGAATTCTTGAAACTGATTCACATGGAGGCATGTACGTATAGTTCACGTCCCGTTAAGTATTCAGGTATCCCAATGGTTTATTGTGTAACGAAGCATATGAGACCAGGGTGGAATGAGGGTAGATTCGTTGATGGAATTCGTGTCTGATGGCGTGGTATTGTGGCTTATTAGAAGAAGAAAAAGATGTGCTTGCTATCTTAAAAAAAAAAACAAAAAAACAAAAAAGAAACTAAAAAACAACCACATCAGCTTGATATTGTTTATCCCTGCTCCTAAGACCTTAAATGGATTTTTGTATGTATTTTTGCAAAGTTTCAATGTTTATCTCGAAAACTTTAGAAGTACATACTCGGGAAAATTGAGATGCGAGTATAGATAAACTCTTTTAAGACTTACGAAATTACAAGGCAGGTTGAAATAAGTTTTTATTACGAGAGGGTGTATTTATTTGAAAGAAGGACGAGTTGCTTACCTTTTCATTTTACCAAATTGACAACCCTTTGCGTTTGAAATATTTATTCATTAGTGACTTGATTTGTACCATTTTTCTGTAAGAGTTAACTTAATTTATAAAGGTATTCAAATGTATTACGAGGAATGCTTTTAGAGATGTGGATCAAAGAAATAAGGTTTGATTTTTGACACGTTATATTTTTTTTCAAATTCTATTTTAATCAATAGAATTTAAATTTTGTTAGCTAACTAGCCTGCCCACCTCAGATTCATATGGATAGTTGAATCTTAGCTGTAACAACAGGACATACTACATATTACCAAATATTGTAGAACAAGAATTTCCTAATGAAAACTGGTAGATGTTAAAATTAAATAATAAAAATAAATAGTCAAATTTCAAAAAACATTGTACACTATTTGAAAGGTTTATTATTGAAATTTATCTGTGGAATATCACATTTTTCAAATAGTTACCGCGGCCTACATTAAGTCTAATCTTCGACGACTATGGCGATGAGTCCATGGTCGGTCGTTTGCGGGTTAAACTCGCCTATTCTGGTTGGCAGTTCTGATATAGATATGCCCTTATATTACTCATTGTGAATGTCCATTAGAACATCAGCACTGCGACGGAAAAACAAATTGGTTATCTTCGCTTCAGAGTTTGGCATCAAGCTCTTTTTTCAAAAATGAGTGCATTTGGTATTGATGAATCTCTGCTTCGTTGGATTAGAAATTACAATTTCGATAGCTCAATACAAGTTGAATATGACGGTTTTAAGTCTGATGTTCATAAAATAAATGCTGGTGTCCCAAAGGTCTCTGTTTTATCTCCGACTCACTTTATGATATTCATCAATGATCTCTTGTCTGAAACTTTTAATCCATTAAATTGTTTTGCTGATGACCTGTCAGCTTCTCATATTCGTTTCCAGCTTCACGTCCTTGTCTTTACGATGTGGATTTAGAACAGCAGCATATGAAAAGCTCATTACATTCTGATCTTGATACCATTATCAAATGGGGAACCATAAGCCGCATAGAATTTAATGCTTCAAAAACTCAACACAACGCTTTCTTTTGTCGTTAAGGAGAAGCGCACCTCCCATGCCCCAATTTTTTTTTTAATTTTTTTTAAATTTTTTTTTATTGAACATACTATTTACAATTTGGCTTACAACTAATAAGATACTACATATTTATGAAAATTTAAATTTCTTGGCTCTTACTGTACTATATACAGTGACTTAAGTTTAATGATTCTTATATAAAATTTACATGACGACAAAAATTAATTTAAGGTCGGTTGACTGTATTGTCCTCAGGGTGTTCATTCCCGGTTATCCTTGGTAATTTTTGTGGGTTGTGGGCAGGAATGGCATTTTAGCCGCGGTGGTAGGCTGACAAAATGTCAGCGTAGAACAAGACTACTTCCTCGTTGTCCATGATAACGTTGTCATCCAGAGTTTCCATTACACTGAGGTACCTCGGTTCGGCATGTCGTTGTTCTGTGGTCATCCTTCTCATAAGCTGATTCGGGTGGTCGATGAATAAACTAGATATTTGTCCAGTGGGATTAAATTCGCTTCTGTGTAGAGATGCTCGATCCTGTAGTGGTTCTGTCCCTGATGGTCGAAGCAGAGTCATGTGCAGATCCTCAGTATCATCCTTTCGAATAGTTGAAGTTCCTTCATAGCTGTCTTCGAGATGGAAAACCAGAATGGGAAAGAATGGCTGATTACTGGTCGCAGGAGCTGCTTGTAGCTTAATATCTTTGTCGGTTGGCTAAGACCTGATCTTCTTCTCAGCAATGGGTGCAAACGGCTGAAGGCCCAGCTGACCTTTTTCAGAACATTTCTTGAGTGCAGGTTAAACCTTAGCAACTCATTGAAGTGCACTCCCAGGTACTTGACATTTGGCTTTGCCACTATGGAGGATCCGTCAGCGAGTCTCAGAACCAGGTTTCTGCAAATTGTTGCGGTGCGAATGCCTCTACCAGTTGAAGGTCTTCTGAAGCAGACAAGTTCCGATTTGGAAGTGTTGATTCGGATGCCCCATTTCTAATAGGATTGGAAGAGTCTGTTAATGTGGGTTTCTACTTTTCGGACAGCGTTTAGTGGTGACATTGATGTGGCGTAGGTGAGCGAGTCATCAACATACAGAAGGTTCTCACATCCAATTGGGTGAAGGTTGGTCGGAAGTCATCAAGTTATAGAGGAAGGGGCCTAGTTTTGAGTCTTGGGCGACTCCAGCGCTGTTGGTCTTCATGTTTGACTTGCAGCTATCTACTTGAACGAAAAATTTCCTGAAATATAGGAAAGAAAAGAGAATGTTTATTAATGACGGAGGTACTTGCATAAGATGAAGTTTGTGGATTAGGCCGTCTATCCACACGCTATCGAATGCTTTCTCGACATCCAGAAAGCATCCAACGGTGACACGATTACTGTTGAGGGCTGTGGTGATATCGTGTTGGAATTTTACGAGTGGATGCAAGGTTGAGTGTTTTTCTCGAAAGCCGAATTGCATGTCAAGGATGAATGAATTTTCACAGCAGAATTTCTTCAGTCTTCGTAAGATTAATTCTTCCAGTAATTTGCTGATGTTGTTGAGAAGTGATATTGGCCTTGTCATCGATTCCTTGACGACACGAACTTCAAGGCTTTTCCAAGTTAAAAAGAGTGTTTCGTTTATTGAAAACTCAGTTCGTCTTCCAATGTGAAAAACTTTAAAAAACTTTATTGAAAGTAAAGTTAATAAATATATATAAAATAATGATTTTGATTTTGTACTTACTCTTGGTCTGCCGTGGCTGCTGCTCGTGGTTTGCTTTAAAATATAAGTCAAGTAAAGCCGTTTCAGAATCGTGAAACGACTTGTTCAAAATTCTAAACATAAAAATGTTCTGAACATTCTAGAACAATGAATGCATCCAAACCAAATTATAACGAACAGCATTCACGGAGACCGAAGAATGAGTTTACACAGGCGTTGGTAACAATGAGTTTACACAGGCGTTGGTAACAGGCCTGTAGTTGGAAACAAAGTTGGAAGCACCTTTCTTCGGAATTGGCACAATCTTTGCTGTTTTCCACTTCTGGGGGAAGTAACAGTTGTTGATGCAGTTGTTTAAAATGATTGTGAGGAAAATCATTACCGCATGTGGCAGCCTTTTCAGGATGTAGTAGGAGACACCATCTGGTCCAGCAGACTTTTTTGGTTTAGAATTGCCGATGATTTCTATACAACCTCCTCTAGATTACATAAATGTGGACTGTCGGTGGGATCATTTGCTGGATTGATAATATTAAAATTTATTTTATCCGGATTTGGTTGCAGTGTTTGTTGAACTGTTGCCTCAACTTCTTGTAAGAAAGTTGGGTCAGTAGGTGGGCTCGGTGTGAAGTTTCCTTCGAAGTAGTCGGCGAACGCTTCCACCTTGTGTTGGGCCGAGGTAGCTTCAGTATCATTGCTGATGATGGTTTCCGGTATTTGTGGCTGTTTTCCAATGATCCTATTGATGTTTTTGAAAGCATCTGGTCCTGGCTTGATTGCTTGTAATCTTTTCTGGTATTGGATATTATTGTGGTATTGAATGGAGTTCCGGAACATGATGTTGACTTGCTGTAGCTCATTCCAAACTATCTGGTAGTTTCTGTTGGTTGTATTCAGTTCACTTTGATGGATCCGCTCGAAACGTTTTCTTAGACGTTGTACTCGGGAAGTTGCTGGTACCTATCTTTTGACGTTTTAGATTGTTTTTACTTGTCCAGGGCATCAGATGTTCAAAGTTGACAATTGCTGCATCGATTTCGATATCCAGAAGATTCCTGTCTGAAGGTGGGAGAGTTGAGCTGTCTTCGATGTCTCTGTGAAGTCTATCAATATCCAGCCGTCTGAAATTAATGAAATTCTCAGGAGCTTTTGTTGTAAGTAGTATGGGTTGGTTGAGGTTAATCGAGAGTTGAACAGCTTCATGTTCCTAGTCACTATGCAATACTGTACAGACATAATTCCGGATTTCCGGAAGAGTGTGCACCAGGTTCGAGGAAGCCAGGAAGAAGTCCAGCGTTGATGGTGTTCTGGGAAAGGTGGGTTTGTGTTGTGAAACAACCACTAACGAGTGCTGGTCGTTGTTGGCGTCCAGCCAGTCAACAATAATCGCCTTGCCCTCAGGTGAAATCGTGGTATCCAGCAACTACTGCCTGACATTGAAATCGCCGCCGATGAGTCCATATGTGCTTCTCTCGAGGACACCGTTGAGAATTTGGAGGTCATTGTGAATATTTCTCATGCTGGATTGACACTTGAAATAGACACTGATGATGATAAGGGTTTCATCTCTTCAAAGTTTAATGGTGACGGCAGTGGCTTCGCTGGTTCTAAGACCTGTGATAATGGTTTCGGCGGTGTTGGGGCAAATCTTCTTTTTTACGTAGATTGCCATCCCTCTACGGCCCTCATCTTTATCATTTCGGAAGGTTTTGAAGCCGGCCATGTCGATGTTGTTGCATCTGGTGACGTTGGTCTCACTGATGAAAGCGATGTCCGGGTTGTTGTTTTTCATCCATAAATTAAATGTTGTTCTCTTCTCAAGGCTGTACAATGAATTGACATTGTACGTCAAAATCCCATACCCCAAATCATCAGTGGCACTTGCATTGAGGAAACCGAACAGCTCTTAGTTCTTGTTATGTGCAATGTGCATCACAGACCACCTTGTGTGGAATGACAACTTTTATTCGACCTGGAAGCTAAGTGTCCTCGATTTTCTATTTTGAGAAGCTCGCTGATAGAGTGGTGTGGTGCTTTAAATTCAATTTATTTTAAGTCGTGTGAAGGTAACCTTATTCAAATAAACTTTTTTTGCAGCGGCTAAGAATGAATGCAGTGCAGTTCTTATAATGAATAATACTTACTGTTATACTTACTGTTATACTTACTGTTTACTGTTAATTTTTAGGAGGTTGCTATACTCTTTCTCATTCATTAGAAATATTTTCCCTTCAATTATGTCTTAGGGATTTCATTGTTTTATCGCCGTTTTATGTAGTACTGGAATGAAATAGTCTAGTGCATTTCTACCCTCAAATAATTCCGCCTCGATACCAGCCTAAATATAAATGACTATAAGTTTACCCTTGACTCCAACTTCGGACTTACCGTCTTCTTTTTCTAGCCGCACTACTCGAAAGTGGAACAATTTGCCCTACTCGATTTTTAAATAATCTTATTGTGATGCAGAAACTTTCAAGATCAATGTGTATGCAGCTTCTCCTATTAAAGCCTGTCCTCTTTACCTTAAATCTTGCCTTAAATTACAAGGGTAGTCATAATCCCTTGAGTGTGCAAATTAGAAAATAGTTGTGGCTCCTTTTTGTTACTTGTAACTTTTTGTATATGCAGTTACATATAGTTTTCTTTTTGACAAATCTTTCTGAACACCATCTACCTTTTGGCTAAGAGAGGATTTTGGCTTAGGAGAGGTTTCCCATCATTCAGCCTGCGTTCTAAAACCTGTTGTATTACAATTGGTCACATTTTACCAAATCTATTGCATTCAAATAAATGTGAGAAAAATATTTTAATTTAAAGCATTTAAGGATACAAATCTCTGACCACACTCTCCCGCAGAAGTACATGCAAGGAAAGTTTCTCTAACTAATTAATGTCTCTTCTAATGAGGTTTTATGTATTTTATTTTAAGGTTGTATCCTCAATTTGCCCATTTTCTTTTATTTAATTTTAAAGCCCCAACTTTAACAAAAGTCACAAGAAAAAAAAACAAAAATCGGGAACAAAACTTGTTTAGAGTTAAGGTATGAGTTACATCCACGAGCCAAATAATAACATTATTTGTTTTTTCATGACAAATTCCATCCGAACAAACAGACCAATTAAACAACCCACATCCGAACCAATCAAACCTTACATTGATGGTTGGTTTGGTTTCCCATCAAAAGGTATAGTTACTGCTAACTAACATGACAAATGTATAAGCTATGCAGATCATCCATTTTGTAATTCCAACGAGAAGGAAAACAAACGTAACACACATACATAAATATTCCAACTCATTTTAATTTTCTGAAAACTTATCCATCAACTGACCTCAGCTACCCCCTGCACAGTTAGCCAAATAAAATCATCCATCTGAACACATCAAACTTCATCATCCTTTTAGAGTTGGCTAATTAAGGCCATTATTTGGCCTTCCGACAAACATCACGAGTCGAGTTGGTAACATAAGACCCATCTAATGACGATTCCAAATAAATGGACGAACAATGAGTGAATGAAACCAAGCAGGCTCCCTAACAGGATTACCATCAATTTTGTTAAATATCATTAGAAAAAAATTTGCATTTAATGGAGATAATAGAATTTTTTTATATCACAATCTGTATTGGTTTCGTGTGAGCCAAGTTTTTGAAGGTTATACATTTTGTATTATCAAATTTATCATAACGATTGTCATATCGCCACGTGTTGCTCTTAGGGAAATCTATCGTTCAAAGCTGATCAAAAAAATTCTATACAACTAGATGACACGAATTGGGTCTTGTGGTTCAATGCTTTGATGTGGCCAAGGCGTGCCGTATTAGGTTATGGGTACTTAAGCATTGTTACAGGAAAGGCTTAAGAGGTAAAAGGTTTTCCATTAAGCGTTTTCTTATCTTTAAATTTGAATTGTACACATTTTAAGTGAGATGTCATGATTATTTTCATTTATTTAGAAGGTCCATGAATACGTGCGTATACGAAACGTTCAAGTTTTTATAACTCTGGTGCATAAATCAGTCCGAAACCGAATATGAGCAATGACATTTATTATGTTGGCTTTTAGGTCAGAGGTGATTTACTGATATGGATATGTGACTGAAGAACATCCGTCAAGAAGAAATTTAATGGGGCAAAATCGCACGATGTCGGTAGCCAATTCAAATCGCCTCAACGTGAGATACAGTGACGAGCAAAAATGGTCAAATGTTTTCGCTTACTTGAAAAATTGATTTAAAGTAAGAGTTATTAATAGAATTAAAATCTTTTTTTATTTTTTTCATTTTGTTTATTTAACTAACAGCCCGATTCTGTCGTGCTGATAAATTCAACATAGCTGATAAATTACCAAGTTCCTTATAACTATCAGCTTTTCGTATTCTATGCCTTAAAAAAAAGCTCTTTTACTGACAAATTTATCAGCTGTGTAAAAGGTACTGACAATTGTATTTGTTTATATTTTGAGGGCGTAAAATATACGATATACAAAACATAAAATAATAATAAATATAAATAATAATAATAACAATAATAATAATAATAATAAAATAAACAATAATAAAAAAATTTATTAAAATGGAAGAAGAGTTGTTGTTATTATTGTTATTGAGTGACGATGAAGCAGAGATTGACGAAAAAAAAGAGAGAAGAGTGCAACTGAAAGCATTGAGAGATGCCAGCGATCCCTTCAGTTTGCCGGAAAGGGAATTTATAAAAAACTTCCGCCTGAGCCGGGCGTTTTGCCGTCAGTTCATTAATGATTTGTTGCCCTATGATGATCAGAAAACATCGTTGCCGTTCGTAACACGGGTGCTGGCTGTGTTATACTTTTTTGGCCATGGATCGTACCAAAAATGCATTGGGAATAGCAGCAATGTGCCTATGAGCCAGCCTTCGATTTCCCGCTGTCTACATGCGATCACGAAGATCATTTTAAAAGTCAAAGGCCGTGAAGTAAACTTTCCTCAAACAACAGAGGAACAAAATGTGACGAAGATTGGGTAAGTGATTAATAGGTTATTTGAATATAAATAAAGTAATAATAAATATTTTCTTTTGATTTTAGATTTCACAGGAAGTTTGGGATCAAGGGCGTTATAGGTGCAATTGATTGCACTCATATAGCAATAATTTCTCCTTTTTCAACGGATCTAAATAGACATTTGAATAACTATATGAACCGTAAGGGTTTTTATAGCATCAATGTGGAAGCAGTAAGAATTTGTATAGATATTATAAAATCACATTTGTCTTAAAAACTTTATTTCATTAAGGTCTGTGACGCAAACTTAACATTTTCGCATGTTAACGCCAAATTTCCTAATGCAACCCATGACTCCGGCATCTGGACCACTTCGTCAGTCAGGGAATGTCTAATTCGAACGCACAGTACTCAGCGTGAGTCCTGGCTATTAGGGGATCAGGGATATCCACTGGAGCCCTGGTTATTTACACCAATAGCGGTGCCTACTACACCGAAAGAAAAAAAGTATAATGCGATGCATATCAGTGCCCGAAACTGTATTGAGCGAGCGTTTGGAGTGCTTAAATCCAGATTTCGCTGCTTAAGCAAACACCGTGTGCTGCATTATTCGCATGAAACTGCCGCAGATATCATTTATTGCTGCGTAATATTGCACAATATGTTGCGGAAGTCTGATGCTATTGACGAGTTGCCTGACGAAACTGGTGAAATTGAAAACATGGAGGACGATGGTGTAAGAACAGCTCACGGATCCGAATTCACGAGAGAAGGTGAACGTTTACGCCGGCGATATATAGATTCCCTTATTTAAAAATGTAAAAACAATTTGAAAAAATAATAAAAAAAAAAGTAATAATGAAACCACAACTGCAATTTTTATATTATTTATATATTATTTATTATTTAAGGAATTTGAAATGCTTTTTAACACCTCCAAGATTTGCGCGTCTCGTTCATCACGAGTTCTGTCCCTTTCATCCCGGCGTCCCATGCTCTCCAGAATTTCCCGAATAAGGTTATCCTTATTAGGAATAGGTGTAGCAGCGGGGCTCGGAGGAAGAGACGAAGCGCCGGGGCTAGGTGGCATCGATGTACTCTGCGAGTTGGGCGGAAGTGATACCGCTGCGGGGCTGGGTGGCAGAGAAATCGCGCCTGGGCTGGGTGGCAATGACAAAGCCCTACTATGCGCGTGCACAACACCCAAATCGGATATTTCTGCCACACCGTCAACTGCAGGTGCACCAAAAGTCGCAAGCGCTAATTCTTCGAATTCGGACAACGACTTACCGCAAGGGCCACCACCAGTAAGTCGTTGTTCCATTTTCAGTTTTCTTGCACGCGTCCGCAGCTGGTACTTCCACAAACCCAAACTCTAAAATTGTAAATAAGAAAAAAAAATCAAATAGCTATTTGTAGTTTATGTCAATAAGTAGCATCACCTCTTTCCATTTTCCTGCTGTCCGACTTGGACCCCTTTGCGCATTCAATTTTTCAGCAACTTGGCTCCATAAATTACTCACTAATTGCGGGTTATTTGGATTATTTTTGCCGGTCTGCAACTCTGGATGTTCCCGACAAAACTGGACATAACATTGTAGCTGCTCCTGCGTTGCTCTTTCACCTCTTGTTTTTCTAAACCAAAAAAATAATAAAAAAAATTCATAAACAAACAACAGAAACAGCAGAAATTTTCGCGCACTATAGAATACACAAATTCACAGCAAAAACATTACATACAACATATTTTTTGCACTCAACAAAACACAAATATTTTTCCAATTTAAAAAAAAGCATATATATTTGTAAAAAAACTAAAATATTAATAAAATATATAAATTTCACTTACTTTGCTGCTGGTTCCTCCATTGTTTATGTTTTTTTTTCTCTTTATTTTGACACTTCAAATTCACCACCAAGAGAGGTGAATTTAAAAGCTGTTTATAGCTTTTATTCTATCAGGTGTTTTGTAGAATACCTAATAATTTGTCAGCTGACAAGAAAGCTGATAATTTATCATTACCTGATAATTTATCAGCTAAATACAGAATCGGGCTGTAAATTTTGTTATTTATAAAAACTTTTTTAAAAAATAATATATTATACAAAACAAAAAATATTCCATTAGTTTTTAGACTTGTCCAATTATGCACGTTTAAATTCAATGTTTTTTCTTTAGTATTTAGTCCATAAACCTTTATTTTTAATTACTTGGGAGCAACGCTTTGGCATACTCTCACCAAATTATGGAGAAATTGCTCTGGAATATGGCCCCATTCCAGCTCCATTCGTTGCCAAAGCTCCTGAGTGTTTGGTGATTTTTGTGCTGCCCCAACCGTCGCTTCACAATTGACCATAAATTTTCATTTGGATTGAGGTTAGGCCTTTGTGCTGGCCATGTTATCGTCGTAAACTGTTGATTTCTCAGCCATTCCGAGACAATGTTTGACGTGTGTTTCGGATCTCCGTCCTGCTGAAAAGTTATTTCACAATCATTGAAGCCTGTTGATACAGTAGAAGGTGGTAAATTTGTTTTCAAAATGTCCAAATATTTTTCTTTGTTCATGATGCCATCGATTTTCACCAAAGGACCAAAAGAGTTCCACGCGAAACAGTCCTAAGTCATCACCGAACCTCCTCCATGTTACACGGTCTTTTGAACTTGATGTTGTTGAAGTGGTTCTCTAGGACGTGACCAATAAAAAGATCTACCATCCGTTCCTATTCTATTGACATTCGTCTCGTCCGACCAAATGACTTTTTTCCATTGGTCAATGGTCCAATGTTTGTGCGCTTTTTAGCAAAAGTAACCTGGCTTTAATATTTTTCGCTGAAAGCAGAGGCTTCTTCGGTTTCTCTTTAGCGTTTAACCCAATTCTTTTGAGTGCCCGGCATGCATCCATTCACTAACTGGCTTGTCTATGTTCTGAGCTGCCTGCTTAGGTGTTTTGGACCCACAATTTATCAACTCTCTTTCCATTCTTCTAGCTTCCAAATCAGAAAGTAGTCATTTCCGTCCTTTTTTCATTTGAAGTCGGCGCACAAGGTTTGTCTCAATAATTGTTTGTCAAATAATTCTATTGCTATATGGTTATTTAAGTGAGTTCGCCAGCTTTCCAGCAAAAACTGCTATTTCATCTTCAACAGTTGGCAATCGTAAGTCTGTGTGTAAATCACTGTTTCTAATGTACCACGGAGCATTAACTGAGAACTTTGCTCTGAAAAGATTGTAGTACTTGTCTATGTCTATTGCTTGGTTTAGTACAACCCCAAAGTTGTATACCGTACGTCCATACTGGTTTTATCACTTGCTTATAGATAAGCAATTCATTGTAGATGCTGAGTTTGGAGTATCTTCCAATAAGCCAATTCTTTTCACGTAATTTGTTTTCAAGTTGATCTCGTTTCTTTTTAACGTGAGTTTTCCATTTAAGCTTAGCGTCTAGTGTCATTCCTAGGTACTTTGCTTCATTAGCATATGGTATTTGCACCGAATTAACGTAGGTGGGCAAATTGGTAATTTTTTTGTAAGTAAAATTAATATGTGTTGATTTGGACTCATTAAGAACAATTCGCCATTTCTTAGTCCATACCAAAATTTTATCTAGAGCTCGTTGGAGCTTCTCGGTTGCAGATTCAACTGAATTGGATGTTGCAAGTATAGCCGTATCGTCTTCAAACGTACCTAGTATGGTATCTTCTTCTTGGGGAATATCGCTAGTGTATAGTACGAACAGAATCGGACCGAAAACACTTCCCTGGGGAACACCAGCATTGATTTCCTTAAAATCCGAATATTCCCTCCCTTGCTTAACTCGAAATAGCCTATCTTTGAGGTACGACTCAAGGATGTAATATATTTGATCCAGAAAGACCTGTCGCAGTTTAAACTTAAGACCATCGTGCCAGACCTTGTCGAAGCTTGAGAGACGTCTAGAAATGCTCTTGAACATACATTTTTTCTCTCTAGTGATTTCTCAATTTCATTGGTTATCCTGTACACCTGATCAATTGTTGAGTGGCTTTTTCGGAAACCAAATTGATGGTCAGGAATAAGCCGCTTTTCTTCGATAATAGGAAGCAGTCGCTTTAATAAGATTTTCTCAAATACCTTTGAGATCAGTGGCAAGAGGGAAATTGGTCTATAAGATTTATTTTCGTTCGGAGACTTTCCCGGTTTTTGAACCATTAAAACTTCTGCGACTTTCCATTGGCGTGGAACGTATGAAAGCCTTAATGCCGCATTCATAAGGTGCTGAAGTTTAATTGCTGCTTTTCTGGGTAGCTCTTTAAGCACGCGAGCATTTATAAGGTCGTACCCAGGAGCTTTATTATTTTTGAGATTTTTAATAGCTTGATGAAGTTCTGATAACGTGATATTCCGAATAAGAAAGTTTTCAGATGGCCATTGGATATCACCATGTTCATTTATCAACGCCTGGCCGTCAAAAGGTTTAAAGGTTTCCTCTAGGTGTTCAGCAAATAAATCGGCTTTTTCTCTATCGGACTTAGCCCATTCACCATTATTTTGTCTGATTGGTGCTGAATGTATTTGCGGCTTTTTAACGGCTTTTATAGCTTTCCACAATGAATAATTCGTATTTTTATCTGCGGTCAGACCTTCAAGATAGGTAGAAATCTTCCGATTTTTTGATTCGCGGATAGCATGCTTGAGTTCATTCGAGAGGCAGTTTAAGATGGTTTTGTCCTGAGGTGCTCGTGATTGATGCCATCTTTTCCGAACAGTTCTTTTTTCGCGAAGCAGATCTTTTATTTCCGGTGGAGTTGTAGCTGTGTTTCTAATTGGATCTCTAAAGTTGTGTGGAGTGTTTTTCCATGCAGCGTCTTGTATGACTTTAATAAATATATCGACTTCATCTTCTAGCTCTAAAGGCGTTTTCAAAGATATATTAAGCGCAATATTGTTTTCGCAATGTTCTCTGAACTTATCCCAGTTAGTTTTGTTGTTACATAAAAATGGAGCTCTTTCCTTTTTGACTAGCTTTCCACTTTCTGTCAATATGACTGGTGAATGATTGGTGGAAAGGTCAAAGTTTTCCTCGATTTTCGTGTAATTTTTATCTAGTCCTTTTGCGATAAAGAAGTCTACAAGGTCTGGCATTTTCGCTCTATCAGTTGGCCAGTATGTTGGTTTACCTGTCGAGGAAAAATCAACACAAGATGCCATACAAGCTTTGAAAAGCTGCCTACCTTTAATTGAGATGCACCTCGATCCCCAGAAAGTATGTTTCGAATTGAAGTCGCCACCAATAATAAATTTCGGCCCGAGAACTTCAAATAGATCTATAAAGTCGTTTTTCACAATTTTACTTCTAGGAGGACAGTAGATTGACGCAACACTATAGTATGAACTTGTAAATTTAACAGTTGCTGAACTTATTTGCATTATATCGATCTCAATTATAGTTCTAATTGAATGTTCGATAGTATCCTTAATAAATAGAGAGGATCCGCCTCTTGCTCTGTCAGATGGATGAAATGCATGATAAGCACAGAATCCTTTAATTTTTACATCGCAGTCTTTTTTACTTGCGATATAGGTACTATAGGGCAAGTTCTGCATTTGGAAAAAAAATCGAACTCGAGATTTTGATCAAAGTTGACATTACGATGATAGCGAAGACGAAAAAAGTGGGTCCGGCAATTCCGTCTGTCTGTCTGTCTGTCTGTCTGTCTGTCTGTCTGTCTGTCTGTATGTCTGTACCTCTCTCTACAGCCTTACCCACTGGACCTATTTTCTTCAAACTCGGTAGTTATGGGTCTTCGGTGATTCCCTAGAGGGGAAATTGAAATTTTTTTTTTTAGCTCTAAAACTAACGGTACCCCCCATACACCCGTAATGCAAAATCTTATTTATCTCGAAAACGGCTCTAACGATTTTGATAAAAAAAATTTGGTGTGATATTATGGACATGGACTACATTTTGGTAAAAAAAAAATTTGGGGCAAAATGTTATTAACGGTACCTGTCATAGAACCGTTTTTTTGATTTTCGACTTTCTCATTAACGGCTCTAACGATTTTAACCAAAAATTTTCAGCAGGAGTCCCCCTAAGTTTAAAATAATATTGTATATAAAAATATTCGAAAAATTATTTGTTGGGTTTTTTTTTTTTTTAATTTTTTTTGAAAAATCAATATCTTCAAAACCTATGAACGATTATTTTTTGAAATTATTTCCTAAAATCAATATTATTAAATACTTAAAATTCGCATCCACATTTTTTTCTTGAAAAATTTTAAAGAAAATTCTTATATAAAAAATTTATTTATTTAATAATAAAACGGTTTTTTAAAGTTTTAAATTCATGTTTTATATTTATAAAATGTATTCATTCATGTTTTATTATTTCCTAAAATCAATATTATTAAATACTTAAAATTCGCATCCCACATTTTTTTCTTGAAAAATTTTAAAGAAATTTCTTATATAAAAAATTTATTTATTTAATAATAAAACGGTTTTTCAAAGTTTTAAATTCATGTTTTATATTTATAAAATGTATCTTAAATTCCAAAGTACTTTTACATAAGAGCAAGTTCGTGCGATCCAGTCGTGCATTTTATTTAAATGAGTTTCGGTAATCAAGCATATGTCAATTTTTTCATTTTGTAGAAGTATTTCTAGTTCATCTATTTTTGATGATAATTCATTCGCATTCCATGTAAACATTTTAAACAGCTCATCCATTTTCATAATTTATTCTGGGATGTATGAGTCTTAGGCTCAAGCATGCTTAATTTTTCAAATATAAATTTATTTGTCTTGCTTTGCTCTTCAAGTCTGACAAGAATCAAAAAAACACTTGGGAAACTGGGTCTGGTATATTTGTACTTTGTTCCTGGTTTTGTGACTCCACTTTGGCATACGTTTTTGTATCACTTGGTTTGGGTTTTGCGTTTTGAGGTTTAGTTTCCTTGGGTTTCATTTACCCTTTGATAGACTTACTAAACCCTGATACCTCGTGGGTATACGTATTCGTAGTACTTGGTTTGGATTTTTCGTTTATATCTTTAGTTTCATTGGGTTTCGTGTTTTCGTTAATAGACTTACTAGCCCTTTTATCAATTAAATTTATTTGGCTTGTTTTAGGTTTATCTTTGTTTGGTTTTTGTTTCGGCCGTACACTTTTCTTCAGTGTATCACGCCTTTTTTGAATTTCTTTAGCAACTTCGCATCCTCGATAGTTTGCAGGATGGTTTTCCTTGCAGTTAACACAAGTTGCTGGAGATTGCTTGTCAAGACGGCATTCGTCTGATGAATGTTTCCCCGCACATTTAACGCAACGAGGATCTTTCCGACAGAAGGTTTGCGTGTGATTAAAACCTTGACAACGCTTATATTGGGAAATCAATCGAGTGCTTTTACGCAGAGGTTCTAATTTAATTACCATATTCAGTATTGTTTTAATGTTATAAATACTCTCAAGATTTTCTGCTTTGTCAAAGCTTAGCATAAAAAGAGGAAGTCCATGCCTGACATACTCATTTTTATTCTCTTGCGATTTTTGTTTCTCTTTCTTGATAATGTTTGTTGCATCCAGAATCTTTAAGCCTTTTTCTTTAAGGTCTTTTATAACGTCCTCTTTTTTACACGAAGGATGAAGACCTCTAGCTACAACACGTATTGGCCTATCTGATTTATTAGAGTAGGTATACCATTCGATCTTTTCGGTATATAATTTCTTAGACAGTATCCGGTAACCATCAGAATCATTTACATTGATTTTCCACGTATTATTATGTAGCGAGGTAACCTTAAAACTCGTTTGCAAGGTTTCTTTAAGAATTGATAGCAATTTACTATAGTCCGATTGACCAACGATGTTAATAGGTGGTGGAGGACTTATCTTAACTGGTGGTTTCTTCCCTTGAGGTTGCCTCGTTTTAACTTTTGGCTGGATGACCTCAGGTGAGGAGCCAGCCCTACGTTTTTTGGTAGGTCTTCTCTGTATTCCTTCCGTTTCACGCGCTAGCTCTTCTTCGTCAATTTCATATTGAGAAATATTTGAAGGTGGTGGACTAGCGTTTCTGTTTTGAAGATGTGACGTTTTCAACATCATGTTCTCTTCACGTAGAAAAGATCAACTTCTTTTTTCAACTCTTGGTAGAGTTTCTCCATTACTTCAAGCTTTGTTCGAAGTTCATTATTGTCCTCCGCAAGGCTTTTTGATTTCGCTGAGTCGATTTTTACGCTCGCTGGCGTTACCGGGGGCTCCTTTTCCCGGAGACATTCGATCTAGTTGGTGGTGATCGATTAACCCTTGGTTTTCTTAAAAAAAGGGTTTATCAAATGCAATAATTGGCTCTCCCCAGAATCCGTAGAGCCGACCTCCGAAGAGGGTGGATTTTCCAGTGTATCTGGACTGGCACCTGGGGTACTATATCTTTCCGTTTTGTTCATTGCATATTTTGTATACTTTACACTCGGTAATACGTAGGGTGGATTTTCGTCGCCTCTTACGACAGGCATGCCTACCTCGGGTATATTCTTTGAACCACTACCAGAAGGGGTTAATTCTTTGAACCCCTACCCGAAGGGGTTAAGCAAAAATAAATACAAAATTTTGGCAAAAATTATATAATAAAATTAAATCGAAACACTGATTAAAAAAAAGAGAAAAAAAAGAAGAGATAATAATAAAGGCGGGAAGGAAAAGAATAAAAAAAAAGCTGAAATGATTGACAAAAATTGTCTTAATTGGGTCTTAAGACATGTATTGTTGTTGACTCTCTTGATATGGCGAGGCAAAGAATTCCTAGACGTGAAGCATTATAGGAAGGCGTAGCGGGGTTGAATCAGTTGGTCAGACCTGGCTGAAGAGGCCCTCGTTATTCGTTCAAAAAGATAGGTTGGTTGTGCTGTGAACAGGATATCCGAAAGCAAGGATAATGTGCGAGACTGAAAATATTTCTCGAGTGGCATGTTAAGTAAACAATTCGAAAAATTTGATACCCCAGTCGTACCTACGTAGTCCAAAAATGTATCTAATGATGTTGTTGAAGGCGACATTGAGCTTTCTTTTGCAGGCATAATTACAACTAGAGAAAATTTCGCAACCATAGACTTTTCGCAAGCATTGCACGCGTTTTAATCGGCGTGTATGAACCAGAGTATGCGTAACGCTCCGTATGCCTTAACGACTACACCGTTAATGTGCTTATTCAGTGTTAGATTGCGCGTAAAGGTTATTCCGAGATTTCGAGCGGAATTCACATAATCAACAGTTGTATTATTTAAAGTTACTTGAGGGAAATAGGTCAAATCAATTTTTTTTTTTAGAAATAACGATGAACTTAGATTTTGTAGGCTTAAGGCCAGTCCATTAGTCTTAGCCCAAAGTGCTAGTTTTTCGTGGTCCTCATTCACGCGCCAAACACCATCTTCAATGAGATCAAAGCCGGAGGCGAGGTACATTTGTACATCGTCAGCATACATATGTAACGAGCAGTTATCGATAATGGAGGGAATATCATTGACGTAAATCGAAAAAAGTAATGGGCCAAGAATGGATCCTTCTGGAACTCCACTAGTGGTAGGGGGAAAATTAGATAATTTGTTACCTATTTCAACTCTTTGCATTCTATCGGATAAATAGAAAGATATAAGTCTTACAGCATCAGGCGAGAAGTTATAAAGCTGGCGAAGCTTATCTGCAAGTTTCCCGTGTAAAATCGCCCATTTGAGTTTTTAAGATCCTTTCCAAAATTTTTGAAAGGAAAGCTAAGATTGAAATCGGCCTAAAATCATTACATTTAACATTTTTGGGTATGGGTTGGACATTGGACTTTCGTTTATTTCCAATCGAAAGGAAAAAGGTGTTGAAAATATGAGCGATATACCGCAGAACAATTGGAAGTATTATCTTTAAAAAAGAGGGGTGCATTTCATTGAGACCCATGGCATTTGACATTTCTGAAAGTATACTTTCAACAATTTCAACACTGCTAACCCCTGCGAACCCAAAACCGGAGAAACTAAAATTATTTGAAAAGAAATTAACTGGAATCGCAGAGTTAGGAGGATAAGGAATTGAAAGAGTGGAGATAAACTTCCTATTTAATGAATTGCCGTCAACATTCTCAATATGATTGTGTTTGGCTTTACCAAGCCTAATACTAGAAAGTTATTCCACAACTGTCGGCTATTAAGGGAAGTATTGAGTTTTTTAGAGAACAATCGAGTCTTAGCTGAACGAATTTCCATCACAACTTTGCGAAGTGATTTATACATTTGTCTAAGTTCAGAAAGACGATAACGTTTCCGCGAGTTCATTTATAAAAATGAGGAAGAGAGTCGAAGGCAAAACGGAGCCCTATATAAATTTCTGTTCCACTTTTCGGTGAGATATGCCACCAGATCACCAGTTGAACGAACATTTTATCAAAATGTACATGCACGTAGACAGATAAAATTTTGTATTTAAGTAAGTCTTGATAGTTTAAAAAGAAATACGGGATATGCACTTTGATTTAAAAAAAAAAAAAAATTCATCCATATAAGGGACACCCTAATGTACACACAAAATTTTAATAGAAGTCAAAGAACTTCACAAACAAAATAGATTTGTATTAGCCAACTATGAAGTGACATATGACAACTGTTTTCAATTTAACTTCAATTTAAAGTGAAAACGAGTGTAATGTAAAACATTGAAAACAAATTCACTCGATTTGGAAATTCGTTTTCATTTCAATTTCATTTGATTTTTGGAACCTGGCTGTATATTTTTTAAAAACGTCAAAACTAGTGTTGGCGCACTTTACCACAATTGCGGTAGATCTACAACTTTTGTCTAAGATTTTCATAGTTAACATCTTCTGCCCTAGTGTAATGCGCGAAAGCAAAGAAAGTGTAAAGGCCTATTCCACCAAAACGGATTGTTGGAGGATCGGAAAAAAATTTTGTTTTTTAACTATGGAGTAAGAAAATAATCGACAGCGCAACAATTTGGTCCACTTGGTGACTTTATGAAGGAGAACAGTGGAATAGCTAAAGTCATCCTTAATACTCCAGGTTGAACCAAAGCGATTTGATAATCTTTTTCAACATTCTTTTGGTATGAAACTTCCATTAAAACCTAAGAGTAGATGAAGCTTCAATATTGGCGGCAACGAGCTATTATTTTGGCGTAAAAAATCATCTTTCATGCCTTCCAAAACATACCAGAATGCTTCCCACGATAAACTAAAAAATTAATAAATTTAAATAGTCCTGGCCCGGATGGTGTTCCATTATTTATAATGAAAAAATGTGTGTCTTACCTGTCTTATCCGTTATATGTTCTTTTCAACGAGTCGCTGAGATATTCGAAATTTCCTTTTGGGAAAAATTCATATTTAACGCCCATACTCGTACATAAAAAAGGCCTAAAGAATTTAATAACAAACTATCGTCCTATTGCGAAATTCAACATGGTTTTGCAAAGAAGAAATCCACAGTCAAAAATTTATTACAATTCTCTACCTTTTGTTTACATGCTTTTGAAAATCACTCACAAGTAGATTGTATCTTTACAGATTTCAGTAAAGCCTTTGACAAATTAAGTCACAAAATACTATTAGATAAATTAAGAAAAATTGGATTTAACCATTGTTTTGTTTTGTGGATATCTTCATACCTTGAAGATTTTATAGTGTTATATTCAGAAATAACCGTTGGTGTCAATTTAAAGTTAACTCTGATGTACCTCAAGGGAGTCATCTCGGCCCTTTGCTATTTGTTTTATTTATAAATAATCTTCCCTCTATATTAAAAGAGCTGATGACGTGAAAATTTTTCGAACAATTAACTCTATTGCGGATTGTGAACAACTACAAGATGATCTTCGGAGATTTTATAAATGGTACAATAATAACGGTTTGTTTTTAAATATTGACAAGTGTAAGACTATGTGTTTTACACGCAAACGTTATTTATTTATATTTGACTACCTGTTGAATTCGTCACATTTATGTAGAGTGTCTAGTTTCTCTGATCTCGGAATCTTATTAGACTCAAAATTATCATTCACTGATCATTAGAACTATATTGTAAAGAAAGCAAACAAATTACTTGGTTTCGTCAAAAGATTTTCCCGTAAGTTCCGTGATCCATATGTTATAAAAATTCTTTATGTTTCTTTTATTGGGCCAATTCTTGAGTATGGATTTGTAGTATGGGCACCATACTACTCTCTTCACATAAATAGAAAAGAAATTATTCAAAGAAGATTTTTGAGATTTGCCGTGGGTTTTTTTTTTAATTGGTCAGAGTTATATTACCTCCATACTCTCATAAACTTCAGTTGATAAACCTTGCATCTCTTTTTGCTCACAGAGAATATTTGCAGTTCTGTTTCATAACTGGAGTAATGAATGGATCTGTTTCATCTTCATCGGTTCTTTGTCGATTAAATTTCAATATAAGTCGTTCTAGTTTAAGAAGAAATTTACCAATTTGTACTATTTTTAGCAGATAAAACTATGGCGCTTATAGTCCTCTTAACCAGTTAATAAATATTTTTAATAAATTCTCTTTTCTTAATGAATCTACAAACGTCAATCTCAAATCCGAACTCTTTAAATATAATTTCCAATCTCAAAATCAATGAAACTTTGTTTATAGATAAATTTTAGATTTTAAGAAATTATTGTAAGCTAACCGTTAGCATTAACGAATTGTAATAAATAAGTTTATGATATTCCTCACAAAGAGCGAGAAAGACCCACTACTCAGTGTCAGTAATTTCTCACTATTTTCAAGCTACATGCATCTGCTTCTCTTGCTACCTCATTATCAGCATTTAAAAAAATACTTAGGGAATCCCTAGATTTTTAATATTTTATTTTTGAATCAAACAAATTAACGAACTATAAAATAATTGTTTTCCGGGGAACAACTGTTACATTTTTGCAAAGAGCCGCCATTAAAATTAGAATGCAGGAAGAAACAGTGTAACTGTGTTGGAAATATATGATATTCAAATTGTAAATCTGTAAGTATCGTTTTCATTCCTGTTCGTTTGAAAGAGAGATATCGCTTTTAATACAATCCGGGCGCTTTCTGGAATAGGCTCACAGAACGAAACCAAAAATTTTTTTCAAAGGGTGCACATTGGACTTGCCACTCATTAACTTTATGTTCACTTCTCTTCTTCAAGTGAGTTACCACTGTAGCTAGAAAACATGTAAGAAAAAGTCGAGCAGTCGAACTTCGATAACTCGAACTCAAATCAAATTATGTACATATGTGGCAAAAGCCTTAAAACCTTTTAACATTACATTACATATTACACTACTCCGTAGATAAATCTACGAAGTAGAGATACTGAAAGCACTGGCAACTGAAGCCATCGGCTTAGACAATGCACCTTACCAACAATCAAATTAAGAGACGACTTTAATATTTGAGCGAAATGAAGCATTATTTAGTGGACTCTATATAACTGACCATATATGCTGCATTTTAGTTTTTAGGTTCCGTATAATATGGTTCATAATTTAGAGTTCACATAAATATAAAGTTCATAACATGTATGGTTAACTTTATAGAGCTCTTTAAATAATAGTCCATTTCGCTCAAATATTAAAGTCGTCTTTTAATTTGATTGTTGGTACGGCCCAATACAACAGGGAGAGAGAGACACACAGAAAGAAAGAACAACAGAAGAAACACATGCCAACAACACGCGGTTGGTATTCGAACGGTGCCCCATCCAAGTACTAACCACGTACAATGATGCTTGATCTCGCTGATCGATGGCAGGTGATACTTTCATCAAAATTATACATCTCTAATTTCCTCATAACTCGACAAGCAAATTGCGCAAGTCGAAATTTTTTGAGAAGAAATTAAAGTCACATGCATTTAAAATTTGAATTTTTGAAGGGAATTGCCCCTGTTCAAAGAATGCTTGTTCAAAGTAGTTTGGAAAAAAACGTTTCTATGAAGTATGAGGGGAGTTCCACCTATAACGATGTTTACAATATTAAAAGAAAAAAATAACAGATTATAACAGAAATAGAATCTTATAATTTTGTTCCTGAAGAAAAGAACCCATAGTGATTTCCCAGTCGATTAGAATCAAAAACAATCCGTCGAAGCCGACATAAGGTTCTGAGACAGTTGTTTCTAGCTAAAAAATGCTCTGATAAATTGTTGAACCTGCTTCAAATATTTAATTTTCCTTCAATTAGAAAATTTTAAAAGTTGATGAAATTCCTTAAAAAGACTAGAATTACTTGGAGTTATTTTTCATTACCGAGTCTTGCTTCATATAAAGCAAAACATAAATCACTTCAAAAACAACCTTGCACATTCTGCGCGCTTTCTTAAATGACTAATTTAGGTAGGTAATCCTGGCAGTATCTATCATTGGCAGGCAGTGAAGCAGTGACTGCAATTTAAAACTAAATACTAATTCCTTAAATAACCACCACGCAAATTCAAACCAGCTAGCTCTGGCTCACTCCATAGCTGTAGCTCGTTTGCCAAAGTGATTCATTTTAATTAAAAGTGAAAGCTTTCCATTGTAACTATAATAAAGTCTGGGGTTTTAACCCTTAATTCAAATTGCAGTTGAACAAAAAAAAAAAAAAATGGAAAATACCCAGTTATTTCCAACTTCTATCTTGGTATTTTGCTTTAAGCTTGTCAGTTAAATGTAAAGCCTTGTCTGGGCCCTGAGAAATTTTCATTTACCAAGCAATTATTCGTCACTTTTATTTGTCTCTTTATTTGTGATACATGCTGGAGATGTTAATGCAAGAATATCTGGCAGATAATTTAAGAACAAGAAAAGCTACGTGCCTTATGAACGATTGAATAAGTGAGTGTACTCCCAAAGGACAAAGGTATTCGTTCCCTAATCCAATTGGATAACTACACCTACCTCTGAGGAATAAGTGAAAAATTTGTGATATCCTGCCATGTTTAATGTTTGGATTTTGGATAACAAAAAAGGTCGCTCTTCTGGGATTGGAATTCGACATGAATTAGGGCATTAGTTTCAGATCAATGATTATAGTTGATTTTGTTTGTTTTGAAATGAAGACAAGTTTGTTTTAGAAATGTGTAGCTACATATATCAACAAAAAGAATTTTGCACTCTGAACTTTTTCGCTTTCATAATATCATAGAAAATAATAAAAAGAGCAAAGTCAAGACTCAAGAGTCATAATTTTACATTTTAAGGTTTTTCTTTATTAAAATGTTTAGGAATATATACTTCTGTGTGAAATGATGTATGAATCATTCCGAATTTAAAAATTTCTTGATGTGGCGAGGGGTGACTTTATTGCTAAATGCTGAATGAAATTCCAAATAGTTTGAGAAGAATCGAGGAAACCAAACAGCTCTCAGTTCTCGGTATATGTGCATCACAGACCACCTTGTGTGGAATGACCATATATTCGTCGTCAAAAACGTAGCTAAGGGCTTAAGTTTCTTTTGACGTAGCAAGAATTTTTTTCCTGACCTGATCTAGCTGTAATATATAAGCCATATATTCGTCCAAAGCTCAAGTACGTTTCCCATATTTGGTCAGGTGCTCCAATAACACACTTGAGTCTCTTGGATATAATCCAAGAAAGAGCTTCAAAAATATAATAATAGATGATAGAAGTATAACAGAAACATTTGAATCATTCTAGCACCGCAGCAATGTGTCTTGGCTTTCATTTTTTTTATATATGTACATACATTACATACAATGTTCTAGTGAAATAACCAATCGCATTTTCCCCTTACCCAATTTACCTGTAATACTAGCATGCTCATGAGTTTACCCTTGAACCCAACTTCGGGCGTACTGTTAAATTCAGAGATTCTTTCTTTAGGAGCACTACACTAGTGGGGAATGCTTTACCTGACTCAATATTTAACTTCCATTATGATATTCTCAGATTCAAAACCAATATGCATCCATATCTCCTTTAAATCCTCTCCGAATTTCCTAATACGCTCGTATTGTGTTCAAACATATTAAGGGTAGTCATAATCTTTTTAGTGTACGAAAACTTATTAAAAAAAAATGAATGGTTTCAAGCTCAAATTATGTACATACATGCATACATACATATGTACATATGTATGTATGTACATACATTGTTCCTTGAATCCTTAAATAATTGTATCAAAATTCAAGCTTAGTTTTTGAAAATTCAATATTTCAAAAACAGGTTGCTGAATTTTCTTGAAATTAAGATTTTAAGTTGAAATTAAAAATGACCCTGTATTTTTATTTGCGATATACTCTCTCTCTCTCTCTCTCTCTCCCCTAATTGCCCCATAACTCATGCTTGACATTATAAGGGAGAAAACCCTTGGGGATGTGAAAATAAAAAAAAAATATTTATGTATTTAATATACATATCATATATGCAGGCACAAATTTATGCAAAGTTCATAAAACATCAAACTTCAGATTTTGATAAAAATTCCCATAACGATGAAAGGGGGACAATTTGGGTCTCGCAATTCTGTCTGTTCGACTACAACCTAAGCGGTTCGGTTGATTTTCTTAAAGCTTGGTAGATAACATTAAAAAAATAAAATAAAATGTGGTGGTGCAACAGCTCGTAAAGAACCAGGACATAGTGACTTACAACATTCAACCATTCCAGTGTGTGTGTTATAAGGAGTCGGGGGATCTCCAATTTTCTGCCGATTCCGAAAGGCTAATGAACAGCAATTTTCATGAAATAAGATACTCTTGGAGGATTTGTCATTTTTTCGCAAGAGCTGAAAACTTAATACATATTTCGAAAACCAATCGTTTTTTTTTTAATTTTTCTCGAAAACAGCTTCTAGAATTTTAGTAAATTTTCTTCTGAATTGCTTGATTTGTACCATCCAAAATTCAGTAAAGGATAGTTTAATTCTTTTAAAAATGTAAATTATGTTTTGAAATTTATAAAAAAAAATCGTTTTCTTAAGAAATTTTAATAAAAACAGAAATATCGTACCAATTTGAAAAAAATACGCTTACAGCACTGTACACATGAAAGAAATTAAACTTCTTTAAAAAATAAAAAAATATAAGATAAGATACAGTCTTGGCCAAATGTATTAGGCACCCCCAAAAAGATGCCATAATTTTAAAACCAAGTAAAATTTAAAAAAAAAAACAAGTATATTTTTTTATTAAAGAAAATTTAATATCTTGTATGATGGCCACCCCTCGCTTTTATGACTGCTGCTATTCGTTTAGGCATAAGAGCTTACGTGCTTGCGGCATTAGTCAGAACTAAATTTGAGCCAATCTTGCTCAAGAACCTTTTTGAGCATTTTTTTGATGTTGTTGGGTATTGTCCGACTTTACGCTTTAAAATTTCCGATAGATGCTCAATTGGGTTCAGATCTGGGGACTGGGCAGGCCATGGAAGCAGGTCAATGGCATTTTCAGCAAACCACTTCACTGAGAGGGCGGACTTGTGACAGGGTGCATTGTCCTGCTGGAACAACACGCCCCGCATATTTGTATCACCAAAAATATGCTGGAAAGATGCCATCAGCGTGTTTTCCATAAAATTAATGTATTTTTTTGAGTACATGCGACCCTCACAAATGACCATTTTGCCCACGCCGTCCGCAGCCATGCAACCCCAGATCATAACGCTTCCTCCTCCGT
This sequence comes from Chrysotoxum bicinctum, assembly GCA_911387755.1. Taxonomy (NCBI): domain Eukaryota; kingdom Metazoa; phylum Arthropoda; class Insecta; order Diptera; family Syrphidae; genus Chrysotoxum; species Chrysotoxum bicinctum. Next base: position 51,485,282 of record OU426987.1, read on the forward strand.
GTTTAACGGTTGGAACTACACATTCTGGGTTGTATTCCTCACCAACTTGCCGCCTCACAAAGGTTACCCCAGGGTTTCCAAACACCTGCAAAAATAAAAAAAAATAACCTTTTTCAAAAGCTCAAAATAACTAAGTGGATGGCAATTTAAAACAATTTTTAAAGTTTCCGAGTTCGGGGCTTCATTATAATGCTTACTTCAAAGTTTGATTCATCTGACCACAAAACGTCACTCCAATCTTCTTCAGTAAGGTTTTGGTATTTTTTTGCCAATTCTAGCCGCAACTTTCTGCTTTTTTCTGAGAGCCATGGCTTTTTCCTCGCCTTGCAACCTTTCAATCCAACTTCTCCGAGTCTCCTTATAACGGTTCTAGCCGAAATCTGATTCCCACAATGTTGTGTTATGTCAGCAACTAGCTCATTTGATGTTTTTTTACGGTTTTTTTTTTATAGAGGTTCGTATTAAAAACCGATATTCTCTTACCGTGGTTACTTTTTTCCTGCAGGATTTTGTACGATTTAGATGGGATACAGTCTTCCGAAACCGATTTTAGGCATTTTTCACGGCACAACGCGAACAATTCATTCTCCAAGAGAATAGAGCGTAAAATTAGGGTGTTCAAGCTCACTTCAACCATCAATATAAACGTAGTTTTTGTGACTTACGTGAAATTAAACCTAAAAAAAATAAAGCTGATGCCAGTGGCACTTAAAACATAAAATGCACGACTGGGTCGCACGAACTTGCTCCTATGTAATAGACTAAGAATTTCAAAAATGAATCTTACATATTAGAGAAAAACTGTTCATAAGCATAAAAATTAATTTTTTAAACGACTAAAAAAACTTATTTAGTAGTTAAAGGGAAAAATAGAATGCCATGTGATTCAAGCAAATATAGGTTCATACAAGAACAAAAATTATAAGTCTCTGTAGTGGTTTCTTAAAATTTTTAAAACATTTTAAAGAAAAAATTTGGTACGCCAATTTAAAGTTTTTATTAGGTATTGTTTGAATAAAAATTAAATTTACAAAAAAATTTCGAGATATTGAATTTTCAAAAAAAAAAAACAAAATATTTTTCTTAAAGTTCTTAAATGCAATGTTTTTTAAACTTTTTAGAAGCTTCTCTCTAAAAAAATTCATTAAAATCCGTTATGCCGATAATGCGAAATTCAAAATTTTAAAAAATCGGTCTATGGTAGGTACATTCAGTAATATCTTGTTTTCAAACGTTTTTTTTATTAAATTATAGATCTTAAAAATTAATTGAAAGAAAAAAAAATTTAAGTAAAATTCTCGGAACCGTTTTCGAGAAAAATACGATTTTTGAAAATCATTTTTTAACATTTGTATGGAGGGTACCGTTATTTTTAGGTAAAACAAATTTTTTTTTCTTAAATCTTATAATTTATATTAAAAAACTTTTATTTATCAAGTTTTGAAAAAATCGAACATGGGGTTTTTGAAATATTGAGTTTTCAAAAAAAAAAATTTTATTTTTTTTAAAAATCTAAACATTTTTTTTTTTGAAAATTTGAATACACAATAATATTGAAACTGCTGGGGAGCCTTAACATAAAAAAAATGATCAAAATCGGTGGTACCGTTTTAGAAGAAATCAAAAACAAAAAAAAATGGTTCCCGGGGGGGTACCAAAAGTAACTATTTTTTGGAAAAATTTTTTCAACCATTACCTATAGGTTTAACTAGAAGAAATTTTATGATTTTTTTTTTTTTAAATCTGTGGGACAGTTTTTGAGAAAAAAAAATGTTTATAAAATTTCGAAAAAAATTCGTATGGCAGGTACCGTTATTTTTGGTCTTAAAAAATCAAATCAAAAAACATCCGGGGGGAAAAAATTAAAACCCATATCTACCAAGTTTGAAGAAAATCGGCCGAGCCGTTTAGCTGCAATTGAACGGACAGACAGACAGACAGAATTGCGAGACCCACTTTTTTTGGTCTTCGCTATCATCATTGTTTTTTTTAAATATTGAAAATATTTTTATTAAAAAATATTACAAACGTTTATTATAATAAAAATTATTTTGAAGAAAATCTTAATGAATGTCAACTTTATTTTCTTTATTAGTTTGTGACTGAATATATTCAAATCAAGCCACTATTTTTCCCACAATTTGTTCCTTTACTTAAAACCAAACAAGTCTTAAAATAGATTAATGTAGCTCTATATGTGGATGTTCATAACCCTTTCCCCCAAAACACATTTATTTTTTGACCATGTGCTGTCCTGCAACTATCGATTCAATAGAAATATGGGCGACTTAGACGCCAGTTATACATATGCATACTGACTTATCATTGACTTATTTTTACGTCCCTAAAGTAAAGTTTCAAAGTAAAGAAACAAACCTATTTAATTTACAGTCTGATGGCTTTACTGTTAATGCTTTCCTCTTTAATTATATTTACTATTTTACATTGTAATTATAATAAATAAATAAATAAACAACTATTTAATTTAAAAGTTAAATATTGAAAGAAAAAGAACACACCACTGGACTCGACTGCTCAACATAAAGTTTGTTAGACTTATGTTTAAACAAGGATGTTGTTTGATACAACATTAAAATTATAACACCTATATTCAAACAGAGATGTTATCTGATACGAAGTAGACTGCTTTTACACGAAAACGATTTTTCAGTTCCGTTTCTCTTTTGGCTTCGTTTCGATTGCATGGGTGCTTTTAAACAACTATTTTCAATAAAAGTTTACTTTGTTCAACAGGAGTTATCTCTTCGCACTCCTTACTCCACTGAGTTAAGCGAATTTCACTCAGCAATTGTGTTTACTACGTACCGAGACGTATGTTTCTCGCAAACATGCTTAAATTGCTGTGATATCGCATCGTTTAAAAGCAGTCAAACTACTATTCTTTGCTCGGAGCATTAAAAGGGTCGTTTACATTCTACATTTTTTTTGACAAGCATGTCATGATGAATATTTGATGAATGAAAAACATTAGCGTTCACATTTGTCAAAAATAACTTCTCATTATAATTTTGACAATGGTGGACCAACTAAGAGCAAAGTCTGCAGAAAACTTAAACTCGTATCCACCTAAATTACCGCTATTAGTTATAAAACTCATTTTGATTTATTTTCTTACGATTTGCACAGCTCGAGAAGTTCATGGAAAATGAAATTTGCTTTAGGCTTGACGAACATGCATTCACATTCTCAAATATGCTTGTCATGCAGCCAAAATATCCAAATATTTTAAAATCCATCCAGAATGTTTGACAAGCCGCTGGATGGAGCGTTCACATTATCAAAATCAAACCAATCATGTCGTTCTTGTCAAACGTATTTGAGAATGTGATCGCCCCTAATGGTGCACGAAAATATGACACAGACACTTCTGTTTGGATCCTGATTACGATTCTTTTTTTGTTTTGTGTTGTCTTCCGTTTTTTTGACAGTTTAGGTGAGAGGTATAAAAATGTAGCTTCACTCCGCAACATTTCTTCACCTCACATAAAATATGTCAAAAACACGAAAAAAAGACTCGTCTTTTTTCTGTTATAGGCGGTGTTCACACTGGGCTTAATCCTCCGCCGTTTTTTTTTTAACTTACTCCCTTCATCAGAGATTTATAAACCGATTGACATCATTCCCACCGTGTAATGGAAATTGTTAAGATAAATATAAGTGGCAAAAACTGAAATTTTGCATCCATTGAAGTCGTAGTCATCATCCAGTTCATGTCTTGACAGATGGAGAACGGTCTATATTTTGATATAGTATAGAATACATATTTAATTCGATAATGAAAAAAATTATATGGTAGACAGATAAGGGACAGATTAAATTTTGACGTATCGAGAATATTTCGTTACACATGTCAACTGATTGCCCTGAACAACATTTTTCGGATTTTTAAATGTCAACTCTGAAAATGCTTTTTTGGGAGCATAAAATAAAATGTAATCGTTCATCATTAACATGAAGGGAATTTGTTTAAAACATTGAATGAACCCGCAATGAAATTTAACACCAGTTGTTTTGTCTTTCGTCTTTTTGACATATTGATCGAGAGGTGGGGGAGTGATTAGATTTAGTTCTAGCTAGCAATGGAAAGTACTAAAATCGAGATTCAAGTTCTTAAAGTTGCCAATGTATACACGATGCCGTAAGTACGCAATATTTCTAATGTAAGCAGGGTCTTAAATGCAATCTTCCTTAAGGTAAGTTGCTACACGGAACGTATAAGTATTATGCACGTTTCTGAGCTACCCTATCATCGGCAAAGATGTTTACACATCAATAAATACTTTTGTTAAATTTTTATAATAGTGTGGCAATGCTGGCCAAAATAAATTCATACCAAAAGAGAATACAAATTTCAGTTATATTCTATTGATTGAATGAAAATATTTGAGGAATTCTAGTCTGGAGGGTTTCAAAATTAATTATTAGTTTCAGTTTTTCATTTAAATATGTACATATGTATATGCATTAAAAATATGAAACACCCGAATTCGTTGGTTTTTGTATTACTGAATCCTTTTGTCATACACTTCACGATTGAATTTAGATCGTCAGAGTTGTGTTTTGGGTGTTGTGATTTTTGACATGGTGAGTGATTTTTGTGTTGTGTTTGCCAATATTCGTGGGCTAAGAAGAAATTTCTTTGACGTGTACGGCCATTCTGTTAAGTACAGACCAGCTGTTTTGGCATTAGGTGAAACACAGGTTGGTGCAAATACTTATCTTTCAGAATTTAGCCTGCCTGGCTATAACCTAATGCCTTTACTCTTTCGCCATCACGGCCTTTTAGTCTACGTTAGACATGATGTTGCTTGCCAGAGTCTGCCTCAATACGGACATTGTTCTAATACGAACTTTAATTTCATGTGGCTCAAATTTACTGTCCGCAAGCACATTATCCATTATTGTTTTATTTATAGGAGTCCAAATGTGGACAGCAATTCAACTCTTAATGAGTTTGATGCATTGTCTGATTCCATTTCCCGAACTGTATCCCTGTACCCTCACACTGAAGTCGTTATTGCGGTCGACTTCAATGTACACAATTCAAATTGGCTCCGCCATTCAGGACAGACAACACCCGAAGGAAGATATGTTGAGATCTTTGCTGAGATGCACCACCTTACTCAGCTGGTAGATGAACCCACCCGTATACCAAATGTTGCTGGGCAAAACGCTCACACTCTTGATTTGTTTCTTACTTCTAACCCTGATAAGTATACCATAACGGTAAAATCTCCATTCGGCACTTCGGTCCATTGTGTAATATCAGCTAATTTCTCGTGTCCCATTCATCCAGTTAAAGAGAAGCATCCAACTAGGACCGTTTGGCAATACGAGAAAGCCAACTGGGACGGTCTGAATAACTTTTTTAGAATTTTTAACTGGTCACTATGTTTCCTCCATAGTGACGTTGATGCCAGTGCTGATATGATCACAGAAGTGATTTTTCTTGGGATGCGTACGTTTATTCCTTACAGAATTAAGAGTATAAAGTCTAAAGAAAAGTCTTGGTTCGATACAAGCTGTAAAGAAGCTATCAGGTTGAGAGAAGTAAGTTTCCGCTCTTACAAAGCCAACCCAACTGAGGAAAATCTGAAAAAGTTTAAGCAAGTCAGAAACCAATGCAACGCTGTTATAAAGAGAACCAAATTCTTACATGAACAGAAATTAAGGCAAAAAATCCTGCAATGTCCCAAAGGCAGTAGAAATTTCTGGTCATTTGTCAAGAACATACAAAATTCAATTTCATCTTCGGTTCCAACGCTCATCTACAAAGAAAAACCGATAACTAGCTCTTTAGAGAAGGCAAAAATGTACTTGCAGCTCATTTTGCTGCTAACTCCACGTTGCCTGTTAGCAACACTGCCCCTCCTGTACTTGAGAACGTAAATCATTCAATGGGACAGGTATATTTCCGCACTCGTCCAGTTGCAAGAGCCCTTCGAGATCTTGATATAAACAAATCCACTGGTCCTGATGGTATACCCCCCATTCTTCTGAAGAGGTGTTCTTCATCGCTGGCAAAACCATTGCGTAAGCTTTTCCATCGCTCTCGCTCCTACTATTCTGGAATCTTCCCTAGAAGATGGAAAACAGCATTTGTCCAGCCTGTTCCTAAAAAAGGTGACCCTTCCTCGCCCTCGTCCTATCGACCAATCGCACTTACGTCCCTTCTTTCCAAGGTCATGGAATCGCTGATAAATCATCAGCTCAAGAAATATCTCGAAGATCGAAAGCTTCTTAATGACCGGCAACACGGCTTTCGCAGCAATCGTTATCGTTATCGTAAGATTATTGCGCTTGATATTTCTAAGGCATTTGATAGAGTTTGGCACCAGGCTCTCTTATCGAAAATGCGTGCGTTTGGCATCAACGAAGCCCTTATTCTTTGGATTTGAAATTACCTTTTAGATCGTTCAATACATGTTGTATTGGATGGTTTTAAGTCTGATCTTCACAAAATAAATGCTGGTGTTCCCCAAGGCTCCGTTTTGTCTCCGACTCTCTTCCTCATTTTTATAAATGATCTCTTGTCTGAAACTTCTAATCCACTTCATTGTTTTGCCAACGACTCCACTCTCAGCTTTTTATACTCGTTCCCAAACTTACGTCCATCTCCTTCGGAAGTGAACTTGCAACGGTATCGTATGATAAGTTCATTAAACTCCGATCTTTACAGCATTGTTAAATGGGGTACAAAAAACCGTGTGGAGTTTAATGCTTCGAAAACTCAATGCTGTCTATTGTCGTTGAAGCAAAATATACCCCCTATGCCATTGTCCTTAAATGGCACTTGCATCGAAGAAACCGAAAAGCTTTCAGTACTCGGTATGTGTGTTAATGACTATCTTCGTTGGAATGATCACATACTCGAGACCGCCAATAATGCTGCTAAATGCTTAGGATTTCTATATCGATGTAAGAAATTTTTCACCCCTTCTGATCTGGCTACCATTTATAAGACGTATATACGTCCAAAACTCGAGTATAACTCACACCTTTGGGCAGGCGCTGCTCAATCTTCTCTCCATTTATTGGATAGAATTCAAAACAGAGCGTTAAAACTGATTGGAAACAGAGCTATAATGGATTCATTCCCATCTCTTGAACACCGTCGGAATGTTTCATGTATTTCCATGTTTTATCGCTTCTTTCACAAGCAATGCTCACTCGAAGTAGCCAGTTGCATTCCTCCCCTTTATCAATTCACCCATGTATTATAAAAAAAAAAAAAAAAAAAAAAAAACTAAAACAAAAAATTTATCTTTTTAACTTCCCATAGGGTCCGATTTGTCAAATTGGAATTTTTGACATTTCTCGACGTTTAAAGGTCCTAGAGGCTATATCAATCATTTTAGAGAGATGTCTGTGTGTGTGTGTGTACGTACGTTCATACGTTCGTACGTTCGTACGTTCGTACGTCCGTACGTTCTTGTACCATTTTTCGTCGTCGATATCTCAAGAACGAGTAAAGATATCGACTTCAAATAAATTTTGTTTAATAGATAATAACTTCAAAAGAGGCTGAAAGGGCGTTTATTAAAATTCAGTGAGTAGTTTTTTCACTATAACGGTTTAAAAAAAAGTAAAAATTTTGCTTAGTTTCAAATATCTCACGAAAAAATAATGCTATTGATTTCAAATAAAATTTAATGTACTCATTATAAGGTCATACAGATTTGGTATGAATTTGGAAAAAAATGAACTTACCGTTATTTTTTTAAATAAAAAAAACGAAAAAAAAAATTTAATAACCCAGATATTCTAAGAACGGAAAACAATTTGAAACTCAAAATAATTTTATTTTACGAAAAATAATGTGTTTGACAACTGGTGAAAATTTCAAAAAAAATCAGTTTACAGTTTTTTTACAAAAAATAAAAAACTATATAAAATTCTATTAAAAATTGGTAAAAATTGTTTTTCGACTCAAATTTCTCGAGAACTAGTAGTGATATTGACTTCTAATTTAGTTTATTTTATACATGGTATAATTTTGTACAATTGGTAAAATGTTGACAAATATTGAATTAATAGTTTTTTTTTTTTAAATAAAAAAATGATTGAAAATTCTAGTGAAAACTAGTTAAAATTGTATTTCAAGTCGAATTTTTTGGGAATGAACACCGATAGTGCCTTCTAAAGTATGTTGTTTTATACATCGATACCTTCCTGTAAGAATGTATACTAAGCGACATTTCTAAAATTGTTCAGGAAACGAAAAAAACGAAGAAAGTTCTAGTTGAATCATAGTGTGCTAAGAGACAATTTTGGTTAAACTAAGTGACATCTAACAAAATTTGTTGTTTTTTTTTTATTAATGTCACTTAGCATAATTTTTTTGGCTGATAATACAAATTTCAGGGGGCAACATTATTTTAAGGAGAAAACATGGCAGTTGATAATTTTTTTATTTGTACTCTAGTTTCCTTTTCATGCATAATAGGTTGGTGAAACCCAGGCCAAAACGTGGCCCTTAACATATAGTATATTTCCTCATCAAAAAATCATTTTCGAAAAAAGTGTCGCTTAGTACATTCTTACGGGAAGGTATCGACATAATACAATTATTAACATATGGTTAAATTTTGACAAGTATCGAATTGACAGTTTTAACAAAAATATAAAAAAAAAATCTACTAAAAAGTGGTAATATTTGTTTTTCCACTAGAATATCTTGAGAACGAGCAATGATATTGACTTTGCCATTATTTAATTTTATACAGTACATATATTTGACATATATGTATCTAGTTTTAGAGCGGATATATTTTGTAAGTACCCTTCCATCAATAACCAAACCATACCTTTTATATTTGAATATTTCGATTTTAAATTTTTTTTCAATTAAAATGTTTGGAACCGAAATAATAAAGTAATTTCTATAATATAATACATAATATTATAATTTTATTATCAACTTAGTTTTTAGAAGATTGTATGTACTGTACCATACGTATATGAATAAGGTTGTTCAGTTGTACCCAAGTCCCACATATTCAAATTCCATTAATAGCTATGGTAAAATTGAAGAAAACGTCACAATATGTTTTTATCTTTTTGTTCATGAAAAAGATGTAAAATTCTACTCAAGGTTTTTTTACCACAACGGGAAGTTATCAGTGTGGGTCGCACCCAGCCTCTTTTTACATTTTTGAAATCAGAAACTTAATTTCTCGAGCTTTACTATTGTTTCCCATTTTTTTCTTTAAATTGACAAAATTTAAGTTTTCTTTAAGTGGGTAATAAATGTTAAGCCCATTGTATATACATACATTATGTAGATATACAATATTGGGCTTGTATTATATAAACAATTTACCTACCGCTTTGCTTATTGTTCTAAGTTTTTTTTCTAAGGTTTTTCGAAACATCTTCCGTTATAATAGATGTTTCGAAAAACCTTAACTCTCCCGAGTTGGGATAAATAAAAATAGTGTTCTATTCACCTCATGTATTATTAAAGTGTACAAACGAAACTGAGACTCTTGTCCTACAAAAATGACAATGGTGCTTTGCAGACCCACAAGTAGTTACGTGTTTTGAATATATTTATACATACAAAAAGACACGTTACAAATAATTCAACACTTTCAGTGCATTTTGTTTTCATGGTTAAATAAATTTATGGGATATGTATAACTGATATAAAACTCATTTCGTTCAATTTAAATTATACTTCTTTAAACGCATCTGTCAAAAAGAAAACAAAATGGGAAGACAGAACCGAACAAAACAATCAACTGTCAAAAGTATAACATCCTACTTATCTCCTTGGGTTAATGCCGTTGATAGAGGGAACAAAAGAAAAATAAGTTCCTACAATGATAACTTTTTGTTCTTTAAAAATACTTTAAATGCCCGTCTATGTTTCATGTACTTGCTTCCGTAGTTTGAAATAAACTTATCCATAAATTTAGATTGACTTGGAAATTTGCTGGAATATAATAAAGGGTGACTAACCAGTTAAGAACTATTGGAAAGAACAACGGTTTTATAATTTAATCTTTAAGATACAATTTTAAGATACATTCATGCCATTATGAATGAAATAGCACATCATTTAAATGGCTGCCTCGGCTTCCCTGCAGTGCTTCCAGTCAGTGGTCGGTCCAATATGAACGGAGTTGTTCTGGCAACAGAAAGTCGGCTAACATCACTCTATACCTGAGACAATTAATGATAAAGGTATCTCCTTTCTCATTCCGAAAGAAATATGGTCCGATAAGAATAGAACATCAAAGAGAGGGAAAAAAAGCTGCAATATCCTTCTGCACCAGCAGTAAAATTTTTGCGAGAGATGGGGACCCAGCCTCAAAACTATTCATTAGATGTATATGCCTGTTTGGTCCGGTGGTCAGCCTTTGATAAGAGAACCAATCTTAAGGCCATGACAAAAAAATTCATTGGAAAAGGGCCCACTGTGCTCACAGAACCATCGTAAACTTTACTGTCATAGACATTCAAACAGACTTTATTAACCCTACATAGATGATAGCCCAGTGACACTAACTAATTTTCCAACAAGGGGGTTTTGGATGAAAATTGGGTCCTAAACGTCCTAAATCATGTATCGGTCTTTACAGACCAAAACGGAAGCTGAAGTAGGATCAGGCATCTTCTTAGACAATCCACCCATAATCAGATCATTAATGCTCCCTTTTGCAATGTTTTCAACGAGGAAAAGCTTCCAGTTTGCGAGGCCGCAAAAAAGCTTTCTAATTGTGAACTGTCAAACAAGAACATTGATTTCTTCATATGTAGATAGCCAGGCGGCAATCAGAGCCATTTCGTCAATTATCACGAAGTTGCTAGTTACAATAGTGAATTAGGACTGCTCGCCGAAACAAATTCAGTCATCATTCGATGAGTTTCGGGACAACGTGACATTTATGGAAATGAAATGGCTGATGAACTGGCCAAAAACGGTTCATCACTTGAACCGAACCAAATTGTACCCTGGGTACTCATGAGACTAGAGCAAGAAAAGTATAGAATTCACAAAAGTTTTCTTAAGACCTCAAATGACAGATGGTCGGGTTTCAAGGTATCTTTGACCAAAAATATCAAGGAAATAAACAGATTATGTACCGAAGCTAAGCATACCTCAATTGTCTCTATTGGTTGGAATCCATACGGTTCACAACTCAATGGGAACCCACATGAGTAGAATGGGCATCAGCACATTTGACTTATGTAGAGGGTGTCAGGACGAATAGGTGGTATAGGGCTCATCTCACTTCCTTTGTGAATGCCCTAGCCTAGACAGAACTAGAAAAAATGACCTCGGGGATTATTTTTTCGACAAACTGGGCAACGTCTTATTTTTGCCACTAAAAATCATCCTTAACTTTATTCAAAAATCAGAATGGTTCATGGAGACACCCCATACCTAAGACTTTCACTAAATTCTTCCTCTTACCCTTCTGATTCCTAAATTACACGCACCCTGCGCAGCACAATGGATCCGTCAAGAACTGAGTGAGGTGACACGGCCTGCTTGATGACGCTCACCCTACCTTACCTAACATAACCTAAGGTCCGATAGTGCTGACATGCCATTAATGATTGGTCGAATACTTGAACATTGTTTTCGCTGAAATAATGGCAAAATGAATGAAAAAATTATGGGTTGGGGTTATTGCAGTGTAAGCTGGAGATCTATTGTGCCCTAGCTTTTATTATAGTTCTTCCTCAAAATCTATTGCTCTTAGAAATCTTAGCAGTACCTGAAATGAAAATGGTCCCCTTCCGAAAAGATAATTTTTTGGCCAATATCCAGATCTCCTGGAAACATTATCAGCCACCAATTAGCGAAGTCACGTCATTGTTTATGGTTGTCTGGATGAAATGGCAAACCTTACTGATTATTTTGTCAGCTGTATGTCATTGAAAACTTTGATAGCTAACAATTAAAACTATCATTACTTTCCTATCTGGTCACCATTGGTTTTTTAGAAAGGAAAGTGTAGTTTTTTTTTGAACCACATTGAAGATTTTAGTGAAACTCAACACCTTAATGCTGAAAATTTGTTAGATTTATATATGACTAGCGTACCCGTGCGGGAACTCCCGCAAGCAAATTTTTTTTTTTCAACTGAAGTTTTTCAAATAAATCATGTGTCTAAAAGTTTCTGTAGATTCGCTCATTTTTTCTTGCATTGGAAATCTTGTGTAAATGGAAATCTTGTGTGAAGTACGGAATGTTGTTTTTGGGTGTTTAATTTACTTCTATGTGTCATCGTTGAACAGCTCTATTTGAAAAAGACGACTTACCACTGAAATAATAAACACGTTTAGCTTAGCCAAGAATTGTCACAACTGATTTCCTGTTCAACATGAGAAGTTGAAAGCGTACGAATTATTTTTATTTAACGTATGCATGTACCTGGATTAAAACAAAACAGCAAACCAATAAATCCAATCAAGTCCTTTTCTTAAAGGTAATGGAGCCAAGCGGAGGATATTTTGAAAAAAAACTAACAAACAATGAGCAAATCACATACGTATGTAACTATCCTATAACAATGTATGTAGTTAAACCTGAGGCACATAAAGTTTAACTTACCTTAAAATAGTTTAAATTCAAAGACACACAAATATTTGTCAAATTTTTTTTGTTTTTAATTCGGAGAATTTTATTTTTGTTTTTAATTCGGAGAATTTTATTTTTGTTTTTTTTTTTTTTTAAACTTTTTTGAGTGTTTTTATCGTTACTGCTTAGGTAAATTAATCAAACAATGCCCCTCCTCTGGGCCCACACCGCCAAAATATGGCATTTCATACAACTACTTATGTATATGTACTACATTTCAGTGCAATACGAAGATAGAAGTAGAGATAAATAATTTTGGGGTGTTTCGACCACCCAATGCCCCTCCCCTGATAATAAAAAAAAAAGTAGCCTATACGGTAATCCAGACTATAACTTTTTTGTGTGTTAAATTTTATCTAGATCCATTCAGTTGTTCAAGCGTTATTGAGTAACAAACATCCATACATCGTAACATTCACATTTATAATATTAGTAGGAAGTAGGAAGTAGGATTATCTTTTGAGTACTTGCTACATAGATAGACTTCGGTAGAGAAGAAAATTTAAAAAAAAGGTATTAAATTTGGTAGATACAAAAATAAGTGAAACCTTAACAAAAAAAATATTAAATGAGTGTCGAATCGACCAAAACACTGTAAAATAACGAAAATACCTCACCTTGAGGAACATGGTGAAATGGTGGTAAGTTCTTAGATCACTTGAAACTTCAGATTGGGCTACTGGAGAAAATTGAACGATGTCTTTTACTGTAGTAAGGCGTGGGATTGCTTATCTCATAGAACATTGACAACTTTTCCTTTTCTATCTGTGGTGTTGCCATTTCTTATTTTCTCTCTGTTGCGCAGTATTTCATTAAATTCAAGTAAGCTATATTTACTTTTAGTAAATTGGAGCATTCAAGGTCTAAAATGTTTAGTTTGAAACTTTTAAAAGTATTTTTATTTAACATCCTCTATTTTTACAGCATTATTAGATTTAGATTTAAATATTTACTAAAACTTGAAAGAGGAATATAAATTTTCGTTTCTTATAAATAAAGTTTAGTCATGAAATGAAATTTTTTGTTTGCCTGATTGGTAGTTCAGTGTTCATTTTCTAATGTGTTTTAATTTAACTTTTATATACTTTTACAAAGATTCAGAAATGATTCTGTTTCTATTAAACGATTTGATTCTAGCACTTGTTTTGGTTGAAATGAAAGCCTAATCCCGCACTGCTATAGATTAATGCTTCTTTACAGAATTCAAAAAGTATTCTCCAATTGTCACAATTAATAATATTGTGGGATTCTAAGTCACTTAAAACATTTTAATTCCAATCAATTCTTGGTTTTTCCAAAACCAGACATCGTCTAATTGAGTGTATTAAGTCTTCCATCTCGTTTAGATTACACATAGAAGTGAATTGTGGTAGATTACTTCTATAGAGCATGAAGTTTAAGTGAATCATCTCCACTCATGATTTAAATATGGTTGCTATCATTGGAATAGTTTATGATGAGTTGAAATAATGTACTAGTTCCAAATTATGGTTAAGATTTCGATAGAACAAGCGCTGGCTCTATGACTGCTTCTTCCAAAAATATTGTTTTTTGTTATTCATCGAATTATTGAAGCAACCCTTATACGAGTATTTATTGTGGTTTTGAATCATTCAACCTGTTTTCATACAGAATTAATGGACACCCACACTCGAGAACCAGGCTTTCTCATTCATTAAACCATAGTTGTTTATTTCTCTGTGGATATAAAGCGATTTCTTTAGTAAGTCAACAATCGTCCATTTTCAAAACTTTTGGGAGGTAGTCGAAATGAAGGTTTAAAGTAGATAAGACCAACTTTTCCTATTGATATAAATCCCAAGCAACACAATTGCCTCTTACAGATATCTTGAAAAGTTATTTTCCAAGTGTTTTCAACTCTTTGAACAATCTTAAAGAGGTCTGTAATACCCAAAAAGGCCTAAAGGGGAGGAGTCTATTGTATTGAACAAAGAGTTCTAAGCAAAGTATTTATAAGACTTCATAAAGATCATTTTTTGATTAATCTATAAAGACACTTTCAAGTGGTTTTCAAGATGTTTATATTTTTGAGTAGAAAAATTGAACTGCGAAGAAGAAAAATGCATAAAAAATGTCTTTCTCTTTCACGCAAATACAAATTTAATGCAATTAAAATAAAATGGATTGACTAATATAAATACACAAACATGGCGAATTCTTTCCTTCAATAATTTATTACTGGATTTACGATATTCATTGTATACCCTTTTTATGATTGTGTGTTTTGATTTGCGAGAGAAGATTTAATTTGAAACCGCATACTCTACCCTACTTGAAATTAACGCGCCTTCAAATAGAATAGTATTTACAAAAAAATATTCAGAAAAATCATGCTATAATAATAAAATGCCCTCAGAATAAAAAAGAAATGACGTTTAAGTATGCAATAGATATGGCCGATTCATGTATGTGTATGTATCGAAGGTATTCCTACCTACAGGGTGCTTTATTTTATGAAAGGTCTTTTTTTGTTCGATCTGAATAATTTTAAAATGTAAAATAATTTCAGCAAATAAATACAACTCAAAAGGTTTACAAACTGAGCGACATATTAGCACTTACGTCTTTAGAATTTTGTATGAAATAAAATGAAATCAACTTTTTTATTGTATATGGTGATGCTAAGATCTCCTTTATACTACAAAACACGAAGAAACATAATAATTGTTTGAAGAATGATTCCGGATTTTTATTGCATTTTTTTCAAAATTTAAATGTTAGTTGACAGGTTTTATACATCTTACAGAGAAAAGATACAAAAAGACATACTATATGAAAATAAGTGAAAATATATGTCATTCCTTAATTTTTATTTCACAAAGTGTTAAAATCCCTGGATTAAAAATCTGTTAGAAAGATATGCTAACTTGACATTTTATTGTTGCGTCAACATTCTATCAAGATACAAAATATTGAGTTCAACTGTCAACCGACTAAAGAATCACTGAAAATTCAGAAAATTTGATATTATACATAATCAAAATAATACCCATTATCAATTTTATTTGAATTTGAATTTTATTTCAACATTTCTTTTATATTCTGCCAAAGTTCTTCAAATAACAACATTTCCTTCTTTCATTTACGTACATCCGTAGAAACTGATGACTTCGTATAGTAAACGATAAAACATAAAAATCTAGTAAATAATAATTTTATCTTCAATATACGTTTAACAATGTCACCCTTTACAAAATATATGTATTTTATACAGATACGCCATCCATTTGTTAAGAACTCTTTAAAATATCTTAAGCACTTCACAATAAGATATCGAAACTTAAATCCAAAGCAAAGAGTGAAAAAAGTGTATACAAAGAGTAAAGGAAGAATATAGCTGTTTACAATCAGTCAAATTCAAAGAAAAAAAGAGCAAACAAAGTGTAAGCAAAGAGTAAAAGAAAAAGATAACAAATTCACAACAATTAGGCTAGGCGCGCACATTCAATTTTTAGTTTTGCAACTGTTTGTTACGAGCAACTAAAAAGTTTGTGTTTTGACACAAACTAAACGATTGCCTAAAATGAGTTCGCTATTTTGTGTAACATATAATTATACGCACCTGCGCGAACATTCAACCAAATAGTTCATCTGTTTTCTATAAGCAACCAAACAGTTGTGCAGTTTTGCTTGTTTTTTGTTAAACATAATCATATGCAATGGCGCGCACTTTCAACTAAATAGTTGAGTTGTTTTCTTTAAACAGAAGAAAGAAAAAAAGATTTTCGCTTGGTTTCACAATTGTTAGGGGAAACAAAACATTTTTTTTTCAACCAAAGAGAAAAGTAGTAATTCTTGATGTTAAGCTTTCATAAATACGTTTTAGTGAAAACTTCCACAGAATATCTTTAAGATGTATTCGAAAGATTAAAATAAAAACCTCTTTCAGCATTTTAAAACTACTCCTTTTAAAGAGGTTTTATAGAGGGTACATAGAGAGTCAATATGGTGACATTTGTCATGATTATCTCTAAGATGTTTTAAAGAGCATTTAATTATACTATAACAAAAAGAACATTTTAAAGAGCAAATTAGGAGGTCATAAAGTGAAATGGTATTAAGAAGATTGAACTAACAGCTTGTAAAGAGCTGATACATTTATTGAAGTACTCTCCAAGAGTTTATGTGTTGCTATATAGCTGCTTTAGCTTTTTCAAGTTTGGTACTTAAGTGAGGTTCTATATTAAGATTTACTTCATTACGTCTAGTTATTCACTTTCAAAGACTTATTTTTCATCTTGACTTAATTTTCCTAATCCATTTTTAAAAACTAAATACTACCTTTGATTTATGGGTATTGACTTTTAACTTCCATTTTTGTAAGTTTCCAATTTATTTATCATTAACTGAAACATCTTTGGATCTTCAGCTAATATGGCTATATCGTCAGCGTAGAAAATCACTTTAATTTTGACTCTCGCTAAGGATACTCCCCCTGGCAATGCGTCTGTGATCTAATCTATATACAACGAAAATAGTAATGGACTCATGTAACACCCTTTGCCTACTCCAAGTTTCAAATTGAATTTTTCATGAAGAATGGACTACATCGTATATGGTGATGGTTGTAGATTCGTATAATTTTTCTAGGGCTCTTATAATCAAAACATTTTCGATCGATAGAATCAAAGCCTGCTCTGAAGTTCACAAAGAAAGCGTGCATTTTTTTCTTTCTACTGAGATTCATCATCATCTTCGGCTCGACAACCGGGTTCCGGTCCCGGCCTCTTTCAACAAGTCTCTCCACCTATCCCGGTCTCTAGCCGATGCCATCCAGTTGCGCACCCCAAGGCTTCGGGCGTCCTGGTCTACGCCATCTCTCCAGCGCAAGCATGGTCTACCACGATGTCGTCTACCATAGAATGTACCACAAAGAACTTTCCGAGCAGGTTCCTCTTGGCTCTACTGAGATTCAGTCGTGCTAAAATTGCCAGTACTATATCCGGGCCTAAAGCCCCCTTGGAACTCGCTTAGTTTGTTGTTCCGTTCGACCCAATTCGAGAGGCGCTTGAGTGCGTCAAAAGAGCGCCGCAACAATACCAAACTGGTATATTATGTTTAAGCGGGTTTCGAAATGTTTTTAAAAATCATCTGGACAGTTTTTAAACTGACTATTTAACTGTAACACAACTGCAAAAATCCTTAAGCTTATCCGACGACTTCCAACATGCATGTCGAGTCGTGGTAACACCAACACAGAGCATCCTCCAATCCGCCTGCTAGGTTCGGCTTTTAGAGTCGTGTAGGCTAAGGGCCCTAATAATAAGAAGTGGAGGTTTGCAAGAAACCTAGAAATTTGGCAATTTAAATAAGTGCCATTAATTTAAACTGTGAAGGTTATAGCTCCTTTCCTTCAGTATATTGGATGTTTCCTTGGTTGAAATGCCTCATTTAAGTGCACAGGTTTCGTTATAAAGTACAGATATTTTGATTTATATCTATGTAAAATTTAAGCTCTGCAGTTAATAGTGGAATACAAGATCTGAATGTTATGACCATCTCGATCTGTTTACAAAAGGTGATTTCTCTAATGAAATTTTGCATCACGTTTTGTAATAATTGTAAATCACGAATAAGAGCTCTGATTCTTACCTTAAGTTTTTAACTGTTAGTCAATCATTAGCTTACATTTTATCTTTGATATTACCTCAAAGAAAATAAATACAAAGATATTTAATCACATGATCAGGACTGTCAATAGATGTCTCTATTGCCAGAATTTATTCGTTCGGAAAATTTGTCACGGAATTCCGGAAAAAAAGACTGTCAACAAAGCTCAGGCACACCATTCACCACTTTCAAAAAAAATACTGCCCAATGACAGCTCTAGACCGTAAACAGTATCTACCAAGCTGTCAGTCGTTGCGGTTGAAGAGGTTACTCCAGTATTACTCTTGGATTTCTTGTGCCCCAGGTCTTACTGTTTTGTTTGTTAACGTACCCAGACAAATAGAAATGGAAAGCTTCATCACTCTTAATAATTTTGTTTTCAAAATTAAGAAACTCTTCAGCTATATTTTCACCATTTTTGTAGAGAATTTTATCCATAATTAATAACAGCATAGGTTTAACTAATCACGTTTGATTATTTAACATCGACAATTATTAAGTTTGACAGTTAATGTAATCAATTAAAAAATGGCGCACAATTTTAAATGACACCTTTTTGTTGGAAACCCATAAATCCATTTTTAAAAGCCACATTATTTTGAAATTTCAAGTTTTTGGACAGTACATCAAGCACGTGCGGTCCAATCGTGCTTCGTGCATATTATTTAAGTATAACTAGTTCATCCGAGTTTCTAAGATTGTGATACCAACTTCTTTTTGGCTTTTTTTATAATTTATTTATCAAATTGGATAAATTTTTGCGATTGCATTACTTGCTCCTTACCTATCTTTGTCGCTGGAAATAAAAATCCTCTTTCAAGTATCTTTACCTACTCATCCAGCTAACCACCATCACCTTTACCATCAACGAACATTGTCAGTTCCAGAGATACAAAAACTTCCTCCACACAACTTGTTGCTTCTTTCTTTGAAACTTTACAGAAACGAAGCACCTAATTCTAAAGGTTGTGGTCCGAGGGTGATGGTTAAATATTCATGAAACCGCCGCTGCCGCCGTATTTTGATGGGAATGGCTCGACATGTTCTTTTTTTTTTCGTTGTTGCCCTGGAACTTTATGAACTTGTGTGGATAATTGTAATGCCAAAGGTACATTGAATTTAATATAATTCTTATATTTTTTGTTGTTGTTATTTTCATTTGGATCTGCTGTTTTCCCCTAACGACCGACGCGACGAGGCGTTACTCCTGTCAGTTGTTGTATTTTGTATCCACATGGCTTGTATTGTCTGTCTGTTGACAATAACTTTTAGTTGATTCATCAGGGCCGCATTTACGAGTATATGGTCAATATGAACAGGATGCTGGTGCAGGATACAGCTGGGATATCAGAACGGTCGTAATATGCATGTAATTGAAAGTCTTACCTGCCTATCCAGTCATTGAAATACATTTATGTGACACAATAAGGCTCTATTTACAAAGAATCAAGAATATTGTGCTGGTGTGAAAATGACTGAATGATACCGTATAGAGTACTTATATTCGGCGCAGAGAAGAGGCATGAAGAAGCATTTCGTCATCAGAGAATTACAAAAGTTATGTTGTTACAAATATAAATCAAGTTTTACATTTAACTTTTAAAGTCTCCATTTTCATTTGACAGACCTAATAATTGACAATCAATTTGACATATGTAGCTTCAACAATATGGCCGCAATCACCTGTCAAAGTTCAGAAATCACTATTTTATTTCTAAATCAATTTTCTATTAAGCTATTTATTAATAAAACATTAGTTTAAAATTATATCTACAAGGGAACGATTTTGTCTGTCAGAAACCAGATTATTAATACATAGAAAAGTAAATCGAATGCAACGGAGTGAGACACAGGGTGTGAAGAATAATGTGTTAGTCTTATAGCAAATAAGTCAAACCTAAAGCTAAATAGATTAAACTTAAATGTAAATACATTTTCCGAAATTGAAAACAGATTTAACCTTCAGCGTCAAATGTAGCATTCAAAAAATTACTCAACAAAATGAATTCAACCTTAACCTAAAACCGTACTTAAGTACGTTTAACTCAAATGCAAAGGAAACCTTACTAAACTTTTAGCAAATCATTTAAACTACCAACAAATCGTTTTTACCAAATCCAAAATTTCGCCTTCCATAAGAAATCAAGAGAACTTGTAGTTGAAGTTGTAAAAATTTAATTTATTTCGTTAAACAGCTAGGGGTATGAAGGGTACTTGTATCTGTTATAAAAGTTTCTGCCAAATTAAAATAAAGTGTTATAGAGTTCAGCAGCATGTGCTGAAGTGTCTTATGAAAGTGGCTCATCTTCTAGCAACATTTTGGCAAATCGTCCTACCGAGAGTACTATTCGTGCCGAGGTGGATTAATTCGAGTTGAATGGTTCAATAAACAATCCGCAAACACCTGTTCGTCAAAGAAACACGAGGTCTGCCGAAAATATCGTCCCTATCCGTGATAGTATTATAAGGAGAACCCAATCCAGTCAATTATCAAGAACTTGCACGAGTGATTTTCGAACATAGTTATCTGACGCGGATGTGAGGTGAATTGGTCATCGAAATCATGCGGCTTGACCCCTTAGAGTATTTTTAATTCATAAGTCTATGCTAACTATGCCACAAACTATCACTGCCTGAAAGCCAGCATAATCAATGTCATTGTCAAATTCAATCTGATTTATGCGGCGGAGTTATGGAAAGTTGGAACATTCGGATGCACGCTACGCAGCAAAGCTGCGGTAAAGATTTAAGTTATGATATATTTAATACAAAATGGAATAGATGGGCCTTATAAACAAATTGTGATGTGCTTTTTGCTTTCCAGTCGAGGTTCTGCTCGCCGGTCTCGCCAGGGTCGCCCTGAAGAAAACACGAAACTTCAGACTAAAAGGTCTTCAAACCTTATTACAAAATCTTTATTGAAAATAACTCTTTAATCTATGACACACACTATACTGCTACAAATAGTTCACTTATTCCAGGTAGTTAAATAATCTACTTGGTCTTGCTTGTATCGTTGTACTGGTTGCTGATGATTCGGATCTGGCACTTGGTTCCGGGTATTATCGTTTCTGGTAATTCGGCTTCAAACTGCTAGAACAGCAGACTTAAACGCTCTGGTTGATCAACAGGTACTATACGCCCCTGGTGGCACTAGAACAGCAGGCTTAGACGCTCTGGTTGATCAGCAAGTACTATACGCCCCTGGTGGCACTAGAACAGCAGGCTTAGACACTCTGGTTGATCAGCAGGTACCAAAGCCCCTGGTGGCAATTAGGACATTAAACTTCAAACTAAGACCCCTTACCGCTGGTGGGGGAAAGCCTTAATAAGAAATAGCTGGACAATATCACCTACCTAACTTGTCTTTCTACGAAACCACTTACCACTGGTGGGGGGAAGCCTCGCAAAAACAAGAAAAGCTAACGTGACGAATTCGTCTGTACTACTTCTCTACGACTGGATTTCGAAAGATCTCTGCAATCAATGTACTGTGCCGCCTGACTGTGTGTATGATCGAAAGGGTGCCTTTTATTTACTAAAGTAGGTCCTCATGATGACTTTTCAGTAAAAACTGAATGTGAACTATGTAGGTGGCGAATGAAAAATATTAATGTTGTTCATTTTCCTGTGACGTCATTTGTTCATGGTGAAATGAAAAGACGTCTATTTCGTTTAAAGGTACTTTTATTAATCATCAAAAGAAAAATATTCTTATGCGGCTCTGCCGCTAACTTTATTATCGTACATTTGTAATTTTCTGATGACGAGCAAATAATTCGTTCGTGAGAAAGCGTCAGTGTGGTTTCGTATGACGAACAAATTATTTGCTCGTGGGAAATCGGAATGATGTTTAATATGATCAGCATTACGCATTACACCTCCCTTTTTGGGAAAAATGAATTTATTACTAATAAAGTTCATTTTTAATATTAATTAATCATTTTAATTTCTAATATAATATTGTTCAGTATTCGATATTTATTACTAATAAAGTTCATTTTTAATATTAATTAATCATTTTAATTTCTAATATAATATTGTTCAGTATTCGATATACCTTATACATTTATTTCTAAAAAAATTGAGTGTTTTTAATTTTTTTTTGTTTTTTTTTTTTGTTTTTGTAATTATATGTTTATATTTATACTTTATTTTGTTCTGTATCGTCTTAGTCGGTCTTTGTGCACTGTAGAGGTCTTATTATTGTCGTCTTTTAAAAGTACGTTGTTCTTATTATCTATGCTTACTAATTTAAATGGGCCCTTATAAATATTATCTAATTTATGTCCTATTTGTTTTACTAATACTAAATCTCCTATTGCTATATCTAATCTGTTACTATGTCGATCGTATAAAACTTTTTGTTTATATTTTTTCCTTTCGATTATGTCTGCAGCTCTTTTATGAGCCGAGTGCAGTCGATATTTTACTTCTTTTTCATAAGCATCTACATTATAAATTGGATCTATTTGTTCTCTTAAGAGAATTTCGTAACTACTTGGGGATTTTCCAAACACTAACTCAAATGGGCAATAGTCATGTACCACTGATGGCGTAGTGTTGTAGCAATACGTAAAGTATTTAAGCCACTCATCCCAGTCTGTTTTTTCTACTGAAATATATGATCTAACATATTCATTAAACGTTCTGTGGTTTCTTTCCACAGTTCCTAACGTTTGGTGATGGTATGCCGTTGAGGTAACATTTTCTACTTTCAGTAGTTTACAGATTTCGTTAAATATTTGGTTTTTGTATTCGGTACCCATGTCAGTAATTATTTTTTTCATTGGACCATAAACTAGTATAAAATGGTCAAAGATCGCTTTCGCAACTGTTTTTGCGCTTTTATTAGCGATTGGGACTGATACCAGATATTTGGTTAAATCACATATTATTGTAACTGCATACATATTGCCGTTTTCTGACCTTGGTAAAGGTCCAATAGTATCTATAAGTACCACATCAAACGCAGTTGCTGGTGTGTCGGTTATCATCATCGGTTCTTTTATGTTTTTTTGTGATTTATTTCTTTGGCATTTGTCACAGCTTTTAATGTATTTCATAACGTCTTTCGTCATATACTTCCAATAATATTTCTGTCGGATCTTTTTTAATGTACGTGTGATCCCTGAGTGACCTCCGCAGGTTGGATCCGTGTGGAATTTTTGTATAATCTTTGTTTTTTCGTCATCATTCGTAATTTTTGTTACTACTGGCGTCAGTGAAATACGTATGTTCGTTAGAGCTCTATTTCCTATTTCTTTATACTCATTGATCCGGATCTTTTTAAATATATTGTCACTCAGTGACTGCTGCAGCTTTATTATTCCATTATCACTTGCTATTTTTTCAAGCATTGGAAATAATTGATACAAGTCAATTTTTCCATTAGTAATAAGGTTATTTATTCTTTTAGTGATCACCTTTTTATTTTTCATAATTTTCAAACAGTCGTCATTTATAGCTAGCCTGGCGCTGTTTTTCTTATTTCTGCTACTGAACGCTTCGTAGATTTTTATTTTGTTTGATGACTTTTCTGTTGTGTTGGTTGTCAATTTGACTTTATTTTTCTTACCTTGTAGTCTAGTTGTAACTTTTAGTATTTTGCTGATTGAACTTTTTATAGTTTTAATATCTTCAAAATCTTTGCGCGACAATGCGTCTGCTACGTAGTTTTCTTTTCCCCTCAAGTACTCTACAGTAAAATCATACTCTTCGAGATCAAGTCTCATGCGCGTCAATTTAGAAGACGGATTTTTCATTGTAAATAGATACGATAGTGGTCTGTGGTCACTTTTAACCAAAAATTTAGTGCCGTATATGTAGGGTCTGAAATGCTTAATTGCCCAATGAATAGCGGTTAATTCTTGTTCAATAGTGGATTTATTGCGTTCACCTTTGGTGAAAGATCGTGAGGCATATGCAACTGGGAGTTGGTATCCATTGTACTCTTGACTTAGTACAGCACCGCATGCATATCTGCTTGCATCGGTTGTAATGCAGAATTGCTTCTGAAAGTCTGGATACTGCAGAATGTTAGGGCTTAATAGTGACTGTTTTAAGTATTGGAATGCATTGTCACATTCTATGGTCCATTCAAAAGGGATATTCTTCTTACAGAGTCTGGTTAAGAACCTTGAATGTTCAGCAAAATTTGGAACAAATCGTCTGTAATAGTTGCAGAATGCAACGAATCGCTTTACCTCATCGGCATTTTTGGGAATTGGATAGTCTAATATAATCTGAAATTTGCTATCATCTGGAAGAATGCCTTGGTCTGTGCATTTATGTCCTAAATATGTCACTTCATGACTGAAAAATGTGCACTTATCAGGATGTAATTTTAGATTGTATTTTCGGCACGTTTTGAATACATCGTTTAAATTTTTCAACATATGCGATTCTGAACGGCCCAATACCACTAAATCATCCATATATAAGAATGCTTGCGTCGGGGATAAACCAGAGAACGCAATAGTCATCATTCTTTGAAATGAGTTTGGTGCGATCTTTAGGCCGTAGGGAAGGCGCTTGAATCGGTATGAACCTTTGTCAGTTGAGAATGAAGTAATGTCTCTTGAATTTTCATCTAATTCAATTTGATGAAATCCTGACGTTAAGTCTAGGCAAGAGAAATATTTAGTTTTTCCTAGTTGGTCAAGAATATCGTCTATTCTTGGCAACGGAAATTTATCTGCAATTAGTTTTTTGTTTATACTTCTATAATCCACTACTAATCTCCACCGACTTTGGCTACTGCCAGGTAAAGGTTTTTTCGGTACCAAAAGTATTGGACTATTATATTCAGATGCAGATGGTTCCACTATATCATCTTGTATCAGTTTGTCAACTTGTTGAGTGATCTCTCTTTTATGGGTGTGCGGAATTCTATAGTTTTTAATATATGTTGGCTCGTCACTTTTTAAACGAAGTTTTTGTTTGTAAAAGTTATTAACAGTTATTTTATCTGTTTCGAGCGCAAATATATCAATGAACTCCAAGCAGAGTTTGTGTAATTCAGACTTTATGAAATCTGGAAATTTGTTGGACAGTTTTTGTAATTTAACGCTACTGGCTTGGTGGTTTTGTATTGATATATTCTCATAGTCGTTTAGACTTTCTGTTTCCAATTTAACATTTTGTAACAATACATTTTCATGTGTTGTATTAATTATGCGCACAAATGCTCTTTTGCTTGTTACTATAGTATTTGCAACATATATTCCGTCTTGAAGTTGTTGTTGTGGAATAAGCAGTTCATTCGCCTGACTTTGGATGTTGATTTGTCTAATAACTTCAGATCTTGCAGGTATCGCTATTGTGTTAATTTTTGGTGAACATGACATAGGTATGGTAATGTCGTAAAAATCGTCTGGTCTAAGTATCAGCCAGTCTTGGTTCGTATCGTAGTTAAGTAGACAATGGTATTTCTTGACGAAATCCAGACCGATTATTCCGTCGCTTGGAATTGGAAAATCATCACAAACGACATGAAATGTATGTGCTATTAATAGATTTTTAAATTTTAAGTCAGTATAGACTTTTCCTAAAGTTTTGATTATTCCCTGACCTATGCCGTTTAGGCTTGTTGTTTCACATGTGTTCAGTGTATTTAAGTGTTCAATTTGTCCTACTTTTACTATAGAAATATCTGCCCCCGTGTCAACTATAAATGATGTTGTGTTGTTATTTAACGATGTTTTTAATGCTATGAATGATGTTAAATTTAAATTTATATTAAAGATTTTACTGTTTGTTTTTGCATTTCCTACTGAGTACTTGGGGTTGGTTCGTTTTCCGTACCTTGTTGAGTCATCCTTATGTTTCCATAACCGCCATTACTCGTATTATTGTTATTATTTCTGTATTGATTATAATAATTTCTATTGTAGCGGTTATTATAATTTCCGCGTCTGCGTCCACGACCCCGGCCATGTCCACGTCCACGAAAATTGTTATGTTTTCGGCTGTTGTCTCTAAAATGCAGTATTGAATTTGGCTGGCCATAAGTTTCAGTGCAGCAATTTACAAATTTGGCCACTGCCTCATTCATATTGCTGAATTGACCGGACTCCATAATAAGTTTTACTTTATCATTGTTTGAGTTCTTGATCATGGCCTTTATGGCTGAAACATAAACACGCTTTAGCTTTGGCTTCGTCTACGTTAACGATGCACCCGCTTCGAGTTTGCTTTGAATGACATTTCTAATATGACATTTCTGAAATGACAGGTTCTGTCATTACAAGCTGTTATTTTTTCTGAAAAGTGGTTTTGTTTTAATTTTTCGTGCAATAAATATGAATTGTGAAATCGAAAAAATTAAATTTATCGCGGAAGTAGCATACACAGCTTATCGTGGGTATGTTCAGCTCACCGAGCAAGAAGAAGCGCAGACTGAGAGACGTTGGTGGGTCCGGGAGCTCAATCTACGGAGAGATGAGGAAGGATTCTTTGCACAGAACTTCAACCAAATGAAGGATAAAGATCCAGAGCACTTTTTCAAAATAACAAGGATGTCTCCAAAAGCATTTGAGATACTCCGCGCTCTTATTGAACCACATCTGCAGAAGACGTGTTGGAGAAAACCTATCGAACCGAGTGCACGACTTTTCTTAACTCTGTTGTAAGTTGCTTAAGTGAAAATGTTTATTTCTTTGCTTTACAAATTTGTCTTCAAGGTATTTGTCACAAGGAGTACCAAAGCAAGTCCTCGCGTGGATGTTTCGTATGGGATATTCAACAGTAGCCAACATCATTTACGAAACAGCCGATATTCTTTGGACCTGCCTCATGCCCTTTTACTTATCACCACCAACAGAAAGTGATTGGAAGAGAATTTCCCTTGACTTCCAAACTTTGTGGAATTTACCTAATTGTGTTGGCGCTATTGATGGTAAGCACGTCAATATTCAGTGCCCGCCAGGAGCTGGTTCGGAATACTACAATTATAAAGGACACCATTCGATAGTTCTTCTGGCCACTTGTGACGCCAATTATACTTTTACCGCAGTTGACATCGGTGCATACGGAAGTCAAAGTGATGGCGGAGTGTTTGCAGACTCATCCTTTGGTAGAAAGGTTTTAACTGGTGGCATAAACTTTCCACCTCCCAGCCGACTTCCGAATTCGAACTATACCTGCAACCATTACATGGTTGGTGATTCAGCTTTTCCCCTGAAACCATATTTGATGCGGCCGTACCCTGGAAAATTACTCCCCGTTGAGAAATATTACTTCAATAAAAGGCTTTCTCGAGCTCGGAGAGTAATTGAAAATGCCTTTGGAATATTGGTCGCAAAGTGGAGAATCTTAACTACAACACTTAATATGTTGTCTACAAATGCAGACAAAATCGTAAAGGCCAGTGTAGTGTTGCATAATTTTGTGAAGCTAAACGATTCAGCATACATAACTCCAGACTTTGTCGATCGTTACGATGAAAACGACGTCCTTACCGAAGGTCTCTGGCGAAGGGATGTAGGACCACTTACAACATGCAGGTCTATGGGATCACACAACTCATCTCAAGTTGCGTTTGCAATGCGAGATAAATTAAAGGAGTACCTAAACAACAACAGGATCTAAAAACAAAAATTCCAGGCTGAAAAAGTGTACTTTGTGTTATTTATCTTTAATATAAAAGAATACAAAATAAAAAAACAAACAAGATTTCTCCTTACAAAATATTTATTCAGTCTTTTCTTCAGGAACTTGTACATATAAAATAGAAAGGAACAAAAAGTAAGTATTCGATATCACAATATTCAATATTATAATATACACACGTAGTTAATAAAAAAAAAAAAACAAAAAACTAATTCAACAGTGCAAAACAACAAAAATAAACAAAAATATCACATTCATAGTAAAAATAATGAAAAAAAAAAACAAAAAAAAAATCCATCCAATCATTCAAGCAGCTTCAGAACTTCCTCGTTCACGTCTGCTAATATTTTAGAGTGTAGACGAATACGCACTGCTTCCGGGAGTGGTTTCATTCGTTTTGCCATGTTTAGCATGAACTCCTCGTCAACATCGTGCGCAGGAGGTGATGGGTTTAAATGAGTTGCCACCGTCTCATTTAACCCACCAAGAAAGCTTTTGAACTCCTCTTCGGCCATTCTTTTGGAAGATTTTGCTCTCTTTGGAGTAACCACCTCGTTGCCGTCGTCAATCCCAAAAGTGAAGTCTTCACCGCTGATTGGCGACGGAAAATCTCCTGAGCTCTCAACTGCAGTATCAGTTGGGTGGTAGTTCCCTTTTTGCCTATAAAAAAAAAGACAATATTGTCTTATAAAAAGAACTAAAATTATGTATTTTTTAACCTTCGTGGTGTCAGTGATGGGATCAGGAACTTCAGCACATCGTAGTACTCCCACCTATCTGCCACTGCAGCTCCACTCCCAGATGGTTGCTCCATCGAGCGCTTCTCCCGAACAAACCGGTCTCGGAGGCTCTTCCAACGCTGCTTGCACTCGCCAACTGCAGATATATGCGATAGGTATTATTTTAACTTTTTATTACTTAAATTAATTACCTGGTCTGTTTAATGTTTTTCCTATTTCTTCCCATGCAGCATTTCTTTTTAAAACGTTTTTATATGTTTTGGAGCGAGTATTGCAGAGAAACTCCCGCTCCCTCACCAAGTCGATTAATTGCTCCTCGAAATACATTTTCTGTTCAAAGAAAATAAAAAGTTTTTAAGAAAAATTCGTATAGTTACTCTATATTTCAATAATTTACCTTTGAATAATTTCTGCCTTTCACTAGGAATCCCTCCAAAAACAGACGAATTTTGTTTGTTGAATTTTGCTGTTTGAGCTGTCACACAAAGCAAAAGTTCAACATACTTCAACTAGAGCTTCCGTTTGCAGTCACATTACGTAACATTACGTTCTTTTCTTTACGGTTGTCAAACAAAACTTGAGGTCGAAGCTTCATTGTGATAGCATACATTGAATTCCTATAGCTGAACTCGTAAACGTCAGGCGAAGCCAAAGCCAAAGCGTGTTTGTGTTTCAGCCATTATAGCCGTCTTAGTGGAGTAGGTTTCAGCCAATTGAGATGTAAGCCCGTCTGAAATGTATGCGCTTTGCAATTTTTTGGTAAGTTCTTCAACCTCTTGTGCGTATGAATTCGCTGGTTTTGAGGTTTGACGTATGTTCATCAGTTTTGCGGTAATGACATCTACCGATTCGCCTTTTACTGTTGTTTTTAATTTTTGCACTACTTGTGCTATTGTTGTTTCTGACCCAGAGATGAGATTTATAGCATTACCTTTTAGCTTTGTTTTTATAAGGTTAATAGCAACGACATCGTTATTATCGTTTATGCTATTTATTAACTCCAACGCAGCTAAGAAACTCTGAAGATGTTCTGCTGAGCCTTCGAAATCCGGTAGGATTTTCGATGCAATATTTAAAAATTCTACAGGTGTTTGTGGCATTATGTTTGATTCTTTGTTCGGGTCTTTTATACTTTCTGTAGTTTTAACATTAATTGTTAAGCTCTCGTGGAGTGTAACAGGTATTCTAAGATTAATAGACTGTCGGGATGCTGCTCTTAATACTTTGTCCCTACAATCAGTGAATATTTCGTTGGCCTGATCCTTATGTTGGTTAGTCAGCCTCGAATAATTTGCGTTCAATATTATTCTAATGTTTTCTAGGTTCTTTTCCAATACATGGATATGTTTATTTAAAGTTTCTTGACCTATAGGTCTATCTGTATTGAGGCATTTATAGGATTTGTAGAGTATATCTTTATATTCACGTATTTTGTCTACAATTTTTAACCATTCCATTTAATTTGATGATTAACAATTAACTTTTCTTTAGTTATACGTACTTTTTTTTTTTTTTTTTTTAATTTTGAAAATCTAGTTGGATCTTTAAGTCGTGTATGTCAGTAAATGTACGATGTCAGTTTGTGATTTAGTTAGATCTGCGCAAGAGATGCGGCTCTTGTCATATATGTCTTTTTTAGTGTCTTTTTGTGCCATCTATATATCTTTATTGCCAAATGGGCAGCCAACAGTAGAATGATTATAATGAGGTAAATTTCATTATTATCTCTCTGTTCAGTTACATCTACCTCATTTATAACATTAGCCATTGGCTTTTGTATCTTCGATTGTTGCTTGCCCATTGTTCTTTTTTTTTTTTCTCTAAATTACAGTTCGCAAATTCACTAAACTAATCTTACATATGTGTACATATATATTCCTTTCAAACACTCACTATTTTATTTTTTTTTTTTGACAAAACATGAATATTTTTAACTTAATTTTATTATGTTGCTTTTTCGATTTCGATGAAAGTAAACACGAGGATTAAAATCACGAAAAATGAAAATCAAATTTTATTTGTTTTAAAATGTTCTGAAGGAACTAAAAAACTCTCACCTGTACATTCTATTTTGAAGAAATTATTAATAACTGAGACCAGGAACCAGGATCCTTTCTTTAAGTTGATAAATTTTTGGCAGGTATTCAAGATGAGGCTGCTTTTGTAGAGCTGGTCTTCTGGTTGGGCGCTGATGATTTTGCTGGTGTTTGCGCTGATGGCTTTGATGTAGCTTGTAGTTGTTGAGATGAAATTTTGTTGGACCGATGTGTCGGAATAATTGCTGATTACTGTTTTTGTCGGATGAGACACGTTTCACGTCGAAATGCTTAGCGACTATGAATGTAAGCAGAGCACATGAACACACGAGCACCCTTTATTTGTGTGGGCACGTAAGCCGTTGTCGACTGTGTCGAATTGCTTATTCCTTTTTTTTTTTTGATTTGGTTTGGTAGTAGCAATGATCGTTGGTGGTTGCATATGCTTCTGGTGGCAACCACATATGCTTACGATGGCGATAATTAGTAAACAGCCACAACGATGAGTGGCGGTAGCAACAACAAGCGGCAGCAACAGTATAGCAATTTGCTCCAGCACATTATCGCACAATATCACCCGTGTTAATTAAAAAATGAAAAGCACAACTTAATTTTTTTTTTTTTTTTTTTATATTCTTTAAAATACTGGCAAGATCGCCATGAAATGAAAAGACGTCTATTTCGTTTAAAGGTACTTTTATTAATCATCAAAAGAAAAATATTCTTATGCGGCTCTGCCGCTAACTTTATTATCGTACATTTGTAATTTTCTGATGACGAGCAAATAATTCGTTCGTGAGAAAGCGTCAGTGTGGTTTCGTATGACGAACAAATTATTTGCTCGTGGGAAATCGGAATGATGTTTAATATGATCAGCATTACGCATTACAATGGTATGTGTGAATTGCATTTGGGCGAAGTATAATTCTTGGTACAAATACTAACGTACTATAGAGTAGGGTAGCATAGAACACTTCGTTACAAAATAAATTATTTGAATAATTTCTTATTCACAGTTTGTTTCATTTAAATTTAAATTTAGTAAACGCCTAAGGCCTCGGCCACGCAGTAAGCGGCTGAGCGGCTAGCGGCTGAGTGGCAGCTCTAATCGACGTATGGCCAGGCACTGAGCGACTGCTTTTGAGCGATTGCCATAAATGTGGTCGAGATTGCACACACGAAATTAACAACTCAATGTTTACTTTGGCCATCTTTACTTCTTGCCGCTCAGAACATTACTAAAAATTAAAACAGGTTTGGTTGCTGAGCGGCGCCGCCGCTTAGCCGCTCAGAATTTTGTTTCGCCGCTCGCTCATAGCGTGGCCGCTTCTATGTGATTTCATATGTTTTATATTTTTTTTTTCCGCTCAGCCGCTTACTGCGTGGTCGCGGCCTAATGGAAAGTTTTTCAGAAAAAACAGAAATAGTAAAACTGCATAGGGCATATTATACAATGTTTGGTTTGAAATAGAAAATGTTACATTGAAATTGAAATAAAAATTAATTCATTTACTAACAATACTAAAGATGAACATTAAGGAAAACATATAAAAAAGGATTTGAACTAATTGTGATACAACGATACGATATTACATGCAGTAGTAAGTGGCAGTCAAAAAGATCTCTATTGGAATCAACACCTTAATATCGATACCTTCCCGTAAGAATGTATTAAGCGACATTTTTAAAATTGTTCAGGAAACGAAAAAAACGTCTCATTTAGTTATTTTTGTGTGTATTTTATTGGAAGAAACAGATTTGGAGAGGGATTTTTACAATACAAAACTTGACATCATTGCAAAATCGAAATTTTAATTAGATAAGAAGTTTTTGTCGCTTAGTACATTTTCGTGGTCAAAGCATTGGCGCTTGATACAATGTTAAATGGCGCTTACGATAACAACATCAAAAAAACACAAAATAAATGGAAAAAAAGTAGTAGCCTACTTGATAGACAAATATTTAAAAGCAAAGACAACCATATCTGGAGTATTATAAGCGACAAAAATATATCAAGTTCTATTTGGATGAGTTTGCTAAGCGAAAATTTCGGTTAAACTAAGCGACATCTAACAAATTTTTTTCGTGGACGTTTGGTTGCTTAAGACAATAATATTTTCAAAAATGTCGCTTAGCATAATTTTACTGGCGGATAATACAAATTTCAGGGAGCAACATTATTCCAGTGAGAAAACTTGGCGGTTACTACAATTTTATTTTCTCTCTAGTTACTTTTGCATACATGATAGGGCAGTGAAACCCAGGCCAAAATGTGGCGCTTAACTTCTAGTATAGTTCCACATCAAAAAGTCATTTTCGAAAAAATTGTCGCTTAATACATTCTTACGGGAAGGTATCGATATTGCTGTGGCAAGAGGATTTGGTAATCAAAGAGTTCGATTCTTTTAGTCTAAATGCACTGCATGATACTAGAAACGCTCGGGTTGATTCCCATGAAAGGCAACCAAATACGAGCCTCAGGTTGTCTTAGGATTTCCTTAGCCAGCATAAGCTTGAGCTTCAACACCTCCCAATCGCTGCTTATCTTAGCGACGCTTGTACCAAGGAAATCCCTAGAGAACTCGTCCATGCACTTTATTACTTTATATCCTCTGACCATCTAGCTGGAGTCGAAACTAGGGTAGGGACCTTTTTTATGGTTATTTCTGAAAGCTTGGCATCTATAGAGTTCCACACAGCCAACAAACATTCGTTGTTTGTGGAGAACTCATCGACAATCGATACTTGGAGGTCGTCCCTGACAGGCTCCACAGTACGCGGTAGATCTTCTCTAAGAGATGATATCTTTACTTCCTTTTTAGGGCTTATTCCTTTTCTGGGGTCTGTTGGTTTCATCTTGAGACGTGTTTCGCTTAACGGCTTTTCTTGAATTTAGAGAAGATTTTTGTGCTCTTCAACGATCTTCTGGTATTTTATTTTATCAGCGGCGTAACTCTTATGAACTGTTCCGACTTTCTCAGTCCTGGCAAATTTGCTAAGAATAAAAGAAGCCCTCTTGAACTGTTCTTTGAGAAGGGCGTTTGACGATTGTTTGTTCCTACCACGTGGCAGTGCTCATATGACTGGCGTTGATACACGAAGGAAATAATTGGTTGATGACTTGGGTTGCCCAAATATACCGGAACTACCAGCGCTTTATGAGCTCCCCTTAATGGTCTTCGGCTGAAGGCAAAAAGTTCATCCTCTGTGTCGGCGGATAGTATACAGTCTGTCTTGTCACATTTGTTTACATTAAGAAATTAAAAAAAAATAGAGTTCCCACGAATAGGTCGGGATCAGCCCCGGTAGAGCCGACTGGTAAGGCGAAGAATATGACGGATACTGCCAAGAGCTGCGCCAGCTTTCCATTTCTTCTTTTGGGACTTTATATCTATGGTCAAATGGCATTGTTGGGGGTTAAACTATTGAGAAGTAAAGGAACACCCCAACAATTCAACCTGACCCTAGCTGATCGCCAACAAGATTAGCTATGGTAATCATTACCACCCGGAACCCACCCGACAGAGTTTGATGCGGGGATTTTTGCCGAGCTACGACATCTAGGTACTATATATGGGAAGTTATGCATTGGTAAAAAAATTAACTTGAGATTACCATCAGACTTGACATAACCGGGATAAGTAAAAATGTTATCCTTATTGAATGACAGTCACTGGTGTTCGGCCGATGAGTTCAGTCTTTTCGCTGTTTGTTTTCAGTTCCCATTTGTCATAGAATTCCCTTCGGTTTTTAATGTACTCTGGCAGCAATTTTTAGGTGAAAAAGCGGTGGCGTATGTGATGGAGTCGTCTGCATAAAGCTTCGTCTTTGTACCTGGGATTTTGGCTGGTTGATCAGCAGTGTAAATGTTGAAAAGCAGCGGTCCAAGTTCTGATCCTTGAGGAACTCCAGCATGGATTCCCTTGGTTGATGATACGTGTTTTGCTAACTCTACATAAATAAGTCTATGTGTTCGAAAATTTTTGATTATTCTTACCAAAAGATTAGGAAGCCCTAAGAGTTTAAATAGAAATCCTTTTATCCAAACGCTGTCGAAAACTTTTTCGATGTCCAGCAAGCATGCTACAGTCGTTTCCTTTTTGTTGAGTCCAAGTGTAACACCAGTATGGAGAGCCAGTAGTTGATGTAGGGTAGAGTGTTTATGTCAAAAGCCGTACTGGAACTCAAGTATGACATCTCTTTCTCTGCAGAAAACTTTGAGTTTCTTCAATATTAACGCCTCCACTATCTTGCTCATACAGCTGATTAACGAAATTTACCAATATCCTTCCACATTTGAGCTGTTCTTCTTCTTGGGGACGGGGACAAATTTTCCCGTTTTCCAGGCTGCCGGAAAACAGCTGTTGTTCAGACAGTTATTGAAGATTATAGTCAACAGGAGAACAGCAAGATTTGTTAACTTTTTTAATACGTAATTAGAAATCTTGCCACCTCTTGCTGATTTTTTGGATTTTGCAGCGATGGTAATGTGAGCAATTTGTTCAGGAGAAGTGAAAACATCTGGCAGTGTCGGCTCCGATGATGGGTTTCCTCCATTGAACAAGGTGACAGTTTCGTTGGTTGTTAATATCTCCTGAAAGCAAGTTTCTACTTCTTCAATAAAGTCAGGAAGGTGAATGGGATGGCGGTCTATGAAACTAGCATGAAAATGATTGGCAAATGCTTTACCTTTCTCAGCAGAAGTTGTTGAAACTTCTTGTCCGTAAAAAATGGGATCTGAAATTGAGTTCTTTCAACAACCAGATTGCTCTTTTTAAACGTCTTAGGGCCAGGTTTGATATCTACAGGTCTCTTCCTGAAATCCTTTTTCTGATGATGTTTTACTGCCTAGTTGAATATTGTGCACTGAAGTTCTGAATGCAGTCGTCGGTATTCGTCACTTTCCCTGTTGAAGGTCCTGTGGTAGATTCTTTAGAGGCTTTTGCGGAGTCTTTTCCAGTGAGCATACATATATTACATACTTGTATTTTTTTGGTTTTCGACTTTCTCAAAAACTGTGCGACAGATTTTGATCCATTTCGTATGCTAAGGCTCTTAAAGTATTGTACATTGAAATTTCCAAAATTTTTCTTTTTTTTTTTCTATTTCCAATTTTGTATCAAAACTTAAACTTATTAAGGATTCTTGAAAGAAAATTCAAACATTTTTTTGATGATTAGATATCACAAAAACGGGTCAGTATTTTTTATTTAAATCTTAATGTTATTTGTACAATAATAAAAACTTAAAGTTGGCGTATCAACATTTTTCTTATTTTACCTTTTTTTTCCTGAAAACTCAATATTTACAAGATAAAGGACACATATTTCATTTCTTCTAAAAATACCAGTACACACCGTACAAATGTTAACAAATGGTTTTCTAAAATCGTATGTTTCTCGAAATCGGCACATAGAATTTTGCTAAAAATTTATTTTGTTCGTTAAATTTTTAGGATGTATCTACGTATAATTAATGAAAGAAATTGGATATAAGTTAAAATTGACAGGACCTACCATGGAAACATTTTTTCGACGTTGTCATTATCAGCAAAACGGATTTTAATGAAAGATTTTATACAGAAGCTTCTAAAAAGTTAAAAAAAACATTGCACTAAAACATACATTTTTGTTTTAATTTATGCAAACAAATTTAAATTTATTTTTTAAAGATCTTAAAAACGGGTCATTAATTGTTTTTTCAAAATTTAATTGTGGGTTGTATAATAAACACTTAAAATTGGCGTACCAAGATGTTTTCTAAAAAATCTAATATATAAAAACTTTTATTTACGATTTAAAATTGTAATTCTTGTATAAATTCATATTTATGCTTATGGCAATTCCAATTGCTGAAAACACTGTTTCAGTTTTCTAAAAACGAATTTTGTGCTTCTGAACATTTTTCACTGATAACATCCATTTTTGAAATTCGATCCAGTCGTGCATTGTATTTCTACGAGTATTATTATTGAATGATAATTAAAAAGTCCATAAGAGTATGTGTAAAAGTGTCAAACCCGCAACGATAAAAACACCCATTTTTATTTGGTAGGTACCTAGCTTGTTGAATACAATTATTTATTGTAATAAAATAATTCCTCTCAAAAGTTTAATGCCGAATGGAATTGACAGGGCATTTATGGTGAAAGACCTCGAATAATGTATGGCATTTATTTGTCACAATTAAAACCCTCTAAACTTTTAATGCTTGAAGCAGTAATAATACATGAACGGGGCATGTGTCATTACCATGATATTGGAGTTCTGTTCAGCTAACGTTCCTATGTCAAAAATTCCCGTTTCACAAGCAATATAATGTACATAAATATGGTCAACATACATTCCGTATAAGCTTGTGGTGGTAATTTACCTATGAATATATAAACCCTCGAGTCCTCTTGACCATAATATAACCCTGTGTAATGCGCTAATGAAAGGTTTCCTTTGGCATTAGCTGGGAGACATGTAAATGTTAGAACTGGCCCTTTTGTTTTAAAATTCACACATAAAGCACATTCTAACATTTCTGAATTTTATCCAGCAGGTTTTGATTAGTTGAAGGGGGCAGTGACATAAATTCTTAATGGTGCGCTCTCATCGGTTCAACGCGGGAGCTTGAATAGGGGACTTTAACGCTATCTATAAAAATCCACACATATTTGACATTTGTGTGCAGTTGTGAAAAATATAACTATCCTTCTACTGGGAATAGAATTTGGGATTAGGTATTCAGACATTGTGGTGCTGTGGCTTTCATGATCTCAGGAAATAGAAGGGGTTTTGATGTGAAATTGTAAACTAATAGGAATGCATAGTTTGAGGAGGAATTTAGTTACAGTTTTGATAAGAAACATAGTCCTAGAATCGAAGGATAACTGAGTGGTTCTTAGACTAATGATAATAGGTAATTAATAGAACTGTAAAGATTCAATTAAATCTAGAAAATCAATTAATTTCAATTAAAATGAAAGCTTCGAAGGAAAAGCAAATCAATTAACAGTAGACTCTCTCATAAATTAATATTGATGGTGCATGCCGAAGTATCGTCCGATTATTAAATATGATAAAATTGAGAACTTTTAACAACCGTGATTTTTTTTTTAATTTCAGCCTGACTATTTTTCCGTTTTAAAAAACAAATTACTGAATAGAATTCGAAAGCCATTATATGTATTGGGGACAAGCCATTCCAATTAGGAACTGTCAATATTTATAAGTCGTCATTAATAGCATTCAACATGCAATAGTCACGTTGGAAATATTTTTTGACAACTAAGCGTTACGCTTCGTCTTGTGATATGAGATGCGGCAGAAAGGAGCTCTTTCCACCTTGTTGTGTCTGAGTCTTTTACCAGATGTTATTTTGAGCAATGGACATTTGTGAACTCTTTGAAAATATTGTCACAACAACTTGCGGCCTCTTTAGCTTCTGTCAACTTCACATTTTTCACAGCACACCACTGGTTTTTGATGAAGGTGGATTAAGTGGTGCTGATTGCTCTCAATCCTTGTGAAAGGTGGTCCCTTTGGTATTCGGATGTTTAAAGCGTGGCCAAATACAAGTTTCTTTTTTAAAATGCAATAAAATGAACATAATTAATTTTTTCCCATGTATTATGGCTTTATTAATAAAAGCAAACGTTCCCATTAATTATGGAATACAACGTCGTTCAAGTGGCTGGTCGTCCAGAATTCTCTACGACAACGGAGACCATGAGTGTTGTCCACTAGCATACCAGTCTCACGAACTTTTTGCACAAGCTTGCTTACAGCAGGCGCGGTGGGTGCTTCATTTCGGTCAAAACTTCTTTTCAAAAAAACGCACTCTTTGGGCTAAACATCACTCACTTTGGAAATAAGTTTTCAATATTTCCACTTGTTTATCAAGCGTAAAGTGTTTTTTTCGTTCCGTGGAGGTATGATACTGACTTTCAGTCAAGATTTCGAGCGGGAAACAGCTGTTAGTGTCAAAATAACCTATGATTTAATAAGAAACTACTAGATCGTCGACCTTGTATAAGGCACATAGTTCTAATGATGTTTTTCAAAGTGGAATTCGATGAAAAAACAGTCTAACGTTATAATGGCAATATTATTTTTAATGTGATCGAACGACTTAATATTGATATTTTTTAAGCGTCAATTCCGTAAATACTATTATATTTGGCTCATTGGTATTTGATTATCAAATGTTAATATATGATATTTTCTATGATATTCTCATTACAAAGTTTTTTTTTAGGCTATTCCTCATTTTTTAAATGAACCACATTATTTTCCTTTAACTTATTCTTTAAATTATGATTCTTCCTCTAGCTAACGCAGTTTGTATACTTATTATTTAAATACATTTTGTATGTCTTTTGAATTTAATTAATTCAGCATGTCACGTTCAGGATTTTTCAATTATTCATAAGGAATCGGATAAAATACCAGCATCCGTTTCGTTGATAAGACATCCAATTCATATTTCGTACATATCATAATTGGTCAACAAGCAAGTATAATAGCATGACTCCTTTTGTACTCAAACAGAGCATTGTACTCCCTGTCCATAGTGCATTACATGTTTTAAAATTCTTCTCTTTAAAGTAATGGAATCATTTGAATTTGTTCATGAAGAATGCGTTCGCACAATTAGACAGATTGATACTCTGATTTGCGTTTATAACTTTATATACTCAGACGTATTCATCACTGATGAAAAATATTGGTAGTTGAGGAAGTGGTATTTAAAGTTGCAATATGCTTAAGGTGCTTTTGTGAGTCTACTAACATCAAGAACGAAAAATCTACTTTTTCCTACTTCTTCCACAAAAAACATTAATCCAATTATTCGTATTTGAAAAAAAAAAAAAACTGAATTTTGTGTTCAAAAATTTTCTTTTTGTTCGTTTCGCTATATCCGCATTCATAGTGATGCATATAAATTTACAAGAACTACAAATCTACATATTATATATTATATTACATATTATATAAAAGTGTTATTTTGTTTGTATGTCAGTTTGCCTGTACATATATGACAGAAAAACTAATAAACAAACGAAAAAAACATAAACATACATACATAAATTCAAAATAATCATACATAAATTCAAAATTGTGCTCAATAAACTTAATTAGTGTTATCGATTGATAGAGCCGAATAGCTGTGCAACTTTCAGGTAAAATAAAATTTTAATTATGTTAATTTAACCTGTGCCATTCGGTTAAACCAAATAAGAAATTATTTATTGTTTGAAGTTTAACTCACTTAATTGTAAAGATTTAATAAATAGATCTGTTATTTTCGGTTGAATCAAACAAGAAGATTATTTAATTCTGGCTTATTTATTTTGATTGATTATATTAATTAATTAATTATTATTTTAAGTAACATCACTCAGTCAAAATAAAGAACTGAAGTGTGTTGGAGTAAAATAAGTTAGATTGTATATGCAAACCATAAATTTAAATAACATAACAAGAAATAATTAGACTGTTATTTTAACCTTCAATACTTGGTTAAAACAAAGGAGAATCTTGTTTAATATTAACTCATTTATACGGTAAGCATAAATGAATCTGATTAGTTGAACTAACCGATGTAGTGTGTTGTTTTGGTCGTTACAATAGGTTTGAAATTGCAAAATAAAAGTATTTTAAATTCAAGATTTTAGCACACTTACTCGGTAAGAAAAAATAAATTGGATTGATTAATTTAACCTTTATATTCGCTTAAAGTTTAACGAATTAATCATAAGGATAAAGTTATCAAGATGATCGATTATTATTACAAAAGAGATGTGTTAAATTGAGTTAAGCTAGTTATTTGATTTAAAGAACTTACTCGGTTATGGTGAAAAATCTTTGAAATGGTTTATCTGAACCCAATTTCTGGATTAATATAATCCTTTCTAGTTGTTTACTTCAAACAATTTTTATTAACCGGATTTAAAAAGGTTGCTGGAGCAACATGAACTATGTTCTTTTGACCTGTTTTTTTACCCACCGAAAAAACCTCTCGGTTAAAAATAATTTTTCTGCATGTATCTGTTGTGTTATGAGCCCCATCTCAAAGTGAAACATTTGCTAAATTAACAATACTGATAAAATTAAAAACTTTATATTAAAAAAATCGTATGGCAACAATTTGGGGAACTCCATTTTCGTGTGTTTAGACGTTTCTCTAATATTCTTCTTATTCACGGTCATCTTAACTATAACAGCGCCAATGTTCATATTTGCCACCAACTAAAAATGCGCTTACACGCGACTTTATAAGAGCCTGTTTAGATTGAGACTTTTAATTACGCAATCCATGACGGTGTTTTTGTCGATGAGATCCGTTATATTATTGAAACAGAGTCTAAAGGGCATAATATTCTTCATTCAATTCATCCAGATTAAAAATCAAATCAAGATTTAAATTATACAAATTCAATGTAAATACGTCCGGATTTAAGTTTTAATATGGATTTATCGAGTGAATAATAAAGCGAAGCGTATACAATGCGACCGTTAGGTTTTATATCCATATTTTTGTCATAAAAAATGAGTAATATTTACAGACCTGGACTTAACTCTGGGATAATCCAGAGTTAGTAGATATTCCAAATAAATTGAATTCAAGTAAAGTCAAAAGCAGCTTTTCAGTTTAGAATTTTCAGTTGTCAAAAATTTTAGTATAATTAAGCCTGAAAGTTACATAAGCTATTAACACGTAAGTCAGAATCATTTTGTTTGTGCCGTTGCAAGGCAACCCAAAACAGAAATATGTAACTAAAAAATTGCAACGTATAAATTGTCTTATGCCTATACAGTATTGAGGCCAACTACACCGAAAAAAAAACCTTGGTGAAATCAATCAATATCCTTGGTTAATTTGGCGTCAACCAAGCTTCGTTGTTGATTTCACTATGATCGCGTGATCAATTCATTTATCAAAACTTTACAATTAACGGGGTTGATTTCGTGTTTGACACATCACTCGTAATTGTTATTCGACAATATTTGTGTTATACTGAGTATGTTCATACTCAAACGATCACGATTGTTGTACCTCTTAAAAATTATTTTTTGATTACAAACGTTATGAATCAACAACACTTGTGATAGTTTAACCATGTACATTGTTGAATGAATATGTTTATTTAGAAATACGTTCATAGTCAAATGATAATGTTCATGCTCACCCACTACAACTGTGATTGCTTGACAATGCTTATTTCATTGTAAATTAACAATGTTCATGCTCAAGTTATAATGTTTCCGTAGTTCTTTAACTACGTTCGTTGTACACCCACTACAACTGTGATTGCTTGACAACGCCTATTTCATTGTCAAATAACAATGTTCCTGCTTAAATTACAATGTTTCCGTTGTTCTTTAACTACGTTCGTTGTGCACCCACTACAACCGTGGTTGCTTGACAACGCTTTATCTTCGGTTGTTTTTTTATACTTACTTTAAAATCTGTGAACTCTAAAAATGTTAAATAAAAAGTAGATTTTTATTTTATTTAATTGTTTTTTATTTATATAAAGTGTTTTTCTTTGAGTTAAATTTTTAACAATAATGTTTTTAAAAAATAAAATAAACTTAAATAAAGCATTTTTCAAAAAAACTTTAAAAATATAAAATTTTTGCCACAGCGGTTTGAAAATAAGGACACAGGAGGCCCATCAAATTCATTAATAACATAAATATAATAATTTTGAGTATCTTTTAAGATTTCAAGGGCGTTAAAATGATCAATATAATTGGAAATTATTATTTTTTTACATATTATATAAGGAAAACTGAAAACTTTGGCCTTGCTTTCTCACCTTTAACGCAATTTGATCAATGGTTGGGTTGAAATTATTAACGTCTGCCACTTCTGATATCAATGATTGTTGAGAATCCTTTATCGTTGGCTTTAAAAAATTTTTCTTCTTTATTTCATTCAAAACTGCTGCTGGTCGTGATGATGGGGGTAGGATGGCGTGAAGCAGATTGACTACTAAAATATCTTCTGGATCTGAAAAAAATCAAAATCACAATTAAAATGTTGCTCTTGGCATTCATTGCCCTTAACAATAAAACAAATAAGTATCTAAAGAATCTCTCAATAAGAAAAAATACCACATAGATGAAATAAATATTTGGTAATTTATCCAAAAGATAGTACGATGCTTAACTCGCTTTAAATGCCATAACATCGTTCTAAATCGACTTAAATTATGCGCCTGCCTTAACCTTCCGATGACAACAGGGGTGTTTCATCACCCCAGCCAATTTTATGTATTTTAACTGTAATTTCGATTTGGCTTGATTTCTGTCTCCGCCGTTCTAATGTACATACTTGTCATTAAATACCTCAGATATCAGGTGCTGATGAGCAATTGAGCAGTACCCGTGGTAGGCTGCACTTTTTGAATGCGAGAGCATACGGTTTGCACGAGGGCTATATATGTACCATATTCATGATGCTATAAGTGGAGAGTCATTGGAGAAGATTCAAAAAGGAAAATAATAGTAATCTGTGGTCTAGGCACCCCATTAACCTCATATTGAGCTACATACAGCTAAATTTGCATGAAAATTGGTTTAAAAAATAAAGGCAGTTCTAGGATACACACTGGAGCAGGGTTTGCGAATTTTTGAATTAAAAAAACCATAAGTCATAAGTCTGTAGATGATTTATGAATTAAAAAAATTTAATTCATTAGTAAGTTAGTGACTTATGATTTAAAAAAAAAAATTAATTCATGAGCTACCTACTAAGTGACTTATGAATTATAAAGCAATAGAATAACGGAAAATAAGATGAGGCTATTATTTAGTCTTATAAAATTTTAACTATAATTCTCATTTGGTGGTTTTAAAATTTTTCACATTGGTACTTTAGTCTAAGTTTAATTTTCGTTGTCCAAGTAAGTAGGGTTTTATTGCCCAATAAGGTATATTTTAGTCAATTTTTCCACTAAGTCTAATTGTTTATCCGGGTCTTAAACGCCTTTTTAAAAGGATTTTTTTAGTTTTAATTTAATCAGTTTATATTTTTGAGTATTTTTCTAAATTTGTTATTTCTTTCTTTTCTTGTTTGCTATTTTCCTGTTGATAATGAATTAGTTTCATTGTCGATAATTGTTCTTTTTCCCTAACAAATTTTATATTATATTTGAATTTAAATATTGAATTAATATGTAGAGCGTTTGTGTCTAGGCTTAGGAGAATAAGAAGGCATAAAAGCGTATGCTTTATACATTTTATATTAGGT
The DNA here is from genome assembly GCA_911387755.1 of Chrysotoxum bicinctum. Lineage (NCBI taxonomy): Eukaryota > Metazoa > Arthropoda > Insecta > Diptera > Syrphidae > Chrysotoxum > Chrysotoxum bicinctum. The sequence continues at coordinate 51,529,165 of OU426987.1, forward strand.
TTATTAATTTTTAAATATCTATTTACTGTATAGGAAATAAAACATACTTGTAAATGTGATATGTTTTATTTAAATGAACTTTTAGCACACCTGCTTTCGTTACACTAAAAATAAGTTCCTAGGTAATATTGATAAAAACGTTTTTGTTGACCTTCAACAAACAATTTTATCATTTTGATTAAATTTTATCAATACGAAAGAATGATTTTCTTGATTTAATAAAATTTTTATAATTTTGCTTGATTTGTTGCCAGTTTAAAAAAATATGCACTACAAATAATATTGTTAGTTTCCCAAACCAAGTTGTTTTAATAAAACAGAGATTTTAGTCTAGGACACAAGTTTGTGATATAAACAAAAGGTTTGTTGTATCTACAAAAAATTTATTAAGTAAATTTTTGTCAATGTCACAAAGTTTTTGTTAATTATTTTTTGTCAATTTAACAGAAAATGAAAACATTTTTTTTAGGTTGAATAATAAAATTGATAAAATAAAATTATCTTTTTGATCATGACAAATCTTTTGTTTAATCTTGGTTTGATATAGTTTATATTTGTTTTTGTTTTCTTTTTCAAAAAATTGATGTAAGATGAACTCAATTTAACAAAAATTGTGTATTGTCAATAAGCCCTCACAGAGGAATCCATGTGAGATCGCCGGGACGAAACGCCAATTTTTGTGGACTTAAAGGTAAAAAAAATATATTTTAAAAGAAGAAACATTCTCAAAACAAAAGTAACCATAAATAAATAAATTTTGTGGATTCAACAAAGGAAATCGTTAAATTGACAAAATGTTTTGTTGATTTAACAAAAAAATTTTATTAATCCTACAATGAAAAATTAAAATTGTAAAAAATGTTGATACAACAAAAGAATTGTTAATATGACAAATTTATTTTGTAAATTCTACGAAAAAATAGTCATATTGACAAAATATTTTTGTTATTTCAATAAATCAGTCAATCTGTTAGTTTGACAAATTAATTTTGCGGATTAACAAGTTTCTTTAATTTTTATTAATTTGATAAAACGTTTTGTTGGACGTATGTTGACAGAAATTTTATCAGCTCAACTTACATTTTTATCATAATATACACCTAGACTTTATGTTCAGTGTAGTCAGTCAGTAATATAATGTTATCTCTATTTTATAAAAAATGGAGAAAAAAACCTAATGACCTTATATAATACAAAAATATGAAAGTGGATGTTTTAGTAAATAAACAGACTATCTTAAAAAGGGTAATCAAAACAAAATATTTACCAGTGTCACTCCAGCCGAGTGCTTGAGCAGAGGCCAAATAGTTAAAATATCAGGAAAACTTTGTTTTGTAATATCCAGTTGTCTCGCCTTATGAGTTGTTCGCTATTTAGATTTGACCTCTTCCCAAGGTTCTTTATGAATCTGGAGCCACTTCACATCCGCCAAAGAAGAGTCATCTTAATCAAAAAATTATAATTGAAAAGAAATTTAAGTTGAAGCAACATTGTTTGCTATTCAAAAATCTTAAAAACTATACCATTTAAAAATTCTATTTCTTCCACGTCTAAAACAGGATTACAAAAATTGGACTAGAACTACAGCTACAGCCAGGTTACTTATCGAGTCCAGGGAAACCTATTTTTCTATGACGCTGCTTTAAGTTCTAATATCAACCTGAAAGATTTTCCTTGGACCCTTTCTTAGGTGGTATAAAATAGATATTCTGCAATTTATAAATTTTGTTAAGGTTGTATAACCGATTTTCATATAATTAATATCGCCATTTGCGTGCAAGAACTATGTAACTTGATTGTTTTAATTTTGGAGATAGCGTGAAGAATCATTTATTTTTTGCTAAAAAATATCTACATACATACAAATGTTAAAATTTTATTGAAGAAAAAGTAGTGGGAATTCTTAATACATATTTACATATCTATATAGTTCTTGAATTCAAGTGGCGATATTTTCCTTGATAATTAATTGTATTATTATCGTCGATATTAAAATTATTGGTCAATTATTGGACTTAAGTATTGAATTATTTGATAAGTCCCCTTTCATCCAGTAACGATGTTAAGTATAATCGACATTCATACAGTTTTAAATTTTAGGAATTTATTTAAATATTATAGAAGATTATTTAGTTGTGGTCTTTCAAAAAATTAAAATTATTTGTATTTAGTACTTCAACTATCAAGGATTGTGAGAATATGAATCGTTGGATTCAAATTTCTTTTATTTCGACACAAATATTTTTGATGCATTAATAGTTTGTCTAGTTTCAATTAAGTACCCTATTTTCAGAATCATTTTCGAAGATTTGACGTAAAAAAAGTAATTCTATTTCCCATACATTTCCTTGTTCTGTCAACTTTATTTCGCTTTTTATAAATTTACATCACTAGTTTTACATTTTTTATTCAAAAGTCAAACATTAATTTTTCCAAGGATTCGATATCTTTAATACGAATTCAAATCTACGGAATATTCCTATCTAAAAGTGCAAGGAGCCCTGTTCTAAAGCTTTTTTTATATGTAAATAGCTTAACAATGTTTAAAAAAAACTTATACATATATTAATTATTTATTGAATATTTAAATGGGGGCATACGAACCACTTTTAAATGTTTTCCGATATCTCATTACGTCCTTTGACTAAAAAAAATATTCTGAAACTTAAACCTCAAACAACAAAGTATTTTCTTTTCATTTTTCATATTATTGTAGAAAAAGAGATCCTCAAAAATGTGAATTGCTGGAATTTTTTGTATTCGAATTCAATTTCAAAACATGCAAACTCTTAAGAAAAATAAATTTTCGTTTATAGGTGAGAAGAAAGTAATTAAAAAAAAAAAAGGAGAATTAGTCAATTTAATTTAATGATTTTAAATATACGATTCCATGTTCATTTATACTTTATGAAATTTCAAACTGTACGACAAGTATCGAATAACTAGCTAACTTTCGGTGTGAAAACACGAACAGAAAATCGGACGAGCCGTTTAGGTAAAAACCTTTAAAATTAGGAAATTTTGCACCCAAACGATATCTGAAATCCGAATGGAATTCAGTTTATTTTATCAATAATTTGTATGATTGATAACTATAAAACAGATTTAAATAACTATATAAATTTAGCTTGAAAATAAAAAAAACTTACAGGGTCTTCGTTAAATCGATCATGTATTTTTGTTGCAATATATTGAAATTCCTTACGGGATACTGATTCCTTATTTCTCAGAAGCCAATTTGTAATGCATTCTATCAAAATCGCTCGTGACGAATCTCCAATTATGTTCAACTGTTTGAACTCATTTATGACAAAATTTCCGGATGGAAACAATTGAAGAATCGCATCGATGTCCTTTAAATAATTATTAAACAAGAAAAATATATATAATACGAATATTGTTCTTTCATATTTAAAAATATGTCTTATTATACCAAAGGAATTGTACGGGTAAACTAGAAGTTTTTGCAATTTTAATGCAATTACGTATTACATACATATGTATATTTTAATTTGAAATCAAAAAGTGTAAATATTAAAAATGAACTGGTTGAATAGAATCTAAATGTAACCACCATCCTATTTAAACTTTAAGCTAAGCAGGAAAGGGAATGATTATCTCCTTTTTTCGATTTTGCTGTTAGATATGTAGGTACTACCTTTCAGCAAAGGCTTTAAGCTTAGCAAGGATTGGGTAGTATGAAATAATGTATTTATATAAAACTTCCAAATGTTATCTGAAATCAGAAGTTGAGTAAGTGGACAGAAAGTCTTCCTCGTAATTCTTTTCGCTATCTTTTTTATCGTTTTGCTATATCAATATCGTCGGCTTACTGCAAAAAAACAGCTTAATGGATTTTTTAACTCGAAAGAGTTTTTCGTAATATTTATTTAAATTAAAAATAAAGGATGGTTAAGCTAGGATTTACTTCAAGCCGACGACATTGTGATTATGAAATTCAACTTTCAGAACAATATCTGAAATCTAAAATTATAAATGCAGATTTTAAGCTGATTGTATTTAGATACATCAAATGAATAATTTTACCTCAGCCACAACGGGGTGGTATGTAAACCTCTTTTCGAGTTTTGAAGGAAACTGTTGAGTATACTGATTCCAAAAGCTTACTTTCCAAATTGTGTCTGAAATCTATAAATACAGATTTTGAAATTTCGAAACCTAGATACTTTCCAAAATGTTTACCTGAGTCACAAGGGTATGGCATGTTCTCTATTTTCAACTGTTGACTTCTTGATTATGGAAGCCAACTTTCGAATAAAGCTTGTCCACATACATATATGTATATGTAGATATGTATAAAATGTAAGTATAGTTGTCCAAAGAACTAAATTTTTTATGTTTAAAAGAAACAAGCTTTCTTCGAAAGTTGGCTTCCATAATCAAGAAGTCAACAAATGAAAAAAAGAACATGCCATACCCTTGTGACTCAGGTAAACGTTTTGGAAAGTATCTATAGGTTTCGAAATTTCAAAATCTGCATTCATAGATTTCAGACACAATTTAGAAAGTAAGCTTTTGGAATCAGTATATTCAACAGTTTTACTATATATATGTATATATATATATAATTATATATTATGTACCAATGGAAAATGAAGACGCGCAGAGAACGTAAGAAACTCAATAGATAGTATTAGAAGTATAATTTATCAGAGTTTTTAGCTTTTCTTTGTTGAGATAAAATGTATTTATTTGTATTGCACGTCCTCTAAGCACGTCCCTATAGGCGAACGTACAAGGTACACATTTTCGGACGGCATCAAAATATTTTTAGAAAAAAAAAAAACTTTGAAACCTTTCGAAACAATGGTATTTTATGAATTTATATATGCAATAAAACTTAAATAAGAAATGCAGGTGCTTTCACGTTTTGTAAGTTGTAGATAATTTATAATAGAAATCTATTTTAAGTGCTTGAAATTTCAAGTTCAGACCAAAAAAAAATTTCAATATGTGGCGTTTATATAAGGAAACATTTTATTTGAGAGAAAAGTCCCTGCATTTCATTAATTTACTTATTATAACTTAATAATATGACTTACCTTTTACTTGGACGATTTTTATTCTTTATATTTTTTGGTTTTTTGTTCTTCTTATATTATTTTTTAAAAATTAGTTCAGTTCCACCGACACGACTTAACAAAACGATGCCACAAACACAAACTGCCGAACTTTGCACACTGGAATGAGCATTGCACAAAAATAATGCCGTTATCGAATAAGTGCGTCTTATTGATCACGAACGTTGTTGACCATACTGGAATAATTGTCAGTTGATCACAAACGTTGTTGACCATACTGGAATAATTGTCAATTGTAACTATGTTCGTGATAGAAATCTAATGCTCGTGTTCACTGTACTATCACGGAAGTATAAAGCTACTTTCACACTTCAACTGATGAAAACAAATCAGATTCTTATTTAGAAATAAAGGAATTACAAAGTTTATTAAAACCTTGTTAAGATTTTTACAAGTTGGCCAGGAAAGGGAATCGATGCGTTCGAACGCGTTTTTTTTTATAATTATTGTGCTTGTTTGTTTGCATTTGTTTTCTTTCCAATTTCCAAAAACTTTAAAAATGCTGTATGACTGCTTTTATACGAAATCAATTTTTAAGTTGTGTTCCTTTTTTGGTTTCCTTTTGGTTACACAGGCGCGTTTAAACAATGCAAAGGAGAAATTTCTTAATATTGTTTACTCAGCTTATATGTAGATACAATAAGAAAAAATCCTTAATTTTCGTTTTGATTTTTAGTTCCCTTTCACACTAGGAAACTAATCGTCCGGCAACGATTTGAGATTATTTTAATTTGTTTCTTCACACACACACAATAATATGTATTAAACCAAGCTACTTCAAAAGGAAAATGCAGAAATTCTTTTATGATTTTATTTAAAATAAATTAAAATAAATTAAAAAAAAGTCATCGTAAATAATAGGTACTTATCTTTACATGCAATACAATTTATTTTTTAAATATCAACCCCAATAATTTTGGAATTTGAGAATTTCGGCACAGGATTTTATTTTTCACCTGTTAAATTAAACTCAAAGTAAATGTAGTATGACATTGATCTATATAATACACTGGGATAGCGTACCCATACAAAAACAGCTGACTCCATTTGCAACATTTTTATAATTGAGCTTACTTTTTTGTGCTCGGTAGATGTCAAACGTTGAAGCTGTCTACGCAAATTTCATTTTCAATTGGACTCAAAATAACTGTCATAAATTGTAATAAATATAATTATATAGTATATAAACAGTTGGATGATTAATGCGAATTGATTTAGGTATAGAGCGATTTTTTAAAAGGTCATGGTTATGGTCTTGTACCCAATTTCTGTGTATGGTGGATATTCTATGTTTTTAAATGAAGGAATGCACGAATTAATTTAAAAGTAAAATACCTTTTTTAAGCGAATGATGATATTTTAGTGCATTGTAAGGTATGCATACCTATTCCAATTATGAATGGAATAAAATATCCGGTATTATTTGTCGTAGTTGATACAGGGCCTACAAAATTTTTTAAAACTAAAAGATTGCCAATGATCACGAACATTATTGCCCAATAACAAACGTTGTCGCCCAAATAAAATAGTTGTTTAGCTTATCACGTTTATAGTAGTTTTACAATATTCGTGATCATTTCACCACAATCATGTTTGTTAAACCATATATGAAGTCAAATTAACGCGGCTATTTGTTTTGCAACTTACCATGAGTTTACATCGAATACTTAGTTAGGATATATAGATTCAGATGTTGTTTTAAAACAATTTTCCGATCCCTTCAGATGTGGTATGACTATTTATTATTATACGTTTATATTTTTTCCTCAGTACATATATCGATTTAATTCCAGGTCTAGTTAAAAATTTGCATGTGAAAACTATAATTCTCGCCAATCGAAATTATTGACATTGCGTTAATATATTATTTTCAGTAACTATATTTCGAATAAGAAAGAAATTTGATGTGATACATAAGTAAATAAGCATTTGTGGTTAAATTTTTTTTAAACATTCTTAAGAAAAAATTTTGGTACGCAAACTTCAAGTTTTTATTATTTTAAGAATTAAAAATAAATGTCAAAAAAAATATTGACTCGTTTTTGAGATATCGAACTTTCCAAAAAAAAATTTATTCAAAATTCAAAAAATATTTTGTGTTTAAGTTTTGAAATGCAAACTTTTTCAAACTTTTTAAAAGCTTTTCTATAATTTTTTTATTAATCCGTTATACCGATAATGAGAAATTCAAAATCCGAAAAATGGTTCTATGGTAGGTATAGTCACTAATATTTTATTTTTATTTTTTTACTTGTGACTTATAGGTCATAAGGCAAGTTATGCATTCGGAAAAAAAAATCGAACTCGAGATTTTGATCAAAGTTGACATTGCGATGATAGCGAAGACTAAAAAAGTGGCTCTCGACTACAACCTAAACGGCTGGTCCGATTTTCTTTAAACTTGGTAGATATCATTTTTAATTTTTCCCCCCACATATTTTTTTCTTTGTTTTAAGACCAAAAATAACGGTACCTGCCATACGAATTTTTTGCGAAATTTTATAAATATTTTTTTTTCTCAAAAACTGTTCGACAGATTTAAAAAATAAAAACACGAACAAATTTTATTTAGTTTAAGCTAGGTAATGGTTGAACAAAATTTCAGAAAAATGGGTATTGAGGGTACCAATTTTTTTTTGTTTTTGATTTTCTCAAAAACAGTACAACCGATTTTGATCATTTTTTTTGCTAAGGCTCCCCAAAAACTTAAATAAAATCGTATTTTTCTCGAAAACGGCACCTAGAATTTTGATAAAAGTTTTCGTTTTTCAATTAATTTTTATGATCTTTAATTTAATAAAATATTACAGCTTGTACCTACCATAGAACCATTTTTCCGAATTTTGAATTTCTCATTATCTTAATGAAAATTTTTATAGAGGTGTTTCCAAAAAGTTTAAAAAACATTGCATTTTAAAACTCAAAAAAAAAATATTTTTTTTTAGTTTTTGGGAAAAAAGTTATTTTTTTTTTCTTGGAAAATTTTATATCTCAAAAACGACACAATATTCTTTTAATTAATTTAATAGTTTAATTTTCATTCATACAGTAATAAAAATTTAAAGCTGGCGTACCGTATTTTTTCTTAAAAATGTTTTAAAGATTTTGTATATAAAAGCTTATTTTTTTAAAGAAACCACCTTCAATTCATATTTGCATAGCATTCTGTTTTTATCTCTTACTACTAAAAGAATTAAAATAATTAATTTTATCTTCATGAACAGTTTTCTCTAATAACATTGGTTATTCCTATTACATGGGAGCAGTTCGTGCGACCTATTCGCATTTGATTTTCATTTAATTTTATAGATCGTAAATATAATCGAAAGAAAAAAAATGAAAAATTCTAGATGCCGCTTTCGAGGAAAATAAACCAATGACAGATACTTTTATTTTTGTTTAAAAAAGAAAAAACGTGTGGGCAAAAATTAAAAAATGCTATCTACCAAGTTCAAAGAAAATCAGGCGAGCTGTTTAGGTTATAGTCGTACAAATAGACAGACAGATTTGCGAAACCTACTTTTTTCGTGTTCTTTCTTCTCTATGATCAAAATCTCGAGTTCGATTTGTTTTACGAATGTATTATAACTTGCTTTACAGTACTATAAGTCTCAAGTAAAAATTTAACTGCTGTTGATTTAACTTGATTAAATGATTACTTAAAATTAAAAATATATTATTATTTTTGAGGTACTTATAACAAACAACCATACCAAGTCTGCTTTGTTGATTTAAGCATGAAACCTTGGTTGTTGCAACACAAACGTAGCAATTCAATTTTACAATTTTTTTTTTTCAATTTAAAATGAACTATAAACGTGATTGAATAATTATTTTTTGATATTTAAAAAATCAAGTATTAAACCTTGGTTGTTCCAATACGTTTATGATCGAATCGTAATTTATTGAAATATTATTTAAAATGAACTATAGGCGTGATCGAAGAACTATGTTTATGATACTTAAACAGAAAAAAATATCAACAACGTCTCATTTGTTGATTTAAATATGAAAAACCTTGGTTGCATCATCACAAACGTATTTAATTTCACTATTTTTGAAGAATTTTTTTGTTTACGATGTTCATAGTTAGGCAACAATGAAATCAACAATTGAATTATCGTTTTACAATGAAATCATGTTTGAATCAACTATGAACGTGAATGATATCACTATTTTTATGATAATTAGCAAGAATAAAAATCAACAATGCTCCATTAGTTGATTTGATCACGATGCCTTAGTTGATTCAATCACAAACGTAGTGATTTTCACTATTTTGTGTGCATTGTCAACCAACAATGAAACATACTTGAATCAACCAAGGTTTTTTTTTTCGGTGTAGAGTTTTTTGTTATAAACAGATTCTTTCTTCATTTAATTTCAGTTCAACTACTCTTAACTCTTAACTCTTAACCGATACACTCATGGATCGAAAATCTAATCCAAATCGATGCTTAACTGATGAATACGAATAAAAGAAACTTTAAAACGATTCTCTTCTTTAACTATATGTGGATTATATGTAAATGCAAATTTTCTCCAGAACTGCAGAAAATGAGCGATTAGGTGTGTTTTATGTATTTACTTTGCATTTGACTTCAAGGGTACGTGTATAGTATTGTTCCAGTTTCAGTTGATGCGTTCTACACTAGGAATTTATAATTCGTAATGAATTTTGTAATTTACGAGTATGTATGTACATATGTATACCGAAATAAATACTCAAAAAAAGTTTTTATTTTCGTTGTTTTTTTACGAAGCATTTAACGCAATCAGTAAGATCATAGCATATCTTTGATTATTCCATAAATGCGTGCTTTGATACCTTGCTTTTTATTCCCTTCAGCTCAATCTACCAATTATGATAATTTTTTGTTTGAAAGTACGATATTAAGGAAACGACGCGACGACGAGGAGAAAGAAGATAAATTAAAAGCATACCTTTTAAGAAATAATGAAACAAAATACAGCTTAAAAACAAAATTTGAATACGAGTACTTAGTGAACTTACCTATACAAAAATTAAATGAAAAGTAGTTTTAACATATAAAGTGTCATGCGCTAATTAGGTATTTAAATATGGAAATTTTTTGAATCACGATTTTAAATTATCATTGCTTGATTTTAGTAATAAAATAATTATGGCTTTATTTTTTTTTTTTTCAAATTATAAATAGTTTTAACAATTTTATAATGTAACAAAGAAATAATGTCCTTGGTTTTTAGAACCATCTGCCAGATGTTATACTGTTATACCTAAATACCTAAAATAAATCTTGTTTTTAACTTTATTTTTTTTACTTCTATTTAAAATGCTTATGGAGTCTCATTCGCTTAATGTTGTCTTTTGAAAATTTAAAAATCTTATTATTTTTTAACATAGGGCATATTGATAAAAAGTGATACGATGAATTTTCCTGGGGGGTCATTCCGTAACTCGATTATCGTCAGACGATATCGTTTGAACGATAGCGCTGCCTTTTTTTGATTCACGTAAGTCGATAACCGTCAAAACGCTATCGTTAAAACGTCAAATTTTAAAGTTTTGAAATGCAATGTGTTTTAGACTTTTTAGAAGCTTCTCTGTAAATTTTTTATTAAGATCCGTTATGTGGATAATGAGAAATTCAAAATTCGAAAAAATGGTTCTATGGTAGGTACAAGCTGTAATGTCTTAATTTCAAAATTTTTTTTATTAAATTAAAGATCGTAAAAATTAATTGAAAGAAAAAAAATTTTATCAAAATTCTCGGAACCGTTTTCGAGAAAAGTACGATTTTTGAAAAGCATTTTTTTTAATGTTTTAGCATTTGTATGGTAGGTACCTTTATTTTTAGGTAAAATAAATTGTTTTTTATCACATCTTGTAGATTATATTGAAAAACTTTTATTTAGCAACTTTGAAAAAAATCTAGCATGGGGTTTTCGAAATATTGAGTTTTGAAAAACAAATTTTTAAGTTTTTTTTGAAAATTTGAGTACACAATTCTATTCAGGTTTTTAGGTAGCCTTAGCAAAAAAAAAATGATCAAAATCGGCTGTACCGTTTTTGAAAAAATCAAAAACAAAAAAAATGGTTCCATGGGGGGTACCCTCAATAACCATTTTTCAGAAATTTTTTTTCAACAAATACCTAGCTTTAATTAAATGAAATTTTTTTGTGTTTTTATTTTTAAAATCTGTCGAACAGTTTTTGAGAAAAAAAAATGTTTATAAAATTTCGAAAAAAAATCGTATGGCAGGTTATTTTTGGTCTTAAAAAATTAAATCAAAAAACATCCGGGGGTAAAAAATTAAAACTCATATCTACCAAGTTTGACGAAAATCGGCCGAGCCGTTTAGCTGCAATCGAACGGACAGACAGACAGAATTGCGAGACCCACTTTTTTAGTCTTCGCTATCATCGTAATGTCAACTTTGATCAAAATCTCGAGTTCGATTTTTTTTACGAATGCATAACTTGCCTTATAGTACCTATAAGTCGCAAGTAAAAATATTGTGCAATTGTACCCACAGACGATACAATATTTTTATTGTGCAATAAATATCAAAAGGGTTTTGATTTTCTTCAATATATTGCACAATCTTGCAATATTATCCATAGACGGACAATAATATTGTGCAATATCAAATATTGCACAATAATATTGAGCAGCGTCTAGGGACCGCTTTACTGTTTAAAACATACCTAAATGTATGATCTAAACATTCTTTTTAACAGAGAGATCTTTGATGAAAGATTTTGCTTAGCATTTCTCTTAATATCACGAACTAAGAGCAAACAACTCCTTAGGAGACTTTCCAATCGTTTGTGAAGTAGGTATATCCTAGTTCCACCCCCATCCGGAACATGGCATATGTAAGTAACTTCGTCCTAACAAACTTAGCCGTAGCTTCCGATGGAATATGCTACAGTTTTTTATAATAAAAGAAGCAAATAATTTTTATTTAAACTATTTTTGTTTAATATTCATAATGCAGAGTACATAGTATTAATCTCATTAAACAAAGCCTAGAACTAACTAGAGCTAAACGGGGTTATCTTGCCGTAATTTCAAGTCAATACACTTGCACTGTAGAGTGAAAGGCAATGCGACGCATTATCGTCACGACAATGGAAATACAGTAGATTGACGGCGGGCGGCGGCGGCGGCGGCATGCGTATGGGATCCTTTTTTTTTGGAATTCAAGAACACGTCGGAACATGTATGGCGCATTTATGTATACGCAGAATGTCTTAGTTGTTTGCATGAGCTCACGATAGCACACTCCATGAAAAACATACAAAAGTAACTATTGTTTACTCTAATAATATGTCATTTATATTCGAACTTCGAAGCCCTATGTTCCATATGCTGGTATGGCTACATAATGTACAATGTATATATGTATAGTACCTTCCGATTATTATGATATCAATAATTTAGAATCTAGTATTCCCTATTAGTGAATTCTACATTTGTGTGTCTTTCTTTTTTTTCGTTTAATTCTATTTATCCTCCGCTCCGTACAAAATGAAATGGAAAATTCTGTTGGAATGTAAAGGACTCCTTTGAAAGAAGAACCCAAAAAAGGTTTCATTTTGATTCTATTGTATTTAATAAAAGAGGAAATTGCGTTAAAATTGGTTCTAACACTTTGGGTTTCAGGTGACCTTTTCGCAATTTTTTATTTATCAATTGCCACGTCCACGTGCCATAGACAAGGAATAGCGCAAAACAATTATTGATTTTCAAATAAGTTTAACTTAATTTATTGCATCGTTTTTATTTCTTGTTTTGAAGAGAAAGTGTTGATTTTGTGTAAGAAGAACTGGAAAATAACATTTCGATAATGGCGAAACTCAAATAGAAATGCTCTGCAAAAACAGGTTCATTGAAATAAGTTCATAAAAAGTAAAAATTAAATAAGGTCGCTAAATTGGAGTTATTTTTGTTACTGTAAAATTTACCGTGTATATTGGATTCCGTTTGGAGCAATCAACATAATTCGAACCTTAACACGGATATTTTGGTCTCGTGAATCTAACATGCAGCACAGTTATTTCAATCTGTAAACAGCCAGAAATGAAAAGGACCATGGTTTCACAGAGATTATGAAGCAGCAAAAAAAATCCTTCGGTTATCTGAAACTCCTAAGGGCAACAAAATCAAACCTATCAAAAAGCAGGATTTGTAAGAAAAAAACGGAATTCATACTCATAATATTTAATACAAAAATTGTGCAAGGTAAATGACAGTCGCTCGTTTGTGTTTCTTCCGTTCAAAATATTAAAATTAATAATTTTTAGCTGACCATTTTCAAAATTTACTCAGTAAGCAGGTAAATTCAAACTAATTAATGCTCTGCGCCACACCACTTCTAGAAAATGAAGATCTTGACCGTGTTGTTACTTTTCAAGAAGTTCCAATATCAATCCCAATGCAATATTAACAAAGCTCCAGAAGAAGACCGTGTGCCGTATGAGTTTTTCAAATACGGTGAAATTAAGTGAAAAACTTACCGAGTTATATATGTAACTACATATATTTATTTAACAGGAGAGAAGTTCCAGAAAGTTTTTGCAGAAATATTTTTTTTTACATTTTCTTATTTATTCATTCTTCAACGGATATAAATCTTACAGATTACTAACAATTCAATATACATTTTTTATAAATTAAATTATATCTAAAAAAATAATATTTTGTGATTTAATTTTAAATTCGAATCTGTTTATTCAGAGATCAAGTTAATTTCATATCAAATTGAAAAGTTTTATGCATGCCATAATTGGATATAAAGGGTGGTCCAACGGTGTCAAATCACATGATCGTGGCGGCCATTTAACATCGCCAAGATGACACGTGTGATAACACGGCCAATGAGTTTCTCGCGCAAAAGAGCCATTGTTTCGTTGGCTGTGTGGCAAGTGGCAGTATCCTGTTGGAAGCACATATCATCCAGGTCCATATCCTCAATTTCTTGCCACAAGAAGTCCGTTATCATCTCGCGATAGCGAACACCATTCACGGTAACTGCTTGGCCGACCTCAATTTCGAAGAAGTACGGCCCGATAACGCCGCGCCGCCGCCAGCCCATAAACCGCACCAAACAGTCACTCTTTGTGCATGCATCGGCTTTTCAACAATCACTCGTAGATTCTCATTTCCTCAAATGCAGAAATTCGGCTTGTTAACGAATCCACTGAGTTGAAAGTGTGCCTCGTTGCTGAAGATGATTTTCTTTGTAAGGTCACCATTCACTTCTGTCTGTTCAACGTATTGACGACACTTGAAATGGTCAGTAGGCTTCAGATCTTGAGTCAATTGAACCTTGTCAGCGTGTAAATTCAAATCTTTATTCAAAATTCGCATCAGTGATGTTCAGGAGATGTTCAATTGTTGGGCACGATGACGAGTCGAGGTTGACAGCTCTTCTACCACACTATCGCGAATAACAGTAATGTTTTCCGCAGAACGAACTGAGCGAGCATGCACAGGTGTTTTCACATTTTCTACAGACCCGGTTTGCTGAAATTTGCGCACAATTCAACCGATTGTGGACACATTTCGTGAATTATTCTGACCAGACAGGTTCGATCCCTGCCGTCGTCTATGTCGCTTTAATTCCATGTAAGTGAGTTAAACTAGTATGCCCAACAAGGATGAACACGAATATAATAATGTGAATTATAAGCGACATAGAAATAAGACACGGCATTTCTCCGCTTTACCTAGCTCAGCCGCCATCCCTGGAGATAAAAATATCTGAGACAACCACCAACAGTCTCAGAACATCGTGCCACACATCTTTCCTATCCTTCTTTCTCTTCATTAACTTCACGCCCGCGCTGTGTTGAAACATTTAAAGGGTAATCATAATCCCTTGAGCGCGGGTAGATTATAAAAAAAAAAAAAGAAAAACCACGAAGTGCACAAATTGCATTTTTATTTAATCGCCCATTTTCGTAACAAGCTTTAACAATCTAAATGCGCTGCTCAATTGTGTACTTCTCCATGGTTGAATTTGTCAAACACTGAAACAAAGAAATGTCAAATTAAGTTTGGTAAAAAACTTGACGTTAAGCTGTGACTTACAATTAACATCGTGCATTATGGTTGGACCACCCTTTACATATGTCTTTGGTTATTAAAAATAAAATGCAGGACTGGGTCGCACGAACTTGCTCCTATGTAATCGACTAGGAATTTTAAAAACTAATGTTATTAGAGAAACCTGTTCATAAGGATAAAATTAATTTTTAAATTCTTTTAGTAGTAAGAGACAAAAACAGAATGCTATCCAACTATGAATTTACGCAAGAACAAAAATTATAAGTCCTTGTAGTGGTTTCTTAAAAAAAAGCTTTTATATACAAACTTTTTAAAAGCTTTTTAAGAAAAAATTTTGGTACGCCAATTTAAAGTTTTTATTATTGTTCGAATAAAAATTAAATTTACGAAAAGAAATATTGACCCGTTTCGGAGATATCGAATTTTCAAAAAAAGAAAAAATTGATTTTTTTTTTTTCAAAAATTCAAAAAATATTTATTTTAAAGTTTTGAAATGCAATGTGTTTTAGACTTTTTAGAAGCTTCTCTATATATCTTAATTTCAAAGTTTTTTTATTAAATTAAAAATCGTAAAAATTAATTGAAAGAAAAAAAAAATTATCAAAATTCTAGGCGCCGCCGTTTTCGAGAAAAATACGATTTTTGAAAACCATTTTTTTAAATTTTTTAGCATTTGTATGGTAGGTACCTTTATTTTTAGGTAAAATAAATTTTTTTTTATCACATCTTGTAGATTGTATTGAGAAACTTTTATTTATCAAGTTTAAAAAAAATCTAGCATGGGGTTTTCGAAATATTGAGTTTTGAAAAAAAAATTTTGAAGTTTTTTTAAAAATCCAAAAAAAATTTTTTTGGAAATTTCAGTACACAATTCTATTTATGTTTTTGGGGAGCTTTAGCAAAAAAAACTGATCAAAATCGGTTGTACCGTTTTTGAAAAAATCAAAAACCAAAAAAATGGTTCCATGGGTTGTACCCTCAATAACCATTTTTCGGAAATTTTTTTCAACCAATACCTAGCTTTAATTAAATGAAATTTTTTTGCGTTTTTATTTTTAAAATCTGTCAAACAGTTTTTGAGAAAAAAAAATGCTTATAAAATTTCGAAAACAATTCGTATGGCAGGTACCGTTATTTTTTTCTCTTAAAAAAAAAAAAAGAAAAAAAAATGTGTGGGGGGAAAAAATTAAAAATGATATCCACCAAGTTTAAAGAAAATCGGCCGAGCTGTTTAGCCTGTAGTCGAACAGACACACAGACAGACAGACAGACAGAATTGCGAAACCCACTTTTTTAGTCTTCGCTATCATCGTAATGTCAACTTTGATCAAAATCTCGAGTTCGATTTTTTTTACGAATGCATAACTTACCTTATAGTACCTATAAGTAGCAAGTAAAAATTACGTAGACTTGCGTCTCTTTTCTGGAATATAGTTTTCAAAGTAAGTAACAATCTGTGGACATTTTATACGATATGAAAATATATCATAGACGAACAAAAGACACTTAATAGAACGCCTGTTTTGTAGAGAATCAAGTCCAATCAAGGCACATATTGATCAATATAAAGGATAATCTTTTATCCATTTCATTTGCCAAATAACAAATCTTGTGAAAGCCATTTGAACGCTTTCAATATAAGTTATCACAAAGGATAAAAACGCACACCATTTAATTGAGCAATATTCAAGAATGAGACGATTTAAAGACATACATACATATAAACTGATCTAAAGACATTAGGGTTGGAAAACTCATTTTAATTATGCTTGAACACAATTGCGATCAAGAATCTTGTTGATTATTTCATAGTCGTATACCATTTGTAATTTAATATGAAGTGCTGTAAAAACATTAAAATTTTTGATATTCAAAAGAAGAATTTTTCTTTCACACCACGGAGCTAAATTGTTTAAATCAATTTGAAGATTTTCATTATCAATACCATTTCTGATACACAGAAAATGTTTGTATGTCTTCATCTTCAGCATAAATCAAACAGGAGGCAGTCTTAAGAAGAAATAGGATATCATTTATAAAATTTTAAAAAGAACTCGTCCAAGGTGACTACCTTGTGGAACTCCAGACGTAACTTTTGTAATACGAGTATATGAAACACAATTCCCTAATTTTACACATTGAGTTCTATCGAAAAGATAGCCGGTAATCCATGAACACCAGAAATCCTTGTAAAGGGTGTACCAAATACAAGTTTCTTTTTAAAAATGCTATAAAATGAACAAAATCAAATAATTCCCATTAGGAATTCCAATAACACAATTTAATGTCCGGCCGTGTACCTTCAATTGCTGAATCAATTGGGCCTTATAAGCGAATAATCTGAGATCTTTGTGCAAAATTCTTTCAGGCTAGTGGGTGAAATATTGAGATTGATGGCGACTTGATGTTCGTGAATTGAGTCTCACACTCTCGGCTACAGCAGCCACATTTCCGTACCTGCGCACCGTACGAAGGGACCATGAGTGTTGTCCATTAGAATACCAGTCTCACGAACTTTTTGCACAAACTTGGGTACAGCAGGCCCGGTGGGTGCTTCATTTCGGCCAAAACTTCTTTTCAAAAAACTCACTGCATGGGCTAAGCAGCATTCACTTTGGAAATTAGTTTCGAATATTTCCCGTTGTTTAAGCGTAAAGCGACTCATTTCGTTCTGCGGAAGTATATTACTGAGCATCAGAAAATACGTACATATAATTTTATAGCAATCTGCCCCGTTCTGAAAGAAATAATTATTCATGTTTATTGGGAAAAGCCTTCCTTTAATTGGAGTGGGTGGGCACACTCACGTGTGTATAGATGTCAAAAACAGTCTGAACTCGACCATTAAAATTCATTATGTTTTGGAAAGACATTCAGTAACTGTGTTTGTGAGAGTGATACTAAAGCATTTAAGTTTAGTTGTAAGTAAGAGGCATTTAGCTTTCAAAGAAGCCATGATTCCGTAACCGATGATCACAAAAACGTATATATCTTAACCTTCAATAGCTCATAAGTATGAATTAAACAAAAATTATTGAATTGGAGAGTTTCATGGATTAAAGAAAAACCTTTCTTTTAAAATCTTGAAATAATTAATTTATCAAAAAAAGGGTATGTACTGTACATAGGCAACAATATGTTATAACGAATTAGGTCAGGTGAAAATTATTGAAACAATTTTTTTTCGTATAACATAAAGCAACGCAAGACTTTTCACAGATCTTATGCGTGAATCCAGTGAATGCAAAGGATCTTGGGTTCGATTCTCAGCCGCTGCACAAAATGTTGTCGGGTGTACTGCCTCTTGCGAAGAATTGAAAAATAATCCAAGAGTATCTATTATTATGAAAAGTTCTGCATACGAGTATTAGCTATTCGGACTCGAAAGAAAATTGTAGGTATACTCCATTTCTGGAAACATCCAAGAATGGTTGAAAATTGTAGGACACTAGGACCTGGTTCTCTTCGAGAGGTTGCAAAACCAAATTTTTTACATTGTTTCCGATTTGATCTTGGGGAACTGCTGGATAAGGTACGTGTTGAGCAGGTCTTTTATGCTTTGCAAGAGTTCCGGTTCAATATATTGGCATTTTGTCTAACTGGTTTGTGTCCCCATCTTAATTTGGATTTCTGCAATCTCCAAGCGAAAATCTGCCGATGCCATGATGGTTTTCATAGGAAGCTTCTTATATGTGTAGACTCTCTTATTATAAAACATTCGCATCCTCCACCGTTTGTTCCTCAACCGTATGTTATATACCTTATATGCTTGCCCACAATACTAGAACTGGCGATGTTGATAGTGGATATACTTTGAGTTATTCTTGTTGACATTAAATCCTAAGTCTGGATTATTAGCTCCGAAGATATTCTCCTCACCAGTTTGAATCTATATCGTAAGCGCACAACTAGAAATACCACTATGGGGTATAACTACCCTTAAATAGTTTAGGGGCTATAGATCGAGGTACAGACATGCAGACAGGCAGACGGGATCGCCTGACCCACCTTTTTCGTCTTCGCTATCATCGTAATGTCAACTTTGATCAAAATCTCGAGTTTGATTTTTTTCCCAAATGCAAAACTTGCCCTATAGTATACCTATATCGCAAGTAAAAAAGGAAATCAAGTTATAAAAAGACAAGGTGATTTTAAATGTCGCCCAACACTGTTTTTTCATGACACTTCAATTTGCAAACTTTCAAAACCAATGTTCATCGATACTTCCTTTCTCTCCCTTCCTAATTTCCCCACTGCTCTTGCTGTGCTTATAAGGACATCACTGAACCCTTGAGCACATGTGAATTAAAATAAAATGCACGACTGGATCGCACGAACTTGCTCTTATGTAAAAGTACTTTGGAATTTAAGATACATTTTACAAAAATATAAAACATGGATTTAATGAGATAATAATGTTCAACTGCATAAAATTGCCGTCTGGTTTCCGGAAAAGTATAATTTTATGCAAATAAACTTAAAAAAAATCGTTTTATTATTGAATAAATTTTTTATATAAGAAATTTCTATAAAATTTTTCAAGAAAAAAATGTGGGATGCGGATTTTAAGTATTTAATAATATTGGTTTTAGGAAATAATTTAAAAAAATAATCGTTCATAGGATTTGAAGATATTGATTTAATTTTTTTTTTTTTAAGAACCCAATAAATATTTTTTCGAATATTTTTATATACAATATTATTTTAAACTTAAGGGGACTCCTGCTAAAAATTTTGGGATAAAATCCTTAGAGCCGTTAATGAGAAAGTCGAAAATTAAAAAAACGGGTCTATGGCAGGTACCCCTAATAACATTTTTCCCAAAATTTTTGTTGACCAAAATGTAGTCCATGTCCATAATATCGCACCTAATTTTTTTTATCAAAATCGTTAGAGCCATTTTCGAGATAAATAAGATTTTGCATTACGGGTGTATGGGGGGTACCCTTAGTTTTGGAGCTAAAAAAAAATTTCAATTTTTCCTCTAGAGAATCACCGAAGACTCTTAACTACCGAGATTGAAAGAAATAGGTCCAGTGGTTTAGGCTGTAGTGAGAGGTACAGACATACAGACACACTGAAAAATTTTTTTTGTATACTAAATTTTCCTTCAAATTTTTATAAAAAAAATTGATATGCAAATTGTTAGTATTTAATAAAACACATTTTTAAGCGTAATTTAAAAATTTAATCGTGTATCGGTTTTCAAGATATTGAATTTTCAAAAAAAAAAATTGTATTATTTTTTTAAAAATCCAAAAACTATTTTTTCGAAAAAATTTTTAGTTTATATTTTTTCAAATGCAAAGCAGCTCCTGCACAAAAATTTTGGTTAAAATCGTTAGAGCCGTTGGTGAGAACTTCGAAAATCAAAAAAACCGTTCTATGACAGGTACCCCTAATAACATTTCCCCCAATTTTTTTTTTCACCAAAATATAATCCATGTCCATAATATCACACTTAATTTTTTTTATCAAAATCGTTAGAGCCGTTTTCGAGATAAATAAGATTTTGTATTACGGGTGTATGGGGGGTATCCTTAGTTTTGGAGCTAAAAAAAATTTCAATTTCTCCTTTAGGGAATCACCGAAGACCCTTAACTACCTAGTTTGAAGAAAATACCTCTAGTAGTTTAGGCTGTTGTTCGAGGTACAGACATACAGACATACAGACAGACAGACGGAATTGTCGGACCCACTTTTTTCGTCTTCGCTATCATCGTAATGTCAACTTTGATCAAAATCTCGAGTTCGATTTTTTTTTCCAAATGCAGAACTTGTCCTATAGTACCTATATCGCAAGTAAAAATGAACTCTGTTAAAAAAAAAATTGAGTTTTTATTCTGGTTCATTCAAGGATTCTCAAATAAATAGTCATTCTTTTGAAGTCCTACTTCGGCATGAAAATCTTGTGTTTTCTTCCTTTTCTTAATTGGTTCGAATAATTTACTTAAACATTCATTTTATCTTTTAAAATTAGATTTTGAATTTTGCTAATACAAAATATTTAAAATTCTTAGAGGCCAATTGTTCTTGTAAGTACCCCACTGTTTTTTCAATAAATCATTTCGTTTATTTGCGCCTGTTTGATTGATTCGATAAATCAATTATACAGATGAGCAGCTGTGGAGGTATTTTCTTTTTAACGAGCTTCTCTATGAACTTTTCATTGTTGTTCGTTATCTATTCTTCCTTTTCCGTGAATTGGCTCATCTGTCAAATTACCTCTAACAGGTTAAAGACAGGTTGTTTTATTCGTAGTGTTTGTTTTATTCTTATTTTTAATAATGAGAATCATCTAACCGAATTATATACAAGCTTACTAAATAAACCCAAGAAAATGAACCCACGCTGACGAATTTTCTATTAAACAAGGTTCCAGGAAACCACATACGAAATTAACGCTGCCAAACCATCACAACTTGAACATCTCCTTAAAGTTGTGGAAATTTTTCGAGCGACATTTTGTTACACTTTAAGAACTTTAAGAGGAAAACTACAAACAACAAGGGATTCCGATTTTAGAACATACAGTCCATGATTGAAAATGAAGCAAATCAATACAGAAGAAAACAAGAAGGCAAGAGACGTCTCCCACACTACTATCAAGAATGAGAAAATAGAGAAATTTACAAGGTGAGTTCAACTTCTTTTAAAGTCGACTTTTAAAAGTAAATTCCTATACTATTCCTGTACTTGGAATATTTTGGCATCTGTCAATGGACAACAGCATATGTGGAAATTCTGGAAAGAAAGATTAGAACAGCTTTGTCTGAAGAAAAGAAACATCACCCATATGCTGCTTTAAAAGAATGGTTTTGCCTCAATATATGGAAGCACGAAATTTGACTGGCTTATTTAAAGTCCAAAAACTATAGAAAAAATATTTCTATGTGTAATCCAAAACACCTGACCTCCATCGTGCGTCAAACAGTGCTTAAAACGGTTAATTAAGACTACCCCAATCAGTCTAATGAAGTAGAGAAATTGATTGATTGATTGATTGATTGAAATGGATGATGAAGCCGCTTCATGGGAAGCACATAAATGTCATAAGCCAGGCCAATGTCAGCTTAAGGTCGTCGAATCACTGGCTAACTGCAGAAAACATATTCTTACAAACTGAAGGATACATACTCGTTATACAGGACTAAGTTATATCTAGGAGAAACTACTTGAAAAAAGGAATTCTTGACGCAGCTGGGTTGGTCGAATTCTGTCAATATAAATGTGATTCAGTAGAAAATACCGAGTGATTTTTTAAGAGCTATCGGAAATTTAAAAAAAAACACAGAATTCAGAAAATTGCATAAAATCTTTATTTGAATCGATAGTATGGTCGATATAATTTAATGTTTGAAGATTATTTCATGCAAATGTTGGTCGTAGCTGCACCTCAAATGGTCCATCCGCTTAGTCCAATTTTGGCTTACGTTTTGCTACATTTCGGCCGGTATCTCACGAATAAATGCTTCAATGTTAGCTTTCATTGCGTCAATTGAAGTGGGCTTGTTGCTATAAACATGAGCCTTAACATAGCTCAACAGAAAATAGTCTAGAGGCGTTGAATCGCACGATCTAGGCGGCCTATTGACCGGCCTCAAGCGTGAAATAAACCGTTTACGGAACTCGCCTCTCAATTGGTCCATTGTTACGCGTGCTGTGTGGCATGTGGCACCGTCTTATTGAAACCACATGTCAAGCAAGTCAAGCTCTTCCATTTTGCGTAAAAAAAAAGTTTGTTATCATCGGCCCAATGATTCCGTCAGACCGCATAATCCGCACCAAACATTGACTTTTTCTGGATGCATTGGTAGCTCTTGCAATGCTTCTGGCTGCTCTTCACTCCAAATACGGCAGTTTTGCTTGTACACGTATTCATTCAACCAGAAATGAGCTTCGTCGCTGAACACAATTTTTCGATAAAAAAGTGGATCTTCGGCCAATTTTTCAAGTGCCCATTCACCAAAACTTCGGCGTTGTGGCAGGTCGTTCGTCTTCAATCCTTGCATTAGCTATATTTTGAAAGGCTTCACACCTAAATCCTTCCGCAATAGATATGTCAGTCACTAAAACTTAATTTCTTCAAGGAAAGTATACGAACAAATATCGAAATATGCGAAAATAATGAAGTCAAATAAAAGACAATAGAATATCTAAGAAGTGATCATAATCCCGATAATTGTATCAAACGCGGCAGCTATACCACACGCAATCTTTTTGAGAGACCTTAAAGACTTATCATTGACCAAGATTTGTACAAAATTTCCAAAATCTGTAGAAATGGCAACTACAATAATTGTACGGCACACTTCATGGATGCTACTCGTATCTAAAAATTCTGAAGTTTGGATGTACATTATTATTAATCAAAGGGCAACGTTATGCCTTGTCAAGTTCGTGGCAATATACCCTTTTAACAGGAACAACCTCAGGCGATTTTCGAACACCTTCTAACTTCAGTACAAATAGAGTCAGAAATTCATAGTATTTGCTGACCTGATGAAACACAGACGCCTCACCAAATTTCGGCCTTTGAGCATAAGTGGTTCCTAAGATATAGGATTTCAAAAATCGCTAAAACCGCAACTGATTCACTAACAGTCGTCATTGTAATGGAGCACTTCCTGACACCATAGAATCTTATTGTTTGTTGATTGTTTCAGAAGGATGAAAATTGGTGGAGCTGTGGGACTTCTATGTTGTTCATTGTCTTTCATTGTCTTTTACTTAATCTATATACAAAAATTCCCTTAAAACTTATCTTAATATATGGTATTTCTTATGGAGAATTCCACGCCACTAGTTTCACTGATGTCTTTGGAAATTGTTACAATTTTAATTCGCGAACTTTTAACTTTTAATTATTAAAATAAAATCAAACGAAATGACGAGAAAGAATCACGACACGCCGACGCGATCGAAACCGAACAACTATGTAATTAAATTAACCAAAGAGAGTGATGACGAACTGTCAAACTACAACCAGACGAGTTCAGCGAAAAAAAAAAATTGCAACTGATAGCAACAATGTATGCTACCACCACGGCTATGCTCAGCAAGGAGGTGGGTTCGCGAATTATTTTGATGATGAATTTTTTTTTATTAATACAATAAAAAAAGGGTGAAATGATTTATTTTCAATCAACGCAGAGGCGTAGCTGAAAATGAAAAAGGGCGCCAGTGATTTTTTTTTTTTGAAGATAAGGAAATCACAAACCTTTGGAGCGAAACCGACGGTGAAAGATATTTTAAATAAAAGATTTAAATTTATTATTCCGAATGGGAATTTTAAAGTTTTATTCAATTGCTTGGGAAACCTTGCAATTAAGTAGGGCTAAAACCCAAGATCTTTTAAACAATTAGAACACAGTTAAAAATTAAATATTCAAGATGGACCGTTAACACTCGGTCCCGAAAGCACAGAAACGGTGTTAAGAAACGGGTCGCGCGTTCCGCAAGATCGGAATTGTTCGATAGCAAAAACCAAACGATTATGAAAAAAAAACAATTTTTAAACGAAATTATCGACTCAATAATGAAAAGTTCAATATGCAATTTTGATTTTAAAACCACTATACTTATCTTTATTATACCACCAAATTCCTCGCTAGATCTCGAGTTAATTCCAACTCTCTCTGCAAATATTTTACCAAGTCTTCCTCTGTTTCTCGAACTAATTCTTCAATTTTCCTCTTTTTAAATAAAATTTCCTTTCCTTCTGTTTTCAAAAAATTTAGTTTGTTAATAATTATTTCTCTTGCACGTCTATCTTGTTTTAATCTCCGTAAAGAAGTGTCCTTCCAGGCTTTCACCTTGCCTGGAAGACCTCTTCTCTTTTTAAAACCCAGTGCTTTCCGCCAATCAGTGACGTGGGCTTCGATCGCGTCATTTATCAGCAACACTCAGCACATTGGCGAGAGTGCGCCAACGCAGTTGGAACCCATCAGCCTTCTCGTACTCGCACTTCACACCCAGCTTTATGCACAGTCATCCGCATTGAATTTGCCGACCTCCGGATTGACTTTCCAGTGGCGGGCAATTCAATGGGTGCATTCAGCCACCTAACATCCCCATACAAGTTTTTAAACAAAATTTCTTGAAAACCAAAAAAAAGGAACTCAATCTTTCTAACATAAAACTCGTAAAGAAACACTGGAAAACCTGTGCAAAGAAAGTTGCTATAATTTATAAACTACATTTAGAGGAAGTTGGTGGTAATTTTCTACCTCGCGAATTTACTTGATTCGTTGGGTTTTTTGCGCAGATTTGGGGAATGTATAAGGACTAGCCGTTAGCGTTCCATCTTTTACATATATAAAAATAAAAATTTATGTTTTAGGTTGGGCATGCAGCCATTCTCACCAGGAGTAACTTCAACAATTGGGAACAAAACTTCGCCAATGTTACTTTTTGTGCATATTTAACACAGACCGCCCGTCTGTTTCTGTGACCAGCTGTCACCAGCAATAGCGATTTGAACAGACCACCCGTCTGTCGTCCATTAAGTTTCAAAATTGAACACGCTGGTATTTTGTTTCTTCAAGTTACTGAGCGAGTGAACCAATGGCTGATGGACCATGGCTGCCCTTCTCTCTCTCAGTAAGTTGAAAGAAACACCTGTTTTAAGAAGGTTATTAAAAGAAAGGAATAAGGATAGGGAACCGAAAGAATGATTTTTGTTACGGAAAATTTTACCGTAACAAAATGTTCACCTGACAAAATAAAATCTTTGCAAAAACTAGTGAAATCACGTCCTGGGACTCACGGTTAATATGTGTAAACATCAACGTTCGTCCGAGTGCCGAATTTTTGTAATCGAACATATCCAATTAACATATGTACATTTAAACTTATCATTGACTTTTTAATCGTAAATTTAAAGACAGTGTTCCCATTGGACTAACTCCTCTTACTTATTTTTACGTCTCTGTAGTAGAGTTTCAAAATAAAGCAACGAACCTATTTATTTCAAAAGTTAAATATTATAAGAAAAAGAAAGCAACACTGGAATCTGCTACGTAACATAAAGTTTGTTAAACTTATGTTTAAACAGGGATGTTGTTTGATACAATGTTAAATTTTTACACCTTTATTCAAACAGAGATGTTATCTGATACGAAAAAAAAACTGCATTTACACGAAAACGATTTTAAATCTCTGTTTCTCTTTTGGTTTCCTTTCGATTGCATGCGTGCTTTTAAACACATCGGCGTAAAACTTCAAACATTGCCTGTTTAAAGAATAAAACCGGCTCTACTTAACACAGACATTTAGCTTGGAGACCTTATCTAACTTTTTCATAATTTCAAACACTTTAGGCAACTCTTCTAACTAATATGGGTTTCACTACGAATTTAAATTGAACAACCCTTAATTTGACAGATAAGGAACTCAAACACAACTACACAAAAAATAAAATGACTGGGTCACATGAACTTGCTCTTATGTAATAGACTAGGAATTTTAAACACGAATGTTATCAGAGAAAACTGTACATAAGGATAAAATTATTTTTTTTTTAAATTCTTTTAGTAGTAAGAGATAAAAATAGAATGCTATGCAAATGTGAATTTATGCAAGAACAAAAATTATAAGTAAGTAGTTGTAGTGGTTTCTTTAAAAAAATAAGCTTTTATATACAACATTTTTAAAACATTTTTAAGAAAAAAATTTGGTACGCCAACTTTGAGTTTTTATTATTGTGCGAATGGAAATTAAATTTCCAAAAAAAAAATATTGAGCCGTTTTTGAGATATCAAATTTTACAAAACAAAAAAGACTTTTTTCCGAAAATTCAAAAAAAAAAATTTTTTTTTAAGTTTTGAAACGCAATGTTTTCTTAACTTTTTGTAAGCATCTGTATAAAAAATTTAATTTAGATTCGTTATGTCCATAATGAGAAATTCAAAATTAGAAAAATTGTTCTATGGTTGTACCTACTGTAATATCTTAACTTCAAATTTTTTTATTAAATTAAAGTTAATAAAAATTAATTGAAAGAAAAAAAAATTGATCAAAATTCTACGCGCCACCGTTTTCAAGAAATATACGATTTTTGAAAACCATTTTTTAACATTTGTATGGTGGGTACCTTTATTTTTAGGTAAAATCATTTTTTCTCACATCTTGTTGATTATATTGAGAAACTTTTATTTATCAAGTTTAAAAAAAAATCTAGAATAGGGTTTTTGAAATATTGAGTTTTCAAAAAAAAACATATGAATTTTTTTTTAAATGATATCCACCAAGTTTGAAGAAAATCAGCCGAGCCGTTTAGGCTGTAATCGAAAAGACAGACAGACAGAATTGCGAGACCCACTTTTTTAGTCTTCGCTATCATCGTAATGTCAACTTTGATCACAATCTCGAGTTCCATTTTTTTTCCGAATGCATAAATTGCCTTAAATTACCTGTAAGTCGCAAGTAAAAATATTAAAAAGAACAGAAACAACTTTTAGCCAAATAATTTTTCGTTAACGTTAAAGTAGAGTTTATCTCATTTAAAATTAACAAAAAGGCGGTTCTCGTTTTAAACATAATATTTAGAGTCGACTCTCATTCTAAAATTGATTTAAAGCGAGTTTTAAGAGTTTAAAATTTTGCGTCAAAGTTAAATTTGTTCAAGCAAAAAGGAGTTATCTCTTCCCACTCTTTACTCTAATCAGTTAAGCAAATTTCACTGAGTAAACGCCAAATAGAAAATGAAACATACTCAAGAAGTATAGGAAACTAGAAAGAAGAAAAAACAATAACTCCGCAATTTTTTCAACCACAGCAATGGCGTTTACCCCCGCCAACCGCCAACCGCCAACCGCCAACATGCTTAAAAACTGCACAGTAAAATCGCATCGTTTAAAAGCATTCCTAAAACAACTATTTCACAATCTCAAATTTGTTTGACAATCTCACGGCATGATGAATATTTGATGGCTGAAAAACAGGAGCGTTCACATTCGTCAAACATGCTGTCAAACATCATTTCTCATAAGAATTTTGACTATGGCGGACTAACTTAGAGCATAGATGTAATCTTAGATGCGGAAATTTACTTGAATTTTATATTCAAAATCTTTAGAAAACTTATATCTACCTGAGTTATTGCTTATAAAACTCATTTTGATATATTTTCTTACGATATGTGCACAGCTCGAGAAGTTCATGGAAAATTAAATTTGCTTTACGCTTGACGAATATTACAAAACAGTAAAGTTATAGAAGAAAATATGTTCATTGTGTTCAAAACATTTAATAAAATCTCTCTTCCTTAAGGTCATATTACCACCGGAAGAGTAACGTCAACTTTATGGAATAAAACTAAATAGTACACCCCTCAACTGCGACTGTGGAACAATTAATTACCGGAATATTTTAATGAAGGATATTCCTTGTAACCCAAGGCCGTATCTAGGATTGAAAAAAGATGACTTCGCCCCAACAATTGAATTTAACAGATTTGATAACTGGTTTTATTTTAAACTCAAGAAAACTGTTTCTGCAAGAATGTGGATGCATGACATTAGCCATTTGGGATCGACAGAAAGTTGTAGGTCCCTCCATTCATTAAGACGCACACATGAATGGTTAAGAATTATAAGTCACTAGGTTCTGGTTCTCTTCGAGCTGTTGCACCACCAAATTTATAATTTTCCAAGAGAATAAAAGCACCTGCAAAATTAATATGACAACATTCATTTTCTTTCGAAGAGATGTCCAGTGTCGAATAAATTTTGAAGATCCCTTTCCACAGACGAAAAATTAAAGTGATAATCATAAAACTCTTAAAAACCATAAATATCTATTTAAATAGTGAAAAGCAATCAAAACTTGTATAACCCTCCCTTCAAAATAAATTGTTGGCTGCGGCTTTGCTATCATCGACTGATTCATTCCTCCAAAACAATCCTTAAAAAGAAAATCTGAACTAAAGACAGTCGTCTGTCCGACAGGATGTCACAAATACGAGTATATGATAAAATTATTTCCTCTTCGTTTGTTTGCGTCAGACTAACCTATGTACACTGCTTCTCCGACCGGATTCTAGATATTCAAATGAGCCCCCAGAGAAATTAATCAACTTAACGAACAGAATGAAAAGTTCTGATGATCGCATTTTGTCATAGAGTTACGTCTTAAATTATCCTTTGGGTTGGGAAAAAAACGGGGACACCAATAAAGAGTGTAGTTAAATGTTTTACCATCTATATATGGCCGTTTTGTTTTTTAAGAAGGACATTAGTTTTTTTTTGCCATAAATTAACAGCCCTAGGACGACTCTACTGTCTCTGGGAAATCACCGGAAATTTTATGCATCCCCACGGCTGCATTTTAGTAGATTGTGCAAAATTATTGTCAATTAACAAGATAGCCACTAATGGAACTGCATTTTATTTGACAGTTTGCTGAAATTTGTTGGATAATAATGGTATCTGTGTTCAAAAAGAATAGCGGTACCTACACTAAGCCATTAAGAATTTCTTCTTAAAAAAAAAAAAAAACAGGTTAGCTACGGAGGAAATCAAATGGATGCAACTACATCCTTCAAATCTAAACGGTGGTGGTTGACCAAAGAGAAGAATAAAATGCAAGGCAGTTTGTTGCAGATAAAAGAGATTATGGACAAAAAGTGAGAGGACGCAGATATTGCTTTGCTTTATTAATAGACAAGTTGGTAGTGGATATTGTAGATTGATTTTTGATGGAACGCTTTGACTTTGGCTCTATTATGTTGGAGGATTTTTTATTGTTTTTTTTTAAGGACATTCAATTGTTTTTAAATTGACAGAAACCCTTGAAAAGATTTATTCATGTGAATGCAAAGAAATAGGAGTTGAAGAAACGAAAGAAATAAAACGTGGAATTGTAGTCGAATTCCTATAGTTGAAGATTTCAGCAATTTTGAAGATTGTTATGATGAAATAAGAAACTTGTCGAAACATTTGATTGAGTCAATTTATCAATGAAGAAAATTAGAATATTGCCTTTGGTTCTTTATCATTAAAATTTGACAGCTCATATTAATGACATTTCCTCTGAACAACTTTAAGCTGGAGAGCTTATCATTCAAGCTTATAAAGTAGAATATATGTTGATATAGAAGTTAAAGGACAATTCGAACAACATTTAATAATGCTTATATTCTTCTGGTTTATAGCTCGTAAAAGGCAGACGAACTTGCCAAAATCGGATCATCTCTTGATCCAAGTCAAACCGATACCTTGGTTCTTACAAAGGAGCAAGAGGAAAGCAAAATCTCATGAGCTTACTTGAGGCTCCATTTGGCTGAATATTTGGAGGAACAAAACAAATTATTTTCTCAATATTTGCATGCGTCCACTATCCATTTTAATTGAATTCCTAACTGACCACAACACAATGGAAACACACATAATCAACAGAATATGTATTAGCTTTTCGGACTTATGTATAGGGTGTCAATATGAAGAAGACGAGGAGGGCCTATCTAAAATTTCTTACTGACATCCGGAGGATAGCAATGGATGCATTGAGATAGTACGGCTTGCCGTATTTAAGGCAGCTTCATACACACCTTTTTACTTGCGATATAGGTACTATAGGGCAAGTTCTGCATTTGGAAAAAAAAATCGCACTCGAGATTTTGATCAAAGTTGACATTACGATGATAGCGAAGACGAAAAAAGTGGGTCCGAAAATTCCGTCTGTCTGTCTGTATGTCTGTATGTCTGTACCCCGATCTACAGCCTTAACTACTGGAGGTATTTTCTTCAAACTCGGTACTTAAGGGTCTTCGGTGATTCCCTAGAGGGGAAATTGAAATTTTTTTTAGCTCTAAAACAAACAAAACCCCCCATACACCCATAATGCATAATCTTATTTATCTCGAAAACGGCTTTAACGATTTTGATAGAAAAAATTAAGTGTGATATTATGAACATGGAAATGTTATTAGATGTACCTGTCATAGAACCGTTTTTTTGATTTTCGAATTTCTCTAACGATTTTAACCAAAATTTTTACGCAGGAGCTGCTTTTTAAAAAAATGATACAATTGTTTTATTGAAAATTCAATATCTTGAAAACCGATACAGGATTAAATTTTTAAATTACGTTTTAAAATTTATGTAATTAAATACTAACAATTTACATATCAATTTTTTTATAAAAATTTTAAGGAAAATTTAGTACACAAAAAACAGTGTGTCAGTGTGTCTGTATGTCTGTACCTCTCACTACAGCCTTAACCACTGGACCTATTTCTTTCTCTCGGTAGTTAAAGGTCTTCGGTGATTCCCTAGAGGGGAAATTGAAATTTTTTTTTAGCTCCAAAACTAACGGTACCCTACATACACCCGTAATGCAAAATCTTATTTATCTCGAAAACGGCTCTTACGATTTTGATAAAAAAAAAAATTAGGTGTGATATTATGGACATGGAATACATTTTGGTCAAAAAAAATTTTGGGGCAAAATTTTATTAGCGGTACTTGTCATAGAACCGTTTTTTTTTTTATTTTTGACTTTCTCATTAACGGCTCTAAGGATCTTAACCAAAAATTTTCAGCAGGAGCCCCCTTAAGTTTAAAATAATATTGTATATAAAAATATTCAAAAAAAATATTTGCTGGGTTTTTTGGAAAAATTTTTTTTTTTAAAAATCAATATCTTGAAAACCTATGAACGATTATTTTTTGAAATTTTTTCCTAAAGTTAATATTATTAAATACTTAAAATTCGCATCCCACATTTTTTTCTTGAAAAATTTTAAAGAAATTTCTTATATAAAAAATGTATTTAATAATAAAATGATTTCTTAAAGTTTGTTTGCAGAAATTCATACTTTTTTAGAAATCAGACGGCAATTTTATGCATTTGAACATAATTATCTCATTAAATCAATGTTTTACATTTTTGTAAAATGTATCTTAAATTCCAAAGTACTTTTACATAAGAGTTCGTGCGATCCAGTCGTGTATTTTATTATATTTTTTTTCTTGCATCTCCCCTATAACTTGTTTAGTATTTTAACTTTATACAAAGATCGCGAAGAAGTCTCTATAGATCAAAGCATTAGAATTGAAGCTACCTACATATAATCTTTCAAGCTCACAAGATTAATTTAAATTTAATATTTAGATATTTAGTTTTAATATCTTATAACGGGACTTTTACACTATTGGATGGATGGTTGGAAATCGTCTAAGCTAATAATTTTTAATGCTTTTTTTCGATTTCTGGATTAATTTTGAATTATTATCTGATATCCATATATATATCGATACCTTCACGTAAGAATGTATTAAGCGACATTTTTAAAACTGTTCAGGAAACGAATTAAACGTCTCATTTAGTTTTTTTTTTTTTTTGTATTTTATTGGACGAAACAAATTTAAAAATTTCTCTTAATACATTCTTATGGGACACAAATCTGTTTCGTCCAATAAAATACACAAATTTTTTTTTGTGTATTAAATGAGACATTTTTTTCGTTTCCTGAACAATTTTAAAAATGTCGCTTAATACATTCTAACGGGAAAGTATCGATATGTATCAGGATGATTCCATTTGGTGTGCCCAAAAACGAGAGGGTTAAGACAAGGAAAAAAATTTTACGAGATGGGGGCGCCCAAAATCTATTCTTTTATTTTCTATTCAAATGAAATTGTTTTAATAAACTGTTTGTAAAGTAACTGTGGAACCTCCATACTAATATAAGACAAAGAATTTAAACTAAAAAACTATATTTCATTTGAATGACAACTCATCAACACATCACCACATTACGATGTCAAACTCATCCCGAGAAGATTTAGCAGTCATACAGTTCTGCTATAGTTTAGCTGATGGTTCAGATCGTGAAGCCCAAAGATTTTAATCGTACAATTTTTTCTAGAATCCACCAAAGTTTTCGAGATCACGGGATACTAGAATATAACTGTTTATCCTTAACTATATAGAAAGTAGATTTTTGACATTGAACTTCGTTTTAGGAAATAAAATCAAAAGCATAAGCACTACTTCAAATTATTTTAATTTTGGATTTGATTTTCTAACAGTCTTAGCTCATAAGCAGAAATGTCTATGGTTGCTTACTAACCTACACTCCGGGGTCCCACAAGGCGGCCTCTTAGGACCTCTCCTCTTTATTCTTACTATTAAAGATATTGAAATGGTCCTTAAATATTCCCATATTTCACTCTACGCCGACGAAACAATGTTTTCAAGGCCATTTCTTCCACACATGATTTCATAATTCTACAACTTGATCTCAATAGTTTCTCTGTCTGGTGCCTGAAAAATAGCTTAGAGCTTAATATTTCCAAATGTCAATCAATCACTTTTTCACGAAAACGCATCCTGCCTTCTCTCAGTCTATACCTTCTCCATTATCAACCAATATCCACCACTGAGGCAAATCGCGATCTTGGTGTTTTATGTGATAGAAAGGTCATTTTTCTAACACATATTGACGAGATTATACTCTACACTAGGCTTTGTAAAACGATAGTCCGAAAAATTCTCTGACCCCTTTGTGATCCGATCTTTACATACAACCTTTGTTCGCTCCTTTATTAAAAACACCTGTCAAGTATGGTAACCTTAGCAACAAACCCAGAATCGAGAGCATTCAAGGTCGTTTCCTACGTTTTGCACTTCGTGATCTATCTTGGAACAACCCGTTTATTCTACCTCCGTACCGACTTCTATTAATAAATTTGAATACGCTGGAAGAACGAAGAGCAATTAGCAACATTCTTTTCATTCATCGACTACTTACAGGGTCTACTGACTGCTCAACTCTCTACAATTCCATCACTTTCAACACTTATTCCAGTAATATAAGAAATCCTCATCTCTTCTATCTGCCTATTCACCGTACCTCTTTTGGCTCTAACGAGCCGTTTACTCGTATGCTTCGGAGAATTAATTATTGTTGAATTTATTAATGTTCCCATATCAATCTCAGTTCAACCTGCCTGAAACTCCGTCTTAATCATCCTTTCAATTTACTCCAATCGTGGATTTAAGAACTTAATTTAAGTTAGATTAAGAACTTGCTTGCATTAAGCCTAATAAATGGAGGTACTGCACCCACCAAAATTCAACAGGTAAAGCCAATGGGCTTATAGCATTCGACATCCCAATTTTTCTTTAGCACGTTCAATAAGCACACCTATTGGAAGGTTACAGGTTTTATTACAACTTGTTTATTTATTTTAATTAAAATCTGTAGTGGTAAATCCATATAAATTCCAAATCAATCCAACTAAAAACCCGCGGCTGTATAGTTATGACTTTTGCTTTTTTCTACAATAAAACTATTCGCCATAATCGATTTGTTTTAACTGTTGATTCAAATTAATCCTCGCAATGATTTTCAAAAAGAAAAAAAGTATTTCAACTAACGACCTACTAGTATACACTCCAAACCAATTAGCAATTTATTTCATCCATTTTAATGAAGTCCAATAAATTTTATTTGACAAACAACACCCAAACAAACAAATTTCAAAGGAAACACTTCAAAACAAAACTTAAGCGGAAACGATAAATATCAATGAATGTTTGTACTTAGTTAGTATTTCATTCTTTCGCCTCTAACAATAAAGGTGCACAAAAAACTCATTTTTTAAGTGTGTACATTCCATTCCACTATTTTCAAATAAAATATACTGAGAAAGGTGTAGCCTGAATGTAAACACGAAATAAAAAAAAACGTCAGACACCCAGATCAAAGTCGAGGCGACCTGACCATCTCAAAGGACAATAACCAGACACCCCACTAAATACACATTTATACACAGCAACTATTGGCAACAATAAAATATTTCACACGCCAGCGAAGCGATTTACCTATGGTCGTTTCACCGAGCAACAATTTCAGTTCCGCCCGACCCAGAGAATTTCAATGAGTTAATCAGAGCGAATGTTGTGAAACGGTGGTGGTGGCAATGCGATGCGATGGCCATAGTACGCAGCGGAAATGAACGCAAGTTTTCACTTTTATTTCGTTTTCTGGTGTTTACACATCCCCATATCTCCCGTCTCCCCCTTTAGCACTGTTTACAGAGTCCATTATGTAAACGAATTGTAAGTTAATATCGGAACATTGGTTCACGATGCCAAGCACTGGCATTACAGAGTTATAAATTTTCGACTTGCACAAACATAAGCCCCGGCACAAGGAAGGGAACACGAGAACAATTTCATTTTCATTTTCTTGTATTTTCATTTTTCATTTTCTTGTATTTTAAATTTCATTCTTGTATTTTAATTTACACTATTGTCACCCCACATCAGTATGCAATGGACTTTCAATTGATGTGTCATTCACACTAACTTCCCAGTTAAGGAATGATTACTATTATTCACATTTTATTGATATATTGTTATATAGTTTTAAGTTTAAATGAATGAATAAAAAATACAAATACAAATACAAATACAAATACAAATACAATATTTATCTTTTGTCGTCATACGGGGCGTATGAGTAACTCAAATTGCAGGGAAAATCTGTGCAGTTCGTATGGAATTAAATTCTGCGTAAATATTTTGATGAGAATTATTATGGAAAATTAATCACAATTTTATTCAGGTGGACTACTGTCGAAGATGGATTTGTGCGATGTTGTATAAATATTTTAATTATTACAGAATGTTTTTAAATGTTTATTATTTTCTTTGTGAATGCGGCGGATATCATATAACGACCGTGTTGGTTTCGATTGCTATGTATAATGTAAAGGAAATCCAAGTAATTAAATGTTGTAATTATAGATTTCCAGCTGGATCATTTAATCAAGAAAAAAGATCTAGTATTCTTTCTCCAATTTGGAGGACAATATTCATAAAATTATTTGGTACTTTAACTTTATTCAATTATAAATGCATAGTTAGTCAAAAGAGCTAATAGATTTAGTTCCCCACTCTCCGCGCTATATCTCGAGAATGGTTATAGTTATAAAAAATGATTGAAATGAAAATTGTAGATAAGTGTATAATCATAATATCCTCGAACGCGGTATTTCGTATAGAAAACAAAATAATTGCAAAAAACCGATTTACCTGACCTTTGACCTTGAATAACTTATGACGCGGACATGATATGGATGAGACTTTTTTGTCAGTCATTAGAACATCAAAATAAAGGTTGATGCAAATTTTCAGCTTATTCGCTTTCATTCCGAGGTTGAAGGCTAATTTGACTGGGGTAATAATAGCATGTACAGTACATTACATTACATAAATTGTTAAAATAAATAAAATTGATGTTTGTTCAAATATTTAAAAAAAAATATATATATTTATTGCAGTTGTAAGTAAATTTTTTTTAATATTTGTAATATATAACTGTTTTTAATTATAATTTTATTAAGAAGTAGGTCTTAAGAAGGGTGGAATGTTTTCGAAATGCCACAACACAAAAGATAAAACGAATCAATAAATGATCTTTAGCCCAATTTAGGACAAACTTCAATTTTATAAATAAAAACGGTCACGAAGAAAGAAACAATTTGTTCAAATAAATATTTGGCTTAAAATTTGGTATGTTCAAGAAAAAAAAAATAAAAGTAAAATAATTTTCGTGACTTTGGATTTTCGGTATTTGTGTTTTTTTTAGGATGACGAGTTTTCGTGATCTTAGATTTTAGGGTTTTTGTTTTTGTTTTTTTTTTTTTTTGCGATTTCGGATTTTCTGCATTTTGGATTACAAAATTTTGTCTGCCTTTCAGAATATTCCAATTAAAAATTGTTATTTTCAATCAAGATATATAATCCTCATCAATCAGTGGAAGAGAAAAATCAAATAAAACTAAAATAGTACAAAAATGCCACAGATTTAGATTTGAAATATATTTGAATTGTGAAAAAAATAAAATGCACGACTGGATCGCCCGAACTTGCTCTTATGTAAAAGTACTTTGGAATTTAAGATACATTTTATAAATATAAAACATGGATTTAATGAGATAATAATGTTCAAATGCATAAAATTGCCGTCTGGTTTCCGGAAAAGTATGAATTTATGCAACTAAACTTTAAAAAAACGTTTTATTATTAGATAAATAATTTTTTTATATAAGAAATATCTCTAAAATTTTTTTAAGAAAAAAATGTGGGATGCGAATTTTAAGTATTTAATAAAATTGACTTTAGGAAATAATTTCAAAAAATAATCGTTTATAGGTTTTAAGATATTAATTTAAAAAAAAACTTTCCAAAAAAAACCCAACAAATATTTTTTCGAATATTTTCATATACAATATTATTTTAAACTTAAGGGGACTCCCGCATAAAAATTTTGGTTAAAATCGTTAGAGCCGTTGGTGAGAAATTCGAAAATCAAAAAAACCGTTCTATGACAGGTACCCCTATAATAACATTTCCCCCAAATTTTTTTTTAGCCAAAATATAGTCCATGTCCATAATATCACACTTAATTTTTTTATCAAAATCGTTAGAGCCGTTTTAGAGATAAATAAGATTTTGCATTACGGGTGTATGGGGGGTACCGTTAATTTTGGAGCTAAAAAAAAATTTCAATTTCTCCTCTAGGGAATCACCGAAGACACTTAACTACCGAGTTTGAAGAAAATACCTCCGGTAGTTTAGGCTGTAGTTCGAGGTAGATACAGACATACAGACATACAGGCATACAGACATACAGACGGGCCCACTTTTTTCGTCTTCGCTATCATTGTAATGTCAACTTTGATCAAAATTTTTTTGGCAAAACTAACGGTACCTGCCATACAGCCGTTATGCAAAACCTTATTTTACTTAAAAAAAAATAAGTATGCTTTTAAGCATGGATTACTAAAAAAACAAATCTAAGAGAAAATGTTATTAACGGTAACTGTCATAGAACCTTTTTTTGGATTTCGACTCTCTCATTAACGTTCTTAGATTTTTGACCAACATTTATTTACATGAGTTCCTTTAAATTAGAAAAAAATATTGAATATAAAATTTTTTGGAATAATAGTTTTTGGATAAAAAAATTGATATTTTTTGGAAAAATTATTAACTTCAAAACGAGTGTACAATTAAATCCAAAAGTATCGGCGATTAGGTCTTTCTTTTTTAAGACTAACAATAACGATACCTTCCATGTAATCGAATTTTTAGAAACAAAATTTCCTTAAAAGCTGTTGCACAGATTAAAAAAAAAAAAAAAAAAAAAACAAAAAAAATCAAAAATAAAAATTTACAAACCTCATTAAAATGATTGTTGAACCTCCTATAGAACCTTTTTTTTTGTTTTTGATTATCTCGAAAAACAGGGGTGGAATCGCATAAAGTGATAGTGGATTGTCAATTTTTTCATTGTCATTTTGACAATAGCTGTATCTATCATATCAACAAAGAAATACAGAGAGAGCGATTTTTAAAAATGACAATCAATTAATTATGAGTGATCACTTTACCCTTACGCGATACGGGCCCAGTACAACTGCCTTTGACCAATTTTTTTGTGAAAGAAAACTTATTTAAAGTTTTAACAGTAGATATTGTGTATTCAAATTTATAAAATGTTTAATATTTCGAAAACCATATGTTCAAATGTTTTGATAGTTGAGAACTACGAATTTTGCATTCAAAAGTTTCAAAAACACTGCATATCAAAACTTTGAAAAATAGTTTTCGGGCTTAAGAAAAAATCATTTTTTTGAAAACTTGATATCTCAAAAACGGATTAATGAATTTTTTGAAATTCAATTTTATTTACGCAACATAAAATTAGGGTACCAAATTATATTCTTAATATTTTATAAATAAGGACTTATTTCTTAAACAAACCGCTACAAAAATTTATCATTTCTTTAGCATTCACGAGCATTTACGATAAATAGTTAATTATCTTACGCTTTCTATCTCTCCTCGGTTTTCGGAGCTTAGAGAGCATGGTTACCGTTTTATATCGTAAATTTGTTCTCACTTCTTTAACTGTTTTGTTTTTCATTGTGGTTGTAATCAAACAAGGAAAACGTAGGAACCTTATTTATAGAATCTAATTTTCGTCGAGTGTACTAAAAACTAAATTTTTATTATATGTAATATTTACATATCCCAAACATTTTATTATCAAAAAAAAAAAAACAAATAAGTATGCACTCACTTTTGACACTCACTGTAGAATATTTTTAAAATTCCAAGCCCCTTAAAGAGCAAATTCCTGGGATCTTTCATTTTATTTATTACAAAAGTTGAAGCAACTTAATCGATACGAAAATTATAGTGTGTGAAAACTCATTTGGAGACTGAAATCAGTTCGCCAAAATTCGGCGAAAATACCTATGTAAACTGTTGCCAGGCATTTTGGGAGCCCTTGGATTTCTGTTTATATTTATTTATAAGCTGTGATTACACTGACTTTTATTCGACTTAGAATGATATATTCGTGTAATTAACTCGTAAATCATAATCTTCTGTCATTCGATATTATTTTTTTTGTCATTGAAATGAGCAAACAAATTCGTGGAACCTATTGGAACGATACGATTATACCTTTCATTTTTAGTTGGAAACGTAAATTTGTTATATTAATGGAAGAGCGCAAAAATATCCTACAGAACACCAATTATTATTCTGTTGCCACAGGAATTTGAGTGGTTCAGATAAAGCATGCAAAATTAAATATTATTAAAGCAGTAATATAACATCGAATTGATTTGGTTTAGATAAATATTTTATATTCAAATATTAAGAATGTGACGTAAACTATTATATGCTACGATGTAGTCAAAATATTGAACACATGTTCTAGATCTAAGATTGGTCTTCTTACTTGCGTTTAAGCTGTATTGTATAACAAGGACTGAATTTAAATTCAAAGAAATTGGTTTTCTAGTTTTTTTTTTAAACTTAACTTTGTTAACATTACCAACAAAATCTGAGTGTAATACCCACAAACTAATGTTGCAGATATATTTATATCACAGGAGTCAACTACATTATAAGACTCCGTTTAAAGTAAATGAAGTCTTATAGCCATGTTTCAAAAATCGAGCAAAATCGAAATGAAATCGAATTTCCAAATGGAGTGAATGCGTTTTCATAATTTCGAAATTCTGTCGAAATCACTTTAAGTGAAATTAAAAATAGCTGACATCCTTCACTTCTCAGTAGGAAAATACAAAACTTATTTGTTTGTGAAGTTTTTTGATTGCTAGAAAAATTTTACGTGTCCATTTTGAAAAAGTAATTCTATGAAATATTGTAATGAGTGCTTAACTGCTTGCATTGGCATTATAACGTACAAAGCATGAATATGCAGAAAGAAGAAAAATGTTGGGAGACCATTCAAACTCATTAGGAAAAACTATTTATACTTACAAGCTTGCGCCTCAAAAAGTCGAAAATCAAACATACACTGCCGCTCATCTGAATGGGTTCACTGTTTTTCGTAACTTATTGTAAGACTCTCTGCATATATATGGCAATGACACGTCTGTGTTATGTATGTAATGAAAGAACATTATTTTGCCCTTGGTTAGGGAGAAAAAAATTTCTCTTTAAGCTTACCGTTATTCTCACACGCTAGCTAAACTTAATTCATTAAGAAAAACTAACGTTTTTTTTAGCTCATCTGAATGGGTTCAAAAGAAAAAAAATCATTTTTAATTGATGTGCGCGGGTGATGTGTACTGAAAGTTAAGTTTTTTGGTAAATTGAATTATTTTAAACCATTTAACAAAGAAAATGGGTCGTGGAAAATTTTTAAACGCGAAGAAAAAGGCAAAATAAAAGCATTTCGTGAATTAGGGCTAAGCCGAAGAAATATGGTAAACAAAAATGAAAGAAGCCAAAATTTAATCGGTAAATATTTGCGGAACATCGAAAACCACGGGAAAAATATAAAAGTTGGAACTTAAAATGCCAAATTAATGACCAATAGACCCGCAATCATAACAGCTGCTTCTAATTCGCATGATTTCGCTTCAAAAATTAGACTCAAAACTGGTGTTAAGTGTAGTTTGTCGACGGTGGAACGCGGTATTAAGAGTACTAAAGATTTAAAAAGGAAAAAAATACCGAAAAAACACGTTTGAAGGAAAAACGAAAAGAAAATCGTCTCCAATTTTGCAAAAAATACATGTCGTAAAAATCGCAGTGGAGGCGAGTTATATTTTCAGATGAAAAAAATACAACTTAGAGGGCCCAGATGGCTACAACTATTACTTTCATGACCTTCGTAAAGAAGAACATTATATAAACCGTCTGCATAGCTGTGAAGGCAGTGTCATGGTGTGGGGAGCAATTTCATATTATGGAACTTTTGAGCTGCAATTTCTTACATCACGAATCAATGTCAATGTGTACAAAGGTGTGCTGGAAAAGGTCTTCCCA
This sequence comes from Chrysotoxum bicinctum, assembly GCA_911387755.1. Classification (NCBI taxonomy): domain Eukaryota; kingdom Metazoa; phylum Arthropoda; class Insecta; order Diptera; family Syrphidae; genus Chrysotoxum; species Chrysotoxum bicinctum. The sequence continues at coordinate 51,570,659 of OU426987.1, forward strand.
TAAATCTCTAACCTTTTAGAACCAAAACCATTGCCATTCCAGCATCATAATGCCCTTATCCATACAGCGGTAAAACAATGGATCGAGAAGCAAAATGTAGAGGTGTTGGTATGGCCTCCATACTCACCTGACCTTAACATAATTGAAAATGTTTGGAGACTTCTTTCCCGTAAGGTGTATGAGTCGGGGAGACAATATGAAGACAAGTTGTACTTAATCGAGGGAATTAAGAAAGCGTGGGCAGAGATTTCGCTGCAATATCTAGAAAAACTGCATGATTGCTTTCCAAATCCAATTTTCGAAACAATTTTTAAAAAAAGTGGCAATACACATAATTAATATAAATTATTATGTCCCTACCTATTTAATGGGCAAAATAAATCATTTAATTACAGTTATTTTTCTTTTTTCTTCCATTTTTTGCTTTTGAACCTATTCAGATGAGCCAAAAAAAGACGTTAGTTTTTCTTAATGAATTAAGTTTAGCTAGCGTGTGAGAATAACGGTAAGCTTAAAGAGAAAATTTTTTCTCCCAAACTAAGGGCAAAATAATGCTCTTTCATTACATACATAACACAGACGTGTCATTGCCATATATATGCAGAGAGTCTTACAGTAAGTTACGAAAAACAGTGAACCCATTCAGATGAGCGGCAGTGTAGGTCCTATAAAAGGGTAATTAGCAGAAGGTGTGACAAAAAGCTAGACATTGTAAATTGGTATTAGACAACAACAAAATCATATGGTTAGAATAGGATTAATCAAGCAAACTGTCATTTTATTGTTTGCTAATTAAAAGTTCGATATTGAAAAAATAATAAAATCAATTTATTCATTAATTAACCTAAAAGTTCAGTCACGTAAAACTAAAATATGGTTTTTCATAGAAAAAAGTGGTTTTGGTTGTTTTTAATTTTCTCAAAAAGTACAAGACATTTGAGCATCCGGTTTTCAGTTTTTGACTAAGAATTGAAAGAATATATTACTTAGTTGCATAAAATTTAGAAACAAAATTTTTTTTAAATTTTTTTTTCTTTAAAATCTGTAGTTTAAAAATTAATTGTTCATAACTGTTTACTTAAACAACTTTACTTAAAAAGAAAATTAAAGAAAAGATTTCTGTATTGCCAAAAAAAAATTGCATGGTATTGCAAGTGTGAACGTTATTTTTAAATATTTTTTTTGCTGTTTTAAGTCAATTTCTAAGCAAATTAACTCTACTGGGAGAAAAGACCCACCCTCCCATACGATATTTTGCTTGTCTAAGTCTAATCCTATAGTTATTTTGCAACACTTTCACCTGCGAATTTCCCTGTACATAGCACCAACAATTAATCAAACAAATTAACGGACTTGGAAAAAAATTTCGACAAAGATGAATTTTGGTGCAGCATTTCTTAAAAAGTACCCTAAATTTGATACATCGCAAAAAATGTTTTTGGGATGAAATACAGATTTTTGAAAATTACTCGAAAACTATCGGTTTTCTTTTAAAATAAAGTCACTACTGGGTCGCACGAACTTGCTCTTATGTGAAAGACTAAGAATTTCAAAAATTAATATTATTATAGAAAACTGTTCATAAGCATTAAATTCATTTTTAAAATGACTAAAACAACTCCTTTAGTATTTAGAGCTAAACACAGGATGCCAGGATGTTTCAAGAAAATATTAGTTTACGCAAGAACAAAAATTATAATTTGTTGTAGTGGTTTCTTAAAAAGCTTTTATATACAAAATTTTTAAAACATTTTTTAGAAAAAAATTTAGGACGCCAATTTAAATTGAAAATATTGAGCCGTTTCTGAGATATCGATTTTTCCAAGAAAAATTGATTTTTTTTTTTTAAATTCAAAAAATATTCTTTTTTTAGTTTTGAAATGCAATGTTTTTTAAACTCTTTAGAAGCTTCTCTATAAAAAGTTTCATTGAAATTCGTAATGCCGATGATGAGAAATTCAAAAATTCGAAAAAATCGTTCTATGGTAGGTATAGTAAGTAATATCTTGAATTAAATTTTTTTTATTCAATTATAGATCGTAAAAATTAATCAAAAAAAATTTTCAAGATTCTCGGAACCGTTTTCGAGAAAAATACGATTTTCGAAAACCATTTTTTAACATTTGTGACAAAATAAATCTTTTTTCTCACATCATGTATCTAATTTACATTAAGAAACTTTTATTTATCAAGTTTTAAAAAAATCGAGTAGGGGGTTTTTGAAATATTGAGTTTCCAAAAAAAAAATTTAAATTTTCTTAAAAATTTTTTGAAAATTTTGAGTTTAAAATGCTGGGTACCGTTGTACCGTTTTTGAGAAAATCGAAAACCAAAAAATGGTTCCAAGGGTGGTACCAAAAATAACCTTTTTTTGAATTTTGTTTAACCATTTCCTAGCTTTATCTAAACGATTTTTTTTTTAATTTTTTTCAAAAAAATCTATGGGACCGTTGTTAAAAAATATATTGTTTGATAAAAAAAATATTTATATAATTTCATAAAAAATCGTATGACAGGTACCGTTATTTTTGGTCTTAAAAAAAAAGAAAAAAACGTGTGGGGGAAAAGATTGAAAATACTATCTACCAAGTTTAAAGAAAATCGACCAAGCCGATTAGGCTGTAGTCGAAAAGACAGACAGACAGAATTTCGAGACCCACTTTTTTCGTCTTTGCTATCATCGTAATGTCAAGTCTGATCAAAATCTTGAGTTTGATTTTTGAAATATACAATACATACATAATACATATGTATATCGCAGATAAAATTGGAATTAAATATAATTTAAAAAAAAATGTACAAATATATACCCATATATGTATGTAGCTTGTAACTTCTAAGTTAATACGATTGCCACATTGTATTCCATTGTATGCCTTGGCATAATGGCAACTGCCCTGGAAAGAGTCTAGGGTTTGATTCTTAGCCGCTGCAAGAAAGTTTTTCAGCGGTTTATTACCTCTTGCGAGGAATTGACAAATCCTCCAAGAGTAGCTTTGTAATGAGAAGTGCTGCTCATTAGCCATTCGTGCTCGGCACAAAATTGTAGGTTGTCCCTTCCATTCCTGGTAACATACACACAGAAATTATTGAGAGTTGTCAGTCACTAGGTTTAAGTTCTCTACAAGCCGTCATGTATTCTAATGATTTTTTTTTATTTCAAAGTCTGGAAATTTCATTGTCAAGTGATTATTTTGACAAAGTTGTCAGGTTGAAAATTGTACGTTCACACTGTTGGCAGTTGTCTGTTTATTGAAAATTGTTCAATCCGTTGACAGGAATTGTCAGACAAATTAAAACTTTTTTGTCGCGTTATCTATAGAGAAATGTGAGCGACCTTTCTTACAAAATTGTACGATTTTAGGACAGTTGGGACATACATATTTCCTGTTAACAGATCTGACACCCATCTGTTTCAGCAGTATTCAAATAAAAAGACAGACCGAATTTCGAGAATTTTCATCTTTTCTATCATTATAATCTTAAGTATACAATTAAAATCTCGAGTTACATTTTTGTTTTAGTAAACAGTAAGTTGACATAATGTATAAGTAAATATTTAGGTAATTAAATTAATAAACCGAAACCTCCTACATCTTCAATGCTAAAGCACACTTGAAAACAAGCACTTACACAGACATACATATGTATGTTTGTCTAACTTTTAATTTATTTCTGTTATCACAAAATAGGCTGTCAGTTGAAACAGTTTTTAAGGATTAATCAACAATCCCGTACCAGGTTGAATTTTCGTTTTAATATTATTCAATAATTCATTAATTTTGTTCTGGTTTGGTTTGACTTAAAATAAAAGTTTAATGCAATTCTTCTAAGTTGCTTAACCAATTTTCCTGCGAGAAAATTAATTTCATTCTCGTTTGCCTTTATTTCGAACCAAAAATTCAAATTTCATTAAAGATTAATGTTAAACTCAGATAAAACTGTCATAAAAGTTAGTTAAATTTCAAAGATAATTAATTCATAATTTCAACATAAGAACATTAAAAAAAAAACTTCTATGTCAACCCTCAAATGAGACACCTTATTTTTCTATCTTGTTTTATGATTCAACGATCCGTCTAAAATTGCAACTGCATATTGTTTTAGATATGACATTGCGAAGATAAAAAATAAAACTCATAGAAAGGTACATATGTCTATGGAAAGTTTTGCTTTAGAACCGTATGCGTACAGTGTTAAAAGTTTTTTATTAAAACGAAAGTTCTGGAACCGTTCTTTAACTTTTCCTCTGTGCGATAAATGAGTTGACATAATTATTAAACTTTATTTTCAAAATTTAAACACAAAATTTGATTTAAAAGAACTTTTTTTAAATGAAATTCGAGTTATATCCTCATACCGCAGCAGATATGTATGTTTATCTTACATAATATTCTCATTATAGTCATTACAAGAAAAATAAACTGCATGACTGGATCACACGAACTTTCCGTTATAACCACACGCATTCAATTATATTTTATTGAACGTTAATATTTTAAATTGGCCCAAAATTAATTTACAACTAATTGCAAAAATTTACTGACACATGGGACCTAACGTTGCACATTGTCAGGTTTAAAAATAATAATTCATGAAAGCTAAATGCATATTAAAAGTCGGTTGCTTTCGTCCTGGAGCTGTCTAGTGGGGGTTTTGGTGAAGGTTTGGTTGATGTTGGCGTTTAGGTGGAATCAGCATTAAATGAAATTACTTCCTCGTTGTACGGTACGATAACTTTGACATCTAGTGTTTCGATTGCATGAAGGTACCTTGAATGGTCATTGCTGGATTAATTTCCCATATTTGCTAATAGTTTCTAAAATTTAAATTTTCAATACAATTTTAAATAAAAACAAAACATAGACATCCTTAACCTAGTGACATATAACTCTTAACATTTTTTCTGCATGACGGTCCTTCTACGTGACTTCCCAAGGGGTACTTCTAGCTGTCTCTCTTTAGCGGAAAGTAATAAGTATTTGTTCAGTGGAATTATGAATGCTTACGATGGCGGTTCGATAAGTACTTATCCTCACCGCTCGATGGTGGCAGTATCGCAAGAGAGATTTACTATCCTCTAGTATGTACATTCTTTTAGACGGCTACTGTCAGCCAAATCGGACTCGTAGTTTTGTTTTGACCACGTGTGGAAGCCAGCTTGTCCGCGAATTTTAGAAAAATTGAATAAGAGCAATATCGGTCGGTGATTCGATTCTTGTTTTTGGCATATCGGTTTTTGATGTGCCCCACACAGGTGCTTCAAAAATGGCTACCACGCAGTATTACGTGTCAAAAATCCACGATCTCGTATTGGCAGACCGCCGATTGAAGGTACGCGAATTAGCTGAAACAGTAGGCATCTCAAAAGAACCCGTGGGTCATATCAAGCATTGCCAGACGTCCCAGTTTACCCGGGACGTCCCGGATTTCAGACATAAATTGATAAGGAACAATCGCCGCATTGTGATTTTATTTTAAGAAATTGCTTTTAAAATTTAAATCAAACAAACCTAACTTAACGAAGAATATATTTTTGCAAGCTGACATCTGTCATTAAAATTGACAAAAGAAAAATATTTACAAATGACAAAAAAGTCATTTAATTAGTAATTAATAAACGAATTTATCTATTTTGATTCACACGCATATTTTTACTTGCGATATAAGTACTATAGGGCAAGTTCTGCATTTGGAAAAAAAATCGAACTCGAGATTTTGATCAAAGTTGACATTCCGATGATAGCGAAGACAAAAAAGTGGGTCCGGAAATTCCGTCTCTCTGTATGTCTGTACCTCGAACTACAGCCTAAACTTTTGGAGGTATTTTCTTCAAACTCGGTACTTAACCCTTAGCTGCACTTGTGGGGTCCAGGTGAAACCAGCGCTATTTAAATTACAATAAAACATACAATTTTCAAAAAATTGGAATTGTGGCTCCATCTGTTATTAGTTGAGGCATACCTCTTTCCTCTGAAACCCATAGTACGATGATATGCGCTCTAGTATTGTTCTGGCAGTCGTTGGAAGTGGTGTGGTGCCGCTTAAGACCCCAGTGTGGCAGTTATACTTATTTAAGTATTTTTTTTTTACTCTGTTTGGGCTCTATTTGTCTTAAATAATCGTAAGTATAATATTTTGACTGCTCAATATTTATATTAGTATATTTATTCGTTACCAAAAAAACTCACGAGGGATGTTCGGTTTGTGAGGCTCCGATTTGTGATAAACATCGTTTACTTTTTTGTTATTCTTGTGCAGGTTGCACTGATTAATTTTGTTTGCTATTTTTATAAAAATACTACAGTACTGTACTATTTTCAAGTTTCTACTAATTTTCCTATTATCCTTATATGAAAGTAATGTTTTGTATTGAAAAATTAATAATAAACTATGAATAAAGATTGAAAATTGAATTTTTTTTTCTCTTCAATGTAGCGCTCTTCATAGTATAAAATAAATATACTTTTTCTCTAAGAAAAATATGAAGTATTTTTTTTTTTTTCTTGAAGGTATACATCTTGAGAGTAACTCATTAAATTTTTAGCTCAAAATATTAAAAAATGAGAAAAATAGATTTTTTTTTGGTGAAAATTATCATTTTCACCACTTTTTTTTCAATTAACAATTTTTTCATTAATAATAAATATGAATATTTTCGTTTAAACCTACTTCATCTTATAAAATACATATTAATGATCAACACAGAATTTTTTCAAGCAAAAAAAATCAATAGCTGGCTCACAATACGATATTTTGTTGTTGGGGCATTTCGTACCCCAGTGCGGCAGCTATGTTATTCTACAGAAGTGTGGCAGCTAAGGGTTAAGGGTCTTCGGAGAGTCCCTAGAGGAGAAATTGAAATTTTTTTTAGCTCTAATACAAACGGTACCCTCCATACACCCATAAATAAATTAAGTGCGATATAATGGACGTGGACTATATTTTGGTGAAAAAAAAATTTGGGGGAAATGTTATTAGGGGTACCTGTCATAGAACGGTTTTTTTGATTTTCAAATTTCTCACCAACGGCTCTAACAATTTTAACCAAAATTTTTATGCGAGAGCTGCTTGCATAAAAATAAACTAAATATTTTTTCGAACAAAAAGTTTTTGGATTTAAAAAAAAATAATACAACTTTTTTGAAAATTCAATATCCTGGAAACGGATACACGAATAAATTTTTAAATTATGTTATAAAATTTATTCGAATAAATACTAACAATTTGCATATCAATTGTTTTTTAAAAAAAATTTTAAGGAAAATTTGGCACACAAAAAACATGTTTCAGGGTGTCTGTTTGTCTGTACCTCTCCGTCTCCCTACAGCCTAAACGAGTAGACCTATGTTCTTTAATGAAATTGAAATTTTGTTTTTAGCTCCAAAACTAACGGTGCCCCTCATACACCCGTATTGCAAAATCTTATTTATCTCGAAAACGGCCCTAACGATTTTGATAAAAAAAAAATTGGTGTGATATTATGGACATGGACTACATTTTTGTACATTTTGTACCTGTCATAGAACCTTTTTTTTTGATTTTCGAATTTATTATCAACGGCTCTAACGATTTTAACTAAAAATTTTTACCAGGAGCTGCCTTAAGTTTAAAATAATATTGTACATAAAAATATTTGAAAAAATATTTTTTTTGTTTTTTGAAAAAAAAAAATTTCAATTTATTTTTTGTAAAATCAATATCTTGAAAACGTGTGAACGATTATTTTTTGAAATTATTTCCTAAAATATATATTAATAAGCACTTAAAATTGGCATCTCAAATTTTGTTTTAAAATTTTTTTAAAGAAATTTGTTATATAAAAAATTAGTTTAATGAAACGATTTTAAGACTTTGTTTGCATAAATTCATATTTTTCCGGAAATCAGACGGCAATTCCATGCATTTGAACATGTTTATCTCATTAAATCAATGTTTTATATATATAAAATGTATTTTAAATTCCAAAGTACTTTTACATAAGAGCAAGTTCGTGCGGTCCAGTCGTACATTTTATTTATTTTGTCGCTCAATATGTTTAAATCCCGGGATTTTTCATTACTTTTGCCATTTGTCCCGCAGAGGTGTAAAAAAAACTGGCAACCCTAGTCATATCCTCCATGAAATTTTGGGCATGAGAAAGCTGTCGGCGCGATGGGTGCCACGTTTGCTCACTCCGGACAACAAGCGCAACCGTGAGACCACGGCCAAATTGGTTGAATCGCACTACGAACTGTTGCCCATCTACCGTATTCTCCAGATTTGGCCCCGTGCGACTTTTTTTTGCTTCAAAACTTGAAAAATTCACTCGCCGGGCAGAAATTTGAGTTGAATGAGGTCATTGCCGCCATGGAAGCCTACTTTGCAGACCTCGAGAAAACCTATTCTTCGCATGGGTTAAAGAAGTTGGAGGATCGATAGATCAAGTGTATCGAGCAAACAGAAGACTATGTTGAGAAATAAATCGGCACTTTTCCAAAATGTTTGTTTTTCTTTTGCAGGCTAAGTACTTATTGGACCGCTCTCGTATCTTATGTTTTCGACGCTACCAGTCGAAGCAAAGTCCTCTGCAGATCCTTAACATTTTCCTTTCGAAATCTAAAAGCTCCTTCGTGGCTGTCTTGGCGATGCGATAGTTTAACAAACTGGAAGGCTTTAGAAGATCACTGGTCTTGTTGCAGATTAATATCTTGGCTTGTTGCAGATTAATATCTTTACCTGTTTTTAATGCAAATTGCATTGTCAACTAGTTGAAGTGCCTGCTATCTTCCCGTTAAAGGTGTCCTACAGTAGGGAAGTTACGATTTGGAGGTGTTCATTCGGGTACCCCATTTTTGTTAAGCTCGAAGTCTTCAGAGGAATGAAATTCCTTTTTTAAATGGGTAAAATAATTGATTCAGGGAAAAAATTATGAGTCGTTGTAGTGGTTTCTTAAAAGAATAAGCTTTTATCGACAAAATTTTTTAAACATTTTTAAGAAAAAATGTTGGTACGCCGACTAAAAGTTTTATTTTGAAGCTATCAACAATTAAAACAAGAAGTTTTAACCCATTTTCAAATAAAACTACCAGCTCAGAATTTATTTAGCAAACTACGTATTTAACCCAACCAGTTCATAGTTCATACAAACCCAGCGTCACTTTGAATTTCTCTGAGTAAATCCCCTTTGCGGCCCATTCAAATCCGCCAACCTGCTTCCCTAACATCTTCTCTTATAGGCAATTCAAAAGAATCCCAGATCATGTGAAATTAAAACCATTGGTAGAAATCAACTTTATTTGATGACATTCAAGCTCCAGGGGATTGAAAGTTCTGGGTCGATTCATACGATATTTTTGCATGAGAGCAGAAGGGTCAAAAGATAATACTCTCATGTGGAATTTCTTTGAAGTTTCATTTCTGTCGGGGGAGAAAATAATCTAACATTATTTGGTAGATACTTTATGAAGTGATGCGAAGTTCTGAAAATGAACAAATGTGTATAAATGTTTGTGTATAAAATAAGCTTCAACTCAAGATGTATACCTACTTAATTAATCTGTTTCATAAGTTCTCACAGGGAGACATACATGGAGATAGTAATGCTATAGAATATCTACAGTTTGCGTGGGATTTGTGCAAAGACGTATCTATATCTATATCAAAACCTAATTGATAAATTTTGCTCATCAAATTAATAACAGAATTTCGTAAGAGCTCTAGGGATTCTTACATAATGGGAATTAGAGGATAAAAGTTCAATAATACAAATATGCATAACGAAAACTTGTAATGTAATCGAAATATTGGCCATTCCATTGGAGAGTGTGCGTTGAAGTGTTATTTCATTCTTTGGATTATGAGAATCCTTCTATGAAATGGACTAACTTTTTGATAGTGCACCACAGAAATAGTCTTTACAATTATTCATGAATTTATATTGATTCAATATTAACTATACGATAGGGTGTGTCACTTTTGTATGGCCGCAAAAAAGTACTCTTATTTTTAAATGTAATAGTGATCAAAAGTTGTATTAGGGTCTGAGGTTTAAGAACATGTAAAAAAAAATAAGATTTTGTTCGTCTTTGGCTCGCTCAAATCGGTTGAAGTTGAAAAAAAAAATTTAATTTACAGTAAAATTTTTTTTTTTTTTTACGTTTACTAAAAAAAAAAACTAAACAAAATACAGAAAGAATTTTTGTCTTTACAAAAAGATATGCCACGATATTGTAGGTGGTTCCGTTGATTTTTAAGAATTTTTTTTGTAAAAAAAAACAAAACGATTTTACATGAAAAAATGATTTTTCTTCCTTCTTTTATTATTTCATAACTTCTTTATCAAGTGTTCAATTTAAGCAAATATAAGCTTAAAAGTGTTTCCTTGCAATTATCTTTGACTTGGAAGCCTAAAAATATTTTATATAATTTTTTTGTATCCACACGGTGCAATTTAAAACAACACCATATTTCAAAAATCTCGAAAAATCAAAATTTCTTGGATTTCATCCTATTTTTGAGCGAGCCAAAGATATTAATTAAAATGAAAATTGTAAACGCAGGATTTAATTTTGATAAGCAATACAACTTTTAAAAGCTATTACATTTGAAAATACCATAGTTGAGCACTTTGACACACCCTACTATACGAGTACGTTAGGATGGGCTAAATTTAATTAACTTGATTCTTTCGAAATAGCTTTAAGTGGCCTTTAGTCCGCTCATTTCCTACTCGCGATTTAAACACTATATGTAAAGTTTTGCATTTAAAAAAAATCGAACTCGTGATTTTGAACAAAATTGACATTGAGATGATGGAGGACATGAAAAAAGTAGATCCCACAGTTCCGTTTGTATGACTTTATGTATGTACGAGTATGCCTATACCTCGACCTACAGTCTAAGCCACTCAAGCGATTTTCTTCACTCTCGGTATCTTACGTTTTTCGAGGATTTCTTCAAGGAGAAATTAAAATTAATTTGTAGCTCCAAAACTAATGGTACTTGCTATACCGCCGTTATGTTAAATCTTATTTATCTCAAAAATGTCTCTCACGATTTCAATAAAAATAAAATACACGACTGGGTCGCACGAATTTGCTTTTAAGTAAAATATTTAACGTTTCAAAAATTAATGTTTTTTCAAGAAACACTGTTCATAAGCATAAAGTTAAGACTGTAGTCGAACAGACAGAATTGCGAGACCCACTTTCTTCGTCTTTGCTATCATCGTAATGTGAACTTTGATCGTCGCTAGCAAAAAATTAAGAGTTCTATGATAAGCATGGACTACATTTTGGTAAAAAAAAAATGTTGAGTAAAAATGTAATTAACCCCATAGAACCGTTTTTTTTTTTTTTTGCTTTCGACATTCTCATAACGGGTCCAACGATTTTGATGAAATTTTTATACAGGGGCTGCTTGGTGAAATAATATTTGATATAAATTTTTTTAAATAATTTTTTTCGGATTTAGGCATATTTTTTTTTGAAAATTCAATATCTTGGAAACGGTTAAAATACTCTCCTTAAATGTGTATCATTAAATACTAAACATTTGCATATCCATGGAGCAAACATGGGTCTTCCATTGAATTTTCTGAAGTCGAATTTTCAGTGAGGCAGAAATTGCCAAGAAACCCCCTGCTTCACTGGTAGGGATTATAACAAACGTCAGAAATTGTCTTACGAGTATTTAGCCAAAATAGCCTTCAAATCTCAGATACCAAGTTTTCAGTGACAAGGTGAAGATACCGAATATGGTTGAAAAATAAATGCGTCGTGCATGAAATGGCCTGTTGCGCTAAATCTAAATAATATGTAAGCAGAATTTATCTACGAGTAGCACGTCTAGTTTAGCTGCTATAAGCAATCTATTTTTAAATTTCGATTTTCGATATTGCAAGCGTTATTTGTGAACATCGATGACAAGAATTTCCCTTTTCTTTATATTGATCTCGGTGTAAGAAAGAGATAGGTAGTAATATAATATTGTTTACCATAAAATAAGTTACATACGCGACCTTAGGCTCCAGTTATAGCTTTCATTGAAATGCATCATTGGAACAAATCAGTAGAATGCTGACTTCATTTTTTTGACAAGCCAGTTATAGCAATCATTGAAAAATTGGTTTCAGTAAAGGATCCTGTCAGTGGCTGGATTACAACCAATTCTATGCATTTGAGGATAGGGTTGATCATTTAAAGGGAAACTGAGATTTGAGAATAAAAAGAGAATCGAACACATTCAGTGGAACGATTGTGTTCCATATTAAAGAAACGAAAATCAGCTGTTCATTGAAATTGATTTTTATCAGTGAAATAATAAATGTGGACTTAAAAGAAAGTTTGAATCAGAATTTTGTATTTTTTAGAGAAAAAAAATTCTACTACCCATTAGCTTCATTTTGGTACCAATTATAGCCATTGCAGTTTGTTTAATCATCTTAAAAATGCAAATGAAAATTTTCAATGATGCATTTCAATGATAGCTATAACTGGGGCCTTAGTGATTGTTTTGAATAAGTGTGCTAAAAAGTTATGAAAACAGAAGAGTTATTTCGTAGTTTTCATTGTTTTTTTGGCAAGTGAGTGTTCTTTCCTTATTCTTATTTATTTATTAAATGATGCAATAAAAATGTAATAGCTTTTAATGAATATAAAACTATACAATACCTTGTGTTTAAATTGTGTAGGTTATTGTACAAGCACCGTTCCCCCTTCGAAAGTACAAACTGACGTTCAGTTCGATCGCTATTTTTGGAATTTATGTGCCGATTTAAAAGTAGTGGCTATACTAGCAGGGTTACAAGCAGGATACACAAAATATTGTTGCTTTTTATGTGAGTGGGACAGCAGAGCAAAAGCATGTCATTACATACAACGAAATTGGCCCTTAAGATTAATAACGATTCCGGAAAGTAAAAACGTCGAAAATGAGCCTTTGGTTGACAGACAAAAAATATTTTTCCGCCACTTCATATCAAATTAGCCTTAATAAAAAACTTGGTCAAAGCTATGGACAGAGATGGTGAGGCATTAAAACACCTGAAGAGTAAATTTCCACGCATTAGTGAGGCCAAATTGAATGAAGGCATATTTGTTGGTCCCCAAATAAGAGAAATCTTTAAAGACGAATTGTTTACATCTAAGTTAGTCGATAAAGAAAAAAGAGCATGGACAGCTTTTGAAAATATATGTCACAATTTTCTTGGAAATATAAGGGCTGCAAACTACAAGGAACTGGTACAAGAACTTCTATTTTCATATCAAGAACTCGGATTCAACATGTCTTTAAAAATACAATTCTTGGATTCGCATCTGATGAGCATGGTGAGAGGTTCCACCAAGATATTGCGCATATATGGAAAATAGATATAACGGCAAGTGGTCCCCAGCAATGTTAGCTGATTTCTGCTGTGAAATCAATCGTGAAACAAAAGATAAAATGTAGAAAAGAAATCGATCTATTAAGTAGTTATACATATTTACGAGTATTTTGTATTATAGATTAGTATGTATTTTAATTCATTACAGGTTTTAATTTTCATCATATGAGTCATGTCATTTGTCAGATTTTTGTACTATTTTCCTAATAAATACGTATTTAATATGTATGATTATTTTATTTAAATAAGAAAAGCTCAAAAACTAGAAAAACTAGACGTGATGGAATAAATCTGTAAACAGTTTTGAATTCAGCACACTAAAGTCAATTTAAATCACATAACAAAGTTCTTGCTCCCGACTTTTTTTTTTTGCCGACCAGTGTAATTAAATCAGAACCTATTTTCATGAAACACTAAAGGGTTTTTCAATAAGAGCCGGCAGATGTTGAAATGAAATAAACCAAGCCGTGTGTGAAGTATTAGAATAATTTTGTTTTGTATTTGGAAGGTTCATGTATGCCACAATGTTTGGAATATAACATCGTTCAAATACCAGCCTCTGCTTCTTCCGGTAGAAAGGATCTTAGTGGTTCAATTTTTAATGACTCTTCAGAATAAATCTGTCTGCATTTGGCCGATGGTCTTTGTTATCTTCGCCTTAAGGGAATCGGTCGATTGTGGAACACCCGCAAGAAAAATTCTGGTGGGGTCAAATCGCATGACTTTGGTGGCCAATTGACGTCACCTCTGAGAGATATATACTTACCCTACGTTCCGAAGCCCATTCAGCTAACAAACGGAGTTATCTTTGGTTATGAACTTTGAACTCCTGGCTCAGTTGGATCTTGTACAGATGTGTTCCGATGAAAAATTGTTTATTTATTTATTAGATTTGACAAATGTCATCAAAACAACATGGTCGTCACCGGCCGTCAGAATCTACCATAAACATATTGAAATGGGTTCAATACAAACTTTCTTCATTAGAAAATTACAAGGTTTTGCTTTTAAAAGGTTTAAAATTTAAAATTGCACAAAAAATATTTGTAGCCAGTGGAGTTAAAGCTTTTTAACCAATTCTTCACCTAATCAAAATATTTGACATGTATAATTTTAGTACATTGAGCTTTGAGTATAACCCAATCAAGTATGTTTGTGTGTGAAATAAACTTTTATGTTTAATTTTACATCTCCTTAAATTGAACATACTTTACCTATTCAAAAAATGCTAACCCTTCTTAAATCTATATAGGGACTGTCTAAGAGGCTTTATTCCAAACGTGACAGACCCATTAAAATGCAGACTTTTATGTCATTTTATATCTTCCTTCATTTTAAGTTACAGCCAGGTTTATCATTTGTCATCGTCCATTTTTCGGACAATTTTTGGGAGTCTAATGCAAGGACATGTATCTGAAATGTTAACTCTGCGTCAAAGCCAGGCCATCATTTTAAATCAACAAAAAAAAAACAATAAATACGGTCCAGACTTGTGATATCCTGGCAGATAGGAAAAAGGATGACCTGTTTGTATATTTTCAACCGAAAAGATATTTTCAACCGAAAAGAAGGTTGAAATGAAATCAAATATAATTTACTCATCACATAGTATCAAATACTTTCCTTTTCAAGAGGATATATCATCTATACGTATTCCCATGATTTTATGGCTAAAGGCACCGACCTTTCATTAACACAACAGAAGTATTTTTTTTTTGTTGGAAAACAAAGTTTCAATAGAGAAACTTTTGTCAGTAGTTATTCCTATAACCAGGGGGCAAGTCTTTGCGTTGAGAACTCTATTTTTTTAAGGCAATTTCTTGCTGTTCGTGCAAATAGTTTTTGTATTCCTTCACTTTGTATCTTTCGATAAAATAAATATTTGTGGGAGAAGAGGTATAAAATGCCTTGCATGTGAATGGAGGCTCTATTTGAATTTATGTTTGTGTGTATATAAGGTGGCAGATTTGTTCAAGCTTGAAATCTTTGAAAAATATGATATGTAATGAATGAAAAAAGGGTCAAATTGTAACGATCTCGGAGGCCAGTCCACAACGCTTCCACGTGTGATAACCAAATAGCGCTGCCTTGATGAAACCACATGTCGTCGTCCAATTCGAGACAAAAGATATTGGTTAACATCGACCTATAGCGCTCGCCGTTGACGGTGGTGGTCTGTCCAACGTCGTTCTCAAATAAGTACGGACCAATTATGCCAGCCCAAAATCCACACCGAATAGTGACTTTCCCTTTTGTCAGATCTCGTGTCAATTGTGATTGCCCTTCACGACCGAAATTGGGGTCAACTTCCAAGTGCTAGAGAGCCTTGTCGTTGTCAATTGTTGTTAACTCTTAGTCAGTTGAAGTTAAAGTTGAAGTTTGTACGGGTGCCTCAAGTCATGAGGCAAAACTAGCCAAATTATGGTCTGCGAGGGGCTGAGTTCTTGTACGTGGTGCGGAATTGACTGCCTCGGATACTTCTCTAACACTCTCATGGACTTTTTGGCAGGCCGTATGTTTCATTGAATTATGGGTATTGGCTGATTATTCGACTCGAATTTGTCCACCATGTTGCGAAAATTCGCCACGGAAGGATGGTTATGGTGACCGTAAAATGGAAGAAGAGCGCGAAATGTTGTTCGAACGGAAGACCCACTTTCATAAAACAATTTAATCACTTGCATATCTTGCTTAACGCTATAACTCTACATGACAGACTAAGGCTCGTATTCACCGAGAGCTCCTAAACGGCTCTTAACTTTACGAGGCTCTTAACTTGAAATTTCTGTGGGGTATTCACCAACCACTCGCAAGTGTTTTTCGAAGTTCGAAAATGAGAGCCAATCTCTCTTGTTCAGGCATACCCAAACTGTGAAATGTTGTGGAATGTTGGTCTTGACAGCAAATGGATACTCTTCTACTTGATATTGCACACATGGATTCGAGTCAAATGCATGCGTGGCACACGCACAAGCAAACAAACTTTCGAAGAGAGCGCTCGTAAGTTAGGAGTGGTCGGGACCACTCCTAACTTTTAAGAGGGCTCGTAGATCTTCACTAATATTGCTTGGTGAATAGGTTTATGAGCTTCTTAAGTTATGAGCGCTCGGTGAATACCGGCATAAATAAAAAACAGTTCATTTGACATATGTAGCTTCAACAATATGGCCGCAAGCACCTATCAAAATTTAAAAGTCATTATTAGAAAACCCTTAACATTTGGAAATTGTTGAAATCTCTGCCAAATAAAATCAATAATCCATTTGACATGACAATAAAATTAAATGTCAATATGCCAAGTTTTCCGCTCCAGTTCCTTCATATTAGGCTGCAAATATGTACATATGTACATCTGATCAGTGAAAACTTTTTTAAAATTAAATTAATTCTCATGATTCTACATCTTGCTGTATGATTCAAGACACCAACCCATAGAATCGTACCATGTATTACAGCAATTTACCCGTTCTGTTGACATAGCATGATGCGACATTTATTGGTACCCCAATAGATACATTGGTCTGACATATGACATACAAAAAAATTCAAATTACTAGTTTTGTTCGATGTGCGTACTGAGGAATGTCATAGAACTGTCAAAAAGGGTGTTTACACGTCTACGACTTTCAATTTGATATTTTGTCAAAAATATCTCTATTCTCTCAAATTTTTAGTACTTTTGTTCTCTAATCAAATTAAAATAAGCTAGAGAGCTAGAGAGAAACTAGTACACTTGAGGATACGTAAGGAATTTCCAGAATCTTTCTGTTTTCAGGAGAGAAGGGTACTACAGGGTGAGCCATCTAGTGGTTTTTTTTAAATCATGACACTGACAGCTGTTCCTCGCTCGAATTCTTGACAGAAAGTCAGTATCATACCCCCGCGGAACGAAATGATTCGCTTTACGCTTGAACAAAGTTGGCAATATTTGAAACTTATTTCCAAAGTGTATCCAAAACAGTACATTTTGGCCGAAATGAAGCACCCACCACACCTGCTGTACGCAAGTTTGTGCAAAAAGTTCGTGAGACTAGTATGCTAGTGAACAACACACATGGTCCCCGTCGTCGTACGGTGCACACAGACAACATTGTGGCCACAGTAGCCGAGAGTGTGAGACTCAATTTACGAACATCAACTCGCCATCAATCTCAACAGCTCAACATGTCACGCACCAGCCTGAGGAGAATTATGTACAAAGATTTTGGATTCTTCGCTTCAAGGACAGATTGCGCTATTGCGAAGCCAGCCGAGATAGCCACTTAAACGACGTTGTACTCCATAATTAATGGGAATGTTTGCTCCTACTGATAAAGCCATAATACATTGAAAAAATTGTCGACAATGAACAAACCTTTTATTGACAACTGGTGTCAACAGATCAGTCGGATAGTGCGGTATTACTGGCTGAGCACAATAAAGACGGAGCTGCAACTGGAACTGCAACTGGAATAGCTGTCAAAATATTCAATACACGTAAATTCAATGTTACGAACACAACACAACGCAACTGCAGTCGGTGCTGCAAGAGTTGGCGAACTTTTAACTTTTTCGTGCAGCAATTTTGACATTTCAAATTTTATATATCTGTCAGTGCTTTTAAGTGTTGTTTTGTTTTATTGTGATTTCGTGGTTCAACAAATGACAACAAAACATGAAAGCTGTAAAGCCTCATTGTGGGTGCATAAAAAAAAGTACGTACGACACTTTTTGACAGCTCTTCCAGTTGCAGCTGCAGCTCCAGTTGCAGCATTCTATTGTGTTCAGCCAGTTACACGGCGCATGTATTTAATGCGCAACTCTCGGTTATTTTGTTTTGCAGTGTCATTCGGTGTTGCTAATTTTCATTAGTCATAGCCATATTGAAGAACTTTGCTTAACAGAGAAGAAAAACGAAATGCAGCAAATTCGAAGAACAAAGGAGAAGGAGAAAGAGAAACATCAAAAACATGCAAGGAATATCCTACCCGTGCATGTCGAGAAACATTTATTTCTGTTTAATTTTTTCTTTATTTTTTTCTCTTTCGCACTTCATTCATGCAAGACGTTGAGCGCTGTGTACTACCGGACATAGAATTGATTAAAACTCGGCTACTTTTTGCGGTGCTAAAGTGCGTATTTAATGCATCCTATAGTACGTTTTTTGTACTCGTTTTTCTCAAAAACGGTACATCTGTTTAATTTTTGCGATTTAAGGTTAAAGCTCCTACAAAGTCTGAAAAGCCGAGTTCTTGTGCACGCCGACAAGTTGACTGCCTCGGGTTCTGCTGTAAACTTTTAAGGATCGCCGTGATTTTCTTGGTCGATCTTGCGGTCCTTTGAAGTAGTTGATTGATTGATTATTGATTGGTAGTTGGTTGATTGATTATCGCAACAGTCGTCTCAAATTTGGCCATAAAACGTTGAAGAGTCGACTGTAAAGGGTCACCACGTCTCCTTTAAAATGGGAGCAACGTGCGTAAGGTTTGCACTAACAAACATTTATTTTGATAATAAAGTTTCATCATTTGGACTTGCTGTTCAATCGTGCAACTAGCCATGGTCATGATCTGGCATCAGTTACTGAATAATAAACAACAGATTTGACAGATGTCACTACAACAACATGGGCGCTATAGACTGCCAAATGAAAAATCTTTTATATTCTAGTACTGCGAAAGAAAGTGCCCTGGTGTATATTTGTTTCTGGTGTCGGAAGACGTTTTCCTCTCTGCTTCAGTGTAAAGGGTGGGCCAACTGCAAGTTTCTTTTTAAAAATGCAATAAAAAGAACAAATTAAATTTTGTTTATGTTTTTGTTAGGAGCAAACATTTCCATTACTTATGGAACACAAGGTCGTTCAAGCGGATGGTCGTGCGCCTTCAATTTCTGAGTCAATTGGAACTTGTAAGCGAATAATCTGATATCTTTGTGCAGAAATCCCCTCTGCGTGAAATATTGAGATGTTGAGATCGATGGCGGGTTGATGTTCGTGAATTGAATCTCAAACCCTCAGCTACTGCAGCCACATTCTCGTCTGAGACCACCGTACGACCGACGGGACCATGAGTGTTGTCCACTAGCATATCAGTCTCACGAACTTTTTGCACAAACTTACAAACTTGCGTATAGCAGGCACGGTGGGTATTTCATTTCGGACAATTATTTATTTTTTTTTTTTTTTGAAAAAAAAAAACGCACTGTTTGGGATATGCAACGCACTTGTACCATTATAGTGACCATTTACCAGATGATGTTTTCTCTGTAACACCGTGATTTTCTAGCCCAGAGTTCTTGATCTGCGCTAATCATAAGTTATCCGCATTGAACTTCTCCGCTTTGAGGGCTGAGTATTTTAAGGTACTAGTACGGTCTAGAACGCCAAAAAACGCACGATTTTTGGGAATTTTTTTCTCGGAGACCTTATTAGGTAATAATATATCTTTTTTTTTAAATAATGAATACATGCGTCAAGAGTACAATAAAAATTAGTTTTTTTAAATTTTAGAATTTTGGCCGAATTATAGAAGACCCAACGGCGACTCATCAAAAAATACATTGTTCCATGGCGGACAGTTGTTAATCTCAGGATTGGCTGGACTGAAACAAAAAAAAACAAAATGTGTTATTTAAAGGAAGGTTTCTTACGAGACAATTTACCACAATTTGTTTGAAAAGTCTAAACAAAAAAAAATCTCGAGCTTTGAAAAAAAAATTTTTTTTTTGGCAATTTTTTTGGCCATTTTTGGGTCGCCATTTTTTTTATTCATAACTTTTTGGTCAAATTGTGGTAAATTGTCTTAGAAAACATAAAAACAATCTAGTTGCAACAAGTTTTTTGAAAATCGGTTCAGTAGATCTGGAGATTAACTGTCCGCCGTGGAAAAATGTGTTTTTTGAAGAGTCGACGTTGGCGCCCTCTATAATTCGGCCGAAATTCGACAAACAAATTTTTTTTGTACTCTTGACACATGTATTCATTATTTGAAAAAAAAATATGTTATTTTCTTATAAAGTTTTCGAGAAAAAAATTCCCAAAAATCGTGCATTTTTTGCGATTTCTAGACCGTACTAGTACCTTAAAAACTACAATTTTTCAGTTGGCCTGGACTTTACTATGTAGTAATTTTGTGTGTGCACATAAAGAGCTCTGGTAAGGAACCTCGTAGGACATCTTATTAATGGTTTTATTCACTTGTTTTATTCACCTACATAAAGCTTTATTTAATTTGTTTTTTAGATACTATCTAAAGTCTTTTATTTTAATTGATATAAATTCACCCCAGATTCAACCCCCGATATATTTTCAATCAAAACAAAAACAAAATCCACAAGAAAAGTAAGAAATTACAGCAGAAACCGTGAATAGCCCCCAGTGAATACTATTATTAGCCCAAAACTGTAATTAATTTTACTTTATCTAACAAATGCAAGCATTAATCAGTGTCTGGCACGAAAGACAAAACGTTTGCGTTGTTTCTGTTTTTTTTTTTACGAAAACTGCAATTACTATGCAAGTCTATGAGAACATAACATTCTCGTATACAAGCCTCAGAAATGATATGTCAACGTTGACGCTTTCAAATATGCCACGTTCTACTTGGTCGTGTTGTCGTTTCGCTTGTCTGCACTTAATCTTTATTCGGTTGCCAAAGAATCCGAACAATGCTTGCGCCCTCCGCCCTGCAGCATTCCCGCCCCTTACACACACACCCTTGAACCAAACATTGGCACAACGCCGCAAAAACAAATGAATTTTGTATTTTAGAATTCAAAAAAATGAGACACCTGAGAAACCACTTTAGCAAAACAGATTGTTAAATAAAAAGAGGAAATATTTGAAAGTCTA
Organism: Chrysotoxum bicinctum; assembly: GCA_911387755.1. Taxonomy (NCBI): domain Eukaryota; kingdom Metazoa; phylum Arthropoda; class Insecta; order Diptera; family Syrphidae; genus Chrysotoxum; species Chrysotoxum bicinctum. The sequence continues at coordinate 51,591,853 of OU426987.1, forward strand.
AAGTGATTTTCGAAAACGCACATGTACTACTATCTGCGTGAAACGCATGCATGTGTGGAGCCATTGAATTTTTTGTTTCGCCTGATCTATGACCACATCTGCCACATGGTTGTGTTAAGATATGTTTGATATAATTTGTGGTGTGAAGAATTCAAAACAAGTATTATTGGAAGGTGAATTTTGATGAGATTAAAAAAAAATAGAAAAACACTTCAACACGAAGCCTTACACATGGAATTTCTTGTTCCGGATTATATCCAATTAATGAAGAGAATTTTGCCTGCCCAAAGATGTGAGTTATACTCGAGTTTGAGTACCTGGCAAGCTTCCCTCATATCTAGTAATTCAGCTTGGAAAACACAAGCAAATTTGGATAACCGAGAAGACGTAGACATATTCATAGTCTCATAGTTGTTGTGTCTAAGTCTCTGGTTACGACGATGACATCATCCCAGTCTTTTCTGGATGTTCTCATCCTTAAAATCTTTACTGATTCTCAATTTACTGCATTTTGTAGTAAGTGGGAGTCAAAAAATTCGGCATCGCAAATAAATTGCAACGACTATGACCATAACCAAACAAGCCAAGTAAAAATAGCCGAATTGCTATCCAGACCAATCAGCATCTTTAATGGACTCCGACAAGGGGACGGTTTGGCCTGCCTCCTTTTTAACCTGGCGTTGGAGAAAGCAATCCGTGACTCTGGCACGGCAACAAGAGGGACCATCGTCAACAGGTCCAGCCAGTTACTGGCTTACGCAGACGATATCGACATCATCGGAAGAACCGAACAAGCTGTAAACGATTCCTTCACCCAGATCGAGCAGGCGGCACAAAATCTTGGGCTGTACATTAGTGAATGTAAAACAAAGTACATGGTGGCGTCGAATGCGAGAGGAACAGTTGGTCAAACAATCAAGGTAGCGGAGCACGAATTTGAAGTGGTGCAATCCTTTAAATACCTTGGGTCAATAGTGGCAGCCGATAACAATATAGAAGAAGAAATACGCGGGCGGCTTCTCAAATCCAACAGAGCCTACTATAGTCTGTCAAAGCTCTTCAAATCCAGAAATCTCAGCATAACTTCAAAACTGCTGCTGTACAGGACCATGGTCCTGCCAGTGCTCACATATGGATCCGAGACTTCGGTGCTTAGCAAAAGGCACTCCGACCTCTTAGCTGCGTTCGAGAGAAAAGTCTTAAGGAGAATTGTTGGCCCCATATGTGAGAAAGGACGATTCCGGAGATGGTACAATCATGAATTGTACGCAATCTACCTTGAAGCAGATTTCGTGACAAAAATTAAGCTCGGTAGACTCCGGTGGGCAGGGCATCTAGCTCGCTTGAGCGAAGAGGAACCTGCTCGGAAAGTTCTTTGTGGTACATTCTATGGAAGACGACAGCGTGGTAGACCATGTTTACACTGGAGAGATGGCGTAGACCAGGACGCCCGAAGCCTTGGGGTGCGCAACTGGATGGCGTCGGATCGAGACCGGGATAGGTGGAGAGACTTGTTGAAAGAGGCCAGGACCGGAAGCCGGTTGTTGAGCCGATGATGATGATGATGATGGGAGTCAAAAACATCTCTATTGGAGTCAACTCAGTAACATTGGTGAGACCATAAGGTTTGACATTCCAAGAGCTCGATTTCTTTAGCCTTAATTTACTGTAAGATACTTAATGTGTAAATCAAGGGGTAAAATTTCGCGACTTTATGTGGTTGCAAAAGAAATTGTCGTTTCCTGAGCGGTCTATCAGGAGCGTAAATAGGAATTTGAGTTAGAAGGTATAGGGACTCTTAATGTGATTGAAAAGCAGATCTCTTATGAACCTAGTTTCATGTACGTATCTTTTAGATTTCAGTGAATGTATGCCAACATGCTGGTTCTTCATTCGTAAGATGGGTAAACGATCCATTTTTTTTTTTTTTTTTTCTAAAAATAAATTTTGTAAAATCTCTTTGAACTCTTTCAATTCGATCAGAGTGCACTTCATCAGACGAACTCCAAATAATATCAGAAAACTCTAGAATCAATCTTACATTTTAGAATCATTTCAGGAACTCTTTTTATCTAGAATGCACGGAAGCATTTCTGAAATTTTTTACAGGTTCCAATTTCAGATGGAAAACTATATACGATATATATATAATGAGTCACAGAGCTCATAAAAAATTAAATAAGGAACACTATTTGATTTCTAAACATAGCCTCTTTTATCGATTACGATTTCGCGAAAGTTAGTTTCGAAGATGACCTCCGAGCCATTTCTTTATATGTTTCGAAAGAAGAAATGGTTCGTATAGGGTGCTGAAGTAGGGAGGAGTTTGTGATATAACTCATGCAATTTTGCCATTGCCACTGTGAACTTGTGAGCCTGTGCGTGTCCTCGTAGAAAATTATGCGTAAAGGTAATCGATGTGACTTACATCGCGTGCATCCCAAAAATCTGTAGCCATGACATTGTTTGCTGATAAACGCACCTTGGCCTTCTTCGGCTTCTATGCTTCGAAGTCTATTGTTTCGACAATTCTTTGGTTCTCTAGTGTGTTGTGGTAATTCTATGTTTAATTCACTGTTACGAAACCGCGTAAAAACTTGGTCGAATTTTTCTTGAACATCGCCAAACACTCTTTTTAAGTTGTCAAACGATTTCGTATGTTTTCGATTCTGGAGCAAGCGCGGCACCCATCTTGCAGATATCTTCTTCCTATCCAAATATTTATGAAAAATCTCTTCAAGTTCTTGCGATCATCCACTATCAAAGTATGGATTTTACTGAACATTTCTGGTGTTGTAACCAAAATTGAATATACCAGTGGTAAATTATTCCGATCGATGGTGAAGAGTCCCCATAATATTTGTCAAGTTTTTTTTTGGTTTGCGTGATATTTTTTCTCGTAAGAAATAGTGTGAAATGAGCACTCGAAATTCACTTTCTCCATTTTAACGAAAATGTTCGTATAGAGGTTTATATAAAATGGCCGCCCCAAAGAAACTATTTGACAGATCTGTCCGAAAATTTGGGTGCGTTCTTTTGAAAGATGGTTTTTGACAAAAAAAAAATGATGGATTTTAAGGGGTCACGTTATTTGTTTTAATTTGCAGTGACATTTTGACATTTTTAAAGTTGTTTGTCTAATTTTAAGAGTGTGCGTATAGTTTTGAAGAAAAATTGATAAAAATTTCGAAAAAAGTGACCAACAAACGCGAAGTCAACGTTTGAAACTCTAGCGAAATTTCTGTATCTACTTAAGATATTGATTTGGAGATCATGTTAGAAACATATAAAACGCAATTTGATTGCACGAAAAGTAAAGAAATATGCAACATCGTTAACTTCAGAAATGCAACTACGCTACTCTGTGTTTTTTACCATATGATTGAGTATTGCGCTTTCACTGTTTATTTAGTTTGTTTTATTAAAATATAAATATGTTTAATAATTGACGTATATATAAGTCGTATATAAAAAATTTCTTCCAACATCAGAAGGTACAATATAATTTATTTTGTTGCAGTATTAGGTATTAATTTAATAATTCTACACTTCACATTACACAATAAGCATACACTTCTTGACGACTAATAATTGGTTATTAAAATTATTATAATGAGAACCTACAAAGAGATTATTATCGATTGAAAAATATTGGGGATAGTCAGATAGCCCAATCGATAACCACCCGACCACTGAAACGAAAGCTCTATTTAATTATTCCTGATGTAACCGAATTGTCAATGTTTCGATGATTATATGCAATGATAACTACATTTTTATGTAACAAGGACTTAGAATTTAAGAACTTGAGACTACAGACGAAAAAGTTTTCTATTTATGAATATTATGTTTTATTTCTATTTTTCTATTTTTTTTTCAACTGAAACAACTGAAATAAAGGTCAAACAAAAAAGTGAAAAATTCATTTGAAAATCGTTAAATTCATTAAATTTTAAATCAGTTTTTAAAGTTTCATGGAAATTATTTGGAATTGGTAAAATACCACAAATTATACCTCATATCTTCCAATACTCATAAATTGCTAATGACATCACCAGACAACTGCCAGACGTTGATAATTGGGTTTTTTCAATAAACTTCTATAAAACTTTTGGCTATATGTAGATATAAGTGCTTTCTTAACTTTGTTCTTCAACTGATAATCATTATGAATGCTTTAAACACAAATTTAAGTTAGAAATATGATACACATTTTGGAATGGCAAGAGATCTTTAAATATGCATGATAATAAAATTAATTGGAAGAAAGTATCCTTTTACAAATTTATTAACAAAATAACTAAAGGGTGTTTTTTTTCAGTTTAATAGAATATTAAATTAATGATAATAGTGATTTACATAAGTGCGCATAAGTTAACTTTAGACACTTTCGTCTAGGTGGGAGGCTAATTTTCTAAATCACGTTAAATCTGTTTTTTAAATCTAAGTAAACTTTTGTTATTCAATGCTCTTACCTTAAGTCAAGTCCTCGTATCGAAAATCCGGCGGGCGGGATTGTACGGCGGGTTTGAGTGGTATGGCATGTCCAGGGCTTCCCTGAGCTCCCTATTGTTTTTTCTAACAGTAGTTGATGTTCTTTGGGGCCTGCATAGCCGATTTATCGGCGTGTCGGAATAGCACCTTACCTATTGCTTGTCTTTCCACGTTCCTGTCGACCTCCTCGTGGTGCTCGTGGATAGGTTACGTAAGTAACTGAACCGACTAGATGGGAACAAAACAGGGACGGTATCCATTAAAAGTAGGAATCCGCTAAGGAGTGTGTTACAACTCACCCGAGGAGTACGCATATCTGGACGTGGTTTCTACTTCGATCAGGTCTGGAAAAACGTATATCTTGAAGACTGGTAGGTCTTGGGCCCTTTGTAGGAGGTGACCTATCTACAAGTGTGACCCACGAGGTTGCGAAGCCGACCAGATGCTATATTCTGGTGCCACGGGAGATAGTTGCCCAAGGAAAGTGAGCAGTATGTCTTCGGACTCTCTTACTCTATCTCCGATAGAGAGATGCAGTCGTCGCATACAAAGCGAGCGATCCATGAAGTTTGTGAACAATAGCGTATCGTCTTCGGGCTCTCCTATTCTGTCTTCGGATGGTGAGGTGCAGCTGTCGCGTGCGTGTTCGCTTACTTCAAGCTATCTATGGAGTAGGCCCCCTTAGTGGGAGTATCGTGGTGGCTGTGGTTTGTTCCATAGCGGAGACGTATGGGGTTCAGGCGTGCCTGGACTCAAGAGGTGTAGATAGACCTCGACTCTAAGCAAGAGGTGTTCATGCCTACAACATGTTCAACTTTGCTACTAAGATGGCTTCGGCTATCTTGGGGTTAATGGTTAGGACTCAATCTAACTCCGATGGTGGTAGGCCACCCGTGGGGTAAAGGCTTAATAGCTAGGGATCCACGTTAAACTCAGACTCGTTCTATCGAAAATCCGTGAATTTGATATTGATGAACCTCTTCTTCGTTGGATTTAAAATTACCTTTCGAACAGCTCAATAAAAGTTATATTGCATTGTTTAAAGTTTGATACGAGTATTCATAAAATATGGTGTGCCATAGGGCTCCGTTTTGTCTCCGACTCTCTTTCTTATATTTATCAATAATCTTCTGTCTAAGAGCTTTTAATCCATAAAATTGTTTTGCTGACGAGACAATGCTCTCAGCGATATTCGTTGCTTGATGCACGTCCTTGTTTTTACGATGTGGATTTTAAACGGCAGCGTATTATAAGCTCTATACACGAGCGGCACTTGCATTGAGGACACAGAAGACAGAACAGCTTTTAGTTTCTGCTATGTGCATTGTAGTACACCTTGCCTGTATTATTGAATTTAGAGATTATTTTTTTAGCTGCACTTCACGAATGTGGAATGCCTTACCCGGTTAATTAATTTTCTGCAACTACGATATTCACAGATTCAAAACCAATGTGCATGTGCATAGGTATCTTTTTTTTAAATTTTCCCAATTATCCTAAACGCTCGCACTGTGCTTACCCATTTTAAGGGTAGTCAGCCTAGAATTAAAATAAAATGTCGTTTTATTAAAAAAAAAATTTGGCATCTACTTCTCAGTATCTAGTACTTACAAAAGACTCAAAATTTTAGTCGAATACGTCAATGTTAAAACTATTTAGTATTATTTTACATAAATCTTAAACGGATTTAGCATCAGGCTATCTTTTCATTTTATTGAAGTTAAAATCGTCGAATATCTATTTTATTTTTGAGTATCATGATAACTTCATTTATGAGCCTTTGATACTTCTAGGTGTCAAAAAAAAGTCTATTTACATATTTTTTTCCATCAACTGTCATTGTTCTAGGTGTGTTTAGAAGAAATTTATTAAAAAATGGTCTTAGCAGTATACTAGCTAGAAAATGTTTGCTTATAAGCTAGCAATATGTTTAGTACTATCATAATTACATATGTATGTACTTCAGTCTTAAATCTTTAAACATATACATATGTAAACTTTATCAAAAGATTGAAGCCAAATTATACGAAGCATATCTTTGTTAGTTTAAATTTTCTCAAAATCTGAAAGGCATTTTTAGCATCAGGTTTTTAGTGTTTGACCGAAAATTGAAAAAAGCATTCAATATTATAAACAGTAATAGTACTTTTTGCGTAAAATTTGGAAAAAAAAACATGTTTTCAAAATTTTTACTTTAAAAATTAATTAAATTAAAAACAACTTGATGTAAAAAACAAAATAAAACAAACAAATTTCTGGATATGGTGCTGCAGTTGTTTTTTTTAATATTTCCTTTTTTTTTCTTTTGGAAATTGCCTTACGTGCCTGAGGGGGGTAAATAGACCGTCTCCCATTGGATTTTTCTTAACTTACTCTAGCTTTCTGTAGAATCTTTTTTAAAAACAAACGGTTATTATTGCACCAATCCCAAAATCTCCGATGGAGTTAATTAATCGAAATATTTTGCAAAAGTTAATGCCATTCAAACTTGTAAAATAGCATTAAGATCAATTATGAATAAAACAACCAGTAAAGGACCAAGAGGGCTTCCTTGAGGTTCATCAGAATTAACTTTAAATTCACCTGAACTATTTGTAGCGTGTCTACACTTGCTTATGGAAATTCTCTCGTCTAAACACGCTACAACATCAAAACCGTCGTTTCAAACTGTACCAACACAACTGTACCAAAAAAAAAGCACATTCAAGTTACCGCCACGACACGCTCCTTTCCTTTTCCAATCTGCTATTTCAAATATCCGGACGTGTGTGGTCTCTTTAAATTAATTGTTTTACTAATTTGTTAATAGTATTTTAGAAGTTTAAATTAAAATATTTAAAGAATATAAAATAAAGTCTTTTATTCCGTTCTTCGAAAAAGTGCCGAATAATAGGGCACACTAATTGTTTTTGAAGATGTGTTTAAAACATTATAAGGGTCTCGTAACATACCCTTAAGCGCGAGTGAATTATAAAAACAAAAAAAATATCTTAAGGCCATTTTTTTTTTATTTATTTTAAAGTATTTCGTAGATTACTCGTAATTTGTCAAAAGCTTTACTATAGTCTGTAAAACTTTAATCTCTTTGCGAGTGATTTTTAAAGCCATCTGAGCAAAAAGGGGAAAATTGTAATAAATTAATGACTTCAGATAATTCATGATTATTAAAAAGCCACTATACTCGTAAGTTTCGAATTTTAAAGAGAAAACGAGTCTTTATAGATGTCTTGCCTCTTTACATCTCTGGCAAAGAAGATGGAAAAGAACCCCATTACAGTCTATGAAATAAACTTCTGTAGAGAAACGAATGAATCATATAATATTTCCGTGGCTACCGGCAAGACCAAAACATTTATTTGCAAATTTAGGTGACTCGAAGCTCATTTCATTGCTAACTTTACGTTGCCCTACAACAACATTGTCCCTCCTGTACTTGAGAACGTAAATCCGTCAATAAGACACGTATCTTACCGCACTCGTACAGTTACAAGAGCCCTTAGAAATCTTGACACAAACAAATCATCTGGTCCATTCATCTAAAGAGGTGTTATTCATCGCTGACAAAACCATTGCGTAAGCTTTTCCATTGTTCTTTCTGTTCTGGAATACTCCCTAGAAGATAAAAACATTTGTCCCGCCTGTTTCTTAAAAAAAACGAACCTTACTTACCCTCCTCCTATCGACCAATTGCACTTACGTCTCTTCTTTCTAATGGCATGGCTGATCAATCGTCAGTTCAAGAAAAATATCGAAGATCGAAAGCTTTTGAATGATCGGTAATACTGCTTTCGCAGCTATCGTTCTACTGGTGATCTGATGGGCAGGTGGGGGTGATGGGGTGCTTGTGTAGTTTAAAGCATATCCGGGGCTCTGTTGAACTCTGCTGGTATTGCTGCGGATGCACAATCCATGCACTAACGTGTATGGGTGCTGAAGCAGTAATGCTGGTTTGATGTTCTGCTATAGCTTACGTCTTCTGGTTCTCCTATTCTATCTTCGGATAGAGAGGTGCAGCTGTCGCATGCGTGCTCTCTTTCTCAGACTGTCTATGAGGTAGGCCCCCTAGTGGGAGTATCGTGGTGGCTTGGTTTATTCCGAATGCGGAGACACATGGTTTCCAGGCGTGCCTGGATTCAAGAAGTGTTAGATAGACCTCGCCTCCAAAGCAAAAGATGTGCTCATGCCTGCAACATGCCACAGCTTTGCGACCGAGATGGCTTCGGCTATGTCGGGGTTAATGGTCGGGACTCAATCTGACTCCGATGGAGGTAGGCCTCCCGTGGGGTTAAGCCGGAAAGGGCAGGTACTCACGTTAAACCAAATCTAGGTTCTGGTGATCTGATGGATGGAATATCTCACGTTAGAGTGGAGCAGATCTTAACATTGCTTTGAAGAAAGTAAGATTATTGCGCTTGATGTTAAGTCAATTGATGGAGTTTAGCACCAGTTTATTTTATCGAAAATATGAACGTTATTTACTATCAATGAAACATCAATGAAATTACCTTCTAGATTATTCAGTACGTGTTGTATTTCACGGTCTCAAGTCTGATCTTCACAAAATAAATGCTGATGTTCCCCAGGGCTCCGTTTTGTCTCCGACTCTTTTCCTTTTTTTATGAATGATCACTTGTCTGAAACTTCTAATCCACTTCATTGTTTTGCCGACGACTCTACCCTCAGCTTCTTACACTCATTCTCAAACCCACTTCCATCTCTTTCTTGAGTTGAATTCCATCGGTATCGTATGATAAGTTCATCTAAATTCAATCTTTACAGCATTGTTAAATATGGTATAAAAAATCGTGTGGAGTTAAATGCTTCGCAAACTCAATGCTTTCTACTTTTGTTAAGGCGAAATTTACCCCGTTTGCTATTCTCCTTGATTGGCACTTGCATCAAAGAATCCGCAAAGCTCTAAACACTCGCTATGTGTGTAAGCGACGATCTTCGTTTGAATGACCACATACTCGAGACCGCCAAGCACGCCGCTTAGTGCTTAGGGTTTTTATATTGATATAAGAAGTTTTTCACTCCTCTAATCAACTTATAAGCAGTTTCTATGTACGCCAAAAACTCGAGTATAATGCACATCTTTGGCCAGGTTCAGCCCAAAGTTCTCTTCATCTATTGCATAGAATTGAGAACAGAGCGTTAAATCTGATTGGAAACAGAGCATTCCTCTCCTCAATCAGTTCACCCGTGATTTTGCTAGAAATACTCATCAGTTCACCCTCAAGCCTAATTTTGGTCGTACTGTCAAATACTGAGATTCGTTTTTAAGTCGCACAACACGATTATGGAATAAGTTTCCCAGCGCGGGTTTCTATTGCCTTTTCAATTTGCAAACATTCAAGACCAATGTTCATCAACGCCACTTTTTTCCCCCATCCCTCAGATTTCCCTATCCCTCGTGTCGTTTAAAATTATAACGGTCTCTGGATAATCCCCTAAGCACATGTGAATTATAAAAAAATACATATTTAGGTGCAAGTTTTGAATTTGGAAAAAAATCGAACTCGAGATTTTAATCAAAGTTGACTTTCTTATTAACGGTTCTTTTAATTTCGATACAAAATTTTACACAGGACCTCGTTTGAATTTGAAATAATGTTTTATATACAGATTTTTGAAAAAATATATCTTTGGATATATCAATTTTTATTTTTGGAAAATTCAATACCTTGAAAACGGATGAACGATAAATGAAAATTTTAAAGAAATTTCGTATATAAAAATTTATTAGCATACTACGTTCATATTTTCCCAGGAATTGGATGGCAATTCGAAAAATAATACGTTTACAATTTTTTCTCTATTTACATCTAAATTTCTGTGGACATTTACAATTTTTAAATTCCAAATAACTTTTAAAAAAGAGCAAGTGCTCCCACACAAGAGGCAATAGCCATTAAAAATCATTTTTGTGTTTTAAGTATCAGTCGATACCAAGATCTAACAGTTATCTATAGAGACGGTAGTTTCATCTTAAGTACAAACAAAAAAAACACCCTCTATAACACAGTATAAATCAGAATTTCGAGAAGAAACTTTAACACTTAAATGTAGTATAGGTGGAAGTATACCCTTTATATCTACTTATAAATGCGTGGCAAGTGCCTAGAATTGAAGGAAAACTTTTTATTATTTAATTTTATTCGAAAATACCCTCCTTCGTTCCCTGGGATATAATTTCGTTAATTATGATAGGTTAGGGTACGCTTTGCATGTACACTTAGCAGTGTACAAACTCAACTGAATAATTTGCCTCCAGTCCCTCAAGAAAAAGTTAATAAGTTGCCTTTGGCTTTTGGCTTCATGATGATAATCGTAACCAGATTTATTCGTAGAAAGTAAATAAGTTGTCTAAATGTTTGGCTGTTTCAAGAATCTATCCATTAGGATCCAAATTGTATGTAGATTTTGGATACGCATTTCAATTGAAATCACAGAACCCTGGTGAGTAACTGTGGTGCTGATTGGGTGTTTGATTTGAATTGAGTTCCTATTTCCTAAGTTGTCTTTTTTGTGGCGAAAAAAGGTTTTATTTAAATTATAATTCACACATAAAATATTTGTTCACTTGGAAACCACACTGCGGGTCAAATTAATAAATTCAGTTCTATTTTATATAATGTTTGGCTTGCAATATTACTTGAACCACCAAGAGGTATTCATGGTTGTAAAATTTAAACAAAAGACTGCGTAATTTTTAAAGAAGAATAATAATCAGCTGTTCTCTTGCGAGTATTTACCGTAATTTTTAGTACAGTATCTAAAAGGAATAATTATTGAAATCAAGTAGATTAATTTAATTATAGCCTCTGAAATAATATTTGCACTGGAAGATTAAAAAAACAACAAGGCACCAAGTTCCGATGGTATCTCATTAGAATTCAACAAGTTTAGCATATCGGAGTTCATTGAACAACAACAACAGTAGCATTGATTTTTATCTTAGAATCAGGATCTGTTCCAGAATTTTTCAACAGGGTAATTTAAAAACCTATTCAAGAAAGGAGATATTACGAATCCTGGAAATTAGTCAAAGAAAGTCCTTCCCAAAGTTCTTTATAATCGAATATATAAATATGCAGCGGGGTACAAATTAACAACGTCTTAAGTGAAAAACAAACAGGATGTCGAAAGAGCTATTCAACGGTGGACCAAATTTATACATTAATGTATAATAAAGGTCTAGTAAGGAATTGTGTACCCAAAACCATAACTAAATAGATTGGTGAAATGTTGGGTAGTATAAAAAAGCACCGGCAATAGCAGGACTAAATATACAAAGAATTATCACAACAAGAGGCTGTCCGCAGGGAGGGGTACTATTTTATTGAACTGCAATAGGTTGCATCAGTTTCAATGATATCTTTATTACAGCCCTTGGGAAGTTTGAAAAAACTATCTCTGTGTGATATCTTCCAGATAAGAATAAAGCAAGTTGGGTCTATATGTGGGATTTTCAATCAACCCTACAAAAACGACTATAACACCTTCTATACCGAAAGAAGAAGCAATAGTAACAGAGAAAGAAGTGAAATATCTAGGAATCATATCAGATAAAAAACTCCTCTGGAATAAAAACGTAAAATATGCCATCGGGAAAGCCATAAAAACCCTTATGATATCCAAGGGACTTGCAGGTAAATCATGGGGGTGCACACCATATATCCTTAGGTGGATGTACAACATCATGATGGTAAGACCTATCAATGCCAATGGAGCAATGAGAACATGCCTTACAGCAGCGTTGGAAGTTATTCTTCATCTGTCCTTATTACATGTTGTAGTTGGAAGAGGCGCTAAAAGAGACATTATGAGATTTGCCAAGTAAGGGGCTAGGTCCGGCAAATGTATAAGTCACAAGGAAAGCGACTGCCTTTTAAAGTCAGCAGTAACTAACCTTATTAATATTCCTATGGATGAAATGATTACAAAATACAACTTTGTGAAAACATTTTGAACGGAGCTAAGTTACAAAAAAGAGTAAGGTAAGCGAAACAGAAAGCTACACACTCAAAGTCAATGCCATTACGTGGTACACGGATAGTTCTAGAATGACAGAAGGGACTGGTGGTTGAATTTTTTGAACTTAAACTAAACTTCCCATACCAATGGGGCTCCCTATTGACTCTCTAGCAAAAATAGGAGCAAGGACTCTTTTAATAGAGCAAAAGCCTTACTGCAGAATAGGAAAAAATAGGATTAAAAACGAAATCTAAATAGGGGAGGAGGCTAAAAAATTAAAAAACACTGGAAAGAACTCTCAAAACTGAGGCAGGCCAGACTACTTGACTATTGTTTCATAAATAGTATTAGCTTAAGTAGGAACAATCTACGATTAATAACGAGACTCCTCACGGATCGCTGTAAACTAAGAAGACATTTTAGTATTCTTGGCCTAGAAAACAGCCCAACATGCAGATTCTGAAACGCTAGAACACACACTAGCGGATATGAAGCATTAATGCCTCAAAGAAACAAGTGCCTATGACGCTAACAGCTAGAAGAGAGTGATTTATTTGCTCTGAAGGTACTCCAAATAATTAAACTCATCAAAAGGAGGAAGAGCTAAAGGGTTAGCAATTCATCTAGCCCTTGATGGGGCACATTCGATCTGTAGGTCGCAGTGTAAGCCTATCTCAATATTAATTCATTCTTTGATACTATATACGACAGAAGAGCTCGAATGCTCGAACAAAGGAATGTCAATGAAAGCTGAAAAAAAAAAATCGAAATTATGCACAAACAACTCAGCTATTTTGAACGGAAGCGAACTTTATCAGTATTTCTAAGTAAGTAAAATATCGGCCTAAAGGCAAGGTTGTAAACTCACCCCATTACATTTTCTTTTAATTCTCTAGGGGAGGTATAAAAATAATGGATACGGTGAGAGTAAGCCATATTATGTTTGCGAATGATATTGTTGCGTTTGCAGAAACATACTGTGACAAATGGAGGTACACAGGTTAGCCTGTGTCAAAAAAGTCATGATCTTTAGACAGGCAGGATGTACAAATTGTATCAACGAAAGATTAAGGTTGTAAATTAAATATGAGAAACCTTCTAAATCGAAAAATGCACTTATATGGATGTACATTTGTCTTTGAGGTACAGAGTTTTTCAAGCAACCTCACAAGCAAACATGTTCTACTCCACGCAAAAACCAAGCTACCCAGCACTTTCTTCTTTGCTTTGTTGCGGTAAAATTTACCACAACAAGTTTCACCTGCCTTTAATCATTTTAAGTTTCTTGTTCCGTTGCTGCTTCAAAAGTATTTTGGAAAAGTAACAAAAATAGGTTTCTGAGCTATGTACATTTATGCAAACGGAGTGGAACTGTTTGTTCTAAAACTATAAAGAAGACGGGCGGTCTCTTTTCGATGTGCCAGCGGATGAGCTGAAGAATTAATCGAGTCAGGTGGACTCTTACTTATCTCCAAATAGGCCGAATAATTAATCAAGATTTCAGTAACCAAATTTAACCTTTTATTAACGTAATCTATAATTTTTTTGTAAGCAAAATGGGTTGTTAACGTGCTTCGAAATTCTTAAAACGCAATTTTTGTAAGAATAGAAGATCTTTCAGAATTGACAACGAAAGAAAATAACTAATTAGAGCTTAAAATTTAAAGAATCGTTTTCCTCTCTCACCTCGGTTTTAGTTTTGGAAAGATTGCTTCGCGCTTCGAATTACTCGCGAATAATAATTAATAGTAACTAGGAAAATGCCTAGTAGAAACTTTTTCTCGATTTTTAATCCTTTTAGATTTTCTCGAAAAAGTTAGTAGAAATAGAAAGGGGTCTGAACTCGGTCATTTGGATTCGGCAAGTTTTGGAAAGACATCCAACAACTTGTGGAATCATTGAATTTGTGTGTGAGAGTAAAGTTTCGATGAGATTCGACTACGGAGGAACGGAGGTTTTCGAGGAGAGCACGTAGCTTTCCAGGAAGCCGTGATCCCGTGACTGAAGATCTTTGGAGAACTTTTGAAGCGAAAAGTTGATTTTTTTTGGAGAAGTCGAGAAAAATCGAAAAAGAATTAGAAAGTTGAAAAAAAGTTTTTTGGTCATTTTGGAGAAAAAGTTGTCGAGACAATTATGAAGGAAAGGGAATACTATAGTTCGAGACGGAGAAGGAATTGAAAAAAAAAAACAATAGAAATAATCGAGGTGATAGAGGAAAAGAGGGAGATCCGTAGATTTGGAAAAAAAAAGATAAGTAGAGTGTTTTTTTTTGTGTGTCAATTTTAAAAGATTTCGTAAGGATTTGCTAAATATTTCGAATTCTATCCCAGTTAATTGTGGGACACGGTTTTTTTCGCTAACGGCCCAATTGCGTTTTTTTTTTTCTTTTCACTTGCGTTTCATTTGCTTTCGGTTCTGTTGTTTTACCGTTCTAATTTGTTTAAAAAGATCTTGGGTTTTAATCCTGCTTGTAAGGTTTCCCAAGCAAAAATCGAGATAAATTAAAGAAAAAAAAATTCTTCAAAACAAAGTTTAAATTTTTTTAATTTATTCAAATAAAAATTTCTTGGTTCCGCTCCAAAAGGTTTGTAATTTCCTTTAATTCAAACAAAACAAATTTTTTATAGATTCTTTCGTTTGTTTCATTTAATTAATCAAATTCGATTAATTACATCACTGAACCCACCCCATCGCTGAGCTAGTGGGTGGCAGTACTCTGAATACTGCTTGTTGTGCTTTTTATCAAATGCGCCCATTTCAATTTGACACAAGTTAGTTTGTCTTGTGTCATACATATCTCATCTTCTCGTTTGTTGTTGTCGCGGCGCGCGTCGGTATCGTGAAGTAATTGTAAAATATTTTGTTAAAAGTCGTTTCGTTTTTTTATTGAGTTTGCAGATTAGGATTTCTGCCATCGTAAACGTAAATATTCTAATATTATAGTAAAATTCGCGTTTGATAATTTTCATAACAGCTTAGGGTAAGACACCCAGTGACCGACACCCTTAAGAGAAATTTTGAGTTTGCAAATTCATAACTTTTCTTTCGCTGGATCGATTTTAATGATTTTTGTGTATTATTATAACTGTTAATAATTTCTTTTACAATATTAAAGAAATAAATATGTATGAAATTCCAAAAATAAATAAAACACAAAATCGTAAAAGCTTACCAGTTTTTTAGTTACGGACACCTTTTTTTCAGTAACCGACACCCGTCAAATACTAGTTACGGACACCCTTTTTTCTGTAGCTTTTCACCCTAAACTGTAAGAGGAATTTTCGACAACAAGTTTACATAAGCTTGTCAAACGTTAAAATCGAATAATTAAAAGTTTTAATTCGACATTTCAATTGACAATTGGGAATATCATGAATCCTGACTCATAAAAACTTGTGGTTCGTCAAAAATGTATGCGAAAACTTCTGTTTTAAATTTGTTTTTCACCAAAACCGACACCGAAATAAAAACAGAATATATTTAACTTGGAAGGTTTTTCAAAATGCTATAATTTTTGTCTAATATATAAGATAAATAAATATTAATACGCACAAAAACAAAAAGATACATCTACGTATGTATACAAGAAATCCATTTAATTACAAACCCTTATTGTGGGGATATTATACATATGTATATAAAATCTTTTTATGCAGTAGGTAGGTACTTATAAAGTTATGAATAAAATGAAGATTTATTATTTAAATAAAAACAAGCAAACAAAAATGTAAAGGCACTTAAACTGTTTTCAACAAGTAATTGCAATTAAAAAAAATTATAATTTGAATGTTAGTTATAGTTACATAGTTACTGAATTAAAAATATTTAGATAAATATTGTAATTATTCAATACGTTAATATCAATAGTAAAGTAATCTATCTTAAAGATGGGCAAAGAAAAGTGCTAATGTATTTTTCTGTTTTTGCACAGGTACCATGGAATTTTCTGAAAGTAAACGTTTTTTGTTAACTTGTATTTTACAAATCTTCTTCTTAAACTAATTTTGCCCAGGCATTTTGTAATAAATTCCTGAAAAATGTGGCTTTATATATAGCAAAAAAAAAAGCGGTTTGTAAATAATGAAAGGAAAAAAGAAAGACAAAACCGATGGTGTCCGTAACTAACATCCTCAAAAACCTCTAATCGCGCCAGTAATAGACACCCCTGTCGGTCACTGAATTTATTGAACATTACATTTTAGTTATGAACACCCCACGTTAAATTAAGTTATTTTATTATTTTAATAAAAAAAGTTACAAATAGATCCACTAATTATTGTTTTGAAATAATATGCACTGTCCCATATATAAGAAATACGGATAAATTAATAAAATACTGATTTATGCTCAAGTGTTTCTTAAGGAATTCACAAGTTTTCTTTGATTTACAGAGGTTCTCAACTTACATCTTTTATTACACGTCAACGATTGACTACAAAATATCAATTGAAGTCTTTTGTTATGACATTTGCACGTCTAAACACGTTAAAAATAACCTCGGCAGTATCCAGCAACAGGAAACCTTAATAAAATGAAAAAACAGTGATAGGTGACCATTACTGAAAGGGGGTCGGTCACTAGGTAGTTTACCCTATCTCGATGTTCGAAATTCAAGTTGATTATTTTCTAAGACAAAAGACTACCTACGAAAATTAGTTTGAAGGCTATAAGAAAGCAAAATCCATGGGCGGCAGAGTGAAAACGTTTGGCGGTATATTGCAGCTTTTCACTTAAACTTCAAGCCAACAACTCAAACTCAAAAAAAAATTAAATTGTGTGGCATGAACTTATGTTCACGTAGTGTGTTATACCATGAACCATTTTATTTTTTTCTTAAATACAATAACAATGCAAATTGATTTTTACTCCCCCATTTTAATCCAAACGAATCTTAAGGATCTCAAAAAAGACATTCAATACTTTGCTATCAAAACCAGATTGAGAGCTCTTAGATGTCTATTCGATTTCGCGAACATCAAATATTTTGCATTTATATTCGTTTTTTAAAATAATTTGCAATTCGATTTTTTAATGCGGCACATTATTTATTTACTTATCCGAAATTTGCTTAAGAAAGACCCAAACTAACAATGATGAAATAATAATATACACAAATGCTTGTATTTTGATTTAATTTCGTTTCGTGTCCTGAATAAACTCTTAAATGAATAAATCTTGAATTAACCTTAAAAAGCGCGCATACATTTTGCCAATGTACATAATTAAGTGCTTAGTTCCAAATGTATTCTTCTCATTAATTTAACTTCCTTTTTATTTGCATTTAGAAAAAAAGATTCAATGGGAAAAGGATTTTTAGAAAATTCGTTGTGAATATTTATGTAGTATACATTCAAACTATGTTCTGACATGACAAAAACGTTTAACAGGCTGTAGGTTGAATTTTATGTTCGTCAAAATCTAAACGAAAAAAAGAAAATGTCTACACTTAAAAAAAACAATAAAGTGCAAATTTTGCCTGTGACAAATGTTTCGTAATGTACCCCCTTTTTACTTGCGACTCATATGGAGATACTAAAGACATTCCTTTAAGCCTTTCCTATCTTTGAATTTAAATGAAACAAACTGTAAAACAAAATGCGGCTTGGGATTATTGGCGTGCGGGCAATTTTCATTACTCTGACGCATAAATGAGGCCGAGTGTGACCAGTTGCATTGATTCATTATGAAGGCTTTCCGGGCAGTGGTGGTTTGGGGTTTAATGGCATAGACCTGTGACTTAAGAAAATCCCAAAAAAGAAGTCTTACAGAATCAAATCGTATGTCTTCGCGTCAGATAACCATATTCGCAAATCAGTCATGCAAGATTTCCATTATGGCGCTGGCCACAATGTCGTCGGTGTCCATGACATGACCAAGGTCGTTCTAAAAGAAGCATAGATCTACATTATGAAAAAATTGTAGTCAACTTCAAACCGCTGGAGATCCCAGTTAACGAACAAACGACGTTGTCGTTGGTCGTTGGTCGTTAACTCTGAGCTCCTATAGGGTTGTAAAGCTTGTACGGCTGTAGCCCCAAGTCATTCACCGAGTTGTGGTATGTGAAATGCCAGTCTTTTCGGCAGATCTTGCGTTTCGTGAACGTACGAGTGTTTGTAGATTGTTCACTGAACCGGTCGACTGAAATGTATCCACCAATTTAATCATTTGCAAATGTTGTTGAACGATGTTACTCGCCATGTTGATTTGGCGAGACAAGCGAAATAAATGAAAGCTTATTTCACAGGTGTAGATTCCACAATATGGCCGCAATCATATGTACAAGTTTAGGCTAGTCGCGCACTGGCAACTGTGATCGAAATCAAATAGTTTAATCACCAGTTGACAGAGAACCGCGCACTGGCAACTCTTTACTCACGCTTAAACTCTTTTCTCTCTTGCGCTTATAGAAAACAGCTAAACTGTTGCGAAGGATATCGTGTCAAAACACAAACTTTTTAGTTGCTCGAATCGACTTGCTCTATGTGCGCGGTGTCCCATATAAGCCCATATGTTTCATTTTAGCAACCAAACAGTTGCGAAACTAAAAATTGAATGTGCGTGCCTGGCCTTAGAAGTCTCTATTGGAAACGCTGTACAGAGCATGTTTTGGATTTGGAAAAAAAATTAATTAGAGATTTTGCTCAGACTTGATATTACAATTATAATGGTTCTATCCTTCCGTTTGTCTCTGTTTGGCTACGTTTTTCTCCAAACTTGGAATATAGTTTTTTTTAAACATTTCCACATGTTTTTTTAGGGTTCAAAATAACGGTATCTGTCTTTAAAATTTTTTGTCATTAACGGTCCCAAAGATTGATAAAAAACTGTATATATACAAATAAAGAAATTTAAAATAGTATTGAAAAAACGTTTTGAATTGAAAAAAAAATTAAATGATTTTTTTTTGAAAACTTGTTTGATTTTAATGAAACTTCTACATACCACATAAGTGTTAAAATGAAAGAAAATATTAATTTTCTAGAAAACGACTGCATTGAATTTGATAAAAAAATAACGTAAGTAATATTGAAAAAAAAAAAAAATTACGTAAATAATTTCGGTTTGATTTTTGACTCTGCGACTATCGTCTCATGAAACGAATTAAAAAAAAATAACTTTTTTCATACATTCAAAAAAATCATTTTAAATGCTTTCTTAAAATTTTTAGAAGCTTGTGTATACGTAAATTAATTTAAATCTGTAAGTCGATCGATAATGATAAAGTCAAAAAATGGTTCTATGGTTGATGCTGTTAAGGATTTCTCTATTTAAAATTGTCTTTTATTGAATAATCAGAGCAAAATTTATGAAAATTCGAAAACGGAAAAGTTTCAAAAAATCGTGCTTATGGTTTTCGAAATATTAAGTTTTCAAAAAAATATGAAATTTTTTTAAATGAAAAAGCAATATTTAAAACACACAATATTAATTAAACTTTTTATTAGGAGCCTATTGATGAAAATGAATTGTACCGTTTTGGTTCTATGGGAGGTATTTTTTTTATTTCTCTTAACTATACTAGCTTTTACAAGAGTAAATTTTTGAATATTTTTTTTATAATCTTCGAACAATTTGAAAAAAAAAAATAATTTTTAAAATTTTGAAAAAAGGCATATTTTTATATTTTATGCATACTTAAAATATTTTAGCACAGTGCGAGCGTTCAGGTTCGAACGTTGGAGAGAATTGAATCGGAGCATTGTGGGTATACCTTTATTTTTGTATTTAAAAAATTATATCAACGAATTAATTAAGAATCAAAATGAAAAAAGTACCCTTATATCAACCTTTATATCGCAAGTAAAATAAAAGGCACGACTGGATTGCACGTACATACTTGGTCTTATGTAAAAGTACTTTGGAATTTAAAAAAAATTTAATACATAAATATAATGAGATGAAAATGTTCAAATGCATAAGAGTCGTCTGATTTCTAGAAAAATAATAATTTATGCAAACGAAGTTAAAGTTTAATAATCGTTTTATTTTTAAATTAATTTTTTATATAACAAATCCCTTTAAAAATTTTCAAGAAAAAAATTTGGGATGCCAATTTTAAGTATTTAGTTATATAGATTTAAGAAAATAATTTCCACACGTTTTGAAGATACCGATTTTTCAAAAAACTTTGGAAATTTTTTTTTTTCAAATATCCCAAAAAATATTTTTTCAAATATTTCATATAAAATAATATTTTGAATTTAAAGAAGCTCCTATTTCGGTCAAAATCGTTAAAGCCGTTATAGAGAAGGTCGAAAATCAAAAATACAGTTCTATGACAGGTACCGTTAATATTATTTTTTCCCAAAATTTGTATTGACCAAAATGCAGTCCATGCCCTTAATAGCATACATAATTTTTTTTATCAAAATCTACATCCGTTTTCGTGATAAATAATTTTTTGCATAGCAGCTGTTAGTTTTGGAGCTAAGCAAACAATTTCAATTTATTCTCTAGTGAATCACCGAAGACCTTTAAATAACGAGTTTGAAGAAATTACCTCCAGTAGCTTAGGCTGTAGGTCGAGATTGAGACATACAAACATACATATGTACAGTACATACAGACAGATAGACGGAATTACGACAACTTTCTAAAATGGGGAAAGCTATTTTCAGTGTTAATATAATAAAATGCACGACTGGGTCCACGAACTTGTTCTTATGTAAATGACTTAGAATTTCAAAAATGAATGTTATTAGAGAAAAACTGTTCATAAGCATAAAATTGATTTTTTAATAGTTGGAGCTAAAAACAGGATGCCATGTGATTCAAGCAAATATTAGCTTATGCAAGAAAAAAATTATAAGACCGTACTGGTTTCTTAAAAAAATAAGCTTTTATATACAAAATTATTAAAATATTTTAAAGAAAAAATTTTAGTCCGCCAATTTAAAGTTTTTGTTATTGTTCGAATAAAAATTAAATTTACAAAACAAAATATTGAGCCGTTTCTGAGATATCGAATTTTCCAAAAAAAAATATTTTTTTTTTAAGTTTTGAAATGCAATGTTTTTCAAACTTTTTAGAAGCTTCTCTATAAAAAATGTTATTGAAATCCGTTATGTCGATGACGAGAAATTCTAAATTTGAAAAAATGGTTCTGTGGTAGGTATATTCAGCAACATCTTAATTTCAAATTTTTTTATTAAATTATAGATCGTAAAAATTAATCAAAAGAAAAAAAAATAAGCATAATTCTCGGAACCGTTTTCGAGAAAAATCCGATTTTCGAAAACCATTTTTTAACATTTGTATGTAGGGTACCGTTATTTTTAGGTAAAATATTTTTTTTCTCACATCTTTTAATTTATATTGAGAACGTTTTATTTTTCAAGTCTTAAAAAAATCGAGCATTGGGCTTTTGACATATTGAGTTTAAAAAAAAAAAATTTATTTTTTTACAAATCCAAAAAAAAATGTTTTGGAAAATTTGAATACCCAATAATATTTAAACTGCTAGGGAGTTTAAGCATAAAAAATGAACAAAATCGGTCGTACCGTTTTTGAGAAAATCAAAAACCAAGAAAATAGTTCCAAGGGGGGTGCCAAAAATAACCATTTTCTGAAAAAATGTTTTCAACCATTTCCTAGCTTCAACTAAATGAATTTTTTTGATTTTTTTTTAAATCAGTTGGACAGTTTTTGAGAAAAAAAAATATTTATAAAATTTCGAAAAAAATCGTATGGCAGGTACCGTTATTTTCGGTCTTAAAAAAGAAGAAAAAACATATGGGGGAAAAATTAAAAATACTATCTACCAATCTTAAAGAAAATCGTCTGAGTCGTTTAGGCTGTAGTCAAAAGACAGACAGACGGAATTGCGAGACACACTTTTTTAGTCTTCGCTATCATCGTAATGTCAACTTTGATCAAAATCTCGAGTTCGATTTTTTTTCCGAAGGCATAACTTGCCTTATAGTTTCTATAAGTCGCAAGTAAAAAAAAAGGTTCTCTGAATTAACACATAAAACAAAGCACCTACCACTTTTTAAAATTATGAAATAAAAACAAATGTTAATTGTAATACTTGATAGATACTTGATACATATCAACAAATTCAATGAGTTGGTATTATGTTTATCAACTATTAACATTTTTTATCGACTGTGAATTTTATTAGATTTTATCATTACTGTGAATGTTTTTTTTATAGACATGGTATTACGGATATCAATAAAATGGATACACATCAATTTTCTTATCAACCCCGAATTCTTGATTGAAACGTAAACATAAAAATTTATTCCGGATTTTTAAAAGCGAAAAAAGTTGAAAAGAATAATGACATCGATAGAATTTTTTTCAAGGGAGTTATGATGAATTTTTTATAAGAACAATTTACATTTTCGCACAAGGAATTTTTCTTTTCGTGGCCGACAAAAAACAAATAAATATTTCAAAAGTGAAACGTCAAACAAAATAAACAAAACACATTCACAATGAACTTTTCATAAGTAAATATTCACAATCGGTCTAAAATTTCCAGTTGATACCCATAATACCAAATTATCAACTATGTATGTAGTTGATAGAAATTATCAACTATCAAATTGATACTCATAATAGGGCTGTAAGATTGACTAAATGTTATAAAATAATTTTTCTTAGCCCCATTCAACTCTCTGTTTTTTTTTTATCTATTGCATGAGCTCTAAGTATTTCATTTTAAAAATATCAGCAATCGCTTGTTCTGTACGAACTGTACGACCGACGTCTTACGTGATGGAGTGAACGTATTGCGAAAAGGATACATAGTTTATCGAATTCTTCTCGTGATGAAATATTATAAGCACCATAAAACGCACGTAATACCCGATTGGTTTATCGAATTGAACCTTGTTTTTCAAATAAAACAAAAAAAAAATGCTCTGGTAAGAGTCTAGTCATGACGAATTGCCAAATCAAACTAACCTGAAAACAACCGAGAACTTTCAAATTCGCTGTCACAGAAAACAGTTTTGCCAATCTAATGTTCTCCGTTCCTAAGATACATTTATAGAGGAAAAATTGTGGTCCTTTTAAAAATTCTCGAAATCTGTTCTAAAGATTTTGATAAAACTTCACAAAATCCATACAATTTTCGTTTCAAGCTCTTGGCAAAAATTCATATTATGAAAATGTTTTGGTAACAGTCCTGTTTTACTGTTTGGTTACTTTGTATAAAAACAACTGGTTTGGTGCTTTTAAATGCTCTAAGCGATTGAACTGCAATAACTCTAGATCTGCACAAAGGTTGGCGTAACTACTCGCATTAATTCTTCTCTTAATATCGAGTCATTAGATGACCGGGAAATCTGTACCTTCATCCGCGCAACCAAATCCAATGTGGTTTTTGCAGTGCTTGTGCTGTTTTAGGCAGAAGCATTTTTACGTGTCCTATTGAAACTCAATTCCATATTTTTCAGAAAAGATTTACTATTTGTACTGAACTTGTGGTCACTTTGATTGACATTACACTCCTAAACCAATCAAAAGCGATTGCAATCATCATCCGCCCGTGTTCCTTGAAATACAATTCCGTTTACACAAACGCAACCGCACTTTTGTGTCCTTGTGAAACGAATTCGAATCGATAGCATTTTAAGAAGAAATTTTCTTTTATTATTTCCAGACATCGATAACAATGGCTACCTCGACCAGAAGGACTTCGAATGCATGGCTGTGCGGGCGTGTGTCATCGAGGGCAAAGGCGACTGCAATGCCAACCGCTTGGCCGAATACCAGCATATCATGAAGAACCTGTGGGAGGAAATATCCGACCTGGCCGATTTTGACAAGGTACTCAACTCAAATTTTAATAATTATAATTTTAACTATTTATGATAATATACATAAATGTTGAGCTAAATAAAGCCCATTACCGTCATTTCATGGTTGTCGTGGTTGATTTGAAATTCCGCTTCGGAACTTCCTGTTTTGTACTTCCCACAGGACGACGCAACTGATTATGAATAAATTCAATGAAATGAAAAACCAACACACTAATTGAATTGCAGGTAATGGACTTCCCAGAGATTTTTCGATAAATAAAACGGGAGTGTCGTGCTGCTTGAAATTGTTATGAGATAATTTCGAGAGGACACCGGGTGTACTTTTCAAATTATTTCTTTTTTTAATAGGGTTAATGCATAGAACGAAAGTAGGTTACTGTTTATTCGCTTATATTGAGTTTTCTAACATTGGGTTTACATAGGGTGATGTCTGGAACGGCTCTGATTGAAAGATTGATAGAGTTGCTTTCAAGGTTGGTAGGTGGAGTGTATGGCAAATTGATTTTAGACGAAACCATTTATCTTCCCAATGTAGTGTCAACTGAAGAGCGGGTTTACGGGATTTATGTTCGTGTTCTGTTTAAGAAAAGTGTTATGGTAAGGTAGTGTATAAGTTATGGTACGCTTAAAGGATTTCCAATCAATGTGTTCCTTTTTTATATGAGACAGTTCAAGTATTCAATGCAAGTTGTTGATTACTTTATCTTTTGTAATTCATCTAATAGAAATAACTAGAGAAGCTCGAGATTTTGTATAAGAATGATTTATTGATGATGAATTGAAATCATACCTCTTACTTAAGCTAGTTTGAAGCCTCCTTAAATTGTTCTAAATCGGTTGAGTCGTTGGAGAAAAAGTTGAAAACAAGGAAAATCGGAATTGTGGAATTTACGGCTAACAGCGAATTTTGAGAAAAAAAAACTAAAGAGGAGGCTTTTCATTTGTTGG
This sequence comes from Chrysotoxum bicinctum, assembly GCA_911387755.1. Classification (NCBI taxonomy): domain Eukaryota; kingdom Metazoa; phylum Arthropoda; class Insecta; order Diptera; family Syrphidae; genus Chrysotoxum; species Chrysotoxum bicinctum. The sequence goes on from OU426987.1 coordinate 51,617,046, forward strand.
TGCAACAGCTCGTAGATAATAATCAGGACCTTGTGACTTACAACTCTCAACCATTATTACCAGCAATGGAGGGGACTATTGAGCAGCACTTTTCATGACAAAATAGATACTCTTGGAGAATTTCTCAATTCCTCGCAAGGGGTGGTGGAAAAAATCTTTTATGCAACGGCTGAGAATCGAACCCAAAACCTTCTGCAACGCACTAACCATTATGCCAAGGGATATAAATAAAATATTAACACCATAAGATCGACTGCACACTGGTTTCTGTCAATGAAACCAAACATAGATTGGTCTTTAAGCCTTTGTCGTTATTATCGCCTAGAACCTGGAGGCTCAATTCGATGGCCTTCTTTGGCTGGAGCATTATTGTCCATTCGCCTGATGTTGCCGAGCCAATGTACTCGTGATCGAGATGTACGGTAGTATTGTTAGCAAAGCGGGTTTTTAGAGTATGCACATCGTCGTCTGATGCAAAACGAAGTAGCAACGGTTTTCTAGAGTAATTCTTTGCCGGATGTTCACTAGTGTATCGTTCGGGGAGTTAATGTTTTCTCCAAGGAAGATGAACTACTTCAGACTTGGAGGTTTCAATGGTTATTTTTTGCCCCATTCCGTCGAAAGATGCTTGTTGATGATAGACTATTTTTATTCTCTTTAATTGATGAACTTTATTAGGAAACGTTGACAACAGCTGATGCAAATTGGGATCCTCTTCAAAACACCTTGAAGCCAAATCAGCGAAGGAAAGGCATTCTCTATGGTCAAGGTTATATGTCAGTTAGATCTTCTACGGGTGTAGTAGGTCCAAGTCCTGATGAATTTTTCTAAATTGAAATCTGAAAAAGGCCAAGTTCTTGTACACGACGAGGACTCGGCTGCCTCGGTTTCTGCTGTACACTTTAACGGATCGCAGCAATATTCTCGGAACGTACTGTTCAACCATGTAACTGGACATGATAGTTTCGATTCAGTAATTAAATAATAAACAATAGATTTGACAGATGTCATCAAAACAACTTGGCCGCCAAAATCTACCCACGCCAATTAAAATTTAAAAACGATTTATGTTTAAATGCGGCTTTATAGTCAAGCGAAGGCTAGTGAGTATAGATTTGAAGTTCATTGTTCTTTTCTACATTTGATACATGATCGATTTGACACTTCGGCGGAAACTTATTGAGGAAGAAAAAGGAGGTCTCGGAGAACATTGGTCTTGAATGTTTGCAAGTTGAAAAGGCAAATGAAAACCGGTAGATTATTCTATAATCGTGTTGTGCGAGTAAAAACGAATCTATGGACACATTTGACGATACGTTCAAGAAACGAAGAACGAATGACCGTTTCTATCGAAACGGGTATGTCAGGTGAATCGAGTGAAGGGAGGAATGCAACTGGCTACTTTGAGTCAGCATGCTTGTGAAAGAAGAGCTGAAACAATATAAGACATGAAACTCTCCGACAGTGCTCAGGAGAAGGTAAATGATTCCATGATAGTTCTGTTTCCTATCAGTTTTAATACTCTTTTATGGATTGTACACATTAAATGAAGAAAAGTTTGGTGATTTGAGTTGTACTTGATTTCATAAAAACGTCCTACAAATTGTAAATATATCAGACCGGGTGGAAAATTTCTTACTCCGATAGAGAAAATGGAAGTATTTAGCAGCATTTTTGTGAGTCTCGAGTATGTCTCGAGTAACCCTTCCCTTTTTTCTTAATGCTCACACTGTGTCTCTGGCATATTAAGGGTATATAAACCCCTTCAGTGTGCGCCGATTATAAAAAAAAATGTCGTCATAACAACTAAAATCGTCGTTTTCCCCCAAACCCGACTATTGAGAGCCTTTCGGCTTCATCGAATCAAGTGTCATTCAAAGATAATGGCATAGAGGGTAGATTTTGCATTGAGTTCTCAAAGCATTAAACTCTACACGATTTTGTATACCTCATTTAGCAATGCTGTAAAGATCGGGCTCATCGTACGGTAATTTTGATCATTTATAAAATTTTTGTTGTTAAAATCAGACTTGAAACTGTGCGATATAACATACATATATTGAAAGATCCAGAGAATGAGGGTTTCATTGATACCAAACGCCCGCATTTTCGTTAAGAGAGCCTGGTGTCAAACTCTATCAAATGTCTTAGAAATATTAAGCGCAATAATATCAATTTCTCCAAAAAAAGTTAAAGACCTGTTCGGATCTTCGGTGAGATATGCGATCAGATCACTAGTGGAATAAATGCTACGAAAGCTTTTGATCTTCGAGATATTTCTTGAGTTGATGGTTGATCAGGGATTCCATGATCTTGGAAAGAAAGAACTTAAGTGCAATAGATTGGTAGGAGGAGCGGAAGGAATTGGAGTGATGCAAAATAACTTAACACACTTGCACAGTACGTTAGATTGAACTTATATGCGCATTTTAGCAGGGATATTTACTTAAACATTTTGCAGATCTTAGGATCGGTGTTTTTTGTAGATTGTATATATGTGGTATAGTCTGGTCATTGGACACGCTTTCTTCCAACCTACTTGATTGATTTGATCGCCATCATGTATTTGAAAGGTTTGCTGAGAAGTCATCAGATATCTACTGCGGATTGCTATTCTTAAGTTTTTGAAGTAAAATTTTTTTTCCGGCGGCGTTGGGGGTACAAAATTTTCTATGCTGTTGTCAGTGACATGTCAAAACAACACTTTATCCGTCAATTATTATTGTTCGAACTTTGTTCAAGGTTATTCAAAACACTTTAAAAACACCTTTTATCGACGAAAAAGAATGTTCTTTTAATGAAAAACTCACAACAACTAAACAAAAAAAATATAATTTCATTAAAAAACACACAATGAAAGCTTTTTTAATAAATAATGGGGCCGAACAATTTCTCAATCAAAACCGCTTCCCTTTGTAAAAAAAAAAACACTAACAAATAGGTATATCTTTTTATGGTTTTATTTATTTAAAACATTAGATAAACACTTTATCCTTCACAATACTGAATACTTATATGATATTTATCTTAAGAACTAAGCACTAAAATTTACAAAATAATTAATGCGAATTATAAAAAAAACACTTGTAAATAAACTTTCTGTTGTCAAATATAAACTGGCATTGCCATATGCGAAGAATTTTAAGTTCGGTGTCAAACTTAAATTAGCATTGCCTACAATTTAAAGAATCATTTGGCTCAAACACAATAGGTGCGTTTTATTAGGTACGTTTTATTATTCACAAATCTATCTGGATCCGGATCTGGATTAAGTTTTAACATGTATTACAAAAACAATTTGGGATCCTGTTTTCTATCGGGATCTATTTCGAAGATCAAAAAATTAGTTATTACACTGGCGAGTAGATGGCTTTTTATGGTAAGGTAGTGTAAGTAAAATTTACAAACCCAAGGATAAAAAGAGACGGGCTTATAACACTGCTGTCACTAAAATCCGTATCGTTTTATTTTCAAGGGATGATCCAGAACTGGATCCAGATAGATTTGTGAATAATAAAACGCACCTACACCTATTATCTACGGATCTATGTGGATCCGGATCTGGATTAATTTTTAACACAAAAACAATTTGGGATCCTGTTCTCTATCTGGATCTATTTTAAAGATCCAGAAATTAGTTCTTTTTCTGGCGAGTAGATGGCTTTTTATGGTAAGGTAGTGTAAATTACATTGTAAAGAAAAAAGACAAGACACATTTGAAAATCAGCAATCATAAGCAAGAGGGAGATGAGCATCAACACTACTGTCACTATGATCCGTATCGTTTTATTTTTGAGGGTTTATCTATATGGATCCTTGGCGATAACAAAACGCTACTAATGAATGCGATTAAAAAAAGAGATGTGAGCGTGATGAAACATCGTCGTTGCTGTAAAATTAGTTTTAAACTATGAAAGCAGACGAGGATATACAGAATAAAGCATTTCTCGTCATGACGTTAAATTAAATTAATAAATGACAGTCGCACACATTGAATTTTTAGTTTCACATCTGTTTGGTTGCTGAAATGAAACATATGGGGCTTATGTTTCATTTTACCATATATTTACCATAATGATTTATTTTACCAACCAAACAGTGTTGTGAAAATAAAAATTGATTTTACGCTCCTGGCCTAAGGAATTGCGGAACGATTTTATAACAACAAAAAGGGGACAGTGAATCATGTCTCGCTCTCGTGTCTCGTCTCGTGTTCTCATCGCATTATGAATCGGGCATAATTATAAAAACTTTTGCCTGTCGTTGTCATTTCGATTTTAATGTCACCATCTGACAAATTTAAGCGGAGATAAAAATGCACTAAGAAATGGCTAGTATTGAAATTTGTATATCTTCACGATTTATGCTATACATCCAGCTTAGTAATCATGTGCGTTAAAAAAGCGCTATCTGTGTGTCATAAAGAGCGACATCTGTGCGTCAAAAAGTGCGTAGATTTTCATATCGTCAAAAGGGGAACACACCCAAACAGTCCTTTACATACATCTACATATGTCACAATACTCATTTTTTTTTCTAGAGATAATAAGTGAGGAATGAATTGTTTCATTTTTTAACAATTCGAAAAGTAATCGGCTGGCTGAATTACAGAACATGTACCTACACAATTCCGGTGGCTAAGCGAATCTCATTAACTTTATTTTGTTTATATGTATAACCAATTTATAAATTCATTATAATCTTTATCAACAATTAGTTGTTATGTTGGTTTGTACAAAATTTGTGTACGTTTATAGGTTGGAATCTTACAGAGACTTTTCTTCTAGCGCGCGTACGTCAGTACACACACTCATTTTTTATAACTCATAAGTGTACAAATAGAGTGAAGCAAAGAGTAGGTCAGAGTTCACTACTTTACTACTTCTTGTTTCCATGCAGGATCTTCTTCTCCTCTCTTTTCTTGTTCGATACTCTTCTCGCGATGCTGTTGTTTCGGGCATTAGTAAATTATATATTCATTTGCAGCTTCGGCCATCACGATTGCCCACTAGCCCACTACGATGGGTATTTTTATATTCATTTTCATTGATCATTTTAATTACTGATTACGATGTTTGGAGCTTATTAGATATAGCGACATCAAAAGCCGAAATCTCATTCGTGGGCTATCAATTGGAATTTTGCCATTTTGAGAATATTTGGGCAGGACAAATCGATTAGTTTAAAAGATATAATAATTTCAAGCCTAATATCGTTGGCATTCCCAGATGATTGCCTGGAAATATCATCAAAATCCATCACGTCGTTTTGGAGTCTATAGGTATCATACACACTTCCATTATTATATACATACATAATATACTATACATAGATACGTATATTATAGATTATTTAATTTTCTATCTTTTTATTTTAGGATGGCAAGATCTCAACTGCTGAATTCAAAGATGCTGTCCAAAAAACCTGCATGGGAAAGAAATATGATGAATTTCCACAGGTAACAAAAATAAATATTAAAAATAACAAAACTTAAAAATTATATTTTATAATATTTTTCATTTAAAGGCAATGAAAGCATTTATTGAAGCCAATTTCAAGATGCTCGACATCAACAGTGATGGCATTATTGGTATTGAAGAATACCGTTATAACTGCATTACGAGAATAGCTGTAGATGATGTAGCACCAATTGACAAAGCATTTGAAAGCCTTTTAAGTGTAAGTATAGATACTCGTACATCTTAAAAAGTTTTATAAATTTAACGGACCTAACTTTTGTTTGTATATGGTATATGTATCTGTAATATATGAGCTTACCCAAACTGGCACCTTTGAATTCTCTTGTGTGGACAGTTCTGAAATCGTTGAATGGTTTGCTATTTGTCAAATCAAATGCTTTTTATTTTGAAAGAATTCATCCAAAGTTTATCAAAATTATCCCTTATTTATCTAAGGTATTTGAGAGAGTGCTTCAGAAACAAATTTATTCTTACATTAACACCAATAATTTGCTTTCTCCAATGCAATCTGGGTTTAGTAAGCACCATAGCTGTATCTCTGCAGTTATTGACATTGTGAACAATATTAGAGAGTCTATGGATGAGGACAAAATTTTGGTTTTACTGGATTTTTCAAAGGCCTTCAACACGGTTGACGATACGGTACGCCGATGATGTCCAATTGCATAAGAGTTGCCTTCTTGGCTTGCTAGAGGACAGCGCAAATGCAATTAATACGGACTTAGATAAGATCTCCGCTTGGTCTGAGAAGAACGGGCTTTTTCTTAACCCACTAAAAACCATTAGACCTTTCCTACTTCCCTGAAATCTCCCTTCAGGGCTCAAAAATTGAATATATTTTGAAACCACAGGAAATCAATGAATGGTTTTTGATTGGACACTGACATGGAATAATCATATCTATACAGCTGTTGGGAAAGTCTATGGAACACTTCGCCAGCTCTGGATGTCCCACCAATTTATCCCTCAAATAACACGCACATATGTATGTTGTTAGCATCAAAAACACTCATTGTTCCTTATCTTAACTATGGCTGTGAAATTTTTAGAAATTGCGATTCTATTAGCAGGAGAAAACTTAACATCGCTTTTAATAACATCGCACGTTACGTATTTAACGTAAGACGTTTCGATCGGATTTCACACTTCTCAAAACTACTTTATAATAATGTCATATGATCATCTTATTCGTAACAAATCTCTTATCCTGCTCTCTAATAATAATAATAATAATTCAAACTAATCAGCCTAGTTACCTATTTTTTTATTTATTTTATCTACAAGCATTTGCTTAACAGATATGTATATATATTTTAATAAAATAATAACAAAATAATAATAAAATAATTCAGAAAATTAAAATTAATTTTTAAATTTCTCACGAAATAAATGTGAATCAAAATAGTTCCTTATACCATAATTTACTCCAGAACACACCACATGGAACATGTACTTGTACAGTTCCAAGCAGTACATAATGTTTCGCTTACATTTTGGTTTACTTCAAAATATTAATGTACCCTTTTGAAAAGATACTCTTTAATTATTTTTATCAGTGTCAGAAAATGTTTTTCAGGATGCTCTGCCTCAGGCGAGGAAGTCGTATTTTTATGTATATTTTTTGATGGAAAGTGCTTCTTATCTTAGCCGCTCAGGACTTGGCCGAAAATTGTAGGTCGCTTCCATTCCTGCTAACATGTCCAAGGGAATGGTTGAGACTTGTAACTTTCTAAATTTAAGGTCTCTTAGAGCCCATGACCTCTAATTATATACATATTATTTGTCAGAATTAGTTAGACTTAACTAATGTTGAATCTTTGATCTATGAATATAACTATTTTTTCAGGATGATGATCGCAAACGTGGAGGACTAACTATTTCCCGATATCAAGAACTTTACAGCCAATTCTTGGGTAACCCCGGAGCTGACCATCCAGCTGTCTACCTATTCGGGCCTTTATAAAAAGTTTAACTAAAATTAAACCCAAAACATAATTAATGTCTTCACTGTTGGACAACAATTTACTATAAGAAATCGATGTAAAATTAATAAAATCAAAAAATATAAAAACAATATCGATATCGATAGAAATAGAAATAATAAACATACTATAATTGTTGTTAGGTTCCAAGTATAGTAAAATTATTTAAAAAAATATATATTTATATAAAAAAAAAACATTTATATGCCTATATAGTTTATTTTTAAATCAACGAATATGTTAACGAAATTACACTTTAATTATTATTAATACTGTATGCCACACTTTTTTCTTCAACTTTGTTTTATGAAATAATAAATTTATTTATTTATTTTCTTAATTGAATATTTTTTTAATAATATATAAAACAACAAATAATAATTGTATTGTCATGTCTGTGAAAATGTTGTATGGTATTCAAATAATTCTAATCTAGGTGTACTTTAAATACAATTCTGTTTCAATTTGTTAAAAAGTATATGGAAGCTTTAATAGCTGATACATACATTTTGTTTTTTTTTTGTTAATTTAGTATTTAATTTTAAAATTTTATTATATATCTAAAAACTGTACATGTTTTTCTCAAAAACTCTAGTAAATTATTTTATATTAAATTTAAATAAAAAAATATTTCTTTTGGTAGCACAAGGGAATAATGACCAATAATATTGTTTACAAGAAAAATACGTATACAAAACTTTGATGTTCCTTTGTAAAGTTATTAAATAAAATAGTTATTATTTCCATTTAATAAAAATATTTATATTTTTGAATTGCACCAGAACAAAAATATATCAAAATATAGAAAAAAATTGTTGTAATAAATATTTGATTGAAATGTTACAAAACATTTACATATTTGTGTAACGCTGAATAAATAAATTTAAAAACAAAATTGAACTAAAGTACTATTTATTATAAATTAATATATAAGACTTAAGACCTTTCGAATCGAGGTGATAGAAAACAAAGATCTGGATAGCAGAAGTAAACGTTTGAATGGAAGCTACAAATTTGTGTTATCTGTATACTCGGCATGATATAAAATTAGTACAGTTAGTATTTAAAAGAAGAAAAAGGTTTTCAAAAAGAAAGCACTTACTTAAATAGTGTTAACATCGTGCTTATTCGTATAAAATGGTGAGCCCTTTCTTTTCAACCAGTAATGGTGGATTTACATTGATCTTCATTTTGAAGAAAAGTAAAGCCTATCATATATACATATGTATGTACATCAAAGTAAGGACGTGCTAAAGAATACACAGCTGGTAACACTTTTTACTTGCTCTAATGTGCCATCATTTCTCGACAACTGTCAGTTGCTAGTGTCATTTGTAATATCTTATCAAAATACATTGTTTTTGCGTTTTGGTTCGACATTAGGTGTGTTTTTTTCGCAAGTCCATATAGAATTGTAAAAAAAACGACATCGGGACTTAGGAGCTTTTTTTTCCACATACAGTACACGAAATAAATAGAGCATACAAGACTTTTTTTTTCAATATGATTTGTTTTTTTGCAATTTTATTTTTCTTTTTCATATTTTTTTATAAAATAAAACACACAAAAAAGGCAAACAAACATTAAACTTTAAGATTCATTTAAATCATAATAAAACAAAATTAAAAAACATTTCAAAAGATATAATTAAAGCGTACAACTCAAAAAAACACTTTTAAGTTCATAAAAAAACTAGATCTTAATATTTTAATAATTAATATGACCTCCATTCTTTTGAATAATATAATTATTCATGAAACGTGGCACTGAATTAATTAGATTTTGTAACGTCAAAACGTCGATTTTTGCCCATTCCTCGGTAATCGCTTTGCGAAGTTGAAGTAAGGTGTCAAATTGACGACCATTGGTATAAACTTTCTGCACCAAGATGCCCCAAAGATTTTCCATTGGGTTAAGATCGGGACTAATGGCCGGCCACTGCATTAATGGTATATTTTGGGATTTAAAGAACTCTTTGGTAATTGCGGCGTTGTGTATGGCTGCATTATCCTGCTGAAAAGTCCAACTATCTCCCAAAATATTCTCTCCAAAATTAATCAGTACATCGTCCAATAGTTCAACATACTTTTTCGAATTCATTTTGTGGGAGATAAAGCACATTGGGGACTTTCCATGGTAGCCGAATGCAGCCCATGCCATAAGTGAGCCACCCTGAAAATTTCTCGCATAACGTGTTTCACGCTCGGTTCTCAAATCCCTCCAATATTTTTGGCAACCGTCAGGCCCATCCAAATTGAATTTTTTTTCGTCACTAAAAATTATTGATTTCCATTGCTCTTCCCAAAACTTGTGATGCTCTGCAAATTCCAATCTTTTCGCTTTATGCCGTGGCAAAAGCTTAGGTTCGTGTATCCTTTTTTGGTATTTTAGGTTGCCATCGCTACTTAAAATCTGTTGAATTCTCCTTGTTGTTATAGGAAGAGACAATTGTAGTCTTATTTGAGATGGACTTATGCTTTTATTAACTACTGCCAAACGTTTTATTGCCCGGATATCTCTGTTGTCAATAAGGGGGGCCGTCCAGATCTCCGGTTTTTTCCATAATTATCGGGGTCTTTCAGAAAGTTACAGATTGTCTTTTTATTTCTATGTAATAATGCAGCAATTTCCCGAATTGTTTTTCCACTATCTCTGTACGCAACGATTTTTGCACGTTCTTCAATGGTCAAGGTTTTTCCGAGCGGCATTTTAAACTAATAATTGTTTTAAACCATTTTCTATCATACTTTTATTAAATCATTTGTTTTATAATTAATAAAATATCTTACCACTGAAAATTTTTTTATTACTTTTAATAAAATATCTGCAAAAGATTCTCCACTAACGGCCATCAAACTCGTTGTACGCTTTATTTATATCGTTCTACGCAAGAAAAAATCTCAACAAAATGACAGATAACGGTACACAAATAAAATGTTAAAGGGAGAGATGAATATTTTTCGGTCATTCATTCATTTATTACCTAATTAACAACTAAAAAAAAGTAAGGAAAATATTGAATTACTAAAAACGGGACTTTGTTCTGTTGTACGCTATATTTATTTCGTGCACTGTAGCTGGAAGCACTGCGTACGCTATGACATTTGTCAGCTGTATTGACGACTAGCATCAACCACTTTTGACGTCTCTGAGCAAATTATCGATAACATATAGATAATACTATTTTTATCGGGTCTTAGATTAACTCTCGAAAATTATCTGGTCTTAGCTAACTCTGTATAGATTTAAGTAGTTGTTGCATTTGCATGTAAAGCGCTTAGTCCCGATGTCGTTTTTTTCTACAAATTTATATGGACTTGCAAAAAAAAACACGCCTATTATTTCTCAATTTTCTAGATACGTTGTGATCTTTTTATTTTGACAGAATTGCGCAAGAAAAATTATACAAACTTGTGAATACATCCAAAAACATGCAAATGCAGATGAAAATGCTATAATAAAAATGAACCTGTTTGTCTTCACTATAATCTTCATCTTCATTTCCCGAGTTTCCTATAATCCTGTTTCATAAAGAATCTTAGTTTTTTGGTTTTCCCTATTCAATAAAGGTTAATTTTGTATTAAATTTTTTTGCAGAGCTCTAATGAAGATGAATGTGAATCCACCATAAAGCCATTAAGACACAAGATCATTTATTTCTCTGTAGTGAAATTATCCTTTTATAATTATAACTAAATTTGGGGTCCGTTTTATGTTTCAGGTCGATTTTATTTGGTTACCATTTTTGTACGAATGAAATTTGTCCTCGATAACAATTTATTATGGAACATTTAACGCAGCAAGAACGTAAATAATAGTTTAGTTGTAAATTGTAAATCATTATGAGTGCCGAAGCACATTTCAACTCAACTATAGCTTTGCTAATAATCAAAATAGTCGCTGTTGGGGCACTGAAAATTCTAGCTTGATATACAAAATACCACTACACCCTGGTGGCGAAAAATTATGGCCCGAATTGGGCCATATTTCTTTGAGGATGCCTGCTGTAACTGTTACTGGTGATCGCTATTGGCGTATGAGGAAAAACTCAAAACTGGATCCATAAGGTCTACAGAACATGTTGTTCGAACAAGATGGTGCAACATCATACGCCAGCTCATGCTACGATTTTACAGTAAAATTTTCCCGCTCGAATAATCCTTTGTATTATATTCAATTTCTTTTGGAATCTTTTGACACCTTGAAATTATGTCAATGCCTTTAACCTAGTGGTGAGGTTCCCACTTTTATTTACTTCTCAGCAGGGACTTGATCAATAAAGAAACAAATTTGATGCTTAAGGACAGCATTAAAAACGAAATTAATGAAATTACAACCGAAATCTGCGAAATTATATGAGAAAATTTGCCTAAGAGAGCTCGCCTTTACACCACGGGCAGAGGCTCCCACTTCACCGGCATCATTTTACATATAATGAAAACAACTTTATAATAATCAATAAGAGTTATTGAAAAAAAAAACTTCGACCTAGGAAATAAAACGCACCCTGTGTATATACAAAATGCAAAGGAGTTTTCACTTGTAGCAGGTAGATTTTGACGGCCTGTAGCGGCCATATTTTCTTAATTGACATCTGTCAAATCTATTGTTTTTTGTTTATAGTTACTAATGGCAAATCACTGTCATACACTGATAAAATTCAAATATCAAAATTAGTTTTCGTTAGCGGAGGTCCTCTTCACAACCCACACTAGGTTCAAACCAGTTACAGGTTCTTGTGGAATTTCCTGAAGTCGCAGGAAGTGCGAATAAGCTACAATCACTTAAATTCAGCCGGATCTTTAAGAAAGCTATTGAAATTTGGACCATTAGGATATGTCCAACTGAAAGATCATACGGCGGACATTTGAACGCCGCTGCCATATTCAATACTTGATTCTTTTAAATAAAAACGAATTTTGTGTATACCTCACACACAGCTTGTTTTATTCCATTTCAACATAAGCACGTCCTTGTTGAAAAACCCTTTATAGACATAGGTAATACCGATCTGCTTTTCGTTCTTCATTAAGTATACGCTGTTCGCAAAGCGAAGTCGATAATTGAGCAGATTATTTGAGAACTCCAAGCTTTTTCGCAAAAATCTTACCATTGATTATAGTCCGGGAGGCAGCGACAGAAATTTCCGTCTCATTTTCGCAAGCCTTATATTTTGTGTATGAGTCATTCAAGTGGTAAGTTATAGTTACATAGACGTCTTCCACCGCACCTTTACAACGGGGGGTTACAGGAGTGTTTCAAACCCCGCAAAAAAATCATGAAAAAAATTCATAGCCGCAAACGTGAAACTTTTTCGACGCATTATCTGACACATAAGAAGTTTGAAAAATATAGTCTTCCACCTGTATCCCACAACAAAATACGTCTTCCACCCACGCAAAAACCGCAAAACTTTTTTTAAAAAAATTCATTCCCGCGAAGATGAAATTTCTATATATGCTAACTCTTAATGTAATAAACATAAAATAAAAAGTCTTCCACCTATAACATACAACAAAAGTCGTCTTCCAAGGCTTCAAAGTTGCACACCGCACTTTGGTCTTTTTTTCTTATTTTTAAATGCAACCCTCGGGGAGAGTACGATAACTTGGCCGCCAAGATTTGATAACGGGTTTTTGTAGAGGGGTAAAAAACAAGCAATTTTTACTATGGGAGGGGGGTCTATCTCCCCCCGTTTAGGAGGTAGGGCCACTTTTAGAAAAAATAATTTAAATTGAAAAAAAAATATTAAAAAACAACGGCAACACTTACAATAAAGTGCTATACTGCATTTGAAGGCCGGAAATTTGTTCTATAATTGTGCATTTAAATTAAATTACTTATGCCAATGGTTTTTGAAAAATTCGCATTTGAAGTCCAAATTTTGATAAAAAAAAACGTGAAAAAAAAACTTTAGACCGATTGTTTTCAAAATTTTGAAATCAAATTGTAAATTAACTTATATGTATGTGATCCATGTATCTATCAGTTCTTAATCGAACACAAAACACCGCATGGTTCTATGTCTTCTAGTTTTTGAGAAAATCGAAAATTACCAAAACTCCTTTATTTTTGTGGTGACGGTGATTCTATTTTAAAGATTAATGTTAAGATACGAGTAGATAGATAGATACATTTTATTGTTTGAAAGAAAATTACAAAGTTTACAATATTTTTAAGTCATTGCACAGCACAGAGATATGATAACAAATTTTTTCTTACTACTGAAAATCAATACTAGGTTTCTAAAATGCATATATTTTAATATTTTTAAATTTGAAGGAAAATAATTACAAAAAACCTTCATTTGAATTTTGCTTATAACTATATCACAGATAATGCTAAGATAATATATAATTAAAAAAAAGAGAAAAAACAATATGTTAATGAAATGAATAAATAAATTAATAAATAAATAAATAAACTAATAAATAAATAAATGATCAAATAAATAAATTAATAAATAAGTTAATAAATATAATTAAATAAATAAACATCAAAGAAACTAATTATTCAGTAAACAGGTAAATTAATAAATTATTTAACGAACAAGTAAATAAATAAATAACAAATATGAATAAATATGAATAAATAAATAAATTTGTAATTTAACAGACAAGTAGGTAAATAAATAATTAATCAAAGAAGTACATACATAAATTATTAAATAAAAAAAGTTAATAAATAAATAATAATAAACATAAATATGTTACGTTTTTTTTTTTGTTTCATTATTTGAATATTTTTGTTTTAATAAGGTTTCTGATAAGAGAGTTTTCACTTAATTCACATTTTCTAAAAAAATTTTCATTAAGAACTTCAATTTTGCGGTTTATTTTTAATGCTTTTGCTTGTTAATGTAAATCATGTGTTGAAAAATGCCATGGGACCTTAAGCATCATTTTTAAAATTTTGTTTTGTAAAATTTGCAATTTTTTTTATGCATTTCAGCACCATATCCCCAAACGGGTGATCCGTATAATAATATCGCTTGAAAAACGACTTTAAAAATTATTAGTTTGTTGTGTTTACTCAGTAATGACTTCCGGTTAATAAGCGGGTATAACAATTTAATACCAATATTTATTTTATTTGTTGTCATTTTTGTGTGTTCCTTAAAGGTCAACTTCCTGTCTAAATGAACACCTAAGTACTTGACAGAGTTGACCCATGGGATATCACAGCTATTTATATTTAAGTTGTGGCTGGGTAAGAAACAATCCTTTCTTTTTCTTGTAAAAAAGATAGCTTGACTCTTTTCAGCATTTATTTTGATTCGCCAGTGTTTATAATATTCAAAAATAACAACAAGAGCATTTTGAATATTGCTTATTATATTCATAGGATTTTCGTCGGATGAGTATATTGCAAGGTCATCAGCGTACATACCAAAATCACAACTTTGTAAGACTGGGAAATCCGCTGTAAAAATATTGAATAAGGTAGGAGATAAAACTGATCCTTGGGGGACACCCGCAGGAATAATTTTAGAGACGGAAATTGTTCCGTTTAGTGAAACTATGAACTGTCTTTCGCTTAAATAATTTTGTATTATCTTGATTAAAAATTCTGGACATTTATTCATAATGAGTTTGTGTATGAGTGCATTGTGCCACACCGTATCAAAAGCTTTTTCTACATCTAGTAGAACTAATCCTGTAGATTTTTTTTCTGTAAAATTTTCTTTCACGTGTTTACTGATTCTAAGAACTTGGTGTGACGTGTTATGTTCTTTTCTGAAACCAAATTGCTGCATCGGTATAATATTCTTATCATTTATGAAAGTTTCTAATTTAATTCGAATTAACTTTTCAAGGATCTTGCTAATACTACTCAGTAGGCTAATAGGCCTGTAACTCACTGGATCATTACGCGGTTTTCCTGGCTTCAATATTGGAACCACTTTTGCAATTTTCCATGTTAGTGGAAAATAGTGAGTTCTAAAACATGCATTTATTAAACCTGTCAAATAAATAAATCCACTGATGGGAAGTTGTTTAAGGAATTGATTTTGTATGCCATCAATTCCCGGAGATTTTTGATTTTTCAGATCACATATCAAATACTCTATATCTTCCACGGTAACTTATTATGGTCCTATTAAATTCACAGATAGATGTATCTACAATATTAGTCAAAACTGGGTTAAGATTTACAGAAGCAACATGATTATTAGCAAAAGTATTTGCGAGAGCATTTGCTTTAGCTTCATTCGAAGTAAAAACTATCCCTGATGACTCGAGTGGTGGTATTTGCGTATTTTTCTTTTTAATAATTTTGTAAATATTCCAAAACGGCTTACAACTAGGATGTAAGGAACAAAGTTTATTATTCCACTCTTTGTTTCGGAACACCAAAATTGATTCTGTTATTAATTTATTAAGATGGTTCATTTCTTGAAAATCATATTGCTGTCTGAATCTTTGCCATTTTCGTCTGCAAATATTTCTCCTTTTAATAAGATCTAGGATTGAACGAGGAAGGACAATCGTTCGTTTGTTAACTGATTTCTTAGGGACTGAAAGATTGATACTATCTTTTATGGTTTTTTCAAAATACTCAACACAGGCATCTACATCTTGACAACATGTAACGGTTTCAAAACGATTTTGAGATTGACGAATTTTTGAATTAAAGTGGGAACGATAAAGGTGCCAATTGGCATTCTTAAAATCTAAATATTGTAGATTTAATAAATTTGGCATAAGTGCAGTATCACAGCAGACAGGAAGATGATCCGAACTAAGAGCATTCGCTGTAAAAGGGGTCATAAAGCAATGAGGAATATTTGAAATAAATAAATCTATTGTAGATGGTGAAGATCTCCTTGAGGCAGGGATATACGTTGGACCGTTTGGGTACATTAGAGTGATGGGATATCTCATCGTGAAATCTAGCAAATCATTACCCCACGAGTTTGCCCTAAGACAACCCCATTCTCGGTGTTTACAATTAAAGTCTCCGCCTATTATAAATTGGTCATTACTTATTAATTTTTTTAAATCATTCTTAAAATGTCGCTTTTTAATATTATTGGATCTACCGCCGGGAAAGTAGATGGAATAAATTTTGAGTTTATTCGAACTTTCAAGTACTAATTCGATTCCAATTGCTTCAATAATATTAGTATTAATTTTCGGTAGTACAACGTGTTTTATTTCCTTTTTAAGGAGGATGGCTACATCGCCGCCCAAACTCTCTCTATCTAATCTATGACATATATAGTGTGCCCAAGCAGGGGGGTTGCAGGGGGGCAGTGTGCCACCCCATAGATACTTTACTGTTTATATATTGTAATGTTGGAAGCTAGCACTGATTTATTTATGTAAGCAAGCAAAAAATATCAAACATTTTATAGAAAAGTAGTTTTAGTTAATTTCAATTTTTTCAAAAACTAGAAGCCATAGAACCATGCGGTTTCTTGTGTTCGATTAAGAACTGATAGGTTCATGGAACGCATATAAACCTATTTACAATTTCATTTCACAATTTTGAAAACAATCGGTCTAAACTTTTTTTTTCACGTTTTTTATCAAAATTTGGACTTTGAATGCAAATTTCTCAAAAACCATTGGCATAAGTAAATTAATTTAAATGGAGAATTATAGAACAAACTTTTGGCTTTCAAATGCAGTACAGCACTTTATTGTAAGTGATTCTGTTGTTTTTTAATATTTTTTTTTTTCAATTTAAATTATTTTTTCTAAAAGTGGCTCTACCTCCTAAACGGGGGGAAATAGACCCCCCCTCCCATAGTAAAAATTGCTTTTTTTGTACCCCTCTACAAAAACCCGTTATCAAATCTTGGCGGCCAAGTTATCGTACTCTCCCCGAGGGTTGCATTTAAAAATAAGAAAAAAAGACCAAAGTGCGGTGTGCAACTTTGAAGCCTTGGAAGACGACTTTTGTTGTATGTTATAGGTGGAAGACTTTTTATTTTATGTTTATTACATTGAGAGTTAGCATATATAGAAATTTCATCTTCGCGGGAATGAATTTTTTTCAAAAAAGTTTTGCGGTTTTTGCGTGGGTGGAAGACGTATTTTGTTGTGGGATACAGGTGGAAGACTATATTTTTCAAACTTCTTATGTGTCAGATAATGCGTCGAAAAAGTTTCACGTTTGCGGCTATGAATTTTTTTCATGATTTTTTTGCGGGGTTTGAAACCCTCCTGTAACCCCCCGTTGTACTCTTGAGATGGAAGACCATGAAATTATTGTTAGTTATAACACGAATAACTCATATACGAAAAATTAAGCTCGCGAAAATGGTGTAATGAAATCTGTCGCTGCCTCCCGGACTATTAAGTCATTCGTTATTATTCTTTTTCGTTCATTGCGACCATGTTGTTTTATCTGTAGTTATTTTTGTCAATATATAGAAATTCATTTTTTATTCGCACAACAAGATTATGGAATAACTAACCCGACACGGTTTTCCCTTGCTATTTCAATTTGTGCAAATATTCACCCTAATTCACAAAAACTTGTTTTATTCAATTTTAATATCTACCTGTCACAAAACTAAAATCATATATAATTTCCACCAGAGGGTCTTTCGAATAACATAAGAAATTAATAATGAACTAAGTTAGGTGTAGCTAAAGTTAGTCGCTGTCACATAATAATACCTTTGTATATATAACCTAATTTTATATACAAAGATAATACCTATTCAGTTGAATGCGAGTGTACACATATCCAAAAATTGTACTAAAAGTCTGTATTACCACCAGCTGCTGTTAATTGTGGAGAACTACTGCAAGAAAAGTTAAATTACTCGTTATTATCCATTTACTACAAGATGGCACTAGTCTATGATAATTTGTCCATCTATCGTATAATAGTTATAACAGAAAATAAAACTTTCTGATGTGAAAAAAGTAATAGTTTTAGTTATTAAAGTTTATCTATATATTTACAGATAATGTATTCTTGAAGATTTAAAATATTTATTAGAAGGTTTTAAGAACTCGAAATATTTAATTTATTTTAAAAGAGTTCTTCGAAGAGTATTAAAGAAAAAGTAAATAATTTTTGGAAAATTGTTGACTCTATTTGAAATATATTTTAAATATTTTAACTTGCTACAAATTAAACATAAGATTTGTTTTCACTGCATTTATTTAACTTTATTTTAAAAATCAGCAACAATTAAAGCTGCTCCTGATAGTAAAATTGTGTCCGCACTTTCATTTGTTGATATATCAACATAACAAATTAGGTTCTCTCTATTGGCATTCGAATACAAAGGTAATTGATTTCTTCCACTTGCTATTTTATAGTTTTCAATATTTCCATCGATTTTCTTGAAACTCATATAAAATTCCTCAGATTTATCTTCATTTTGAGCCGAAGTTGACGATATAACCAATTTTCCATGGAGGAATTGCGCTCCATCGACCTAAAATTAGAAATCAAACAACATTACTCTAGTACAATTCATTAAAAAAAGCTCTTTTTGTTGAGTGCACATCACTAACTAACGTCAATTTTTTTTGACATTTTGCAAAATGAGAAATGTCAGCCAATTTTTAACAAAATATTTTGTGATTTTTCAACAAATTCGGGATTTCTAAACGAAATAAAATCATCAAATTGAAATGGAAGTGCAAATTGATACAAAAGGAACACAAGGTGTGCAACAAACAAGACAAAAGGTAAATAATGTCATAAGAAAACAAAGAAAATGTGTCCAAACAAGAAAAAATTCAAACAATTTTGGTTTGTTTACTAATTTTTTTTGCTTTTGTTTGTTTATTAAATTGCATTGTTCATTTAATTAATTTTCTATTATGTGAATATACAGCAACATAAATATTTACCTGAACTGGAGCTATTCTAGTACTAATGCAATCACTGGACACAGATCCACTAGTTTGCAGAATAAGATTCTTTGAGGACTGTTGTAACTTCTTGGAGTTGGCAAGTTTCAAACTGGCCAAGAGAGTCTCACAACTAAATACTGTGGTTAAGTTTATGCTCTCGACGAATTCTAGGCTAAGTTCTGACCTATATCGTCGTTCGGCTTCATTGGATTTGAATATTAAGGCTTTTAAGTAATCAATCGTGGATCGAGGTCCAGCCCAAATTTGCCTCCACGATAGAGGAACCTTTAAGAGAAAATATTAACAAAACAGTAAAGGTGCTATAAAGGAATATAATGTAGGTGTACCTACCAAGTTTTCAGCTAAGGTGACCAAGATATTTGAATCGAAGTGAATGGATATGTTCTTTGAATCCCTAAGTATAATGTGCACGTTCGATAGGGTGTTATGAACTTCCTGAAATCACAGAAATAAATTGGTTAAAGTAAAGCTATATAAATATAAATCAACATAGGACCATCAAGCGTTAGAGTCGCTGTTTATTGAAAAATTGTTTAAGCTCTGCTCGTAAATATACACATCCTTGAAAACACCAATGGTGGAGCGAGTAATATTATACATGAAAAATGACAACAAGAGGTAATCATAACATAATGAATCCTCCAATGGCCTCAACGAATGTAGTAAACCGCAAATTTCGTGTTATAATAGAAATCGCGACGTCTTAAATAATAATGAATCAGCAATAAGATCAAGAAATCCTTCAGATTCAATTCAAGGTATTGTTGGTTATTGAAGTCGAACGAAGATTGGAACATGAAATGTTTGTTCCCTTTGTGTACCAAGAAAATATGAACAAGTAGAATGTGATATGCCAACTTAACATATAAATTCTGGTATTGAATGGAAAGGAAAACCTGAATATAAAGCAGAATCAGGAATAACGAGAATGTGGTACTCGGGTGATGAGGAGACAGAGAGAGATCTAAGATATAATGGTGCGGGTATCATGCTAACTAAAGAAGGTTCAGCGAATGAGGCAGCAGTGAATGAGAAGACTAATTTCCACAATCAATTGAATTATATCATAATCATCATGGGGGACTTAAATGCCAAAGGTCGCTCCAACACATTAGGTCTCGAACGCGTTATAGGAAAGCACGGCTTAATTCAGTGCAATGCAAATGGTGATATGCTTGTAGGTTCTTATTAAGTTCGTCAACTTGTAATTGGATGATCTATATTTCTACACAAAACCTATCACAAAATTGCATGGGAATCTCATCACGGTCGAAGAAAAAATCAAATCGACCACTTAATCTTTTTGTAATGTCCGCAAGGAAAGTGTTGGCTATGCAGCTGCTGTTCAGCGACGCTCAGAGGGTACATCAAAGAGACAAGCTTTTGATACAAGTTTTTTAAGTAACCCAGATATAAGCCAGCATACTTCGCGACAAAGCGACTAACTTACAGATAGATGTATCTGTTGATGCAATGTGGGGTCAAGTAAAGAACGTTTTTAGGGTAACTGGATCCGAAATAGTACCTAGGCAGATAAGAACTAGAGATTTCTGCATATACGAAAACACCCGGGACAAAATCACAGACCGGCGGTCAGCCATCAGACGAATAGGGGGAACAACATGTAGCATACGAAAACATGCACGTGCCGTAACTATTCGGGACTGGTGGAAGTGTGATCATAGCCTCTTCGCGGCGGCCGCTAGAAACAAGCCTTTTAAAAAAGGTTTGGCTAATATGATCAGGCTGGTTCCTCAGGTTGGCGACAGGTTAATTCCCTGTCCCGTAAAACTTAATGAATTTCGAGAACGACAACAAGCCTCGGAAACGGACTGATTTCACGACGACAACCTACGCAAAGAAAAAGGAAAAACGATTTACGAATTTTCTTATGGAACGTACGATCGCTCTATAGAGCTCGAGCTGCTCAGCAGCTAGCCGATGCCCTGTCAAAATATAAAGCTGACATAACAGCTCTTCAAGAAATCAGATGGACAGGGAATGGTGTTTTACAGAAGAAAGAATATGACATATACTACAGCTGTCATACAAAACACCATGTGCTCGGGGTAGGCTTCCTAGTCAGCGAAAAAATGAAGTCTACTATCATCGGCTTTAACGCTATAAGCGAAAGGCTATGCACCCTTCGCGTGCGAGGCAAATTTACGAACATCAGCCTCATTAACGTTCACGGACCTACGGAGGAGTCCTCAGACGAAGAAAAAGAGACTTACTACGAACAAGTCGAGAGGGCCCTCAATGCCTGTCCAAGGTATGATGTTAAAATCATCCTTGGGGATTTGAACGCAAAAATAGGTCGGGAGCCGGTATTCAGGCATTACGCAGGCACCCATAGTTTGCATGAGAACACTAATGACAATGGACTTCGAGTCTTAGAATTGGCAGCATCGAAAAACATGGTAGTTGCGAGTACCAGGTTCCCGCGTAAAGATATCTACAAAGCCACCTGGGTATCACCTGATGGAGTCACTCGTAACCAAATAGACCACGTGTTGATAGACCGTCGCCACTACTCGAACTTGATGACGGTACGAACGTACCGAGGTGCCAATATCGACTCGGATCACTATCTTGTTGGTATGGTTTTCCGAGGGCGGATTGCCTTGCGAAGACGCATTGCATCCGCCGATCAGGTTCGAATCAACACGGCTGCCCTGCGCAATGAAAACACCAGTAACACCTTTGGTAATGCGTTAGGACTCGCCCTAGAAACACCTAATTTAGGGAGAGTAAGTCCTGGAGCCAGTATGCTGGGCGTAAATGAGAAGTGGACACGTCTTAAAAATACTGTCATTAGTACTGCCAACTCCATCTTAGGCAGCAGTCGTAAAAATCGGAACGACTGGTTTGATGATGAATGCAAGCTAGCGACTGAACGTAAGAATGTTGCGTACCGAGCAATGCAACAATCTCATAGAACGCGGGCACGCGAAGAGGAATATAAAGAGCTCAGAAGAACAGAAAAACGGCTTCACAGACAAAAGAAATCAGCCTGGGAGAAGAACCTAATCTGTGAAATAGAAAACAGCCGAGAGCGAGGTCCGCACCAGGCGCGGAAGTTCTACCAATCCGTCCGAAACATGACGCAGTACACACCACGCTGCACATACTGCAAGGACGGAGAGGGAAATCTGATCACCGATCCTGAAAGCATACTGGAGCGATGGGAAGTGTACTTTAATGAATTGCTAAATGGTCAGCTCACTGCAGAAGTGGAGGCTCCACTACTTCAAGAAGAATACCCTATGTTGCCGCCACCAAGCATAGAAGAGGTTGAGAAGGCTATAGGCCGGCTTAAACAGAACAAAGCCCCGGGAGTCGATGGCATACCAGCCGAATTATTCCATCACGGCGGGCCAGCCTTACGTCAAGCAATTCATGATATTATAGTACAGGTATGGGAGCAGGAAGAAATGCCAGAAGACTGGCGAAAAGGTTTAATATGCCCCATACATAAGAAGGGAGATGTCACAACGTGCAGCAATTATAGAGGTATCACGTTGTTGAGTACCGCCTATAAGATACTCTCCTCTATCCTACAAGACCGGATAACCCCATACGCTAAAACCGTCATCGGGCAATATCAGTGTGGTTTCATTCCAGGCAAATCAACAACTGATCAGATCTTTACCCTTAGGCAGGCGATGGAAAAATGTCTAGAATTTAACATCCCAACATACCATCTGTTTATAGACTTTAAGGCCGCCTATGATAGCATAGCCAGGGTAGAACTTTACAAAGCCATGAGAGAATTCGGCATCCCAAATAAATTGACACGACTATGTAGGTTGACCATGACCAACGTAACAAGCCAAGTAAAAATAGCCGGATTGCTATCCAGACCAATCAACATCTTTAATGGACTCCGACAAGGGGACGGTTTGGCCTGCCTCCTCTTCAACCTGGCGTTGGAGAAAGCAATCCGTGACTCTGGCACGGCAACAAGAGGGACCATCGTCAACAGGTCCAGCCAGTTACTGGCTTACGCAGACGACATTGACATCATCGGAAGAACCGAACAAGCTGTACACGATTCCTTCATCCAGATCGAGCAGGCGGCACAAAATCTGGGGCTGCACATTAGTGAAGGTAAAACAAAGTACATGGTGGCGTCGAATGCGAGAGGAACAGTTGGTCAAACAATCAAGGTAGCGGAGCACGAATTTGAAGTGGTGCAATCCTTTAAATACCTTGGGTCAATAGTAGCAGCCGATAACAACATAGAAGAAGAAATACGCGGGCGGCTTCTCAAATCCAACAGAGCCTACTATAGTCTGTCAAAGCTCTTCAAATCCAGAAATCTCACCATAACTTCAAAACTGCTGCTGTACAGGACCATGGTCCTGCCAGTACTCACATATGGATCCGAGACTTGGGTGCTTAGCAAAAGGCACTCCGACCTCTTAGCTGCGTTCGAGAGAAAAGTCTTAAGGAGAATTGTTGGCCCCATATGTGAGGAAGGACGATTCCGGAGACGGTACAATCATGAATTGTACGCAATCTACCTAGAAGCAGATATCGTGACAAAAATTAAGCTCGGTAGACTCCGGTGGGCAGGGCACCTAGCTCGCATGAGCGAAGAGGAACCTGCTCGGAAAGTTCTTTGTGGTACATTCTATGGTAGACGAAAGCGTGGTAGACCATGCTTGCGCTGGAGAGATGGCGTAGACCAGGACGCCCGAAGCCTTGGGGTGCGCAACTGGATGGCGTCGGCTAGAGACCGGGATAGGTGGAGAGACTTGTTGAAAGAGGCCAGGACCGGAACCCGGTTGTCGAGCCGATGATGATGATGATGAAAATCACAGACCGAAGGACATTGAAAGCAAGAACCAATGCTGAAACTGATGCTCATAGGAAACATATCTTATCGAATGAGTATAAAGGAAGAGGTGATACCCGGCGGCTGTACAAAATGATCAAAGAAATTTCCGGAGAACGTAGCAAAAAACAAAACCATCCTGTGTTATATGTGGACGGAAATCTATTGGTGACTATAGAAGATCAGCTGCTAAGGTGGAAGAAAAACTTTTGTACACTGCTCAACAATGTCCAGGATTCAAATCTGTATCCTCAACTTACAAATGCATGCATGTCTTCCAGAGGAATTGACACCAGTACCCCAACAAGTTCAGAAATAAAATCCGGGAATCACCTTAAGGCCAATAAAGCAGCGGGACTTGATGACATACCTGCAGGGTTCTTGAAAGCAGAGCCTGATGAGAGTTCTTGTATTTTGCAACCATTAGTGGAGGCTATTTGGGAAAATAAAATATATCCCAGTGATTGGAAGGATGGTTTTATATTCCGATGCTACAAAGCAAACCCAACTTCACTGCTCATATTCGAAGAACAAAGTTCTTACATGCTCTAAATCAGAAAATACTACAAATGTCCTAAGGGCAGTAAAAACTTTTGGTCTTTTGTAAAAATATTAAAAACACTTCTAAATCATCGCCAGCTCGCAAGAAAAAGTAAATTTGTTTGCAACACAGTTTGGTGCTAGTTCTACTTTGCCACACAGTGTTATGACTCATCTTGTTCTTGAGACCCTAAACGGTTCTATGATACAAATCTTCTTTCGCACTCGTACAGTCACAAGATTCTTCAAAGATCTTTAAATAAATAAATCCGCTGTTCCAGAATGTATATCCCCTTTAATTTTAAAGAGTTGTTCTTCAAAGGTAATTGCACTTGATATTTCTAAAGCATTTGATAGAGTTTGGCACGAAGGTCCTTTATCTTCTTCGTTGGATTATAAATTACCTTTGGACCGCTCAATACAAGTTGCATTGGGCGGTTTCAAGTCTGATATTCATAAAAAAATGCTGGTGCGCCTTAAGGCTCCGTTTTGTCTCCGACACTCTTTCTTAAATTCATAAATGATCTTTTGTCTGAAACTTCTAATCCACTTCATTGTTTCTAGCTGCGAATGCTCACACAGATTACCCTTGAGCCTAACTTCGGACGTACAAACTTTCAAACGCACAAACTTTCAAACGTACAAACTTTCAAACTTTCACTACGAGAATGTGGGATACCTTGTCCCTCTCTATTTTCCTCCCTCATTTTGATGAACAGGCTTCCAAGATCAATGTGCATCGACATCTCCTTTTAAATCCCCTCCACTATACCTAAACACTCGCACTGTGTTAAACCATAACATTTTAAGGATAGCCATAAAAAAAAATAACTTCAAGTAGGAGGAATAGCTTCTGCTCTTCTATATACATATATGTATAAGAGACTCAAACGTTCCTGAATAGAATTCCGTCGAGGTCTTTTGGTGCCTTCACAGAGTGTTACTTTTGACACGCCTTTTTTGAACATACCAGCATCATCTCTGTAAGCTGTAGTTGTAGTAGTTAGTCTTTTGTATTCTTTTTTGCTGACCCTAAAGTTATCCCAACACTTCATCTTCATTATTATCTTAATGATCGACATCTCTTAAGACCACATGTGGCTGAATTTCCTGTGGTTTGTGGGTATGAACCTCCGTAGAAAATGGTAATTTCAGACACGATGTTCATAGGTTGATCTTCATATCCACCCAAAGAAGAGTCCATTACTTTATTGTATGCTACACAGTTTGTATTCCTGAGGTTTCTGTAGGGCTTTAGATCTTATTTGGGCTTTAAATGGAATGTTATCATTCTCAAGCCTGAGAATATTACATTACTTGAGTCTTTCCAGTAAGTTATTGCAATGCAATTCATGAAAATCGTCATTCTTTTGTATTTCTAGCTTTACTTAAAATCAAAATTTTAGTCTTAGGTCAGAGCGTTTTAGAGTGACGGCCAAGTTCTGAATTCAATTCCCAGCCGCTGCTTCCGAAAAACAAGGATGTTTTTTACAGGATTTTTAAAGAAGTCATTTCCTGTCTTGAAAAGGGGCTTTTCATATTAGCCATTGGGATTCGCCAGAAATTGTAGGTTTAGCTGACAACTTATCAATCAAGTAACAGGTTATGGTCTTTCGTTCCAGTCACAGTGCCGTGCCAAAAAAACAAACATGCAAAAACACCACAAAAAAAGTCTGAAAATGGAGTTGGACCCTTGAAATATTTATAACTTTGTTGTAGCACAATTCCGAGTATGTTATTATCGTTTGATTCATAATTTTCAATCAATAAATCGTTAACGAAAACCGCTTATCTGTAAATTTGTTATTTAAAATATTTGCAGACCTTACCTGAAAGCACTGTCCAGCAATCTTCATTTCGGATACAACAAACGCTTCCCATGAAGTTGAGGCTTTCACGTCTTTCATTTCCTTTAATGTTTGAAGAACAGTTGATTTCTAAAACAATAACACTTTATATAAAATTGTTTTTTTTTTTATCGACATGCTCACAAAACTTACCCCCGCCAATTTCTTCCATACCATTAAGATTGGTCTAATTCGCTTATCCATTCTATTGTGTTCCTCATTTTGAAAATACGCCGTCCGCAAGGCTTTGATAATATTCCTCGAAAATATAATATCCCTCGAAATATTTGAATGCGGCGAAAGCTTGAATGTGTCTGGCTCGTCCATATCTGGAAATTTCATTACCGCATTCATGTACTCCTGCATGTTAGTTGTTGTGGGAATAGTAGTTTTCAAATTCAATGGACTCCATCGATTGCTTGTTGAATCTGAGTTGAAAAATTCTTCGAGGTATTTTTGCAAAACCAATAAATCTCGATTGTTGCTGATGCGACCGCCATAGGCCACGTTCTCACACAATTTCTGTAATATTTTCCAATTTATACGGCCACTTGAAATACTCTTCTCCAGCCATTGTATAATTTCCATAGCCGACCGAAGATCAGAGTCTCCAAACTCATACCACTTTGACCATCCCTGCGGAATGTATTTTCGACGTTCTTGCAGCACAGCGTTCAGAACAAACAACACTATCTTCAATTTGGTTGCTTTTGCATCCTTAGTTTGATTGGCAGCCATTCCAATCAAGTATTGCTGAACTAGCCGTCGCACTTTGTTCTTCAATCCATTCGGAAACTCAAAGAGCACTTTGACAAACTTGTACATGACTGCTTCTGAGAAACCGTTTGTCGACTCACAAATAATCCACAAACGAAAATCCTCAGACGGTTTCATAGTCTCAAGTTCGCGGTCAAGATCTACTAGCCAATTGGGAATGAGATGGACATTCTTTACACAAATCCATTTTCCAGTTTCTGCCGATCTGCGAATTGCTTCAAGAGTTTTTCTCTCCATTCCACGACCAATTGAAAGCTCTGTATATCTTCCAGCACCAAGCTTCTTTAATGCCAAGTTCCGAATTTCCGTAGCGGGATCGTTTTCCGGTTGGGTGATAACCAAGATTGGTTTAGTCCCAGAACTTTCCTCGGTAAGCTGTTCCATTGTTGGCTGCATTACGGAGTCAATTGATAGGCCCAAAATATGCGATGCGGTTGAGGAAAGTGTCTGAATGATGAGATCTGGTCGTAGAATTTGGGCGATCAGTACCTTCTGGAACGGTTTTACATCCACTGGGATTTGATTTGTGCTTTTTTCCTCCACAAATGGCCGCCAGAGACGATCGCTGTTAAGTTGAAGAGCGGTTTCGAGCTCTGGACACTGTGTCAGGAGGATAGTTAGCTTTGTCACAGCATCTGCGTCCATCCAAGATGGCAAAGCGAAGCGCGTCGAACCATCACTGCTGGTCATAAAATTCGTGACGAACAATTCCCATTCTCGTTGAGAAATTCGATCTGGGTAAGCGTTTTTACAGACGAAGATGGCCAAAGTTATGTGCGATTCTCTCGGCGTTGAACGAGCTAGGTATTGGAAAGTACTTCTCACCAGCGATGCGTAGATCTTAGTTTCATCTGTGTCTTCGATAACCTCTACGCTCTTTAAGAACAGATTTGTGAATACTACCGGCGATACTTCATAAAGCTTACTAAGTCCCATGTAGAAGTTGGCAGCATTCGAGCAGAGCACCTGAAATTGGTTATACTCCTCCAACAAAGTGTCTCTCACAACTGCTGACTCTTTCAGAGACTTGTCAATATGGCTACTGCTCTCTTTGACCTCATTCAATGTCTTCAGAAGCTTCTCATTCTTTAGTATATCTCCCTGTGCTTCTGATAGTTCCTGTAGAAGTTTGTCCTCCAAATCTATTCGCTGTTTCAACAGAACACCCTCGTTCCTAAGCAATTCGACGCGCTTCTTTTCCAGATTAGGATTCTTCAATATGATGGTTTTCGATATGAGTTGGTCGATTAGCCCGACCGTTGTCACAGTAAATGGAATACAAGTGCAATAAGTTTTTGTCTCCATTGCGATGTTAAGCTTATCGGTTTTTGAAAACATCACAAGCTTGAAATTTTCGTGCAAATCAACTAGTTTGCCCCCAACTTCGAGAAGTTTCTTACCAAACTTGACGAAAAAAATTGCCTTTACCAGTTGCAGCAGAGGTGGTCGAAGCTCCTGGCAATCTTGAACGATGAGGACCTTACCAAATCTGACTGCCAACTCAACGGTGTATGAGAAGCGGTCATTATTTTGGGTCGTTGCTTCAAAGGACTTGTTCTTACTACGAAGATATTCTTGCAGCCAAGTGTATGCGGTTTGCGAGGGATCGATTACCAGTGGGATGGGACAAGTGGCAAATGAGAGCTCAATCATTTGGGCCAAAATTGCAGCGTTTTCAATTACTTGGGCATCTCTATCCAAACCCATGCTCTCCCAGATGATTTGTTCTTGATCAGAAAGCAGATTTTTGGTAACGCTGAATTGCGGAATGTGCATGTCAGTCGTTAAATACTCAATTACGGATCTGGAAATGAAAAAATTAAATGATGAAACATAAGCCTTAACGGAATTTGATAGAATGAACCCTTACAATCTCTTTTCGTAGCGCAGATGAGAGCAATAGTTGATGGCCAAGGACAAGAGCAATGACTTCGTGTCCAATGTCTTAAAAGACTGCTTATAATCCTCTAGTTGTATGCTCCATGTTTGAAACTCTGAACTCAACTTGTCAACCAATACTTCAGCTGAATTAAGTGTAATTCGTGCTTCCTCTAATTTCAATTCCAGCACAGCTGCTTCCTGTGTGTAAGCATTCAAACGACCCGATAATTCCTTAACTCGTGCGTCAACATCATCCAGACCTGTCATCAATGACTTCATCTCATCGTCGGCAACGTCAAGATTTCGCTGTAGTTCGTTTTGTTCCCGCTCCAATGGCCTTATGCTCTGTATTACTTTGGAATATCTGACGCTGGCTCTGACCCATGTAGCAAGTGGTGCAGCCGCAGCTGAAGCACGCTTGGCGTTTCGGAGTTCAAAAGAATCCGCTTTGCTTGCGAGCAATTTTTCAACAGCTTCACAATTCTCTGGACTGATTCGGCCAGGATCGAGTGAACGAATATCTTCTTTAACTCCTCGTTTTGCCAAAAACGTCTTCATACTGTTCCAAGAAGTGTCTCTTATGCCCATTAGCCTCAAAACTCCCTCGAGAATGTCCCTAATTGCTTCGGGAGGAGCACGCAACGATCGAATTTCAGAGAGGGCTTCGGACTTAATCTGACCAACTGCAGCGCTGGCTTCTTTGAGAATTGGTTCAACTTCGCTTAGTTCGACTTGAATTGCCCGCTGGCGTTCCTTCAATTTTTCACTGTTCACCTGTGCCTTCTTCTTAAGTTCCAGCATGCTTGACTTCTGCTCGTTGGCGTTTCGCATTGTGGCTGAAATCATTTCTAGAGCGTCATTTGCCAGTTTACGTTTTTCAGCAAGGGCTTCCTCCTGAACTACAGCGTTTGATTTGAGAGTTGCAACTACTTGGTGGGCTGTTGCCAGCTTATTCACGCCCATCTGTGAATGATGGCATATTAGTGTCTTCCCAACAAAAGATATAGACTTGGCTTACCTGTAGTTTCTCCAAGCGTTTGTCTATGTCCTGGGAGAATTGGGAATAAATGGAAAAGTATGATCTAATCAACTGATAGAAGCGCTTTGGAGATTGTTGCTGTGTTAGACCATTTAGGTCATGTGAGAAGTACGAAGACACTGGTACTCTATTTTCCTTGCCTTCACTTAGGGTTTCAATGAATTTCTTTGGCAGCATTGCCGCAGTTTCTGACGACATGTCTCTAACGTACAGGAACTCCATGTTTCGATAGAGGGCGGGGTATATATCAAAATATTCGTTTGTCTTCTCGCTAGTTGGATCCAAGACTAGAACCAGATGCAGATTTCTCTTGGTACCTTGGGGTGGAAATATTTTAAAATTTGTAAATTACATTTTACATAACATACGATTGATGAAATATGAGCCCAATGAGTCTTGATAACCTTCGAGTTGGGCAGAATGCTTCAACGAACTGGCAATTGAGTCCAAATCGTCTCCAAACAAGTCGAGGATCTCGCTTCCCTCAAGGATTGCCTCGATTGGTTTCATTATATCCGGTAAATAAGTTATCCAACAGTGGTCGATAAGTAGACATGTACATTGATCTTCTAGAGCTGCTGTTTGCATTGCCTTCAATGATTTTAAGGTTTAGAGCTATTTTCTACAAATGGCGTTATTGGGTGAATAATTTACTAACCAATTTCAAATCATTATAAAAGTCTGCCACATTATACTCCTTCACACCTTGAGGTAAATAGATTTTTGCTTGCAATAGTGTCGAAGCGATATTTAGGGAGTCCAAGTGCCTGCCACTTGGCTGTGCTACAATCATCAGATGAGTATTTGGACGCGAAATGACTCGGGCGATTTTAGCAGATTGCTCTAAGAGTTCTTTGGTTATGGGCTCGTCAATTATGTATGTTTGTGAATCTGCAAAAAGTTGTGTATTATTAAGTTAGACGAGAAATTTTAGATAGAAAAGGTTAAACGTACTGCAAATAGCTATCAATCTCTGAACTTCGTCCATCCATTCATCGTGAGCAAGTGCTATAAGCGAAGAGCTCCTTGGTGATTTTGGAATGAAAAATATTTTCTACAAAAAAAAATAAAAAATAGAAAAAAAATGATTTACAAACAGAAAGACGTATATTTGAATTTGTTGTTTTTCCGTACCTCCTTTCCGTAAAACTTTCGCATTGTATCTCTTAAGACATCATCAAATTTCTCGATATCTTCATCAGTTGCAAGACGATCTTTAAATATCGATACCAGCTCACAGATAAGAGCCTTAAATTATACAAGATTTTATTTATTTTTTTATTTTTAAAAAAGGGACTAGATGAGATTGAGGAACCAAAGTAATTTTTATGATGAACGTGCACCAAAGCTATCTATAGCTATCAATGCTGCGAAAATTTAAAATTTTAAACGTTTAAAAATCAGGATCAGGTAATCGGTAATACCTTGTTGAACTATTTATTAAAAAAAATGTTTAATCTCTCCTTACTTTCCAGAATCAGTTATACTATAAAATGAAGCCCTCTATAAAATCCAAACAAAAAATCTTACTTAATTGCTTAAGGCGGCACAGCGCTGCTGGAACATTAGTTTAAAATGTCAAAAGATTTGAGCAAAGCAGTGGTATCGTTGTCTGAGAAAATACCAGGTAAAGAGTCTCTAACTACCTCGAAGTTACAGATATCTATAGTAAAGTTTAGTCAAAGATATCGGTGTTGTTCTTTTAAAGAAATATATTTGGTGGTACAATAGCTCGTAGAGAATCAGGACCTAGTGACTGACAAATCTCAACCGTTACTGTGTGCGTGTCATCAAAAATCGATTCCAAAAGGCTAAGATGATAAGCATTATCATGAGTCACTTTCTCGCAGGAGGCAGTACACAACTGAAAAACATAATTGCAACGGCTGAGAATCGAACACAATCATTACCTGCATGACAGTCCAGCGCCCTGACCATTTTTCCAAGGGGTACTTTGTTCTTCTGAATGTCTATATCGTCGGCGGCGTAAGCTATTAAATGGAAGGGCTTTTAAAACTTTGTGGGTATAGTGTTGGCGCTACAGTTTTCTACTATTCTTTGAACACCGATGACGCGTGGCAGGGAAAGTGCATCCCGTTGCCTTATAAATTTGTTGACATCGTTGAGGTCATTGCCGATCTTGATAAAGCTTGAAATCTCCATGGTAATCTTGATCGAACGGATGAGTTTGGTAGGAATGCCAAAACCAGACTTTCCTCTATATACACGAGCTTCAGTGAGTTGATGGGGCCACCTCTTCCTAAGATTGTTAAAATCCTAGTGAGGAAAGGAACAGCCCCTTCGACTTATTCAGCAATCCTGAACAAAAAAACGGACTTTGGTGGAGGGATGATTTCTCAAGTGAGTGTAAAGGAAAGGAAACACCCTTAAAAAACGTCTACCTCTCCTTAACCAGGGTATTTTGTGATGAGAGACATTTCTTCAATGACCTAGAAGTAACCTGCGACATTTCAGGCTATAGCTTGCCGAAACTCATCCACACCCTTAACGGGCTTAAATAACATAGGATAATCGAGGGATTCAATACATGGGAGTCACAATAACTAGGGTATCAGAACGGATTTACATTGATCTAAGTTTGACGGTAACAAGATCAACTGTCAGCCTATTAACCTTACCTAACTTCCCCTATGTAGCTGATCTTTAAATGTGCTATGATGGTTAGGTAGGTAGTAGGGTAGAAATCGCGACCAAGTTTGACAGTGGACTTAATGCAATATGATGAGAGGTTCATGAGCTCCCTTTTACCTGAAGTTGGCTTACTCGAGGGCTAAAAATCGAGGAGAATCCGTTACAGAAGTCGTCGAGGTTGGTCTTAGAGCATGTAAGTCGCGATGAGAAAAGAGTAAAAGCATTTGATCTTCAGTTTCCGAATAATTGAAGTCTTATTCTGGCTAGAGCAGGGCGTTTACAAAGGAAATTAATTACTGTTTCTCTTTCCTACAGGTACTTATAACTACGACATTAAATATTGTTCGAAGTGCCCAGCTTGGCTCCATGTTTTCCTATTGGCTAGTGTGCATGCATGTTGTAACTATATTGGGTATCTTTCGCCTGGATCCGCATATTAGGTAATTTGTTCAGGACTTATAGGCGTTTTATAACACCAGAGGAACAAATTTGGATGTTTATTATATCTGTTGGTGGATGGGAATATCCCCTTTCTGTGGATTTTTTGATCACTGGAAATGTCAATGAAACAAAATTACATTGATTTGTTGAACAATGTTCTAGTGACCAAAAAAGCCGAAGGAAGAGGACAATCTCATCCTCCAACAGATCTTAACTCTTTTTGCAAGAGAAAGCCTATACATCGGGCTTGTTCTCCTCTGACGAAGCTTTCTGCACATCAAGATCAGGTGGATGGAATTGCCTACTTCTTCAAGTGTAATAGTACAATCTGCTTAAAGTGGAATTCGATTCATCATCACAGTTTACAACCGACTGCTGTTCAACTACGATATTCCCTTGATGGTCCTTACATGCTCCAGATACTACCTTGTAAGCTTCAGAGGTTCTGTTTACGTTATTGTCAAACTTCCTAAATTCATTACTTTGTGACGTTCTCTCATTTTCTTCAACGCGCGTTTCTCTTGCTTCTATTTTTCCTTTTGAGAAGCCGTTTTTCCTCTCGTGTAAAGTTGGATTCTTGACAATGTTAACAATAGTTTGCATTACTTGAATGGTGGCATAAGATTTTTTAAGATGTTATCAATGACTGGATCAAAAAAGAACCTGCTGACTACTTCCAACCAAAATTATTATATTAAATTATTATTGCAAACTGCAAACCAGGCTTATTGAAAAAAACTAGACAATCTTGTAAAACTAACAACCATTCATCTAAATTTATAAAGCACTTACCTCATTAAATGAATCTTCTGGATAGTGACTCAATCCCAAAATAAAATTCATAATTATCTTTGGCGTAAACTGATAGTGAGCTAATCCTTGTACAACATTGAATGCCTCTTGAATCTGAAACAAGCAAATGCACAATTTGTGAATTTGTGATTTCCCATAAACCATACAAAACTAACCTGTGTAAAAAAATCCAACACACATCTGACGACATCCACAGCATTAGGTGGATTTTTAAATTTCATTAAAATTGGTTCCAAACTATTTTGAACAATCGATTCCATGTCACTTGCCGAGGGATAGCTGACTCTCAAGAACTGATTAATCGATAAGAACCGTGGTGAAATTCGTTTCAAGCTTGAATTCGAATCTGAAAGCGATCCACAAATCTGTATGCCTGAAACATTTATCCATTCCAAATTGTCTGCATAGAATCCATTTCTTTGGACAAGCTGTAAGATAAGTTCTACAATTTCACTTGTTCCCCAGGCATCGATATGACAAAGATCCAAGTTCTTGAGAAAGAGAACAATTCGAACTTGTCGCGGCTTATATTCCCTGCCCTTTAAGCCCGTAACAGTAACACAACTCTAAAAAATACATGATTATTTATGTAAATTGGTAGTAAAATATACTTAATAACAACAATCTAGTACCTGTTTAAGAGTGTGCAGAATATAAGCTGGAGTCAGTTGTTTACTGCAATTTATCACATTCAATTCATAACCAGAATGTTCGCTTATGGCTTCTTGAATGAGCAAGGTTTTGGCACATCCTGAAGGGCCAGCAATAAGGAACGATTTGGAGCAAGGTGCCTCCAAGAAAACTCTCAAAATCTCTAAATAAGACTTGACTTGGTCGGTTCTAATGAGTTTAATCTCAGAGTTGTCGAATCCAAAATCAGATTCAAAAAATTCAATAGCATCGCGATCTCGATTGTACAAGGTCAGACAAGCTTTAGAAGGGTTTAAAACGTAAACATTGCATAGCTCAAAAATATAATTTGCGAAATCATTGTGCTTTTCGGATGGTAGAAATCCACTTAAACTTCGTATCAGGCAAATACAGAACTCTTCTTTGCTCTGAATATGTATCATATTGGTAAGAAGTGACCAAGTAAGACTAATTCTGGCCAAACATGGTAGAGAGCTGCAAGTAGATTAAATGTTTGATAGTCTTTCTATGTTCCTTATGCCCGATAGATCTACTTACTGCAGGTATTCCTTTTCCACCCATTCAACGGCCGGCTCGAAATAATCCTTGCAGTACGATCGCAAAAGATCCCCAAATTCTTCATTGGCCAAGTGAGCATCTAGAATTATCTCCTTTGGTAGGTCGTCAGAGCTGTAAAAATAAGCTGAACATAGTTAATGTCTTTTGAATTACAAATATTTTGCTTACCTTAAGTTGACAATTCCCATTCTTGATATGGTGGCAGGTGAAGCATGTGATACCTCATGTGTTTCAAAGATGAAATTTATATTATTTCCGAATTGGATACGCCAACCTGATGGTAGTGTCAATAGTCTAATAAATAAACAATACAAAATTAGCACACTGTTATTGGAACTTCTATCATAATATCATTAACAGTGTTTATTTAATAATAACTTAACCTCTTCACTTTTTACAGATGTCTAAGGAAGAAAGAGCCGAAAAGAGACGCAATGATCACATAGCACGTGAAAAAGATCGTGAACGAAAGCGAGCAAAACGGAAGAATGTAGCTTACCGCCAGATAGAACAGGAACGCGATCGTGAAAGGAAGAAAATGCTTCGCAGTGATACGACTTTTCGAACCTTGGAGAAAATTCGTGATCGCATGCGTAAAGAGCGAAAGAAGTTCGGACTTGATCTGGATAGCAGTGGCAATTTGACGAATGTCAATGAAACTTTGGCGGAGCCAAACGATCACGTTGCAATTGCAGGAACTCTCTTAGAGCCTGAAGTTATATTATCAAGTGGAGAAGTCCCTGTGGATGAAAAGCTTCTCGAACCCGAAGTAATCTTATCCACGAATGAATACACTCAGCCACAAAATCCTTTCATTCAGCTACCTCAACAGTTTAATAGTAATTTTGCATATGCAAATACACCTCAAAATCAGTTTTAGCATAATAGTAGTTACTAAGAATTGAATTTTTGTAAAAAGCAACTAATTTTAATTTAAGTATTAATTAAGTTCAATTTTTGTACTCTTCAACATATAAGCCCGCAAAAGTTTATCCATAGCTGTGTTCATATTTATTAAGTTGTTATTCTTTTAATCTTTACAATAATTATACGAGTACCAAACGCAATACATTTTCGTTATATTTTAATTGTTAACAAAGGTTTTTGACATTGAATTCACCTTGCTGTTTTATTTCATTTGCAAAAAGGTGAATTTAATTTTAAGATGTATTAATTTTTTGATAAAAAGGTGAATTTAAAGTGAAACTCATATATTATAATAAAAAACTAAACAAATTATACCTAATAAAGTAGTTAATAATTTTGAACAGATATGCCTTTTTAATATTTGAATATAAAGTTGAGTTTAGTGAAAATCCTTCCACACAATCTCACATAGTTAAAACACATGTAGAATTTCTCGTGAAGCGGACAGTGAAAAAAGTGATGGGTCTTGGAATTCGTCCATCTTTCTTTGTGTTATTTATACTTTTTTGGGTTCTTAACATAATTGTAAAAGGATTTTTGAGGTCTGGTGATGGAGTTATGAGCCTTCAAAGCTTCAGCATGCTTTTGAAAATTTGGGAAAATAAGAAAATAAAAATAACAAAATTGCAAAACTTTCATGTGATGGGACTTACATATATATGTCCAATTTTAGTGGGATATAGTTTCCAAAATACATTTTGAGACTTATGTCTCACCTATGTAAGACTGCTACTCAGATTTAAAAAAAAATAAAATGCAAGACTGGATCGTACGAACTTGCTCTTATGTAAAAGTACTTCGGGATTTAGAATATGTATGTACCTACACACATTTTATAAAAATATAAAACATGGATTTAATGAAATAAAAATGTTCAAATGCATGGAATTGCCGTCTGATTTCCGGAAAAGTATGAATTTACGCAAACAAAGTTTAAAAATCGTTTAATTAAAGTAATTTTTTATATAACAAATTTGTTTCAAAATTTTCTAGAACAAAATTTGGGATGCCAATTTTAAGTGTTTAGTAATATAGATTTTAGAAAATAATTTTATAAAATAATCGTTCACACGTTTTCAAGATATTGATTTTTCAAAAAGTAAATTGGATTTTTTTTTCCAAAAAACAGAAAAATATTTTTTTCGAATATATTATACATAATACAATATTCATGCTTATTTTGACATTCTCATGAATAGTCTATTCGTTAGAATGATTCTATTCCTTCGAATGAACTTTCTTAATTTTGAGATTCTAACGAATAACATTCATTTGCGAAAGATAGCATAAAATGAACTTCAAATAAGATTCATTTTCGTTGTCAGCTGTTTGACATTTACTATATTTCTATTTGAATTAGTATGACCATTTTACATTTTTTTTGTTTCTAAACATTTTATAGATGTTGGATAAAGAATCAAGAAACAAAATAAATAATATACTTTTTCATTATAAAGGAAAGTTTAACCATAAAGAACTACATATTCATTACATTTTTTGTGTCAACTCAGCTGTTTTGAAACTATTCTTTAAAAAAATAAGTTGTTCATGACGCGTTCTAAATTTTAATTTTTTTTGTATACACTTGGTCACACTAAAATATCAAAAACAAAAGAGAAGTGTTTGTGAAATGTCTAAACCAAACAAGAGAGAAGTGTTTGTGAAATGTCTAAACCAAAAAGTGAAATCTTTGTTTATTTGCAATTGTTTTGTTTATTGTTTAATAATTTAATTTTCTTTGATAAAAACAAAATAATAAATAAAAAATATAGCATTTGTGTTGTTTATAAATGAAGATGGTGTTTATTTAATTTCTCCGTGGTTTCCTTCCAAAATCTTTCCGTATCAACGCGGGTGGTAAAAAAACCCTTTGCTACCTCCGTGTTTTTTTTTTCATTATTTTGATTAACTTTTCCTTTTTTCGCGGTTTGTCCAGTTGGAATGCGACCTTTAAACATAAAACAATAAAAAAATTAATAAAAGTAATTTATATTCCATGAAATAATTAAAAACTTACATGTTTTGTTGCTTACTCGACAGAAAAATTCAAACGACACAAAAATGACATTTAATTCTATTCTTTCGAATGTCAAAATTGAATTAGCTTTCGCAAATGAATGAACTTTCTATGGATTGGGTGAACTTTCGATTTGTTCGATTAACATTCTAATCGCCGAGTCTCAAAATTAGGTTTCAACGAATTCGACTCACTTTCGAACGAAAGAGAATGTCAAAATAAGCACCATTATATATTGTACCAGGGGGCTCCTGGTAAAAATTTTTCGTTAAAATCGTTAAAGCCGTTAATTAGAAAGTCGAAAATCAAAAAACGGTTCTACCACAGGTACCGTTAATAACATTTTGGCCCACATTTTTTTTACCAAAACGAAGTCCATGTTCATAATATCACACTTAATTTTTATTTGTGACTTAAAGGTACCTACTATAAGTTTAAGTAATGCAAGTTATGCATTCGTAAAAAAATCGAGCTCGAGATTTTGATCAAAGTTGACATTACGATGATAGCGAAGACTAAAAAAGTGGGTCTAGCAACTAGCAATTCTGTGTGTCTGTCTGTTCGACTACAGGCTAAACGGCTCGGCCGATTTTCTTTAAACTTGGTAGATATCATTTTTAATTTTTCCCCCCCCCATGAATTTTTTCCTTTTTTTTTTAAGACCAAAAATAACGGTACCTGCCATACGAATTTTTTCGAAATTTTATAAACATTTTTTTTTTCAAAAACTGTTCGACAGATTTTAAAAATAAAAATACAAAAAAAAATCATTTAATTAAAGCTAGTTATTGGTTGAAAAAAAATTTCCGAAAAATGATTATTGAGGGTACCCCCCATGGAACCATTTTTTTTTTGTTTTTGATTTTCTCAAAAACGGTACAACCGATTTTGATCAGTTTTTTTTGCTAAGGCTCCCCAAAAACAATTGTGTACTCAAATTTTCAAATTTTTTGGATTTAAAAAAAAAAACTTCAAATATTTTTTTTCAAAACTCAATATTTCCAAACCCCCATGCTAGATTTTTTTAAAACTTGATAAATAAAAGTTTCTCAATATAATCTACAAGATGTGAGAAAAAAAATGTATTTTACTTAAAAATAATGGTACCCACCATACAAATGTTAAAAAATGGTTTTCAAAAATCGTATTTTTCCCGAAAACGGCGCGCGCCAAGAATTTTGATAAAATTGTTTTTCTTTCAATTAATTTTCACGATCATTAATTTAGTAAAAAAAATTGAAATTAAGATATTACAGCTTGTACCTACCATAGAACCATTTTTTCGAATTTTGAATTTCTCATTATCCACATAACGGATCTTAAAAAAAAAATTTATAGAGAAGCTTTTAAAAAGTCTAAAACACATTTATTTCATTTCAAAACTTTAAAATAAATATTTTTTGAATTTTGAAAAAAAAATCTATTTTTCTTTTTTTGAAAATTCGATATCTCAGAAACGGCTCAATATTTTTTTTGTAAATTTAATTTTTATTCGAACAATAATAAAAACTTTAAATTGGCGTACCAAAATTTTTTCTTAAAAAGCTTTTAAAAAGTTTGTATATTTAAAGGTTTTTTTTTAAGAAACCACTACAACGACTTATAATTTTTGTTCTTGCATAAATTCATATTTGGATAGTATTCTGTTTTTGTCTCTTACTATTAAAAGAATTTAAAAATTAATTTTATCATTATGAACAGTTTTCTCTAATAACATTCGTTTTTAAAATTCCTAGTCTATTACATAGAAGCAAGTTCGTGCGACCCAGTCGTGTATTTAATTTTTTTAAGTTTTGAAAAGTAATGTTTTTCCAATTTTATAGAAAATTCTCTAAAAAAATTTCATTATAATCCATTATGCAGATAATGAGAAATTCAAAATTAGACAAAATGGTTCTATGCTAGGTATGTACTCGTATGTACAAGCTGTAATATCTTAATATCTTAATTTCAAAATTGTGTATATCAAACTATAAATCCTAAGATTTAATTGAAAGAAAAAATTTTTACCAAAATTCTGGGTGCCGTTTTCGAGAAAAATACGAAAAATACGGGTACCATTATTTTTAGGTAAAATAAAATTATTTGTTTTTCACTTTGTAGACTGTATTAAGAAACTATTATTTGTCAAGTTTAAAAAAATTTAGCATGGGGTTTTCGAAACACATATTGAGTTTTGAAAAGAAAAAAATTAAATTTTTCCTAAAAATATTTTTTTTGTTTTTAATTTGAGTACACAACAATATTAAGAGAGTAAGCATAAAAAAAATTATCAAAATCGGTTGTATCATCAAATAGTTCCAAGGGGGTACCATTAAAATCTATTTTTCTGAATTTTTTTTCAACCCTTACCTATAGCTTTAACTATGTATATTAAATTTTTTGGTATTTCTTTTTTTTAAATCTGTCGAACAGTTTTTGAGAAAAAAAAATATTTATAAAATTTCGAAAAAAATTCGTTTGGCAGGTATTGTTATTTTTGGGCATAAAAAAACGCGTGGGGAAAAATACACATAATATCTACCAAGTTTAACGAAAATCGGCCTAGCCGTTTAGGCTGTAGTCGAAAAGACAGACAGACAGGCAAGACACAGGTCTTCGTAATGCCAACTTTCATCAAAATCTCGAGTTCTATTTTCTCCAAAAACTAAAATCCCTGGTATTTTGATTACAAACTCGAAAACGATATTTTACAGAGATTTAAAAGCAAAAAACCTTTCGAAATGCAAGTGATCCATCCTACGAAACTAGATGTATGCTTATTAGGGTGTGTCAAAGTGCTCAACTATGGTATTTTCAAATGTAATAGCTTTTAAAAGTTGAATTGCTTATCAAAATTAAATCCTGCGTTTACAATTTTAATTTTAATTAATATCTTTGGCTCGCTCAAAAATAGGATGAAATCCTTTTTGAAAAATGTGTTGTTTTAAATTGCACCGTGGGGATACAAAAAAATTATATAAAATATTTTTAGGCTTTCAAGTCGAAGATAATTGCAAGGAAACACTTTTAAGTTTACATTTGTTTAAATTGAACACTTGATAAAGAAGCTATGAAATAATAAAAGAAGGAAAAAAAATCATTTTTTTATGTAAAATCGTTTTTTTTTTACAAAAAAAAATTCTTAAAAATCAACGGAACCACCTACAATATCGTGGTATATCTTTTTGTAAAGACAAAAATTCTTTCTGTATTTTGTTTAGTTTTTTTTTTAGTATACGTAAAAAAAAAATAAAAAATTTACTGTTAATTAATTTTTTTTTTAACTTCAACCGATTTGAGCGAGCCAAAGACGAACGATATCTTATTTTTTTTTTACATGTTCGTAAACCTCAGACCCTAATACAACTTTTGAGCACTATTACATTTAAAAATAAGAGTACTTTTTTGCGGCCATACAAAAGTGACACACCCTAATGCTTATAGACTTAAAATCTTTTGTTTTGAGAAGA
This sequence comes from Chrysotoxum bicinctum, assembly GCA_911387755.1. NCBI lineage: Eukaryota > Metazoa > Arthropoda > Insecta > Diptera > Syrphidae > Chrysotoxum > Chrysotoxum bicinctum. Next base: position 51,658,792 of record OU426987.1, read on the forward strand.
AAACTAAATACAGTACTACAATTCTATCACTAAAGCTAGCATACATTTTAATTAAAATTAAGACTTTGGTATTAATTTTAATTTAAATCAAGTTAAGAATACCTTTGTTAATTTATCTACTGTAATACTCGTATTATTAATTGTTAAAATTATTGGCGAAAAATTTTAGTTAAATTAGTACGATTTTAAAGCTGTTTTAGAATGAAACTAGTTTGAAACAACGATTTGGTTAATTTTAATAGAATTTTACATCATACTTTATCTACCCTTTTATTAAAGTTAAAATCATCGAATACCTGTTTTATTTTTTAGTATCGTGATATTTACAAACCCCACAATAGCTCTGGTTTTGGGTGTATTAAGAAGCAATTTATTAAGAAAATAGCGTTAACACGATACTAGTTATCTAGTTATGTTTATCCTTAAATGTAGTCTAGGCAAGGTTTTGTAACTTTAAAGACGAATACATATCGTAAATAAATAAATAATTCCTTATACAAGACTGTTTTAAATTTTATGCCAGAATTTTTAATTTTGTTTAATAACGGTACTGTTACGCTACGCACAACACCGACACAGAGCTTTATACAGTGTTGAAAAATTGCTCTTTTCCAATGTCATATATGTATTACCCCTTATTGCAACCATCTAGAACATTCTAAGACGAGAACCTTCGCGAATTAGTTTCGAGAACAACCAACTTGATTACATATATAAGGGAGTGTTCACGGTGAGCACAGGACTGTTGATTTTTGTTTATGAAAGTGTGAAAAAGCTTTGCTTATTGGATTGTGGAAAGTGTTATTAAACTAGTGTGATTTAAATTTGAATAGAAGTATTTCAGTTGATTGTAAATTGAGATTTATTATTTTGATTTGGAAAGTGTAAATTAAGAAGAAATACTAAAAAGAGTAATAAGTTTTGTTTATCGAACCTAGTAAAAATGTTCTTTGAAACCAGCTCTAGCTATCTGAGAAAAATACAAAAATTCAATGGCTATGTTAGAATAAGATACAAATTGGAAATATAGTTTATACGCCAAAAAAATTTAAGGATACATGAAACTCTAAAAAACCTTCTTTTTCTCAATTTGTTTCTAATACTACGCCGACAATGAATATAAGAATGCCAGTTTCATACATATATAGAAATAATAGCAGAAAAAAACCACATCAAATTCAAATATCTAAATATTGAAAGATTGCTCCAACGCTTCTCGGATTGTATCCAAATTTACTCAAGAACTAAAGCCACTTGATCTTTCGAAGCTTCGAAGCATGTCCGATTTGGCTCTCCAAAAGTTTGAAGGAATTCCAAAATTTCATTAGGTCCGTTTGTTTAACTTTACCCAGGTTGACCCTAAGAGTTGCAAAAAAAAACAACAGGTTCTCTGTTTTCAAAAAACACCCAAGGCCTGTCCATTGTTTTGTTGACAATTAAAGCAAGAAACAAATAATTCTTCCAAACATAAGCAAAAAACTAACAGCACGCGAATCGACAAACGACGATAAAAGGAAGAGATATGAAATCTCATGTCACTTTTGACAGTTTGGTCGTTACCTCCAGGTCTAAAGAACACAGAATTTACTCACAAGGGCGAGTTCAGGTTTTTCAAAAAAAAAAAAAAAAAAAACGATTGAAAGCGACCTAAGGTGACTTCAGGGCTCAACGAACAAACCTATTGTTATGTATTTGTTTTTAGATCTCTTTCGTATTTTTTGCATTCTGCAATTTTTTTTTTAATTTTCCTGATATTTGCAACACTACTACTTAGGCTATATACATAAATACTCTCCTACGTAAAATGAATGTATATCTAGATTTATTGCACACTCTCATCTTGACAAAAAGCAAACTTACTTGTTGTCATCCAAAACTGAATTCAATGCCTCAATCCACTCCGGATCAATACTGCCATCGCATATTATCCACGAGTGAATGTTCGCTGGTTCCGAATTTACAGCCACAGCCGTTGTGGTGAGGACACCATCGGTCCATTGTCTTGTGTCGGCGTCAAGTTTACCCAGTAACTGCACTCGACTCATAGATTTTGGACTAATAGTATGTGTCCGGATTGTGCGTCCATTTGCAGCTAAAGCCTGTCGCAACACATTGATGATGGACGTCTTTCCCGAACCGGGGGGGCCAACCACTACGACTCCCATTCGTTTGACAAGCTGTTCGTGGAGTTGAAGAGCCTTTTCAATTTGCCTGTCATTGGGACACATTCCGAGAGTGGCAAAGGATTCGGCAATGCATTGCATTAGCGTTGAGCCCCGCTGAGTGGTGATTTCAATTTCGGGAAATACATTTTGCAATAACATATCGAATAGCTTGGTGTCTGCTTGGGTAAGCTTTGACATGGTGTTGGCGCGTAAGCACTGTACGACAATTTCCATTTCGTTGTTTTCACTGGATCCCAAAGAGGCGGATGTGGCGGAGAGCAGTTCACTACCGCAAGCAAGAAGGATAGTTTTAAGTTCGCGAAGGCCCCAATCGTAGTGGCGTTGAGTCGATAGCATCTTCTTGCACATGTCAAAGAGTTCCACTATGCGATCGCCGATTTCGTGTGCTGTTTTAAAACCCTCGACGAATAGCATGACGCGTGAAATTTCCTTCGGTTCTGGTTGTTGCATTACGATGGGCCTGAATAGGGCTTGTATGTTTCCCGGGAGCTTTTGACGACCACCGTATTCCTCTCCAGCAGGGTTTAGAGTGACAAAGATACCACAATGGTGATTGATTTTTACCTGAATTATTTTGGAGAATTTGCCTATTCGTTTGAAAGCGAGAACGTTTGTCAAATTGAGTAAAATGGACTTACCGTTTTTTCTGAGATTTGAACCTGTTCGGATTTCTCTTTTAAAGCTATTTGAATGGGCTGAATCAGCATGGAAATAGCAGATAGAGTTGCTTCTTGCAAGCGGTTGAACTCATCGAAGCAGCCCCATGCTCCACAGCGAGCAAGGCCAGTAAGAATTAGGCCCATTGCTTCTGAATCAATATTCTAAAAATGGTAACAAATAAAGAACTTTATGTGTGCATTGCATATACTACTTTAGGAATTGTATTAAATTTAAAGGGCGGATTTCTTGATTATTCAATTGTGAATTAGTACGTTTTGAATATTTAAAGGGTGGTATAGAGAGCTAATAAGGTTAAGACTCTCATCATGAACATCTTCGTCATTAAAGTTAGTATTTATGAGCTTTCGTTAAATTCTGACTTGTTCTTCCGAGAAATTTGTTCGTTTACTTTTTAAATAATTGTGTATAATAAAGGGTGTTTTTGTTAGAGGTCGAGATTTAAAAAAAATGGAAAGATAATTTCTTGGAATGTGCCCGCGGCGGCTGGCTCGTATATGACGTAATCTGGAGGACCAAAACTTCAAAATAATCGAAAACTTTCAAATCCACTGTCATAGAAAATGGGTTTTCTCCGCGTAAAAAAACACCCTTTACAGAAACTATTTCACTTATTAGTTTTATAAATTTAAAAGCAAGTCAGTGCCACCAAGTTTTTTGTTGTATTGTGAAGAAGGCGACTATAAACTAACTGAAATATCTAGTTGAAATATTTAAAAAAAAACACTTACAGGAGAATGATAAGGAAAATGCAATTTTTGGATTGTATTTTTGACTAAATATATCTAAACCATGAGATTTAAGTTAAAATAACCTTTTTACAATACCAGTAGCACAGACTTTTCTTACAACTATAATAACTTGTGTTTTCTTTATACATATTTAAAACTATTAAACTATCTGTTTTGATGATACTATATGATACTATATATCATATGGTTGGATGCTGTAGGAACTGGGGGCTTCGAGCTGTATCTTTTCCTACACATCAAGTGCTTACAATACCTCCTCGTTGGTAACCGCCGGATACTAGCCTTGGCTTTATGTCATGACTTGCTAAACTTGTAAGTGCGAGTGTTGACCAAGGAAACAATTGCAACACTAAACCCATGGCCCTACAGATTGGAGGTTAGTGCGTCGGGCTAACGACCCGGCCACAGTAAAAAACACCAATTGTTATGAGAGAGACGCGAGAAGCCTCGGATAACGACCCCTCTCAAATGGCAACCAGACCCGGAACGAAATTGGACTACGATTTACGAGTATGCACCTGGAATGTAAAGACACTCTACACACCAGGTGCTACTCAAAAACTTGAATCTGTCCTCTCGCGGTACAAGGCAGACATTACCGCGATCCAGGAGATACGATAGATAGGATCAGGAATAGCGAAAAGAAAAGAATGCGACATTTATTACAGCTGTCATCAAAGAATGCACATGTTAGGATGCGGATTCGTCGTGGGAAATCGACTCACATCAAAAGTCATCGATTTTAAGCCGATTAGTGATCGCCTGGCTGTGATCCGCATCAAAGCTACTTTTCAAAACATCAGCCTAATATGTGCACACGTCCCTACCGATGAAGCTGAGGAATCTAACAAGGAGGAGTTTTACGACCTCCTGGACGGAGCCTACGGAGCCTGTCCGGAGTACGAAATCAAAGTCGTGCTTGGAGATTTCAATGCTAAAGTCGGGAAGGAAAATATCTTTGGCGGATTAGTTGGAATGGCCAGGCGGCCATTAAGGCCATTAAATCATCTACATCTACCTCAGTACTTGTCCAGCAATGTCGGGACGAACTGGCGAGTCTGAACATTGACCTCCAGGTCACTCTCATTTGGGTTCCAGGTTACAGTGACATAGAGGGTAATGAACAGGCTGACGCTTTAGCTCGGCAAGGCTCGGCCTTACATAGCTCGCTAGCGGAAAAAGTTAATATTCCTCTTAGTGCTATGAAGAGAAAAATCTTCTCGATTTTTCTCAATGAATCCAACCCTAGGTGGAGCAGTCTCACAAACTGTGTCATATCAAGAAAGATATGGCCTACTTACAAAAACTCACGTTCCAACGATCTAATATGTAGACCCAGGCGCGACATAGCCAGGATCACAGCAATATGCACCGGGCACTGGCCCATAGGTGAACATGCAAGAAAGCTAGGCATCCCTTACAACCCACACTGCCGTAGTTGTGGAGATCCACAAGAAAAAGAAACTGTGGTTCATTTTCTTTGCGATTGCCCCGCCTTAGCAAATTACAGGATGGCTTCCTTTGGGAAAGCCTTCCTCGATGACCCCAGCAAACTTTCGGAGAAGAAAATCAAAGATCTGATTATCTTTCTGAATGCGACAAAATGGCTTTAGTAATGCTCCGCTAAAGTATATAAAAGCCATTTTCTTCCGTACTAAATCCTTATTAGGTTGACACGAGTTTAATGGTATCAAAACGGCGCACCCCAGCGCTAATTGAGTCGCGGGCCCAGTTGGCTGGCGACTACCATCTCTACCTACCTATCTACCTAGTTGGAAAGCACAGCCTACACGAAATGACAACAGATAACGGCTTCCGACTAACCGACTTTGCTGCAGCTCAGAATACGGTGATAAGTAGCACTAGGTTCCCCAGGCGAAGGATACACACAGCAACCTGGCGATCTCCAGATGGTCGAACCGCCAACCAAATCGACCACATGCTAATTGGCGCAAGGCACGCGTCGAACATCTTGGACGTGCGAAATTTCCGAGGTGCAAACGTGGACTCTGACCACTTTCTTGTTGTGACAAAGTTCAGAGCCCGACTGTCCAACGAAAAGAAAATGAGGACCGCCCAAAAGAAGAAATTCAATATTGCATGCCTTAGCACACCTGAGAAAGCCAGAAACTACAGTGAGCAATTGACCGGGAAACTCTCTGCCGTACCCCCAGCCACAAGCGTCAACAACCAGTGGAGCCAGTACCGCGACATCATTAAGGAGGTAGCCGAGTCCACCATAGGCTATCAACCATGCGCGGTATTGAAGCAGGAGACGGAAAATGCACGAATGCAAATGCTGCAACGGAAAACAAGAGCAGCAAAAGAGGAGTACCGTGAAAAGAGAAGGAAAGAGAAAAAAACCCTGCGCAGAAAGAAAAGAGCAACCGCAGCTTCTCAGCTCAGGTATCTCGAGGAGTCTAGTACCGCCGCAAACACCCGCCCGTTCTATAAAACAGCCAAACAACTGGCATCAGGTTATAGGACCGGCACGCAAGCTCTTCGAAACAGCGAAGGGAACCTAGTCACCGAAGCACAGGGAATTGTAGACGTGTTTAAACAGCATTTCCAGCAGCTGCTTAATGGGGATTATTTAGACGAAAACACAGGGGAGCAAAGAAGCATAAGACCAGTCAATGAAGATCCAGTCCCACTACCCAGTACTGAGGAGGTTAAGAAAGCCATACGCAAGCTTAAGAATAACAAATCCGCAGGCTCGGATGGCCTACCTGCGGAACTCTTTAAGTATGGAGGAGATGTCCTTATAGGGTGCATGCATCAGCTCATCAACCAAGTGTGGGAGGAGGAAAGCATGCCCGACGACTGGTCAAATAGCTCCATATACCCAATCTACAAAAAAGGCGATCCTATGTCCTGCAAAAACTACAGGAGCATATCCCTGCTCAATGTTGCCTACAAGATCCTATCCACCGTACTATGTGAGCGTCTAAAACCTTTCTGCAACACTATAATCGGCACGTACCAGTGTGGCTTCAGACCAGGCAGATCAACGATAGACCAAATCTTCACATTGAAGCAAATCCTGGAAAAGACCAACGAATTTCAAGTCGAGACCCACAATCTTTTCAACGACTTTAAAGCCGCATATGATAGCATAAGTCGCCAAGAGCTTCTATTGGCAATGTCGGAACTCGGGATCCCGAACAAAACTGATCCAGCTATGCCCCATGGCGTTACAAAATACGCGGTGCAACGCGCAAATGGGTAACAATTCATCCGAGCTATTCCAGACGTTCACAGGGTTCAGACAAGGAGATGCGCTATCATGTGATTTCTTCAACCCAGTCCTGGAGCAGATAGTGCGCAAGAGTGGTGTTAACCTGGAAGGCACTATTTTCAACAGGTCTTCCCAACTGCTTGGATATGCGGACGACATCGATATCATCGGCCGCTCCAAGCGAGCTGTGCTTGAAGCGTTCACAGCTATTGATCACAGCTATTGGTCTTGAAGTTAATGAGGACAAAATAAAGTATATGCTATCAACAAACAAAGCCGCATCTGTCCATCGCCTAGGACAAAATGTCACTGTTGGTAGCAGTAATTTCGAGGTAGTCAAGGAGTTCACCTGCCTCGGAACGAACATCAATCCCACGAATGACACCTTAGTGGAAATTCGACGAAGAATTACCCTAGCAAACCGCTTCTACTTCGGTTTGGCCAAACAAATGGGTTCAAAACTCCTTTCTCGACAGACAAAGTGCACGCTATACAAAACGCTAATTTTACCAGTTCTACTCTACGGCGCCGAGTTCTGGACGATAAGTAAAAAAGGGGAATTGATACTGGGCACTTTCGAGAGAAAAATTCTTCGGCGGATATTTGGTCCTATATGCGAAGAGGGCGAATGGAGGAGAAGATTCAATGGTGAATTATGCGAGCTGTACCAAGATGTGGATGTAGTCCAAAAAGCCAAAACATGTCGACTACACTGGCTCGGTCACATCGAGCGAATGGACAACAACGCTCCAGCCAAGAAAATCTTCGAATCCCAGCCCCAGGACGAGGAAGACCGAACCTCCGGTACAGGGACCAGGCGGTTATAGACGCAAGAGCGCTTGGTCCCGACGACTGGAGGGAGCTCGCGAGGGATCGCAACCGATGAAAGACCGCAATAACTCAGGCAGAGTTAAGTAAGTATATGATACCCCAATAACAGAAGTCGTTCATGGGATATGTATGTACACTTAGCTTAAAATGTAAGCTCAATAGTCCTGGCCAAACAGTGGTTCTGTAAAAGTTTGAACTTACAACTTAAAAAAATTCTTAGATTGCTTGAATCTTTCTACTCAAATCGTCTTATCCAGGCTCAATGTGACCTTTTTTAAATTTATTAATTCTAAAAGAAAGTCCAAAGGTTATCCATTAAGCTTAAAATATTCCAATGCTTCATCTGCTGATCGCAAAATTATTATAGTAGCTTTCAAATAGATGTTGACTTCTTTAAATATACATACGTATGGATACACTCAGACCTCATTTACATCGATTGATATTATGTATGTCAACTTTCAGTGATTGACAAAGTTCACCTTTGTAGGGGATGATTTCCTGATCTTATTCTTTCTTTTGTTCTTGAAAAGTGTATTTTAAAAATTTCCCCAATCACTCACTGTTCTCAAAATGCTCCCTCACAAGAAGTTAACTAACCTCTTTTTGGATAAATTTTAAGAACAAAATCGTTCTAGAGCATGGGTCTATCTCCTATAGGCGGTTTTCTTTTTAAGCTCAGAGCAGGGAACTGAGCTGTCAAAAAAGATCTGTGTTTTTTATTTAGTTCTGTTCTGACCGAGTTAATAGAGTGAACAGCTGAGCGCGGTTAATCACTTTTTTTTCGTGTGATATCTGATCAGACCAAAAACATAAATGTTAAAAAAAGAGCCAAGTTCTTCTATACAAAAACCTTTGTGTAACAAGTCAGCCGTGAAAAGTACTGAGATCTAAAAGTACTCCAAGTTCTTACTTAATGAAGGTTTATTACTGAATATTTAAAGAACAATAATATTGAAACAGCTACAATGTAATAGAGAAATTTTATTATTTAATGATTACTGACTAAAATTTGATGGGTTTACTGGTCAAGTTTTTAAAAACTTTCGAATTGCGCATAAGAAAAAACTTGCCAAGTAAGCCCATCTGAGAAAGGCCATCAATTCTTGATTTGAGTTGTCCTAAAGGGACCCAATAATTATACTATACTTTCCATTCCTGTCACTCCATTTGATGTTTAGTTTTAAGGTATATGTACATACATACATATGTATGAATTAAGCCTAAATAATAGTTTCAAATTTTAATTTATCGGTTTGTATCCCCTTTTTAACAGACGGACTAGAAGCTTATTTGGGTTAAATGTTTCAAATCTTTTCAGACTCAAGAGCCATCAACAACTTCTGAAAGTTTAATTTTCTTAATTTCTAAAAAAATAGCATTGACTTCTAACTTATTTTGTTAAACTTGAACTTGTCTCCAAGAATATTGGATTTTAAATGTTGATACCTTGAATACTTATCTGCTTTAACTGTTATAAAAATATATAGCTTTAATTTTGATTGTTACTCACCTCATCACAATTGAAGACCAACACCAAGCGTCCCATCTTAGCACCCAATGCCTTGACGCATTCAGTTTTTCCCGTTCCGGCAGGTCCGAACGGATTTCCACCAAGTCCCATATGCATGGCCTGTGTCAAAATCAAATAACACTTTTGTGTCAAACTTGTACTAACCAGCTGATTTGGATTGCCCAAAAATTCGTACGAATATTCAAATTCGGCAAAAACCATCTTAATCATAATTCGCGAATCATCAACTAAATAAAACTTCATCTGTTGCAGCCAATGCCAATCTGTCACACTGGTAATATTGTGTTGCTGCAATTCCTCCACTATTGTCACATAATGCACCAAATCGAACAAAAGAGCCCTTAGCTTCGTTCGCATCAGTGAATCTTTGCTTTGATTTTTCATCTTTGCAAATTTGGCAATTTCCTCATTCAGCGAATGCAGTAACTTTTGCAAAGACATCGAACCAATCGCTCTTTCCGCTTGAGTGGTAAAGTTAACCGCTTTTGTAATGCTCAACACCTGAATGGGATACCTCTCGATAATTTGCTCGTTGAAACTATTCACTTTTGCATAACACTGAATTATTTGTTCTTTGAGAGTGTCCTTAATCGATGTCACAAGCAAATTCAGCCAGTTCTGGAGAAAAAAGGGTGTTTGAAAAGAAGAAGAGAAAGTATCTTTTGTGAAATATTATATCTATAGATGGGAATGCTGAAAGGTGAATTTCTGTATTAAAGATTAGATACATAAAATTTGTAAATGTTAAGAATTGAGTAAGCCTGCTTATAAATTAAATGATTAATCGTTGTTCCTGTATTTCCCTATTAATCGACAGGGAAAAACAGCCAGTTAGTACTTATCTATATGTTAGTTTATAATTCTTATTAATAAATATCCTTTATTTAATAATCTGGTGGTATGTGATAGCACACATGTCATAAGTCAATGTGTATGTGACACTTGTTTTGGAATTTCACCACGATTTTATGAAGAGTTGTCATGTGTCTAGTGATGAAGACTGAAAAGCAATAAATCTTAATTAACAGAAAAAGTTATCAAAGAGTTAAGTTGTCCGTATGTCAGCGTGTCGTGTTAACAAGCGGATAGTGATAAAATTTGGGGTTAGATGAAGATTTAAAATGATTTTAAAAATGTGTTTTAAGAGTTAGATCGAGTTTAACCCCGCGCTGAACCTAAGATAATTTTCTTTTTTAGTTCAGAAGCTAAATTGGTTAACTTATTTCTGATTTTTAAGGGTTACTTGAGTTATGAGAAGCCCAGCCCAGCTTTACCTCACAGGGAAAGTCACTTTAAATTTGATATTTTCTTAGAATTTGTACATCTTTTTACATCAATGAAATTCAACGTTCTGTATTTTTTTTTTACCTCAATAGGACCTTTCATCTGGACCGATTGTACCAAAGTCAACACATCCCCCTCAGCACTGTGCACAGCTTTAATGGTATTCACATCGCTCATTGTGGCTACGCTGAGACTGTGGCATCCGGGAAAAAGCTTCCTGATATGCTTTTGAATAATTTCCTCCTTCGAAGCCTGGCCAAGAATTTCCAATAAGTCATCGTCGCCAAGAAAATAGAATCTTGGAAAGGAATTTCTTTTGTCCTGCAGAAAAAAAAAAAAAAAAACAAAACGAACACCCAAAGGACCATTTATGGATTAATGATAACACTCTTAATAAGTAGTTATTTGATTTATAATAATAAAAATAAAAAATAGAAAAAACTTTAGGGCTTACCATAATATAGGACGTTAGATTGTTCTGACATCGGGACAATTGATTCTCCAAGGAATTCACAATAGTCGAGATATTATTGATTTTTATGATGGAGATAACTCTGGCATCGGATTGAATTTCACGCATTACATAGCGAAAATCCTTGTCGATGCGTTTAAAGAGAGCTTCTTCGTTTTTAAGTGTGCCAGCACCAAAGACTGGTTCCAGGTAGACCCATCTTAAAGTTGAAAAAAGGTGATGGATGTATTATTTTTTTTTTTTAAATAAAAACAAAATAATTATATATGATAAAATGACTCTATTACGGATCCAAAGATGTGAAGTAACCTATTACTAGAACATTTCCCTTTTGGAACCTTTAACTCGAGTTTTTAATAATACTTTGTTCAAAGTTAAGGTTATAAAGTCGGGATGGAAAAAACAGACTAAATTTTGGATTATATCAATAACAAGAGTTGGTGAAACATTTAAGAGGTGTTTTAAAATGTTTAACATAATTCTCTCTTCGTGTATCTAATTTTGTATTTTTTGAGACTCGTTCAGAGACTGGATCAGCCAGCTACATGCATGAAATGAGTTTTAAAATAGGTGTTATCACCTGAACCTGATAAGTTCTCCATTAGTATATTATCGCCTCAAAGTGAATTTTTCGTGTCAAAAACTCTAAGTTGAAATAAAAACCCCACGGAGTACCGATTGGCGGTACGAGAAAGCCAACTGGGTTGGTCTCAATATTTTTTTCCGCAAATTTAACTGACACTGCAGATATGTTCACTAACTTAATACGAGGATAAAATCTATCAACCCTATGATGTGGTTTCTAGCCGAGATTTTGTTTGTCGGTCTCCCCAGGGTTTTTCAAAAGAAACAGAAACTTCAGGTAGAAGATCTTTCAAAACTTAAAACAAAATCTTTATTAGAAAACAACTCTTGTATAACAAATAATATTCTCTTTAATTCGATTACTTCAAAGATGGATCTTTTCTGGTAAGCGAGGTTTTGGTTTAGGGGTATTCTTGTACTTCGTGTTTCAGTCTCGGAATGTGCTTTCGGGATCTTAAGCTGATGGAATTAAGGAATTCACTCCTGATGTTCTGGTATCGGGAAAACTGGGTTCGGATAATTCTGTCAACGGTGGACAGGTACTACGCCCCTGACGTCACTCCCATCGTTCTTAAAATTTGTTCTTAGACACTTATTCTACTGGTTTCTATCCGAGTGGATGGAATAAAGCATTTTTCCAACCTGTTCTTAAAAAAGACAAATATTCTTTCCCCCTAAACATCTCCCAATGGGACCAACGTCCCTGCTTTCCCAGATCATGGAAACGCTGATAAATTTATCAATGACCGGGATTATGGTTTTCGTATCAAAAGGTCCACTGGTGATCTGATGGTATATCTCATCGAACAGTGGCACAAATCTTTACATCGTTTTGGAGAAAGTAAGATTATTGCACTTGATATTTCAAAAGCATTTGATAAATTTTGGCATCAATCTCTTCTTCGTTGGACCGATCTATACCACTGGATGGTTTCAAGTTGGTTACACATTAAATAAATGCTGGTGTGCCTCAGTGCTCCGTTTTGGGTCCGACTCTCTTTCTGATATTTTTCAATGATCATTTGTCTGAAACTTCTAATTCATTAACTGGTTTTTCTGACGACAGTACTCTCAGTTTCGTATGGTATTGTCAAATGGGGAACGAAAAACTGCGTAGAATTTAATGCTTCAAAAATTCAATGCACCCCTATGCTGCTATCCATAATTTGTTTCTTAAAATTTTTATATTCTTCATATTTTTTTAAGAAAGTACATGAAATTCTGTTGTTTAGCTCGAACTTTTAAGGCGTTTAAGGAAATGAATTTCAGGCTTTTAGACATTTCCTCTAATAATATTAATTTTTTAAATTCCAAGTCTCTTTAACATAAGAGCAAGTTTGTGCGACGCAGTCGAGCATTTTAAAAGGTAAAGTAAATGTTTTGAAGAAAAATTAGTTTTTTTTTTATGATTTCTTAACTTAATAAAGATTTAGTAGATTTCGAAGCCGAAAATCCTATTTACATATATAGAAAAATTCCAAATCAAACTCACCTTCTTTGTGATTTATTAAGTCCTGTCAGTAAATTGTCCAACGAATTTAGTCGACTTTCCCATAACTCAGCTTGATCTGAGAAAGCATCAAAAGCACTAGAGTTCTTAGCCGATTGAAGTAAAGACTGATTGTCTCCAATCTTGTTCAAAATTTCTTGGTAATCCTTTATGAGTGACACACTATTCCCCGAGGAGTCAGTGTGAGTTGTCAATTTAAGTGTAGCCGTTACAGCCCATTGATCAAGTTCGTTTAAGGCTTGTCTAACTACTTGTTCTGCTGATGCTTGCTTTGCTATATTCTGTAAGTAAATTAATGGTTTTATTTAAAACTTATATAAAATCGTTCTGGAAATTTAAGTTAATTAAAAATTGATATTGAATCTTCGAAAATGTTTGCTTTCATGCTGGAAGGAGAGTTGTCTGTCATTATTGAAACACTTACGGTAATTTCTGAAGAAGAAGCCACCAAAGCGTTTGAGTTCTCAAGAACGTCTCTTAAAATAATATTTTGCATTTGCTTGGGCTCCTTATTTAGAAGCATACAAATTTTGGCCCAATGCCTCTCATTCAGAGCATCAGATTGAAGAATTTGTAATATTGGTACAACGGTTTGAAGTCGTTCAACCATGAGTCGGATTCGCTTTGAAGGCAAATCAATCGACGAGTGCACCGAACCTTCCCATTTAGTTATAAATTCTGTCAATGCGTAAGGTCTTCGGCGATAAATTGCCCATTCCTCTGCCTTAATAGCATCAAGCTCTGTAGAAAAGTCATCAAACACCTTCCATTGATTGGATTGAGCCTGAACCTTTTCATCGATCTCCTCGAATGGTTGAAGAATTTCTTTCGGAAATTCCATATTAAATTTGGCACATTCAATAATGAGCTGATTCTTTTTATCTTTAATGCCACTCCAATGGTCATATCGTTCCTTGAAGAGCCCCAAATTAGCTTCTTCGTTTGCTTCCAGCTCGGCCACGGTTGATTCCCAACGCAGAATAAACTTTTCAGCTTCACTATGAAGATTTTGAATTTGGGAATTAGCCTGATCCTTTATGATGTCCACTTGCCTTTGCAGAATGACCGAGTGGTTTTCAATAAGGGGTTGCAGTCTTTCCCATTGCTGGAGTATACTCGCTAAGGCAGATACACGTTCCTTGCACCAGCCTGCGAGGCAGGTATCTTTGCCTTTGACTACTTCCAATGTTGCGTTGATCTTTGAAAAATAAATTGACAATATTAAAATAAAAAAAATGGTTCAAGCTTGTTTTTGTTACTTTTGGCAGCTCGGATGTCATCTTTTCATATTTCATGCCTGATTCAGTAATCGATGCTTCGTCCATGGGAACATTTTGTAAGAACTGCATCGATGTTTGAAGGAATTCCTGAATCACATTGACATCGTTTAGAATTGATGTTCTCAAGCTGTTGGATAGAACCTCCCAATAGCGTCGACTTATGAATTCGATATCGGACCGAAGTGGTAAAATATTTATTACGAAACAATCAATTTGTTCTTCGACACTGAAATAAAAAAAATCAGTTCGTAACCCGCAAAGCCTTTATGCAGGGTTTAATAGTAAAGCTATCAAAAACGCAAGTAAAAATATGAAATCAACGAAACAACAACAGAAATTAAAATTTACTTTTGAATTTTGGCAATCTTTTGACTAAAGTGCTTGCATGCCTTGAAATTTCTATCCCAATCTTGCCAAGAACTCAAATGAATACTGCATAGCTCTTCAATATCAACACAACCAAGGGCAATCCAAGGCTTCCAGAGCTTCTTGAATTCGGTTAGCTTTGCGAAAAGATCTTCAGCTTTTTTGAAAAGCGGTCCAAACTGATTTCGGTTTATTTCCACCATGTTTTTGAAAAGATCGGTACCTTTGTCCGAAATACCTCGAAATCCACATGGTCGTTCGAGAAATCGACGAAGCTGTGTGAAATACTTTTCCCGAATTTCTTCTTCGGTCGGTCGAAATAAAAGTTGCCGCTGTCTAAAAAAAGACCAGTCGTCATTTGGTTTAAAAAAGAGAATGGATTTGAGAACTTACCGAAACATAATATCGATATGGATGTCTGGGAGTTTATTGTTCATGTCGGTTATACCAACAAGATATTGATACTCCAAGACTTTATACAGTTGATGATCCCAATGCAACTTAAATGCATCTAGATTCGTGTAGTTTTGACGTTCCAAACTAGCAACCAACTCCCGCAAGTGACGCATCTCATCTTTCCACACCTGCCCCTGTGTAAAGAGATCAGTATTCATAAGCTTCACGATCTGCAAAATATTTGGAAAGATTAGTTTTTTTTTCACTATGTATGATATTTGTTTAACCGTTCTTTTAGCTTGTTCATGATAGCCAACTAAGAGATTGTTATCAGCTGATAGCTTCGAGACTGCAGTTTGTAAGACCGAGACATAACTCTGAACGGATTCTTCATCATTCCAAGCTGCCGGCTCAGTTTGGACAAGTCTCGAAAGTTCCATGGCATTTTTCAACATGATGGGACGTTGACATGGTATCATTCGGTCGCCAATTGTATTGTGAAAGGTTGCTATTTGTTGAAGACGACGGGCGTATGACATGAACTTTGCAGCATGTGTTGCAGATGAGCGCAGTTCGATTGGAACGGTGTAGCCGAGGTTTTCAAATTCCCTAACATCCTGACAAAATGTTACAAGTTTTGGATTGAAGGTTACGCGCATTAGCTGGCGGCCCTCTTTTTCAAATTTTACGACAGGTTGATCGTCACGGAGTCTAAAATGAAATTGATAACATAGTAAATTGTTTGTAGAAAATCAATATGAGTCGAATTTTAACATTAACATTCCAAAGCCAATGCAGATTTAGCCATGTTGGGCTCATATATGTATAACAATCCACACTATAGCATGAAATAGTGTGACATTTTTTAAACTCATTTACAACTTTTAAGATTCCCTTGACCGGGTGGACGCAACCTAATTTGTCACTATTTTAGCTATTTTTCGAACTGAATGGAAAAGCGGTTATCCAAAACTTAAATTTTCAAAAAAAAAAAATAAATAATATTTCAGCCGATTAAATGTTTTTGATCCAATTTTTCTATACATGGTTTCACGTCATTCATCAAAGATAATTTGGAAAATCGTTCTACAGTATGTGTCTATCTTCAATGTCACTTATCTGGGATTTTAGAAAAAGCTATATTTGGGGTACCCTAACGTATGTTAACGAGAATCGCTCTGTTAATGCTAATGTTAAAAAAATGTTTTGGAATTTATTTTTGAAAGAAATATTAGTCTTTGTAACCGCGTTTTAGTGCATTGGAATCTTCAAGTATATGATTTCTAAGCTTCTTTTTTTTCTTTCTTTTTCTTTTTTTTCTTTCCGATGCTAAGTTTTATCGTCCTGCTGTTCAGTTCAGTGTGCGTTATGAGAAAATGGTAATCATTGTTCATTGTAGTAAAAGCGGCACCAGCGTCGTTTTTCGAAAAATTACGGACTAATGACGCAGCCGGCCCAAAATTCCAACCAAACGGTAACTTTTCTTGTGGATGCAATGTCTCCTGATGAACTTCGTTTGAGTTGGTGTCGTCGCATATACGCCAATTTTGCTTGTTAACACAGCTATTTATATAAAAATGAGCCTCGTCGCTAAAAATGATTTTTCAGCCAAAATTGGGTACTATTCCCAAGGCTCCAAAGTCCAGTCAGCGAACAAACGGTGTTGTCCTTGATCATTAACTTTGAGCTCCTGGGTTAGTTGGATATTGTACTGGTGTAGGCCTAAGTATTGACGCAAAATACGTTAAGTTGATGTCGAGAAATCGACTACATCGGATATTGTGTTCATTTGTCAAACGAATGTTGGCTCATTGATTACCGAACTTATCGTCTCAAATTTGGCCCTCAAACATTGAAGAGTCAACTGTGAAGGGCCACCACGTTTACCATAGAATGGGTGCAAGATTTGCACTAACGACCACTCATTTTGATATTGTTTGGACGTGCTGTTCAATCATGTTACTTGTCACGGTGAATTTGCATCAGTAACAATTTTGGCAAATGCCACCAAAACAATATGGCCGCCAAAATTTACCCGCGCCAATTCAGTTTCAAAAAAATCGAGCATCGGGTTTTCGAAATATTGAGTTTTGAAAAAAAAAAATATTAAAAGTCTTAAATCCAAAGAAATTGTTTTTTTTTTTTTAATTTTAATAATTTTAAACTTTTAAGGAGTTTTAACATTCCAATCTATCAAAATCAGAGGATCCGCGTTTGAAAAAAAAACATTTTTGAAATTTGCTTGCAACAATTCACAAGCTAATATTTAGCAAGTTATGCATGCGTACAAAAATCGACCTGGAGATTTTGATCAGACTTCACATTACGATGAAAGGGAAGACGATTTTCTTTAAGCTTTGTGTTTAGCATTTTAAAATTACCCTCCACATGTTTTTTTATTTTTCTTAAGACCAAAAACAACTGTACCTGTCATACCAATTTTTTTAGAAATTTTATAAAATATTTTGTTTCTTAAGAACTCAAAACCTTTTTTCTCAAAACCCAATATTTCGAAAACGCCATGCTCGATTTTTTTTTAAACTAGACAAATAAAAGTTTTTTAATACAATCTACATACAAGATGTGAACAAATTTTGTTTAACACAAAATAGCAGTACCCACCCTACCAATGGTAAAGAACCGTTTTCGAAAACCGTATTTTTCTCGAAAACGACGCTGATTAATTTTTTTTCTTTCAATTTATTCTTACGATCTATTATCTAATTAAAAAAAATTGAAATTAAGATATTAATGCCTGTACCATAACGCCATTATCGGCATAACGGATTTTAATAAAAAAAATTTAAGGAAAAGTTTTTAAAAGGTTTGAAAAACATTGTATTTCAAAACTTAAAAAACAAAATAATTTTTGAACTTAAAAACAAAAAAAAAACATTTTTCTTTGATTATTATTCGATGTTTCAAAAACGGATCAGTATTTGTTCTTTGAAATTTAATATTCCCCTTAATTATGAAATATAACGTCGTTCAAGTGACTGCCTCGGCTGGCTTCGCAGTAGCGCATTCTGTCAGTCCAATTTTCCAAGACCTGGTTGATAGTTTCGGGCTATAGCTCACGGATTGCTTGAATAATATTGGGCTTAGGTGCTTGAATATTCTCCGGATTGTTGGCATTACATCGGTTCTCACAAAAAAAGTCCCAGCCTCGTTTTCTAAGTAAAAATGGTCCAATCATGCCACCACTCCACAATCCGCAACAAACTGTCACTTTTTGTGATGCATTCGCTTTTGGACAATAACCTGTGGGTTTTCTAAGCCCCGAATGCGGGAATTTTGTTTGTTAACATAGTCGCCGAGAAATCGTTGTGTAATTCAAGTTGCTCCAACGCCCAAACTACGAAGCGATAAGGAATGGATCGTCGAGCGCCTTCAATTATTGCTGAGTTAATTCGACCTTATAAGCGAATAAAATCCGAGATCTTTGTGCAGAATTTTTCACAGGCTAGTGCATGAAATGTTGAACTGTTGAGATCGATGTCCGTAAATTGAGTCTCACACTCTCGGCTACAGTGAGACCATGAGTGTTGTCTACTAGCATACCAGTCTCAAGAACTTTTTGCACAAACCACCGTACAACAGGCGCAGTGGGTGCTTCATTTCGGCCAAGACTTCTTTTCCAAAAGCACACTCTTTGGGCTACACAGTACTCACTTTGGAAATAAGTTTTCAATATTCCCAATAGAATTGAAGCGAAAAACGACTCATTTCGTTCTGTCAAGATATAAAGCGTGAACCAGTGTCAAAATAACCTATGATTTAAAAATAAAGCACTAGATGGCCCACCCTTTACATGCATCGCAAGTAAATATATAATATTTTACTCCTTCCCTAAACCACTTTCATCGGTGGTTTAGTTCAATTGACCCTTGAGAATTTTAATCTAAGATCAAGAGCTAAACTAATAGGCGCAAAATTTTAAACATTGTTTATTCAAGAAATATAAATAACTTTCCTTAACACATCAGTCGTTTAGTTTCGAGACTTTGTCTAACTTTTTGATAATTTTAGACACTTTAGACAACCTTTTAATTAATGTTTGTCTTGCAACTAAACGTAGGATAATCTTTTATTTGACAGGAAAGTAATTCAATCACAATTAACTACGCAATAAAAAAATTAAAATGAACACAAGAAACTTTAAAACATATAAAAAGATACATTTTATAAAATATTTACGTAGATTGTTTAAATGTCATTTAAATTATTAAAGATAGAGATAGCGATATATACGCTATATCTTCCATGTTGATATTAAAAATCGTAGAGCTGTTTTAGAGGATTATTTCACGTATTTTAACAAAATAAAAAAAAAATAAACAAAGAAAACCTCACTAAACTTTATAATAAATAAATAAATAAATATAATAAATAAATTTTAAAGTTATTTGCTGCTGTAAGGGTTATGTGTACTAGCACTTTAAAGTTAAAGTATAATTTTTGACATTTAAAATTAACAAAAAATTCGGATCTTACATTGAAGCAAATATTTAAAGTAAACTCCCATTTTAAAAATATTCTAGAGCAAGTCTTAAATATTTAAAATTATGTGCCATAGGCCTTATAATGTTTCAAACATAAACTTAAAAATATCAGATAGAATAGATTATAATTTGTTTAGTTGGCAAAGATACGTATAGAGTCTATTACCTTAATTCGCCACTTTTAACTGCTGTTATACACTGCCCACACCAAATCTCAAAGTTAGTTCGTAAAAGTGATTCTGTTTCTTCCTTGATTTCGTGCACGACTTTATTTATCTGTTCATATCCCTCACGTCCACTTATAAGATGGCTCACTCTTTCTATTTCAATAATCTGTATGAATATTAAAAAATACAATCCTTATTAATAATAGCTAATTATAATTACTTCTGTTATATTCTTTACCTGATACTGTACAACCTTAAGCCATCGACATTCGTTGCAAATAACCGACATATGACCGGTATCTGGTTCCATATTGGTGTCATTCATTGCTTTTCGCAAATCTTGCAAAAGAATCTGTAATGATTGTACGAATTGTTCTCTCTCGATAGTGAGTAACTCTAAAACAGTTGGCCTCTGGATAAGCGTATCATATTTTGAAAATATAAATATAATTTGCCTTGCATTGCTTAGATAGTTGTGAAGCTGTGCCTTTAAAGCAAATGCAATTCTCTCATCGATGGGTTGAAGAATCTGTTCGAATTGATGTAGGGCCTTGTTCCAGCTATTTTTTCCCTTCTCCGTTGTGTCGAAAATGTTGACTTCTGTTGGAAAATAGTTTATTTTGAGTGAAATTAACTTCAAAAAAAAAGTGAATCAAAAATGATATTACTCAGACTGGAAGTCTTAAAATAATCGTGTAAGAATCTTTTTATTTCGTGGGTCTTATTGCACGGCACCGATTAAAAAGTCGAAACTACAACATTCTTACAGGAACCCACTCGATGATTTCCGACCGTCTTCTAACTTCGTTGCCAATAAAGTCAGAAAATTCAAACCCATAGTGTTTGATGAGGTGACACACTCACTTTATTTCAACTGTTTAGCATTGGTTTTTCTAAGACTTCAAAAGACCGTGACTGACTCGCTCGAAGTTATGGAGCAACGGTAAGTCTTGTGGTGCATACAAAGGGAAAAATCGAAAGAAAATTTGTTATTACTGACTAAAATTTGGAGGGTTTACTTGGCAAGTTTTTTTTATTTCTCCAAATCTTAGGCAGTTGTTTCGATATTAATCTACTTAGAAAGTTTGATATTGGACTTCATAAGCTAAGGTTAGGTTAAGTTAGGTTAATGTGCTGACAGTTGATTTAGTTACCGTCACACTTAGATCAATGTAGATCCGTTGTGATACCCTAGGGATTGTGACTCACAGGTATTGTATTGCTGAGGGTGCTGACGAGTTTCAGCAAGCTTTAGTCTGAAATGTGGGAGGGTTACTTCTAAGTCTTTGAAGAAATGTTTGTCGTCACAAAATCACAATATCTATATCATTGTCTTAAGTTAGCCATTTTATGCCTTTTCCCTGTGGTTGGAGTCGATTACCAATCTCTAAGGAATTTTTAAGCCATTTAGTAGCGTTAATAAATTTTAAATGTTTGCTTTGTAGAATTGTCTCCTTAGAATGCCTGTTTCCCAGATGATATAGCCCAGGACAATGACACAAGCAGTATCATCATGAGTCTCCTCGTCACCATCCTCTTCATAAATCGTCCAGACTGAATTTCTCTTTTTCTTGTGGTTACCCTGTTGGTTATATCCGCTGGTGATAATCACGCGAAGAGATAGAGACTTTTTACTCAGTTAAATGATAATGTCGGTCTTTTGTTTGCTGAAACTAGGCCGTAGTTTTTTGGTTTTAAGGCAGGTATCAAGCGAGTTCCATCACTTGTTAGTTGCAGCTAGAACTTTGTCTTGATTTCTGATTCAGCTTACAGGGTGGGATCTGAACTGATATGTCTTCCTGATTAAGTTCAAGTTGTGATCCTGTTCTTGCCAGCTTACCAGCGCTTTCATTA
Organism: Chrysotoxum bicinctum; assembly: GCA_911387755.1. NCBI lineage: Eukaryota > Metazoa > Arthropoda > Insecta > Diptera > Syrphidae > Chrysotoxum > Chrysotoxum bicinctum. The sequence goes on from OU426987.1 coordinate 51,680,427, forward strand.
CCAGGGACACTACTTTGACCACGAACCCAACAGAACCTTATGTTTTTGTTCATAAGCTTAGAACTTGACGTATTTTTGAATCTTTCTACTTTTCATGACTGACTTATTACACACATGGTTCTTGTGCATACACTTGGCTCTCTTTTTATAATCTATGCGTTTTTGTTTTGATATTTTTAAAGGTTTTACAAAATCAAGGGAATTTTAATGGTGAATTACCTTTGAATATTGAGTTTTCAGCAAATATATTTCTTATGTCATCGTCATCCAAAAGTATTGCTATCTGCTTAAGAAGGTTCTTTATATTTTTTATCTCTATAAGGCGTTCTTTAAAGAGTCGTCCACGTTTCGGAATATGAGGTTCACCAGTCCAGGGATGTTGAATGTAGTTAGGCCAAAATAGTCGTGTCAACGAATCACAAAGCTGTATCCAGGAGTCAACGATATCATGACATTGACTCATCGCGTTACTTACGTGATAAGAACTTAAGTTCCAGATATCTTCAGTTATCAGATTTTCAGTACAAACTTCGAGTATCAAGTTTCCTAAAAATTAAAATGTATAGTCACGTAAAATTGTTCATATCCATACACAACTACTTAAAATTCTTGCCTAATATATCAAGTAAATCTGCCATTCGATTTTGAGGAAACCGATATGGTAAACGCCAAAGTTCATCTAAATTATTATGGGCAGCATCCAGAAATTCTTCAAGTGTTCCCATCGATCCTGCATCAATTTTTCTAAAATTATTAAGAAACGTAATTTTTTTAAATAGGAAAGTTTATGTACACACATTCGAAAATCAGCTGTAAGAAGATAAGAAGACGGAACAAATAGTTGTCATGTTAGCTAGAAATGAAATTCTTGATCTCATTGACCTGTGGAATAGGTAGTTTAATTCAAGAATTAATTTTTACAACTTTTCGTTCATTGTCCTTAAGTTAACTCAAACCTGGAAATAATCGCTACTAAAAATTGATTTTATATTTCTGATAGCTCTGAAAAGTGAAATAACCCACACAACCACCTTATCAAAGTGCAATATTGGTATCTCGCAAGTTTCTCAAGTAAATGAAAGACTTATTGGCTTGGTCAACAAAGACGAAGTGATTTTATTTCAGAATAATCTTACTATTTATACCAACCGGTTTGTTATCGAAATTCTTCCACTAATAATCGATACTAAGAGACAGCATAATTCGTACGACGATGCGGGCTAAGGAACGATCAGCTATCCTAAGTACCAAGTTCGTTCGGCTACAATGCTTACATATACTTGACATATTTTGTCAGCCTAAGCCAATAATCGCTGATCCTGCTGATCAACCCATTCATACCTACTATGCACTGTGTATACTTATACCGCTCGTATCATCAGGGCAAATGATACTCTTTTTGCTTGTTCAAAGAATGCGAGTCGGATATGCTCAGTACATATGTATCTTTTAAGCCCTGACGTAGAAGGCAGAACAATGCTTTGCATTGCATTCTGATTGTTAGTGCTTAAGACAATGCAAGGGAAGCAAGTGTCAAGTATCGAAGTATATGAATCAATATGAAACAATTAATTAAGTGGTCGCTATTGTGATCCCTTCACAAGAGAATTCAAGGCAGAGCAATGTGTAATTTTGTCAACGCTCTCAAACAAGTCCGTTTTCGCAGGATGACAATGGATACTGCACGACGTTGCATTTAGGTCGTCAATGACATCCCCAAAATATCTCCTGCAGAAAAAGGTTTCGGAACAAGACAATAGGCTGCCATCTGACTTTGTCAATATCATTCTTTAAAGAATAGTCAAAACTCTCGCGCCAACAATAGAAGCACAATCAAAAGTCCGTCTAATTACTTGCAACGGCTATGATATTAAAATAATCGAAAGAACAAAGTGTAATGTCGCTGAGTATTGAGAAAAAAACAAGAGAGAGCCTTTAACGGTCAATGAGGACAGAATCAAGTATTATGCTGTCATAAAGAAAGAACACCCAACACCGAGACGTCTCTTAAAAGAACTTGGCTTTAGACAACTATAGTCTTATGATACTTGTAGACTGCATCTTCCTTAGCTTCCCTTAGACAGCGATACCAGCAATGAGATGAAACGACTTTTTACTTTCTTGGAGTAAGGAGGTAATTGAGAAGCAATACACTCTCTCGATCTTGAGGAACTCCGGCAAAAAAATGGTTATTTAAAAATAACATAAAACTCGTGTAAAACTAAACAAGTGAGACTACCAAACTCACTAGGTTCAAATTACAAGAATCAACTGGCTTAACAAAAAGTCCGTTATTGCGAGTGTCGTTTACTAAGCGATAAACGACTTTTGTCGAAAATTGATCATCGAAAATTTGAGATATCTGAAGTTATACATTTATCAGATGTCATCATCTTTGTTACAAGTTGTTACACCAACATAAAACTATCCACTTAGATTTAGTAGTGAATTTTACGACATCCATCTTTTATCTTCTATCGAATCGCACATTGACCGAGACTTAGAAAAAGGTCTTAAATCTTCACACTGTATATTTAAAGGGTATTTAATTAATTGAGCTACTTCTCAACTTGGCATAATGGTTAGTGCGCTGGACTGTCATGCGGAAGGTCTCGAGTTCGATTCTCAGCCGCTACAAGAAAGTTTTTTTCAAGGGTGTACTACCTCTTGCGAGGAATTGACAAATCCTCCAAGAGTATCTCTTGTCATGGAAAGTGCTGCTCATTACGCCGCCTGAGTACTTAAATGCCCCACAGACCACTTTTTCGGGAAACTGAGTTAAAGATGCAGTTATACTAATTCGAATATTCTCTATCGTTTGGCGCTATCCCCGTTGCTCTATCTTCATTATTAACGAAGTTACATAAAGCCAGTTTGCTCCATAGACCACAAATTTGTGGGTCCTTTTAGTGCTTATTTGCCGCATATTCAAAATTTGAACTAAGTGGGACAATCTTTGTAGAAGAGTTCTTAAAACATTCATTTAATGCATAAGTGTCCCATATCCACAGAAAATGCGATATAAAACATTTAAGCTCTCATATTTATCGCAACTAAGTTACATTTTCAGTGCTTATGTGCTCTATATCCTCTAAATCTCTATATGCTCTATATCTTTTAACATGCAAGAACAACATGTGGTCCAGGTTTCTATCGGAGGTTATTTCAATAACGCAAAAGTAAGTTTTCGCTTTGACGATGGTAAAGAAAAAAGACATCATTAAAGTTGAAAAACAATTAACCATGGGGTAAATAGAGATGGGTGCATTAAATGCAGTCTTGTAGATATTTTTAACGATTTAATTTAAGCATTTTTTTTGTTTTTAATACTAAAGGGGATAAAATAAAAAAAGCTAAAAAAAAATTTTAATTTACAAAAACTTTTGAAAATAAATAATACTTAATACAATGAAATGTTGACGAATTTTTATAAACTATTCCGAATTAAAAAAGACGTCTTTTTCTGGAAAATTTTAAGGACCAAAGTTAGTTTTAAGTATTTTTCACACTTTAGTATTAAAATACTTAAGCATATCCTTACTTATTTTGTTGACTTAGAAACAGTCCAATATGAGATTTAGTAAGGTATACCCACTAAATTTATAATATTTTTTGTTTTATGTTCTTATCAATAAAAATAAAATTATAAAAAATAAATAATGCCAGTGTTTGTGAGTTTTTTGGTTGTTCTCGCTTACATTGAATTACCTCCTTTCAGTGCACAAAAGTCCTATATCCATAGGAAATTTTCAATTTGGTTTTCATCGATTTCGCATTCGTATGGAAGAGGGTCCTATATCCATCTCTGACTTTTTCCATATTTTTATTTTTAAAAAAATAACCATTACAGTTTTTGACTTCTTGTCTTCAAATTCCAACAGAGATATTTTCAAAAAACGTATATAAAAATTCAAACAGTATATTTCGCAAGAAGAAAGTAAAGAAATTATTTTTTAAACCTTAAAATTCGTTTTCTGGGGAACATTTTTTTTGGATATGGGGCAGGCGGCGATTTAGCCGTTCGGAATCGGCAGAAAATTGTAGGTCCCCTCTGTTCCTGGTAACACGCACACAGGAATGGTTGAGAGTTGTAAGTCACTAGGTCCTGATTCACTTCGAGCTGTTGCACCACCAAAAAAAACTTCTCGGTTAGTTTACCCTAAGTAAAAGTGGTTGCAATAACCGATTTAGTTTATAAGAGAAACATTAACATATACCCCGATTACACGAGTGGATTGTGGGACCAAATTAAATCCGAATTGATGCTTCAATCCCGGTATATGACCATGCTGGATTGAAAAATTGAATTCAAATGGGATCGAAGTGACAGTCTGGATTTGATTGTGTGTGTGGCATATCATAGGTATCGTTTATAATGGCGACACCAAGCGACAAAAAGAGAAAAACTTATTTGCTTATATTTTACAAATTATGTAAATTCGGTACAAAATTAAATTGTGCAACGTATGCAATTGCTTAGAAAATGAGAAACAACATGCAACAATGGCATATTTGCTTTCTACTTCTGCAAGAGAATCTTTGGTAAAAACTGGGAGCCAAGCCCAAAGATTATCAAGTGGATGTACACTTAGTTTGGTGGAATGTATTGGACAAACTTACGAACCTTAAAATCATGACGAAGGTAAAAATAATTGCATTCATTGGAATTACTGGTTCAATGAGGTCCACCCCCATAGCGGGTCTATAAGCCTTACTAAACTTAAAACCCCTAGATATATTTATACAAGATTTGGAAGCCAATAGCGCACTTTGACTAGGCGAAATACATAGTGCTATGTGTCTGTCATGTGCAGATTCTATAGAAACACACGGAAAATAGGGTATGTACTGACTACATAACACGCCGTTTAGATCTTACAAGCCGTTCAAGACCGTCTTTTCTAGCAAAGGGGACAATCAACAAATCAATCAGGCAAATAAATGAGCCATCAACCTGCGAATTGATAATAGCAATTTATACAGGAAACTGGTTTTGGTGCAGGGTTCTTTTCAAAAACCCTTGGAAAAGCCAGATCATTTAGAATTCCTGATTTTAGCAGTATCTTTCAAGATGATATTCAAGTGGTAATAAAAGTGATTTCTGCCATTGAAATCAAATCGAAGCTTGTAACTTCTTGGTACACAGCACAACATAAGGCTCTGTTGGGTTTCTGGTCAAAGTAGTATCCCAGGTAATGAAAGCCCTGACGAGTTGGCAAGAATAGGATCAAAACTTGATCTTAATCAGGCAGACACAATAGTTTAGATCTCACCCTGTAATCTTAAACAGGTAATCGGGAGCAAAGTTCTAGCTATAACAAACAAGAGATGAAGCTAGTTTCAGAAAACAAAAGACCGACATTATCATTTAACTGAGTAAAAAGCCTATTTCTCGTGAGCATCACCAACGGTCACAACCAACTGGGTTATCACAAGAAAAAGATGAAACTCAGTATGGACGACTTATGAAAAGGATGCGGTGATGAGGAGATACATGAGAATACTTCTCACTACCTGTGTCGCTGCCTTGTGCTATATCATCTGAGAAACAGGGAGACACTTCTCCAACGACTTGGAGGAACTCTCTGATATTCCAAAAAAAAAACATATTGAAATTTATTAACGATGCTAAATGGCTTGAAAATTGCTAAGCTCTATCAATCAACCGACCACGAGGTTAGAAATCGCCTCTAACCACAGTAAAAAAAAAAAACATTTGAAAGAGTCATAGACGAAAATGGAAGTACGAACGAAATCGACTGAACGATGTACGTGTTTCTTGCATTAATGGCAACACACGGAGAATGGGCGCTTCGCCAGCGATTGCCACACCACCGGTGAACACGAGTTTGAGTGAGTTGATGAGGCCACCTCTTCCTATGATTGATAAGACTTTGTCTGAGTCAGCAATACTGACCAAGCACACGAACATACACCAAACACTGACCTATCAAACTCATCTACCAGATGTTGCCAGCAGTCACATTCTTCTACGGGTTTGGTGGCGGGATGATTTCTCAAGTGAAGGTAAATGAAAGGTTGACGCTCTTGAATGAATGAATGAATTGTATTGGGGATTAATTGCACTGCGACCTGAAGATCTATTGTGCCCCCTCTTAAAATGATGAGCTGGCTCATCCTACAGTTCTTCCTCCAAACCTATTGCCTTAAGGAACTTTAGTATTTGGGGCACTTTTAGAGAGGTTAGGTTGCTCTCTTCCACCTGGTACCGTCCCAGATGGGTTTTCCTATGGTGCATGATTGGACAACACTTTCCCAGTATGTGTTCCGGAGTTTCCTCATGCATGTTGCAGAATCTGCAAGTGGCACTGCTTACCACACCAATTAGATTAAGGTGTCTTCTAAGTTTACAGTGTCCTGTTAGAATACCTGTTATTATTCTTAGGTTATTCCTACTAAGGTTGATACAGTTTTCGAAACGTTGCCGGTTGTAGTTACCCAGCAGTAGTTTCGCCTGTCTCAGCTTAGGGAGTTCATTCCAGTTCTTTATTCTGTTTGCCTCCTCTTCTTGTTTAATTTTGGTTTTGATGACATTTTCACCTATTCCGCAATAGGGTTCAGGCCCTGTTAGGGGAGTTGAAGCTCCTAATTTTGCTAGGGAATCTGCCTTTTCGTTTCCAAGAACACCAACGTGACCAGGTACCCAATAAAGTGTGACCCTGTTCTGTTTGCCTAGTTCGTTTAGCCTATTTATGCACTCCCCCACCAGCTTAGAGTTGATGGTGTACGAGCTCAGTGCCTTTAGTGCTGCTTGACTATCTGACATAATGGCAATGTTCTTGTTACGATAATTCCTTTCGAGATTGCGATCCACGCATTTCCCTATCGCGTTTACCTCCGCTTGGAAGATGCTGGTTGACTGTCCCATCGGTATGGAAAGTTTGGTTTTTGGCCCAAAAATTCCTGCACCAGTCCCTTCGCTTGTTCTCGATCCATCAGTGTACCACTTGATGGTATTTGCTTCGAGTGTATAGTTTATATCCTCTCCTACCCAGTTTTCTTTGTTACTAAGCTGTGTAAGAAAGTTTTTCTCGAAATTATGTTTTTTGATCATTCCATCTCTTGGGATCAGCGTTACCCTTATGCGACTTTAGTCGCATTTTTGCGACCTTTTTTGTGCTGTGCGACTATGCGACGACCTTTTTAAAATTGTTTAAAATTGCGACTTTTTCTTCGCTTAAACATTTACCATCAAACTTTTCTGAGAATGTGTGAGTATGATTGTCTTTGCTTTGTTCTTTGTTTTCTGTTCGCATTCGCGTTTTCGAAAGAAGTTTTTGTTTTCCCATTCCCACCATGGGGGCGCTTTTAGATTGTTTTTTGTTCTCTTACGTGTTTGGCACTGACGACTGACATTTCCTGGAATTTCTCCTTACCTTTGTGCTTTGTCTGTAACATGTAACATGCCGCATCGTGGAGCAATGGGTTGTTTTGCAACATTTTTTTATTAGGGCTAAATTTGAAGAAAGTACAGATTCAAAAATTGATATTATTCTCGAAAATTTGAACAACGAAAATTTAGTTTATTTAAAGTTTCTAAAATATATTCTTTCAAAAATAAATATTTTAAACAAAGTTTTTCAGAGTGAAACATCACAAATTGCTTATTTGTGCTCTTATATAGAAGATCCTCTATTTATTATTTTTCAAAATTTTGTATTGAAAGAATGTGTTCTTGGAAAATCTATTTCTGAGATTGATTATCGAAACGAAAATGGAAGCCGAAAATTGCTTAAAGGATAAAAAAACTCACAAATTTTGAAATTATTTTCATAAAAAAAATGTACTTCAATATTATTTGACGCTTTGCTAAGAAATTTTTTCAAGATTTAATGTTAAGGATGAGAAGCTTTCTATTTTAAAACATATAGATCCAAAAATAATTAGGTCAAATCAGGATTTTAACTATTTTCGGTTGGTTTCAAATTTTAATAGCTATACAAATGAGCCAGAAAAAGTGGTAGATCAATACAAACACATAGAGCTTCAAGCGTTTGACAAAAACTATGGCAAAATTTTTGAAATTAAAAATATAGAAGAGTTTTGGTACAAGGTTGGTATTTTAAAAAATAGTTTAGGTGATAACCTATACTTTGACCTTTACGAATTTGTTTGTAAAATTTTAACGTTGTCACACAGCAGCGCTTGCGCTGAGCAATTTTTTTCAAAGCTTACGCTTATGAAAAATAAATTAACAAACCGTTTACAAAGGGAAACCTGCGAAAATATGTTAGCTGCCACAAATCTCATTGACTGTGATATAAGTGAGTGGGTTCCTGAAAACAACCTAATTAAAAAGTATAGAGAAACTTTATTAAAAAAACGAAACATTAATGTGATTTACATATCTTTTTAGGTATTTTTTTTTTACTTAAAACCTACATACATATTAATTTATGTAAAATGAAGTCTTTAAATTAGGTTTTTTTTTTGTTTTTGTTATTTTTTAATGTATACCTATCTAAGTGTTTAAATAAAGAAATTCAAAAAAATATCTAAATTGTTTTTCCTATAGTAAAAAAAAATAATATTTAAGTATGCGAGTTTTTCTTTCAATTGCGACTTTTTGTTCAAAAATGCGACTTTTTCAAAGAATTGGAATTTGCGACTTTTTTTTGTAAAAGCGACTTTTTTCTGCGACTTTTTGAAAAATCCCAGGGGTAACCCTGCTTGGGATGTCAATAAGGTTAGTAATTGTGGACCTGTCAATTAGGTCCCTTTCTCTGAGACCAATTATTTTACCTGTCCCAGTTCCTTCCTTTGAGAACCTCATGATTCCTCCCACTCCAGCACTTCTAATGACCTCGTGTAGAGGGGATAGATGGAGGATAACCTCAATAGCTGCGGTAGGGCAGGTTCTCATTGCTCCCGTAATACAGATACATGCGAGCCTTTGGATTTTTTCTAGGGTTTTCCTAGTTGTTGTTAATTCGGTTTTCTTGTGCCATGCAACCGCACCATAGGTAATGATGGGTCTTACCATCATAGTGTACATCCACCTAAGGATGCTCGGTTTGCAACCCCATGACTTGCCTGCAATTCTTTTGCAAATCATTAGGGCTTTTGTGGCTTTTCCGACTATATAATTTATGTGTTTGTTCCAGAGGAGTTTACTATCTAGTATAATTCCTAGGTATTTTACCTCCCTCTGCATTTCAATTACTTCACTTCTTAAAAAGCGTCAACATCTCCTTAAGCAGGTGATTTGTAACGACAGTAATTAGCTTAGAAGTACCCTCTGACATTTCAGACTAAAGCTTACTGAAACTTATCAACACCCTTAACGGGCTGGAATGATATAGGACTATCATAGGTTTCAATACATGCGAGTCATAATCCCCAGAATCTACATTGATCTAAGTGTGAAGGTAACAAGGTCAGCTGTCCAGTTTTTTTTATGCCCAAATTCTAAAGGTTTTAAAAACTTGACAAGTGAACCCATCAAATTTTAGTCAGAAATCATTTAATAATAAAATTTGTCTATTACATTGTAGCTGTTTCAATATTATTCTACTTTAAATATTGGGTATTAAACCTTCATGAAGTAAGAACTTGGCGTACTTTTAGATCTCAGTACTTTTCACGGCTGAATTGTTACACAAAGGTTTTTGTATAGAAGAACTTGGCTCTTTTTTTAACATTTATATTTTTGGTCTGATTAAATTATCCTTATAAATATAGTATCTATAAATCACTTGCATTGGTAGACTTATTTAATTGTGGCAGCTAATCTTTTCGATTCTCGTAGTTAGTACATAATTAAAATAACTGATCTACTCGGCAGTTGTAACCAAGCTACACGGTTGACGTTACACATTTACTCGTTTGTAAACAATTCACTAGGTTGGAGTAGCCATGTGCCACTTTTAGAGTAACCTATGTGTGATACTCAATTCAGAGAAGTTTATTTGCTATATTATCTACTCATAATTGGATTAATTAATCTACTCTGTTGCGTCTACGAACTAACTCATTAGAAGTAGTCGATATACTCGGTTGGAGTTGTGTGTCTTCGCAGTTTGAAAATTCAATCTACTCGGATATTTTAAGTATCATATTCAACTCGAGAAGTCAATCTACGCAGTTGAAGGAGCTAACCCTTTAATTAACAATCTACTCGGTTGGATTAACTAATCTACTATGTTGCTTAAGCCAATATTATCGGTGCATGATTCACTCAGTAGTGTCTCTTCGGACTTTTTTCCTTTTGAACACAAGAGTGATTTGATTAAGAACTGGCCGATTAAGTGACCGACTTGAGGAAAAGGTGGCCGACAGAAGTAGAAGAGGCCCGGAAACAAATTGAAGTGTAAACCTTCAAACATCTAGTTAAGGAACGAGCTCGAACATTATGGAACATTATTGTTGAATGAGTTTCACTTCAGATTGTAGTGCAACCTTAAGTAAGTTAGTTAAACTATTAATACTCCCTTTCCTCGGCACGTGACTTTTGTGTATCTTAAATATTTAACAAAATAGGTCTTAAATACACAACGGCTTAAGTTAAAACAAAAAATTGCAAAATGTCATAAACTTTAAATTATATAGTCTTTTAACTCACCTTATTTGTCTTTCAATGTTATCAAGAGCTCCAATAAAAACCTGTGCCATTTCCCTATCAACTCTTAACTTAGAGCTATCCAGTTTCTGCTTCCAGAATTTAATTTCATCAGCTATTGAGCCTATGCCTGCAAAGAATATCCAATCAATTTTCATTAAATTGATAACACTAATAATTACGCAAACCTCTACCTGTTTGTGGTAATCCCAAGGTGGAACCCAAGGAAACATGCAAACTCTCCAGTAGGCCACTCAATTCCGGACTATACTCAGCCTTCTGTAAAATCTCAAAATTGTCAAAATTAGCACTGACAATCCGAAATGCCTACTATACCTTTACAACAGCATGCGGCGAAAATACCCTGGACATTGAATTGTAAATCGATTTTACCATCCCACCCTCTAGAGTAAGCATTCCCAAGCTCTGGTTATCCATCAATTCGGGAGTTCTATTTTGTGCTCCACCACCTCCACGAATTCCCCCCGATGACGAGGATGGGGAACCAACTTTGGGAATCTTATAGAACAACAAACAGACATCGTCGTTTGGAATTTGGTGGTGAAACTTAAGTTTGCCATCGGTGGTGGTTGCGGCAAGGACTGTGATTTCGTCGGTTTCCAGGAACTCAACAATGGGCTGGTGGTCCTCATGACCGGATATTGCATCAAAGTAATCAACTGGTTATATCGGAGGTAGGACAAAGAGCAAGTTCGGAATGGGGGAAAGAGTGGATTTCCGAGGCGAAGATTATCTTATCTGGTTCTGAAGTTCAAATGTTTCCGTTTATGGAAGCTACTTACCAGAAGTGTTGATAATAAATTTCGTTTTATTGGACATCATTCTGGAGCCTGGAGTTTCAAGATATATTCGGTTATAGTTGTTGTGTTGCAGAGGAACTTTCGAAAACTGAACATTTTCTTACTTGCGAAATTGGTTATGTTTTGGAAATTTGCTGGCGTGCAGTTATGGCAACCGTTGGTAAGGTGAAACAAGTTGTTTACAAACAAAACACCAACGGCTGAAGGGTTATTTGTATGGGGTTTCCATAAGGTTTTGTTTTTGTTTACACTGAAGTGGCGCAGTAAGAATTTGAATAATACGGGAGGAATGTCAACATTGTGTGTGGATTGTCGGAAGTTTTAGAGGGTATTGTCTAGAAAGTTAAATTTGGCAATTAGGTGATTAACGTAATGTTGTTAATGATTTTTTCATCTAAGGAACAGTAAGATCTGCTCGTAGAATTTAATTATTAATGATATAAGAATAACAGTTTTTTGTAATCTGTGAAGTGGTAAAAATGATAAAATTAATTTTTGAAATTGCTCATTTCAAGGGTCGATACAGTAACTACTGATTTATACTGCCAAGTGCCCAACGTAGCAGCAAAACCAAATCTGCACAAAGGTCTACTATTAGATAGACAGATACATAGATAAAATAATTTTATTTTCTTCATACAATAGTTATAAAAACAAGAGTATGCTGGTTTATAAAATTAATTAAGACAATAACTTGTTAAAGTTGTCTGTCAGGCTATAAGTTTTACAATTCAAATTTTAGCTTAGCTTGAATTTAAGTTAGTTATATGCATTTACAATAAGGTTTATTCAGTATTTTGAGAAACTCTGTGTGATCAATCTTTTCAGCTCGAAGAAATATTCGCCGGTAAGTTTTGAAGATAGAACAAACGCCGACGAAGTGGTAGGTATTGCATTCAGGTTTCATAATGTGGACAACAGTGTCATTTCGAAAAGCCCTTCAATTCAAATCGAGTAGTCCGCATCTTGCTTTTAAGACAAGACTTATAATTAGGCCTATTCTGCCACATCTGTTATTCTGCTATAGATTTTCTGTTATGAATCATAAAAGATTTCCATCTTAAAAGATCTTTTATAATTAGTATTCAGGGGCTCGAACTTTTATAAAAGTCTGTTATGTAACTTCGAAAACGAAATCTGTTATGAAACTGAACTAAATCTGCTATCAAAATCAGCTGTGATTAAATAAAATAATTCATCTGACAAAATTAAAATGGATGACGAACAAAAAAGTAATCTCTTCTCTTACACATTATTGGTGTCCTCTACTCTACTTACATATACATATGTTTATATAATACTCGTCTGTGTGTAAATATATTTTCTTTCATTTGTCTCATTTTAAAAAGATTTCGTTGACGAAATATAAAATATATCGTCGTCGTTCTATGAAACGTCCATTCTTAACAAAAATGTAATTTAATTCTTATTTAATTCATTCCAGATCAGCCATATTTGCAAAATATTGTATTGCAGAATGGACGACGATGATATATCAATTTTTCATTGATATACTCGTATCTGTGTATGTATTGAAATCTTTTATGATAAAAGTCACAGAAGTTTGTCTTTTATTCTTTTATGATTTTTAACAGATTTTGGCATGCTGAATACCAAAAATGCTATTCGTAAAAGATTTTTTCTATGTTCGAACGTTTGACAGTTCATAAAAGTTTTCTTAGCAGATTTTATAACAGATTTTAGCGTGCTGAATACCAAAATTAAAATTCATAAAAGATTTTTTGACAGCTCAAACATTTGTATGAAAATTCATAGCAGAATAACAGAATAAAAGAATAAAAGATCTCGCCGAATAGGCCTAAATATCTCTTGAATTTGAGTCATAAAAATAGTTTGGTACATCTACGAAGGATAGGATACTATATTTATCATGAAATTGCGATTGCAGAGCACGGTCGGTAAAAGATATTTATTTATTTATTTATTTATTCATCAAGCAGATTAATATAATATTATTAACAAATAAAATATAATCTTACAGACTACAGAAATAAAGTTTATAACTTATGAAATAAAGTGTAACATAAATAAATATATCTAATTAAGACTAAAACTTAAACCACCAGTGTCGGAGTTAAGTAATAAATATAATAAATATTTTTTAAAAGATTCTCGACTTTGGTAGGAAAAGAAGTCAACATGATTACAAATGATATTAGATTCTCTAATGCATCAAGTAAGAGGCTCATTGAAACCATTGTTTACACGATGATAAGATTCATGAAATAGAATGCAAGATCGCGTTTGCCTATACGGAGCATATATATCAACTAAGGACAAAAGTAAAGGGCAGTTTATATGAGAAGTGAAAACCACTGAAAAATACCGACGGCGAATATCAAGTGGTGTTAGTCCAAGCAGTTTACATCTGGTTTCATAAGGAGGTATTGGATTGTTCCAATTTATTCGGTGAACTACAATTCGCGAAAATTTTTTCTGAATCCTTTCAATCCTTAAACAATGAGTTTTATAAAAAGGATTCCAAATTACTGAGCAGTATTCTTGGAAAAGGCCTGACCATTCCTGGGCCCAATAAATATTTTTTTGCAATACTGCTACAGAAAGAATGCGAGCAGTCTTTCGCTGGGTAGTCTGAAAACTTTGCGCATATACCTACATAATGGAAAATGGATGTTGAGTGTTATAAGCAACGCTTTTAAGAGACCAGTTTCAATGTTAAACGCCATCAGTACTGCTTAATGCAAGCATTTGTAACAATATTTCTTTTCTCTTCGGGTTTTTCACCTTTAGATACTGGGAAACATCAGCTTGTCACATTCATCATTTAGCGTGGTGTTAGTTGTTAGTGAATAAATATACATACATATAGCCTAACACTCTACTAAAAAACGAACAAATATGACAAACAAAGAAATAATAAATATTAATCTACTATCTGTAGCTACAAAAAATAACTACAAGTCAAATAATACTAGCTATAAAAACAATAACGTTACGAGTAATTTCGAATACTTAATGAGAACGCCCATACAACCTGTGCTTAAATGTAAGCTTTGAGTAACTTAAATCGAAAACATCATGGTTATATTAGCCTCATGTTTCATACGTGTCAAAGGCTCATTGAGACCATAATTGGTACGGTGGAAGTCTATATGAAAAATTTCAGAGTTCCGAGAACTGTGGCTTCTAGCTTTAAAATGGATTTGTTCTAGAAGAACCGGTGAATCTATGGAACCAACCAAGAGCTGGTGTAAAAACATAACATCGCTGACTTTCCGGCGTTTTTCTAGAGAATTCATGTTTAAAAGAAGAAGGCGTTCGGTGTGTTTTCGGGCAGGTTAAAACATCTTCGTGTACTTTAAACTTGGCTGAGTGAGGAACATGCTGATTTTCAACGAATCTCGACCATGTAGTGTTAATTGCATTTTTTAATGTTACCAGCCATTTGTTAGATGCTCAGATTATGACATGTTATAGGTAAATGTGAGTATGTGACGCCAAGTAGCTTATATTGGTTTGTTATTTTAATTTCTGCTTCATTGAAATACATACCATTTTTGACTTGCAGCTCTTCAACCACCATTCCTAAAAATAACAATTTCAGATTTCACGAGGTTAATTTCAAGGTTCCATTTCTCGCAGTATATGCTGACTATCAGCCAAAAGCACGATGTCATCAGCATACAAGAGAACGTTTATCTCTAGCCCATCCAAATATAGTCTGAATGGAACTTCAGAGTGCAGGTCATTTAAAAACAAAACGAATAGTAAGGCACTTAAAACGCAACATTGTTTAACATCTTTGCTCGTGCGGAAAAAGTTGGATGTACTGTTCCCGTCCCAGACAGCTACAATTGTATCCTGGTACAGTAAATATTGATAAACCCAAAGTTCCCAGCATAATTATGAAGAATGAGGGAATGGTAACTTTACGCGTGAGGATGAAGTTGATATTTAGTAAATGACGAAGAGTGGCCGAAATATTCGGCAAAACCGGTAACCAAATACCGGCTTTACAGAGTATTTTTTTTTTATATTTTGCGCGCACTAAAATGAATTTTGACTACCCTTAAAATGTTTGAGCACAATTCGGGCGTTAAGGAAAGTTAGAAAGGGTTTAAAAAGATATACCGATAATGGGAGGGAAATATAGAGTCATGTAAAGCATTCCATATTCGTGTAGTGGGGCTAAATTTTTCTGAATTTTACAGTACGTCCGAAGTTGAGCTCAGGGGTAAACTGATGGGCATTCTCTGAAGCGCGAGTGTTACCGTTTAATTGTTTAAAGGGAGGAATACAACTGGAACATTGTTTATAAAAATAACGGTAATATAATGAAAGACAAAAAAGACAAGTGGGATGGGAGATGCTTTCCGTTTTAACGACAGGAGACAGCATTGAATTTTTGAAGCATTAAATTTTACGCGGTTTTTCGTTCCCTATTAAAAAAAGCTACCTAGTTCAGAATTTAATAGCTTATCATACGCTGCTGTTCAAGATCTACATCCGAAGGACAAGAACGTATATATCAGGAAACGAATATAAGAAGCTGAAAGTATACTGTCGTCAGCAAAACAATTTAATGGATTCGAAGTGCAGACGAAAGATCATTAATGAATATGAGAAAGAGAGTTGGAGACAAAACAGAGCCCTGTGTCACAACGGGATTCATTTTATGAACTAGATCCTGTAAGAGATCAGATCATGGTAAAAAGGGAAAAAAGCTAAAGCCGAATTTCGTATTGTGCCAAGAAACCTTCGAGATCTGTTATAAACAAATCCGCTGGTCCTGATGGTATATCCTCATTCTTCTGAAGAGGTGTTTTTTCCAGATAGGAAAACCATTGTTCCTACTTTTCTGGAATTTTCCTGGGATATGCGAAACAACATTTGTTCAGCCTATTCCTAAAAAAGGTGAACCTTCCTGCCACTCCTCCTAATAACAAATTGCACTAACGTCCCTTCTTTCCAAGATCATGGAATCGCTGATCAACCATCAGCTCAAGAAATATCTTGAAGGCCGAAAACTTTTTAATGATTGGTAATACATCTTTTATGTGGCATATCTTACCGAAGAGTGGAAGACATCTTTACATTGTTTTAAAAAAAGTAAGATTATTGCCCTTTATAATTATAAGGTATTTGATAGAGTTTGGCACCAGACTATCCTCTAATTGGAAATGCCTGCCTTTGGTATCAATAAAACCCTTATTCTTTGGGTTAGAAATTACCTTTCTGATCGTTCAATACAAGTCTGATATTCACATACTTAAAGCTGGTATTCCCCAAGGCTCCGTTTTGTCTCCGATTCCCTTCCTCAATTTAAAAAATGATCTCTTAATGGAAGCTACTTAAAATAAACTTTCAGATAAGGCAAATATAGAGATTTCTATCGCTAAGTGTAAACTAAAGCTAAAGCAAGATGCTTTACAAAGAACAAACCTTAGGTGGAACAATATCACCAGCTGCTTCGTGACAAATGCTAAAGGCGCTCAAAATCGCACATGGCCTCAGAAATAGGTGCTGTAATAGGACACTGATTGAAAGGCAAGCATGCAACGATGCTCGGAATTTATTGTAACGATTTCAGCAGAAGCTGCATAGACGAAGAAAAGGGAAATCGACCATTCTAGTTCTCTGTACATGTACTGTTTTATTTCAAAGAAGTAGTATTCATCTGAGAGATTTCTACTATAATGATCTTACTGATCTGACAAATATAGATGAACGCGATCTCGCTCGCTTCATTAAGATCTCCAATTTTTTTTAACGATTAGGGACAAAATGTCCAAGATTTAATGTGGTATCACAATGGACCAACTCATGGTCTAAGTATTTTATCGGTACCGTATCATAAGCACATTAAACTCCGATCTTTACAGCACTGTTGTCAAGTTTATCGCTTCGTAAACTCAATGCTGTCTTTCGTCGTTGAAACAAAATATACCTCGTATGCAATTGTTCTTGCAAAAAAGAAGCCGAAAAAGTCTTAGTACTAGATAGGTGTTTCAGCGACGATCTACATAAGAATGACCACATTCTCGAAACCACCAATAAGATTAGTATTTCACTATCGGCGTGAGAAACTTTTCACCCCTTCTGATCCGGCTACATTTTATTAAGGCGTTTATACGTCCAAAAGTCGAATATAACTCACATCCTTGGGTAGGTGAAGCCCAAACTTCTCTTGATTTATGTGATAAAACCCAGAACAATCCGTTAAAACTGTAAGGAAACAGTGCTATCATGGAATCATTTCCATGTCTTGAGTAACTTCGAGATGTTTCATATTTGTCCTTGTTTTATCGCTTCTTTTACAAGTAATGCTCACATGAAGTAGCATTCCTTCCCTCAATCAGTTCGTCCAGGATACCCGTTTTGCCTCTTCGAGAAATATGTAACTGCTTTCTTTGTAGGAAATCTGCATTATAGACTTATGTATGTACATGTGTACATATGTATATCGCATCTCATATATGAATTACCCTACCTATACATAGTTCAAAAACATACAAACATATGTGTCCAGTTGTTGCTTGTCTACTGACTTCTAGTTCACATCCTTCTAATCAATCAATATGTTGCAATACATCCTATTTCGCCTAAAACAGATATAGACCTTCGATAGACTTTTGTTCCACATAAACCTAAAGAGCTTCATTCATTTCATTTGGGGCCAATTATACAAAACCTTTTGGATTTATTTATGTATGACAACATCTCTCTTAAGGACCCAAACAAAAATAACTTCCCCCAAAATCCTGATGTGGATACTCTCCAGCTGGTGACAAATTGGTTCCAATAAATAATAGTAGACAAGTGCATATTGCTGTCCGACTTGGTGACCTGGGCCAAATCCTTTTTGGTTGACTGCATTGATTCAAAAATTACTTCAAAAATTGATGATTTAACATGAAAATGAATCAATAACAATCAGGATGAATCAAACTGATGCCTAGAAAATGTCAAAGATTACAGTTAAGTTCTTCAGAACTCAGTTTGACATTCCAATGAAGCATAAAGTTGGTTTAGCACCCAAAAGCAAGACGAATGCGTTTTACGACCATATTCAGCCACATTCAAAATTATACTCGTATAATTTTAATTCAATGAAACAGAAATGATTGGCCGAAGGACCAGGAGCCCGAAAATTCATTGTTTCGTTAAAGAGTAAGTAGCTATACTTAAGGAACTCTTTGGACATTAATTTGTCATAAACGAAGCAGATGTAATAAATTTCTATATGCTGCACTTTCATTTTAATACAAATTTATTATATTTTCTGTTTTATCGAAAAATCAAGAATGAAATATAAATTGTGAAGCAAAAATATGCTGACTTCACTTTAGGGCTTTGCTGATGTTTATGAACGATTTATCGTCTATAAGAAACCTTTTTTAATATGATTTTGGATACTTATGTTTTATTGGTTCGTAGAGACTGGAAATTATAAAGTAAAAGCTTTTAGAAAGTATTGTCACTTTAATATTTCCGGAAGGCCCTCACTTGTGATTTAAATGCAATAATTTTGGAAAACAAATAGCATTTCCGAGCCCATGAACTTTTTAAACAATTTGAAGTTGTTTTCTTTTTTTTTTGACAAGTTTGGTGACTATAGAAGATCAGCTATGGAGGTGGAAGCATCACTTTTGTGCACTGCTCAAAGATGTCAAGGATGCAAATTCGGGTCATCTACTTACAAATGTACGCAGATCTGCCAGAGGTATTGACACCAGTCCCCCAACAAGTGCAGAAATAAAATCCGCGATTCACCTTCTTAAGTTTAATAAAGCATACATTCAGAGTTCTTGAAACCAGATCCTGATGCAAGTTCTTGTATTTTGCAAACATTAGTGGAGGCTGTTTGGGGAAATGAAACCCATTCAAATGATTGGAAGGATGTTATAGCTAAGTTACCAAAGAAAGGTGACCTTAAAAAATGTAATAATTGATGTGGTATCACCGCTTTTTCCGTGTTCCCAAAGGATAAAGTCCAGAAAAAAGTCTACGCTTAAGAGGCAACAAGCGGCCTTTCGCAATGGTCGATCTTGCGTCGATCACATTAATACCTTGCAAATTATACGTCAGCAATCATCCGAGTATCAACGACCGCTCTATCTCATGTTTGTTTTTTTTTTTTTTTTTTTTTTTTATAATCTACACGCGCTCAAGGGATTATGATTACCCTTTAAATGTTTGAACACAGCGCGGGCGTGAAGTTAAGGAAGAGAAAGAAGGATAGGATGTTGACTTCGAAAAGGCTTTTGACCGGGCTGATCGGGAATATATATTGAGATCTCTGATTGCGAGGGGTATCCCCGAAAATATAGTTATATGTCATCAAAGAGTAATACAATAGCGGAAGTTGTTTCGTTTTGCACAATGGACAACTTTCCGATTCTTTTAGGGTGCGTCAAGGAATGAGACAAGGAGATGTTCTTTCACCTATCGTGTTTTTACTATCAATTGATGATGTGAGGACTGCTACAAAAGGAGGAAGTGAATACAATGGAGACCGTTTGACAAGCTCAGTAATATGGACTATGTCGATAATATCAATCTTCTGGCAAATAACACCGGCGGGCGGTGGCTGGAATCAAATATGTCAATCACTGCAGTGCAGGTAAATGGCTACAAGATTAACGTTTACAAAACCAAAGTAATGTAAAAAGGCCAAAACATTCAACAACAAATTATTCTAAAGGCAGAGGATAATTGAGGATATCAAGCTGTTTAATTATCTGGGTAGTTGCGTAGCAATTGATGGTGGAACAGACCTCGATGTTAACATCAGAATAATTAAGGCTCGACGTGCATTTGGAATTCTCTCTCATATGTGGAATGCTAGTAAAACATTTATATGCCTGTGAAATATGGAAGTGCTCTGCTAACAAGTTTGAGGTTGAGTTGTGGAATAGAAAAAAGTGGATGTAGATATTATGAAAAGAAAATGGCGGTAACATCTCGAAGCAATCTTTTAAAGTTAATCCTCAGGGTGCAAGATTTGTTGGAAGACCAAAAACAACTTGGAGGTCAACTTTAATGGTAAAATTCAGGATATTCGTACGTGGCCACAGATAAGACTACTCGTGTCGTGACAGATGGTGAGATTTTGTCTTGACCTCTGATCCAGATGGGGTTGAAGGCCTACTCAAGGAAACAGAGATCATATAAATACTGATTTAATCAAAATTGCGGACTTATGGTTCTCAAAGTCTTATGGACTTAAGGTTCTCAAGACTCGATTTAAGCTGACGTATAAGATCATTTAAGGCACAAATAACTAATAGTAACAGTTCTCTCAAATCTTGCAGCAGCTGGTTATTGTACCAAAACTAAGAATCCACAAAGTAACCTGGTGCTTTCACTATTCTCGAACTATCAACCATACAACCATGAGGAAATCGAAGAAACGCACGACACGAATACACACATATTTTATAGGGTTAACATCAAGTCTGACCATTTCCTATAGTTGCAGCAAAATTCAGAGCTAAGATTTTAAATAAAAAGAAACTGCAAACTGCCCGGAAGAAGAAATTCCACGTTAGAAATCTTATTAAGTCACCAATGCAAAAGCTTAAGAAGAACAAGGCCGCAGAATGTGATATCTTACTAGCAGAATTCTTCAAATACGGAATTGATGTTTCGGCAGAATTATGCATCAAATCATCAACCAAGGAACCATTCCCCAGCTAATACCGGATTATCTACTCTGTAATGGACAAAGATAATAAATTAAACAACCAAACAAGGAAGTTATCCTTATACCACGCCGTGTAAACATAAAATATTACATAATATAAACGTCACACATGCGCAGTGTGAATCCAGAGAAATCATTTCTTTCCATAGATAAGTCAAATGGAAACAAAAAAAGTAGAATAAAATAATTTGAATTTCTAGAGTTCCGCCGCCATTAAAAAAAATTAACCGTTATACAAATACAAAAGAACTTTTGAGCGCCAAACAATCGTCCAAATCACAGTTGTGTCCAGCCATTCTTAAAGTTTGGGATGATATAAAAACTGCAATAGATAGTGACCTGTTATCATTTTTAGTGCTTCTGGATTTCTCCAAAGCTTTTGATACACGCACACAGGATTGGTTGAGAGTTGTAAGTCACTAGGTCCTGGTTCTCTTCTCCAGGATCTAGTGACTTACAACTCTCAACCATTCCTGTGTGCATGTTACCAGAAACGGAGGGGACCCACAATTTTCTGCCGATTCCGAACGGCTAATGAGCAGCACTTTCCATGACAAGAGGTACTCTGGGAGGATTTATCAATTCCTCGCAAGAGAAAGTACACCCCTAAAAAAAACTTTCTTGCAGTGGCTGAGAATCAAACTCGAGACCTTCCTCATGACAGTCCAATGCACTAACCATTATGGGGTACTACAAAAACTGACCAATAAAACAATTAAAACATAATTTCATTAAAAAACACACAATAAAAGCTTTGTTTTAATAAATAATGTGGTCGAACAATTTCTCAATCGAAAACCGCTTCGCTTTGTAAAAAACACTAACAAATATATCTTTTTATGGTTTTATTTATTTAAAACATTAAACACTTTATCCTACACAATACTGAATACTAATATTCTATTTATATAAAATTAAGCACTAAAATTTACAAAATACCTATGCGAAATATAAAAAACACTTGTAAATAAACTTTCTGCTCTCTGTTGTCAGATATAAACCAGCATTTCCATATGCGATGAATTTCAAATTCGGTGTCACACTTAAGCATGGCATACAATTAGAAGAATTCTTTGGCTCGAACACAATGAATGCGATAAGAATAAAATACACGACTGGGTCGCACGAACTTGCTCCTATGTAATAGACTAGGAATTTTAAAAACGAATGTTATATATACAAAAATTTTAAGATTTAAAAAAAAAAAAATTTGGTGTGTCAACTTTAAGTTTTTATTATTGTACGAATGACAATTAAATTTCCAAAAAAAAATACTAAGTCGTTTTTGAAATATCGAATTTTTCAAAAAAAAAAAAATGATTTTTATTTTTCAAAAATTCAAAAAATATTTTTTTTAAAGATTTAAAATGCAATGTTTTTTAAACTTTTTAGGAGCATCTCTATAAAAAATTTCATTAAAATCCGTTATGTCGATAATGATAATTCAAAATAGTTTGACACAAACTGAAATTGTATCTATTCTAAACGGGGATAACTAGATGAAGCTCTACAGCTATTTAAAATTAGCGCTAAAATATAGAAAACAAATAATTGAAGAAGATTTTTAAATAAAACTTATCTGTATTTTATCATTTTATGAGGAAATATTATTTTGTATATACACAATTCTCTTTTCTTTTCGGGCTGACGGCAAAAGCCAATGCTACTATTGTGAAAAATTGTAACATTATTTTGTTCAATAAAAACACATTTTCTATTCTATTCTATTCTATTCTATTCTATTCTATTCTATTCTAATTCAAAATTTGTAAAAATGGTTCTATGGTAGGCTCAAGTTATAATATCTTAATTTCAATTTTTTTTATTTAATTGAAGATCGTAAGAATTATTGAAAAAAAAAAAATTTATCAAAATTCTAGGCGCCGTTTTCCAGAAAAATACGATTTTTGAAAACCATTTTTTTTAACATTTGTATGGTGGGTACCTTTAGTTTTAGGTAAAATAAATTTTTTTTCTCACATCTTGCAGATTATATTGAGAAACTTTAATTTATCAAGTTTAAAAAAAGCTAGAATAGGGTATTCGAAATATTGAGTTTTGAAAAACAGATTTTGAAATTTTTTTTAAAAATCCAAACATTTTCTTTTTAAATTTGAATACACAATTCTATTCAAGTATTTGGGGAGCTTTACAAAAAAAAAATATGATCAAAATCGGTTGTAGCGGTTTTGAGAAAATCAAAAACAAACAAAATGGTTCTTTGGGGGGTACCCTCAATAAAGTACTTTGGAATTTTAAATACATTTTATATATATAAAACATGGATTTAATGAGATAAAAATGTTCAAATGCATGGAATTGCCGTCTGATTTCCGGAAAAGCATGAATTTGCGCAAATAAGGTTCAAAAATCGTTTTATTAAAAACAAAAGTAATTTTTTATATAGAAAATTCCTTTCAAATTTTTCTAGAAAAATAATTGGGATGCCAATTTGAAGTGCTTAGTAATATATTAAGGAAATAATTTCAAAAAATAATCGTTCACACGTTTTCAAGATATTGATTGATTTTTCAAAAAATAAATTGGATTTTTTTTTTCAAAAAACAAAAAAAGAAAACGCTTTTTTTTGAATATTTTTATAAATAATATAATTTTAAACTTCAATGGGCTCCTGGTGAAAATTTTTGGTTAAAATCGTTAGAGCCGTTAATGAGAAATTCGAAAATAAAAAAAAAAAAAAAAACAGTTCTATGATGGGGACCGTTAATATCATTTCCCCCAATTTTTTTTTTTACCAAAATGTAGTTTATGTCCATAATATCACACCTAAAAAAATTAATTAAAAATCAATTTCTCCTTTAGGGAATCACCGAAGACCCTTAGCTACAGAGATTGAAAAAAATAGGGCCAGTGACTTAGGCTGTAGGGAGAGGTACAGACATACAGACATACGGACATAAGGACATTCAGACAGACAGACGGAATTGTCGGACCCATTTTATTCGTCTTCGCTCATCGTAATGTCAATTTTGATCAAAATCTCGAGTTTGATTTTTTTTCCGAATGCATAACTTGCCTTAAAGTACATTTAAGTGGCAAGTAAAAAAGGTGACAGTGAATCATGTCTTGCTCTCGTCTAGTGTTCTCATCGCATTATGAGTCGGACATATTTAATAGAAATAATTAACTTTTGTCTGTCGTTTCCATTTTGATTTTAATGTCGGAATCTGTCAAAATTTCTTACGACGATTTCGACTCAAGACTTTTTGAAGCTATTTCGAAATTAAATGAGTACCAATGGGAAAAAACATATAATTTAACTAAATCATATCTCGCTCTCGTTTATAGTTCGTAGTTGTATTGAAATTTTGATATCTTAGACATCAGTGTGCACCCGGCTTTGTTACCATGTGGTCAAAAAAGCGGCATCTGTGCGTCAAAATACTGTCATCCATTTTGCTCAACCTTAGGAAAAAGCAAGTTATATATGACTTTCTTGATTTTCTCAATAAAATTTAGAAAATGCCAGATAGACCAAGCTGTCATTCCAAAACTAATTGCATCATTTGTATAATTTAAATAATTTTGAGTTCGAATTTAAACTTCCGAACTTATTGTTGCACTTTTTCTCACAACGCGATAATGGGTATCCGGCCTCTTTGTTATTAATATTATTATTATTATTAATTTTATTAATAATAACAAATAACTACGCGAACTCGAATTAAAACGAAAGAAAAACAAAACAAAACACGACTCGACTCGCTTTTGACAGATAAGCCAAAAAAAGGAAACTGAGATAAAACAACAAAAAGTGCAACTCGTAGCTCGTTGATGTTGTAAGCTACCACCGCGGCTGCTCAGCTGGGTTGGGTTCAGCGGAGGTGGAAGAATTCGCGATTAGAACTTTTAAATTGATTATCGATGTAACCAATTTAAAGAAATGAAAGAATGTTTTTATTACAAGTATAGTGGGGTAATTGTAATAAAAAGTGGGCGCCAGGAATTTTTGTTCGAACGAAAATTAGTAAAATTCCACAAGTGAAAGATAATAATTTTAAGTAAATAAAACACCGTTTTTTTATGATTCACTTGGGAATTTGAAAATCAATTTTATTTTGGAAGCCTTGGTAGAAACCAGGATAAAAACCCAAAATTTTTTCGATAAAATAAAATACAAATTATTTTATAAAGCAAATGAAACGCGTTTAGGCCTCTAAAGATTTAGAACGAATACCCGAAAGAACAAATTAAATTAGTCACGAATAAAAAAAAGAAACAAGGGTCCACTCGAATTTTAATACACGAAACAATGAAATATTTTATATGGACAAGATGTCCGATTACTTATTGAAGTGTATTGAGAGCCAGGAGAAAAATGAAACACTCTTGTCAACTGCTAACAAAGTAATGATCATTCTTTATTGCCAAAGAGAGAGATAACTTAATATACATTGAAAGACTTTACTGTTAATAGTATACATAAAAGTATGCGAATACATAATTAAATACATAACACCTCCTTTCATAAGTATTTAAATAATTCAAAATAATTCACAGTAATATGAAAGAAAAATACTAAATTTAAATTCAAAATTTTACAATAGACAAATAATTGTATGTATTGCTAAAAATAAAAAAAAAAACAATAAGGTTATTTGGGATAACGAATTTGTTTACGAGGTCGAAGCTGCATCGGAGACGGCGACTGGTTATCAGCTGTTATTTCATCTGCATTGTCAGATGTACGTGTAAGTTCATTTGATAAACTACTTGAATTCAATGCTTCCCCGTTGATCATATCAGCCTGGTCCAGATTTATGACTTCTTTTCCCGGTGCACCATCTTCCCTGTCTAAATTTTCGCTGTCCGTCAATGCTTTGGGTTCCTCTAACTGGGCACGTATTTGATCAACATGTCGTTTAATAGGTCTTTTGTTATGAGTTATGATACATTTATAATTACGTGGGCCAAGTTGCTTTTGTACTGTAGCTTTTGTCCAACTAGAATTGTTAGGATCAGTATAGTCGCGAATATAAACGTTTTGATTTACTTTGAATTCAACATTTCGTTTGCCTTTATGATTCGTTGTACACGTATATTGATTATTTTGTATAGTATCTTTGGTAATCGGAGGCTTTAACAAGCTAAATCTAGTTTTCAATTCGCGTCCTAATAAAAGCTTCGCGGGTGTTTCATTGGTAATACTATGCTTAGAATTACGATAATCAAACAGAAAACGACTGATAATATTATCGAATTCATCAGGACGATTATCTTTCAAGCTTGCGTATATAGATTTTTTTAACAATTTTACAAATATTTCGGCCTGACCGTTGGTAGCAGGATGCCCTGGTGCCGTAAGAACGTGTTTAATCATGTTACAATTCAAAAAACTTTTGAATTCATCTGAAGTAAATTGTGTGCCATTATCCGTAACGATAACATCCACCAATCCAAACCGACAAAAAATTTCTTTCAATTTATTAATTACAAATTTAGAATTTGCACTTTTTGTTTTAAAAACATCGACCCATTTCGAAAATGAATCGATGACAACTAAAATTTGAAAACCTTCGATAGGGCCTGCAAAATCAAGATATATTCGCTTCCATGGCGAATCAGTTGGTATCCACGGCAGATTGGGTCAATTGACATGCATGACAATTTTTTACCAATTCTTCAATCTCCTTATCCAACTTAGGCCACCAAATGTAAGATCTAGCTAAAGATTTGGTTTTAACAATGCCCAAGTGAGATCTGTGGAGTTCAGCTAGTACCTTATTACGCAACTTCGATGGAACTATCGTTCTATACCCCCATAAAATACAACCAGCCTCAATTGAAAGTTCATTCTGTTTATTATGAAATGGCTCAAAATGTGGCTCTTTCAACTTATTTACAGTGCCCAAATCAATGGAATCCAATAATTTTGATAAAATCGGGTCTTTTCGAGTTTCCGTCGCAATGTTTTTGAAATTTAACTGTAACTTGTTATCAAACGCTACGTAATTGATGTAGTTACTTTCAACGCAAGAAATATTATTTTTATTTTGTGGCATACGTGATAGACTATCAGCTAAATTACTTGTACCCTTTACATATTTAAGGCTATATACAAAACCTGATAAAATGAAAGCCCAGCGTTGCATTCGCGCTGCCGCCATTACCGGTAAGCCTTTATTTTCACCGAAAATCGCTAAAAGAGGTTTGTGATCGGTATTTAATTCAAATTTGTCACATTAGCAATGTTTTTCAATAGCAACTCGATAGTTTTTTGGAAGATCGCAGATCGCTGCTGGCTTCACTCCAAATGGAAGTCGTTTCATTTTAAAAACACCTATGTGTGTGCTCCATGCACATAACTTTTGAGAATCCTCATCTAAGACGAGTTGATTATAGGCGTTGGCCAGATCTAACTTTGTGAATAACTGACCCCCTTGTAACGAAGAAAAAATTTCTTCAATTCGAGGCAACGGATATTTAAAAAACCGCATATTCTGATTTCACCGTTTGGCTTCAT
The DNA here is from genome assembly GCA_911387755.1 of Chrysotoxum bicinctum. Lineage (NCBI taxonomy): Eukaryota > Metazoa > Arthropoda > Insecta > Diptera > Syrphidae > Chrysotoxum > Chrysotoxum bicinctum. Next base: position 51,707,999 of record OU426987.1, read on the forward strand.
TATCGGTACTAACGGAGTACCCCAATCTGAATTGTCGATTGGTTCAAGCACATCCTCTTTAACTAGATTTAGCAATTGGTCTTCGATAGTTTTCTTCCAAGCTAACGGAATAGGTCTTGGTTTACAAAAAACTTTTTTTGCATCGGACGCACATTCTAGTTTAAACGTGCCCAATTTATATTTACCTAATCCTCCATCGAAAATTTTACCAAAATCTTTTTTTAAATTTTCAATAATAGCGGACAAAGAATCATTAACGGCATTGATTTGTTTACCCGGTTGCAGTAGTTCAAAATTAAACTGCCTCAAAAAATTTCTTCCCAAAAGCGGTGGGCTAACCGTATTTGTAACAATGAATGTAACTAACTTAGCATGGCCCATATAATTAATAATTGCATCAAACTCACCTAAAACGTCGATTGAACTACCACCGTAACCAGTGTAGGAGTTAACACATTTTCTCAGCTCTGATCTTTGATAAAATTTATCGAAAAATTCAATAGACATCAACGAAAGTGGAGCACCGGTATCACATGTCACATCCAGTTTTATGCCATTAATCACAACAGGCAGTGCATAGATTTTCTCTTTTTTAACCATACAAATCTCCATCTCCGTTTCAGCTGACTCTACAGTAAAAATAGAAAAATCAAAAGTTGAATTATTTGTATTCAAGTTATCATCAATTTTTTTTATTGAATCATCTACAAAATTAATTTTCTTATCTTTGCAAATTGATGCTAAATGTCCCACTCTTTTGCATGAATGACATGTGGCCTTCTTAAATTTGCAGCTACTTGATTGATGATTTTTCCAACCGCAATGAGCACATGGTATCTTCGCTTTATTGTTGTTGGTTTTGAATTTGTCATCACGTTTGTTTTTTCTCCTAACGAACAGAACATCACCTGATGCTGATGCTGAGCCGTTATCTGAGTTTTTTGCTAACAGCTTTGACTCAACTATTAACGCTTTCTTATATGCATCCGCTAACTTTAACGTTTCGTCCTCTTCGCAAAGTCGCTCGTAAATGGGTCCTGTTGTTCCACTTATAAATTTGTTAAGAACAAATTGTTCTAAGCAATCTCCAAATTTACAGCTCAACGCTAATTTTTTTATTCGGGCAAACCACGATGCTATGGATTCACTTTCAGTTTTCTGAGCCGAAAAAAATATTTTCCGCTCTCGAAACACTATTATCGTTGGCATATAATGCTTACTAAGCAGCTCGCATAGCTCTTCGTCTGTTTTCTTTGCAGGAATAATGGGATCACACAAACTCCGCAGAATGGAATACGCTTCGGCTCCCACAGATTTCAGTAAAATTGATTTTTTTTTGTTTATCTTCTCCGCACTCCAGCTCCTCTAAATGAATTTCAAGGCGTTCTTGCCAAAGCGACCAGTTATCCTTTTCTGGATTGAATTCTGGCATTTGTGAAGCACTGGAAACAAGGCGATGCACCATTGATTCATTCGCCATAATCACCTTCTACTTTTACTTTGATTTGATCCAAATTGTTAAATTAACTTTCAAAACAAGGTTGAAGCACTTTGGTTTTTAGAATTAAAAATTAATTTTGCAAGAAAAAAAAAAACTTTAATTTTTAATTTTCTCCTCGTCGCCAATGAAGTGTATTGAGAGCCAGGAGAAAAATGAAACACTCTTGTCAACTGCTAACAAAGTAATGATCATTCTTTATTGCCAAAGAGAGAGATAACTACATTGAATGACTTTACTGTTAATAGTATACATAAAAGTATGCGAATACATAATTAAATACATAACACTTATCTTTTATTTTCCTCGATTCCTCTAACTTCTCGATTCTCCTATTTCTTCTGTCCTCGCTCCTCGAATTACTCCTTTTTTTTAAAAATTTTCCTCGATCCTTTTTCTTTTTCAATGTTCTCCTCTTTTCCTCGATTTTGTGCTTCCTTTTTAATTTCCTCGAATCTTTTCTATTTTTTTTTTTTTTCTAATTTTATTTTTCAAAACTTGTCGCTTGGTTAGCTCTCTCAAGAGTGAACTTTCCTATCTTAAAATCCTTTATTTCCTCCCTCGACCATTCCAGTCACTCACACATACACACATCCAGCCAATCGTTTTCGCGATCATCGGTCACGGACACCGGCTTCCTGGAAACCTTTTTCGTTTCGCAGAAAACCACCGTTGTTGAATCTCAAACGAAACTTTTCTCTCACGCACACATTCACGGATTCAGCAAGTTGTTGGGTGTCTTTCAAAAACTTGCCGAATCTAAATGGTCGAGTTCAGACTACTATTATCTAAATAAAAAGCCTTTTCTAGGCATTCTCCTATTTAGTTACAATTAAATACACGCGAGTGTTTCGAAGAGCGAAGCCATCGTTACTAAATACATAATACTAAGAAGAAAGAGGAAAACATATTTTAACCCACGAACTATATTCTAAGTGGACCTTTTTGAAAAAGACTAATTAATATCATTATGAAATGAATTTAATAGATACTCGTTAGGGACCTTTACGCTTACAAAAAGAATTTAGGTTATTTTATCGCAATTTAAATTTAGGACGTTGTGTTGTTTTATTTGTTTATTTGGAGTAGGTAAGAGTCCGCCTGACTCGTTACCTCTTCAGCTCATCCGCTTTCATTCGTTTTGTTGCATGAGAACGCCCGTCTACATGCCAAAGTAATCAATGAATCTCGGGAACCATTCGTCTCGAAACCTGTATTGTTACTTTTGCAAAATGCTGACTTAGTACACAAATGGTTGATGGTACCATGGTTGCCCTCAACTTCGCCAGAATTTTGCAGCCGCAACCAAAGAAAAGAAGGGAAGGAAGGAAACGAAGGCCAGTTATTATTGCGGTAAATTATTTTGCAAATCATTTTCAATTCGAAGAAATATTTGAAAAAAAATTCATTTAGAAGTGATTTTGACATCTTTGAGTTTGCAAGACTATACTAAATTTACTTTTAAATTAATTTTTTTACTTGCGTCTTATAGGTACTATAAGGCAAGTTATGCATTCGTAAAAAAATCGAACTCGAGATTTTGATCAAAGTTGAAATTACGATGATAGCGAAGACGAAAAAAAGTGGGTCTGGCAATTCTGTCTGTCTGTTCGATTAAGGCTAAACGGCTCGGCCGATTTTCTTCAAACTTGGTAGATATGGGTTTTAATTTTTTACCCCCGGATGTTTTTTGATTTGATTTTTTAAGACCAAAAATAACGGTACCTGCCATACGATTTTTTTTCGAAATTTTATAAGTATTTTTTTTTTCTCAGAAACTGTCCCAACGATTTAAAAAAAAAAATTCAAAAAATTTAATTTAGTTAAACCTAGGTAATGGTTGAAAATTTTTTTCCAAAAAATGAGTAGTTTTGGTACCCCCTTGGGACCATTTTTTTTTTTTTGATTTTCTCAAAAACTGTACCACCGATTTTGATAATTTTTTTTTATGCTAAAGCTTCCCAGCAGTCTTAATATTATTGTGTATTCAAATTTTCCAAACAAATTTTTTTGGATTTTTAAAAAAAACTTTCAAATTTTTTTTTTGTTTAAAACACAATATTTTGAAAACCCCATGCTCGATTTTTTCAAAGCTTGATAAATAAATGTTTGGAAAAATAATCTACAAGATATGAGAAAAACAAATTCATTTTACCTAAAAATAACGATACCCTCCATACAAATGTTAAAAAATGGTTTTCGAAAATCGTATTTTTCTCGAAAACGATTCCGAGAATTTCGCTTAAATTTTTGTTCTTTCTATTATTTTTTAATATCTGTAATTTAATAAAAAAAAATTTTGAAAAACAAGATATTACTGACTGTACCTACCATAGAACGATTTTTTGAAATTTTGAATTTCTCATTATTAGCACAACAGATTTTAATGAAATTTCGTAGAGAGAAGCTTCTAAAAAGTTTAAAAAAAACATTACATTTCAAAACTTTAAGAAAAATATTTTTTTGAATTTTGAAAAAAAAAAATCAATTTTTTGTATTTTGAAAATTTAATATCTCGAAAACGGCTAAATACTTTTTTTGTAAATTTGATTTTTATTCATACAATAATAAAAACTTCAAATTGGCGTACCAACATTTTTTCTTAAAAATGTTTTAAAATTTTCTTATATAAAACCTTATTTTTTAAGAAACCACTACAAAGACTTATAATTTTTGTTCTTGCATAAATCTATATTTTCTTGAATCACATGGCATCCTATACTTACCTTTAATTACTAAAGAAGTTTTTTTTAGTCATTTAAAAAATGAATTTTATGTTTATGAACAGTTTCTCTAATAACATTCTTAGTCTTTTACATAGGAGCAAGTTCGTGCGACCAAGTCGTGCATTTTATTTTTTATGTTTCCGAAAAGCACTGAAAGGTAATGTCAAAAACAACGAAAAATAAATTTCCCTACCATCAAAAGGGGAACACACCCAAACAGTACTTTACATCTATGTCACAAAATTCATTTTTTTTCTAGAGACGATAAGTGAGGAATGAATTGTTTAATTTTCTAACGGTTCGAAAACTAATATAACAATTATAACAAATTTGTAAACTCATTATAATCTTAATCATAACAATTACTTAGTTCTTATATTGGTTTGTACAAAATGTTTGTACGTTCATAGGTTAGAATCGTACAGAGGCTTTGCTTGAGGCAAAAAAAGTTTCACTTCAGTACACACACTCTTTTTACTTGCGATATAGGTACTATAGGGCAAGTTCTGCATTTGGAAAAAAAATAGAACTCGAGATTTTGATCAAAGTTGACATTACGATGATAGCGAAGACGAAAAAAGTGGTTCCGACAATTCCGTCTGTCTGTCTGTATGTCTGTACCTCTCACTACAGCCTAAACTACCGGAGGTATTTTCCTCAAACTTGGTAGTTAAGGGTCTTCGGTGATTCCCTAGAGGAGAAATTGAAATTTTTTTTTTAGCTCCAAAACTAAGGGTACCCCCCTTACACCCGTAATGCAAAATCTTATTTATCTCGAAAACGGTTCTAACGATTTTGATAAAAAAAAATTAAGTGTGATATTATGGACATGGACTATATTTTGGTGAAAAAAAATTTGGGGGGAAATGTTATTAGGGGTACCTGTCATAGAACGGTTTTTTTGATTTTCGAATTTCTCACCAATAACGGCTCTAACGATTTTAATCAAAATTTTTATGCAGGAGCTGCTTTGCATTTAAAAAAATATAAACTAAAATTTTTTTCGAAAAAATATCTTGAAAACCAATACACGATTAAATTTTTAAATTACGTTTTAAAATGTATTTTATTAAATACTAACAATTTGCATATCAATTTTTTTTATAAAAATTTTAAGAAAAATTTAGTACACAAAAAACATGTTTCAGTGTGTCTGTATGTCTGTACCGCTTACTACAGCCTAAGCCCTTGGACCTATTTCTTTCAATCTCGGTAGTTAAGGGTCTTCGGTGATTCCCTAGAGGAGAAATTGAAATTTTTTTTAGCTCCAAAACTAAGGGTACCCCCCATACACACGTAATGCAAAATCTTATTTATCTCGAAAACGGCTCTAACGATTTTGATAAAAAAAAAATAAGTGTGATATTATGGACATGGACTACATTTTGGTCACAAAAAATTTTGGGGCAAAATGTTATTAGGGGTACCTGCCATAGACCCGTTTTTTTGATTTTCGACTTTCTCATTAACGGCTCTAAGGATTTTAACCCAAAATTTTTAGCAGGAGTCCCCTTAAGTTTAAAATAATATTGTATATAAAAATATTCGAAAAAATATTTATTGGGTTTTTAAAAAAAAAAAAAATTTAAATCAATATCTTCAAAACCTATGAACGATTATTTTTTGAAATTATTTCCTAAAACCAATATTATTAAATACTTAAAATTCGCATCCCACATTTTTTTCTTGAAAAATTTTAAAGAAATTTCTTATATAAAAAATTTATTTATTTAATAATAAAACGGTTTTTTAAAGTTTGTTTGCATAAATTCATACTTTGCCAGAAATCAGATGGCAATTTCATTTTAAATTCATGTTTTATATTTATAAAATGCATCTTAAATTCCAAAGTACTTTTACATAAGAGCAAGTTCGTGCGATCCAGGCGTGCATTTTATTTTATTAATTTTGATATCTACACTTAACCACAACATAATCATATCAAAATTAAAGAAACAGTTTTGGTTTTCAAATACGTTAGCTAATATGGTTTTTGTTTATACATAACTGATAGAAGCCAAGTTTTCCGTATAGATAACAAAATATCTCGTCGCTCAAATCTTTTCTCAGGAGCTCCCCAGGGATCAATTCTTGGTCCTCTGCTATTCAAAATTTGTATAAATAAACATGTTAAATATTCCTCAAAAGATGTATATACTATGCTCAAGTTCGGTATGATTGAAAATAGCGCCTATAAATTAAATACTGAAAATCAGTGTTAAATTTAGATATTCAAAACCAATGTGCATAGCTTACCTTAAACCCTCCCACTGTGCTCAAAAAAATTATAAAAAAAAAAATAAAAATAAGGTCAGTCGATTTGATCCTCCTAAACTTTTTCTTGTGGGGTTTCCTGATTAGGAAATCGACGTCGAAGTTCACTCAGCGCTAACAACACCAACAGATTATTGGTCAAAAAAATCGACGCAATTATTCCACGATCTTGCGCTCCATTGTTTGATTGTTTGTATACTGCAGCCGTCTAGTTCACAAATGTCAAATATCATCAACGTACGAGTACGCCGCCATTCGCAAAAATTATAACATCTTCCGATAGGGTGATTAATTTTGCGCCACTTTATACAAACCCATCGCAGATCTTAATTTCAAAGTTAAATCCCTATGTGACGCTATCTCTAACATGTATTAGAACGTATAAATTCGAGTCCCTCTCGATTACTATGATTACTATGTGCGGAAAGTGTTCTGTAAAACTGTAGACCATAAATTATGCATATTGCAATTATGTTTCAAGTAGATATACGGGAAAAATAACTTTTACGTTATGAAGGTACTAAGTGTGACCTTTCATAAAATTTTACGAACATTTTAGAGCCCAACTTGTCCCTCAGAAAACTTGCGTGAGTTTCATTTTTTTCATTTTCCTAAGTTCATATAGGTATAAGGTCAGGTTCCAGGAAATAGTCTGCTTATCTTTATTCAGCAAAATATATAATTTAAACACCTTGAGCATGCTGCTGTGTTATCCTTAATCTAAATTTAAACAATTGCCAATTAGTATTAATAACTTTAACTTAACTCATTTAACTTTTAAATAACATCGCATACGAGAAATCCTTAACACTCTGATCCTTTTGCTTCGTTCGTTCATCAGGTTTGTGTGTTGTATACCCTTGTAAGTCTGTGAGTTAAGAAAAACATTCTTGATATAAATATAGAACAGCTCTGCTCCGACTCCTATCTTTCTCTAAACATCACCTTGTTTGGCTGCACATACCGACCGACCGGACCGAAAACTGGAGCATAGCTTGCCTTTCATTAGAATGCATCTAGTTTTCATCATGCAGGAGACTTTTAGTATTTAGATCCTTGATTTATTAGAAACGTGTACCTACTCACATCCACTATTTCCAGAACCAGGTGAGTACTGGAGTATAGCGTGTGTGTCCGGTCTCGTTGCCATTATGACTTTGGTATATATGCTGGCAATTGATGTTTAACATGCAGTACTTTATGGAATTAGCATATCTCTGGAAGGATGTTTTTGATATGCAATGCGGGTATCGAAATGAGACCCTAATAGCATGTTAGCATCTTAAGTGCCTGAAATTTAGCTTTAGAGCAGGGATTTTCAAAGGATAATCCATTTACTAGAGAGTGGGGAATGTTTGTGTGTGTGAGTGTTTGTGCTCATCAAAAGTCAAAAATATGATCGAATCAATATTTCATTGATTCGAGACGAATTTGATTAGATAGGGTAATAAGGTCTTTTCAAAACATTTTAGTTCTCTTCATGTTTTATTAAAAGCTTTTAATTACTATGACACAGATTGAATATTTTATTATTTTATTTAAAAAGCAAACAATATTTCAATATTCATAATTTAACCGGGCAATGGGCATAATTAACTTATGGATTCTGTAAAAGGTTGTTTTTTTTGTTTAAGAGCAAGACCTCTTGCTTTTATCCAAAATAGCATTTTTCTATTAATGTATTTAAATCAAGTTTTGTTAGGATGCCTTTGGGATAGATTCTTGGAACTTGGCGCTTAAGAGTAATACGATGCATCATTTTTTACGTGAAGCTTCTCAACACAGACTTTCGGAACGGGGTTAAAACCAACCTGACCTTGACAGAAGAAAAAGATACAGAAATCAAAAAATGCCCTGTATTCAAGGACGAGCTTCAGTGAAGTGATTGTAGTTATTTGTGTATACATACTCTTCAATAGTAAGATAAGAACGAGACGAAATTGGCTTCATCAAAGCATCCAAAACGAAGTGTTTTTTTTTGGAAAGAAATTTACCGAAAGTCTTGGCAGGCAGTTTGTTCTCAAGAGAAAAAAAAATTGATTTTTATGTCTTATTTTATTTGCCGTTATTACTTTAAACAAACAATTCTTGTACTTGGTTTCTCGAAAACGGCACTTACGATTGTGATGAAACTTTCAACGTTTGTTTTTAGCGCCACTGCCATGCTCATTTTTCTTATGTCTTGGAGTTATGGTCACGACTTTAACGATTTGGATGGAATTTCTAGTGTTGGTTCTAACTTCTTACGCAAGTAACGAAGTTATTTCAAAAGTACAAAATTGTAAACACTCAAATGTGGAAATGAAAATGTTTCCAATATATCAAGTTATCATTCATCCGTGAGGACATTTATATTAAAATTGCTTATAACATGAAATATTTGACTTTAATAAATATCTTATGAATAATAATGATTCATCATATTATATCCTTAAACGTCGTACCTAGATTAGATGACAAACTATCAATAGTCAACAGAAAGTAGCCACAATTGAAATAAAAATTAGAATCTTACTAACCGAACTCGATTAATTAAGTAGGTTTTAAAAAAATCCATGGAAAAGCCACTTAGAGAAAGTTCCTGAAAATAAAATGGTGCTTAAAAAAAACTAAAGTGCACATCTGGATCGCACGTACTTGCTCTTATTTAAAATTTTTCAAAAATAAATATAAAACATGGATTTAATGAGCTAAAAATTTTCAAATCTGTAAAGTTATTACAAATCGTTTTATTAATAAATTAATTTCTTATATAACAAGTTTCTTTAAAACCTTTCAAGAAAATTTGTCTTCCGCGAACTAAAAGTTTTTATTATTTTATGAATAAAAATTACATTTCCAAAAAAATATTGATTCTTTTTCGAGATATTAAATTTTCAAAGAAAAAAATGATTTTTTTTCAAAGATTCAAAAAATAGCTTTTTAGAAGCTTCTCTATAAATAATGAGAAATTCAATATATTAAAAAATGGTAGGTTCAAAATTTAAAATTATAGAACGTAAAAATTAATCCAAAGGAAATAAGTTTTATTAAAATTCTAGGTGCCGTTTTCGAGAAAAATATTTATTTTTTTTTCGTGGGTAGGTGAAGAATCTTCATAGACACTATGAGCCCGGTACTCATAGTAGTGTGAGATTTTTACTCACTAAACAACACCTCCCTTTTGTTCTTGCGACTGCAACTAAGTTACCTTATCAAGTAGTTTTAATTTCATAATATTATAATCACGTTTGGCAGAAAGCTCCCCACTGAGAGGACCTGCGAATACCGCATTTGAAAGCGGTTACTCCTTATTAAACATCTGCAACGAATGGCTTGAAACCACTTCCAAGCCATTCTATATTTTTTCAAATACACTATTTGCTGCTTTCACTTCTTCTAAAACAAAACAAATGAATCATCACCCCATACCAAAACAAAAGAATCGTGTATTCACTCGAAACGAATACACCATTTGATTTGTTTTCTCAAATGCATCGAATACAGCGAGTTTATATCGAAAACATCGAATACACCAAATAATACACTAAACACACCGAGTACACCAAGCGAACTGAGAACTTTCAATTGCTAAAGAATGTGAGGGTGAACAAATAGAAAAGTTGTTCACGGCAAATTTTACTTTTACTTTTAATCAAATTATCCGATCATTAAGGTGAAGATCAATAAAGAAAGTGGAAAACTCAAGCTTAATTTTGATAAGAACTATTGGGAAAGGGTAAAACTGACCATATTAAAAGAATGGGTAAAGTTATTTTAATTTCAACTTTTGTTATGAAAAATTCAAAAGTTGATGAAAAATTGAATAATTTTAAGAATCTTATGATGCAAATTTACTATCGTAATGATTCTCTATAATGTTTCATAGGCAATAACTTGATATATGCAACGGGAGACGAGGTAAAGGAACTTTATTTAATTTCTCACTATAAGATTAAAAATTAAATTCGTGAAAAAATGCCGATTTTACTGTATCGATTTTAATTTGAGTATTACGAGTCTTTATGATTGAGGTCAATAGTTCAATAAAATATGGTCATCTTTATTTTTGTTTAAATTTTTTTCCAAACTGACACCAAATTTAATGCTAAAAAGCTGTGTGAAGCAAAACAGGGATAGGTTCTTATAATTAAAAATTAAAATGTTGATGAAAAATTTCTGAATATTGAACAAAAATTAAAACTCATTTATTGCCCCAACCCTGCTCTAAGATAATGCCGAACAATATTTTACGATCAATTCAACAAGTTACATACTAAAATTGGTCATAAGGATTCGAAAAAAAAAAACAATTTTCATAAAACAATTAAAACGAGATGGTTCATAAACTAGTTTCTAACTTCCGAAATCGTCAACAGATCTATAAAATTAAGGTCTGAGAATACTGTCATTAAAGCAAATATACAATTTGTGAAGAGAAATTATCCAACTCTACATGATTTACTGAAAAAATAATATTAAAAGAAATTGAAGTATACAAAATTAAAAATGGAGAAAATAAGTATTTTTATATTATTGGTTTGCTTATTCTTTAAATAAACATATTATGTAAAAGATTACAAAACCTTAAATCTAAGAGGAAAGCTGATATAAAAGTATTTTCAATTAAGTTTTTTTTAAAGGCTTGTTCCAGTATACATATATCACTCATCAGTTTTTGCATTATTAACGCATTTTGAAAAATTATCTTGTCTACAAATAAGCTCTTATTCAAATATATAAAACATTACCATGAATGACATAAAAACTGTATTATAATGTTCTATAAAATTTTCAAAAAAAGTTTTAGTACATTTTCCTTGAACATATTTCATTTTTAAGAAAGATATGGGCATATCCCTGTAAATTTTAACTTCTTGAGTTTGAAAAAAAAAAACAACAACAAAAAAATTAAGGCACGCATGTAAATTTGAGTTTTTCTTCAATTATAAACCACGAATAAATAAAAAACTTCAAAATAACATATTTATGAGTTATTGTTTGTTGAAGAGTATAAAGGTATAAAGTATAGAAAAATGAATTTAAAATAATTTATTTTAAGAACCCAGTTAATTGATTTGGTTATATGTAGTTTTTTTTATAGTTTCTACTGTTTAAATTACGCTCATTGTAAGGGTATAATCAAACAATGCTTTGGTGTGCTAGTAAAAAATGTGACTTTTTTGAAACAGTTACGTTAAATAATGATGCAGACCATAAAAAAATGCCCCATGATCAATGTTAAAAAAAAATAGACACGAAAATTTGTGACGATTAATGGCCAAATCACAATCTCGCGTTCGTGGTTCCGGCGTTAAATGGGCGTTTGATCGTATATACGATTTTGTGTGTCAAAAAGCGCGACCGTAGCATTTGTAAAACGAAATTTAGCTTCAAACCTCGAGCGTTGACTGACATTTCCATGACATCTTTGATAAGTACCTACTTAATTGTTATATTCCAATGAATTTTGTTACTGTTTATTAATTTACAAGGTATATAATATTGCGTATTTTAAATTTTGGGCATTTAAAATAGTTAATTTGTAAAGCTATTTTCTTAAACAAGAGATGGATATGGCCGATTAATAGGGTTCATACAGCCGGGTTAAAGATTTCTGAAACAATATAATTATTTAAATAAAAACAGAACCACACTTTTTTTGATTTAATTATTTACAAAAAAAGAACTTCAATTACTTACTTCTTATTTCACTTCAATTTTCAACTTTCAAAACAAATACAAAATACGGCCTACAATGAACTGTCAAACGCCCGACCGAATAGAAAATAGATCTACTTTTGCTTTGGCCTGGCGTTGGTCTGACGTTTACGATATTACGATATAAAGCGGTCGCAACGCCGGAGGTAACATTTCAGATTGCCTCATAAGAGTCTATTGTTTTTATTCAAAATGTCAAAGCCCGACCGACCAAACGCGAGATTGTGGTTTGGCTATAAAGATTTACGAAAAATCACGCATGGCAGTTTTTTCTAAAATTTATATCATATAGGATTATTTATAAGGAAGGCACGCACTCAAAATGAATGATTTCAATTAATTTTGACCTTCATTTATCTAAAAAAAACAAAAATTGTACTAAGTAATCTTATGTTAAACATTATTTTTGCAATAATACAAAACGTTAATTATCCACGCACGCAGCCAAAAGTCTCAATATTCGATGATTTTTTCGATTTCAAACACTTTCGCACTATCTCGATGGTTCATTTTATAAATTGAATAGTTAGAACTCAATGATATATATAATATTATAAGTTCCAAAACCTGAATATTTAATAATAATGTCTATATATTTCGACGCATGGCAAAAGTTAAAATTTACACGGATAAGCCCAAATAATTAAAATTTGTGAATTATTATCGATTTTGCTATACAAAATTATCTATAATTCCAGAAGAGAGACACAAAACAGTGTATTCGTTTTTATACTCGCTGCGTTCGCTGTATTCGGTGTGTTTATAACTGTTAGGCTTGTTCTGTTCTATTTGGTTCAAGCATTTAAGCCTAGGAGAGAAACCAAACAGTGTATTCGTTTTATTATAAAGGAATCGAATGGTGTGCAGTGTTTGTTCTTTTAGAATAGTGTATTCATTTTCAGTGTACACTACTTTCTATGCATGCAACGAACAGAATACACTGAAGTACTGTGCTTACTCAGAGAAGGTAAATGAATGTATTCATGCAGACCTTTACTCCTTATGGCCCTAGGTCGAACGGTCTCGTTCTTTGAAGTCGGCGCACAAGGTTTGTCTCATCAATTGCTTGTCGAATCATTCTATTGCTATGGTTATTTTAGTGAGTTCGTAGCTTCGCAGCGAAAACTGCTATTTCATCTTCAACAGTTGGTAATCGTAAGTTTCTGTGTAAATCACTGTTTCTAATGTACCACGGAGCATTAACGATTTCTCTAAGAACTTTGCTCTGATAAGATTGTAATTTTTGTCTATTCCTTGGCTTAGTACAACCCCAAAGTTGTATTCCGTGCTTCCATACTGGTTTTATCACTTGCTTATATAGATAAGCAATTTATTGTAGATGCTGACTGCTGAGTTTGGAGTATCTTCTAATAAGCCAATTCATTTCAGGTAATTTATTTTCAAGTTCAATTCGTTTCTTGTTAACGTGAGTTTTCCATTTAAACTTAGCGTCTAGTGTCATTCCTAGGTACTTTGCTTCATTAGCATATGGTATTTGCACCGAATTAATGTAAGTGGGCCGATTGGTAATTTTTTTGTAAGTAAAATGAACATATGTTGATTTCGACTCATTAAGAACAATTCGCCATTTCTTAGTCCATACCGAAATTTTATCTAGAGCTCGTTAGAGCTTCTCGGTTGCAGATTCATCTGAATCGGATATTGCAAGTATAGCCGTATCGTCTGCAAAAGTACCTATTGCGGTATCTTCTTCTTGATGAATATCTAGTGTATAGTACGAAAAGAATCGGACCGTGAAATCCGAATATTCCCTCCCTTGCTTAACTCGAAATATCCTATTTTCGAGTTATTACTCAAGGATGTAAAATATTTGATCCGGAAAGACCTGTCGCAGTTTAACTTAAGGCCATCGTTCCAGACCTTGTCGAAGGCTTGAGAGACATCTAGAAATGCGCTTGAACATACATTTTTTCCCTCTAGTGATTTCTCAATTTCATTGGTTATTCTGTACACCTGATCAATTGTTGAGTGGCTTTTCTGGAAACCAAATTGATGGTCAGGAATAAGCCGATAATCTTCGATATAATAGGAAGCAGTCGCTTTAATGAGATTTTCTCAAATACCTTGGAGATCAGTGGCAAGAAGGAAATTGATCTATAAAATTTCTTTTCATTCGGACACTTTCCCGGCTTTGGAACCATTAAAATTTCTGCGACTTTTCACTGGCGTGGAACGTATAAAAGCCTTTGTTCGAGATCAAATAATTTAAATCTTAAATCTAAAACCCATCATTCATACATAATTCATTCATACTATATTATTTGCATTCATTCAATCTTAAACTTGCTATAAATTAATTTATATAAATTATAATGGTTAAAATTTGCCTAGCATTGTGCTTTACCCTACGATTAGTTTATGCTAAATCATTACATTTGTCATTTGAATTGTTATCGGGGATTATCTTTTTTATCTCATTCGTCATGCATTGTAATTGCTTTCTGAACAAGAATATTAAAAATAATCTTTCCTTTTGATTTCAACCAGCAAGCTGTGAACATCATCTTTGGTAACTTTTGTATCATTTTTATTATAATTGTGCATACATACATATATTTATCATTGAATTAAACTCAAACAAAACGAAGATTTTAAAGATCTTATTTTTTCATATAAGATTAACATCATTGGTTAATCTCCATCATCGTTGGTATAATTCGCATTCAGCCTTACCGCCGCATTCATAATGTGCTGAAGTTTAGTTGCTGATCTTCTGGGTAGCTCATTAAGCACGCGTGCATTTATTAGGTCGTACCCAGGAGATGGAGCTGGTTCCGTAATCAGAAGCTCTTTTCCCCGTTCAGAATTCCATGTACTTTACTTTCAATTATGACCAACTAAAGTTTCTTACAGTTTTTTTTTTTATTTCATTTCCGAAATTCATCTCAGCCTCTTCCTAGCATCTCATGTACTTACTGTATCTTCTAGTTCCCGCACATACTTTTTTCTTGATCAGGTTCTCCGATAGTCTGAACGTTTCCTTTTGTATTTTGTATCGAATTCTACCTTCTCTAAATCTCGTGATCTCGCTTCCTATCCAATTAGCCAGCAACAACTGACCTCAATGTTTTTCGATAGAGCTGCTCTTTGCCTCAGTATTTGTGAAATGTGGTTGTAAAAAAGGGTGCCCCTCCCTACCTCTCCTCCCATCGACTAATTGCACCTATATCCCTTCCTTTCATGGTCATGGAATCGCTGATCAAGAAATATCTCAAAGATAGAAAGCTTGTTAATAACCGTTAATATGGCCTTTTTAGCAATCGTTTCGCTGGTGATCTGATGGCATATATCAATGAAGAGTGGAACAAATCTTTGGATTATTTTTGAGAACGTAGAACTATTGCGCTTGATACTTCTAAGAGTTTGGCACCAGAATCTTTTATCAAAAATGCGCGCTTAGTTTCATTAAAACTTTTATTATTTGGAATATGAATTAACTTCTAGATCGTTCAACACATGTTGTATCAGACGGTTTTTTTAGTCTGATCTTTACAAAATAAAAGCTGGTGTTCCCCAGGGCTCTGTTTTGTCTCCGACTCTCTTCCTTATTTTTATAAATGATTTTTTTTCTTGTCTGAAACTTCTAAGCCACTTCATTCTTTTGTCGATGACTCTTCCCTTAGCTTTTCATACTCGTTCTCAAGTTAACGTGCAACGACATCGTATGATAAGCTCATTAAACTCTGATCTTTACATTATTGCTAAATGGAGTATATAAAATCCTGTGGAGTTTAATGCTTTGGAAACTCACTATTGTTTATTGTCGTTGAAGCAAAATGTATAATAGGTCGTTGTCCTTGAATGTCACTTTCAGCGAAGATACCGAAAAGCTGTCAGTACTCGACTATCTTCGTTGGAATGACCAGCATTTTTTCACCGATGCAAGACATTTTTCACCCTTCAAAATTCGAGTACAACTCACATATTTGGGCAGGTGAAAATTTCTCTTCCATTATTGGGAAGAATGCAGAACAGAGCGTTAAAACTGATAGGCAACAGAGCTTTCATGAATTCATTCCCATCTCTTGAACACCGTCGGAATATTTTATGTATTGCCTTGTCTTATCGCTTCTTTCACAAGCAATGCTCACTCAAAGTAGCCAGTTGCAATCCCACTCCCGCCTCATTCAGTTCCTCGTGAGTCGTGATACCTGTTTTGCTAGGAATGCTCATCAGTTCACCCTGGACGTACCGTCAAAGATAGGCATTCATTCTTTAGTCGCACAACACGATTATGGAATTACTTACCCGGCACGGTTTTCCCTTGCCATTTCCATTTGCAAACATTCAAAATCAATGTTCATCGATACCTTAAATCTTGCCTTCCATAAATCCCCCATCGCTGGAGCTAACATTAAAAAAAATGAATTAAAATAAAAAACTTTGCAACGCACCTTGTGATCAAGCATTGTCCGTCATATTAAAGACCAGTCGCGCACATTTAATTTTTAGTTTCACAACTGTTTGGTTGCTAAAATGAAACATATGGAGTTATATGACACGCCGCGCACATCGAGCAACTCGATTCGAGCAACTACTCGTAAAAAGTTTGTGTTTTGACACAAACTAAACGATTGTCTAAAAAGAGTTTGCTATTTTGTGTTACATATAATTATAATATGCACCTGCACGGACATTCAACTAAATAGTTGCACTGTTTTCTATAAGCGCAAGAGAGAAAAGTGTGAGCATGAGTGAAGAGTTGCCAGTGCGCGGTGCTCTATCAACTGGTGATTAAACTATTTGATTTCGATCACTGTGACAAGTGCGCGCCTAGCCTAAGAAGCGATTGGTTTTGCAAAAATCAACAAATCTCTTGCCATTGGAGTCGCTATGGTTTTTGCATATCATGAGTCCTTCGTTGGCATTTCCTACCTAGTTATTGAAGCCTCCTATTAAAAAAACCTTCATTTGATCATCACAAGAAATCTCCTTATAATATTGACGCGTCGTAATTTAGTCCGGAATTGGACTTTCAAGATCTTGGCATATATAGTCTCTCAGGAAATCAAGGTGTTTACTGTTGTTTAAAAAACAATATGCCAAAGCCAGCTTTCCGCGGACTTCCCGATACTTTCCCAGTTTAAAGTTGTTCTATACCACTTTTATGGGCTTAAAACTTATACTTGTCCGAACCAAACCGCCCGACTTCACTTAACTTTAATATATCCATCTTATATCTCACGAATTCCTTTTCTCTAGTATCAATTTTTAAAGCTGAATTTATTTCAGTTACGAGGAATGTTTAACAACCGTTACCAATCCTATAAAGTTATGCCCTTGGCGCTTAAAATTTTCGCATGTAAATGTATGTAGTGTTCTAGAAATAGTGGTTCGAGGACCACCATTAGGAGGCAAAACAAGCAATTCTTCTGGAATCTGGACTATTTAATGAACTACTGATTTTGGACAGTCAATATTTTCCCGATTTCATATGATGCAGGTTGTTCAAAATAATATCGATAAATTAAAACTGATACATTGTATCAATTGCGCCTTATAAGCATAGACCCGCTACATCAGTAAACCCCACAACAAAAGTCTAAAGGGGTCCAATCGCACTATCTTGGTGGCCAATTCAAGTTTCCTTCGCGAGATATAGCGCTATAATCGATCAGAAATTCCGTCATGCTGTTCGATGTATGGCACTTAGCGCCACCCTCATGGAACTATAATGTGCCAAAAGAAATTGGGTGTCATTCATTGATCTGTAGCGCTCGCCGTTAATGTTGTTGGCCTCACAACTGTCGTTTGTCCAGAAGTACGGACCAATGATTTGGTGATTTTACCGACGACGCCACCAAAAGAACATGGCCGCCATAGACTGTCATGACATGTAAAAGTGGATGTAATATCAAAATATGCAGCTTTAAATAATAAATCGAATGACAATCACAGACCCTCAAGCTAAAGCTTATAATGCACCCCAAAATCTTTTCAACATAATAATGAACCTTAACCCCTCCTCGTCTGCTATCAAAAAATTATATAAGCAAAATTGCACAGGTAGCTACTTGAAATTTTCTACAAATTCATTCTTAAAGTTTTTCAATTAAATTTCTTGTCTTTAAAGTGTAAGGACAACAACACCAACCAACGTTTTTGTGTAAGTTCATTTATTAGATTACTTTTTGTCAGAGACTTCAGCTCGCAGGTAGGGGCAACCCAGGTAAAGTTAGTTTTGACTTCCTTCAAAAACTTTTAACATACATTTTTCTTTGTCATTTAAGTTTGAACTGCACTTTTGTGTTTTTTGGTTTTTTAATGTCTATTATAGGGAGATTATGAGGTAAAAGGCGATGAGGTGAATGCTGGAATTTTAGTGAAACTTAAACTGTACTAAAGTGTTGGGATTTCTATACGTACATACAACAAACTGCTTGCCTCAAAGGCAAAAGGAAACTTAAATTAATTGTAAATTCGGAAAGTTTAGGTGTACTTGTATGGAGCGTCGTGCAGCAAATGACCGCACTCGTCTGCCCTGTATATGTTTCAATTTCATAAGTACATATTTCAAAGGAGTTGAGTTGAACTGCATATCCGTATACATTTGTCTTTGCGGATACAATGTTTTGGAAAGAGAGACTTTATTGCAAGTTGTGCTAATAAAGAGCTAGAAAACTTTTGACAGCTTATCATTAAGTAATGCAACTGTCAAAAGCTGCGATATACTGTGAATTCAGTCTAAAAGATGAATCAAGTTTTGTTCTCGGATGCCAGAGCATGTGCGATGACTAAAAAAATAGGGCAGTATTCCCAGTGATATCTACAAGAGGACCAAAGACGTTTCACCAAATATCAATACGTAGATTGCAGTATACCCCTTGCTATATAATGGTTAGTGGGTTGGACTGTCATGCGGAAGGTCTCGAGTTCGATTCTCAGTCGCTGCAAAAAAGTTTTTCAGGGGTGTACTTCCTCTGGCGAAGAATTGACAAATCCTCTAAGAGTATATTTCTTAACATGGAAAGTGCTGCCACCTCCGTTCCTGGTAGCACGCAAACAGGAATGCTTGAGAGTTGTAAGTTACTATAGGTCCTGGTTCACTTCGAGCTGTTGCACCATCAAATTTATTTATTTGGGATTTAGGGCTAAAGGCCACTTAAGAACATATAATTAATTAAAAAAAGGGTCACGAAATTGTAATCATTTATTCGTATAATGGTATCGTGAAATGTTTTTTCGCGGTTTTTAAAATTTTACTGGAACTATTTCGGCCTATTTTTGGAATTCAATTCAATTAAAGTCATTCTCCAAAAATAAACTTTATGTACGCATACCGATGAAGTGGAAAAACCTATTCGGAAGGAGATTTAAAACTTTCTATCCGGGGCTAACAGAGTCTATCTGAAGTCGGAGTGTACGAGTAAGTTGTGATCGAGGACTTGAATGCTAAGTTGGAAACAAATACATTTTCGACTGATTAATTGGGAAGCGCATACCCCTACTAACCGATATAAGATTACAGACAACTTCTGAAAATAGCTTTCGATAAAAAAAAGCGAAAGGCTGGTAATACGTTGATAAGTAACACTAGGTTTTCACCGCTAAGAGCCCACAAAGCCATCTATCGCTATCCAGATTGAGGGGCAAATTTCGACTCTGGCCATTGCCTACTTTCCTGTCTACAACAAAACTCAGAGCTTGACTGACGATCGAAAAGATATTGCAATCTACCCTGAAGAAAAAATTCGAAGTTGGACGCCTTGGCACACCCATAGCATGCAGCACCTGAGCGGGAGACTATCTGCTTTTCTATCTACCTGCGTTCAACAAATAAAATGGCTGCATAATCTAATAACTTGTCAGCAGAATTTTTATCTATATAATAACTTGTCAGCAGAGTTTTTCTTAGATATTTAAGTGATATTTTGGTAGGGTGCATACATCAAATTATACCCCCACAATGGTTGGAAAGAAACATGTCCGATGATTCCCTATCAGCTACATTTGCTCCATTTAGTTTAGTTTTAGTTTAGTTTTATTAAATTCAATGTATGCCTACACATTAAGAATATACTTCTTATCAATTAGTGTTATGCTAATTATTTCAATAATGCTTTGAAGAAAACTACTTTATAACATTTTTGGCATAAAAAACAGGTAATAATTTCATGCATTACATATTTTTGAGAGAAAAATCAAAATCAAGTGAGAAAAAAAAAAGTTAGATACACCTTTTACAAAAATTAAAACAAAAAGTACAGTACATCTCTATTGAATACAAAGAACTAGAAAAAAGAAGAAAAAAAAATATATTCACTAGGTCAAAGAAAAACAGAATTAATTTTGATAATAAGTACGTAGATTTCTACGAAACTGTGCTTCGCCGCTTACTCTCCTTAAGTGCCTGGGAAGAGAGTTCCACAATCGGATGGCGTTAACAAAAAACTGGCGCTCTGATGTCAGACAAGAATAACGAGGATGAATGAGTTGTTGAGATCTGCTAGAGGAACCAAACTGTATCCTGTTGAATAGACTGCAAGGTTGCTGTGTATGGATTATATTGAATAATAATATAAGAGTTCGAAAGCGCATAAGGTGATCAAGGGAGATGTTATATATTTGAATTGAGAAATTTGACGCATGATCAAACCTTCGCAACCCAAATACATAACGCGCTGTATTATTGAAGGCAACATTAAGTCTTCTCCTGCTGACAGCATCACAGTCACAAAAAATTTCGCATCCGTAACTAAGAATTGGTAATACTAGCGTTTTAGCTAAAAGCATGCGTGTTTTAAAAGGGGTGAAATACTGTGAGGCCCATAACCTACGTAGTACTCCATAGACTTTACCGACGGCAGAATTGATGTGCATATCCCAAGACAGCGTGCTATTGAATAACATACCAAGATTTTTGGCAGAAGAAACGTAAGTGATGTTCGAGTTGTTTAAATACAAGTTTGGAAAATAATCAAGGTTCAAGGCTTTTCTGCTAATGATAATGCACTTGGATTTCAATGGATTCAGGAACAGGCCATTGCTTGATGACCAGCGAGAAATTTCTTCTAGTTCCCTATTAATTGTGTATGCACAATCTTCAATAAGTCCCAAGGGGCAACTATGGTATAATTGAACATCATCAGCATACATCTGAATAGAAGAATTAACAATCCTTGAGGGGAGTTCATTTATATAAAGGGAGAAAAGAAGAGGCCCTAAGATCGAACCCTGAGGGACTCCTCTGGTGGTCGGTAAGAAACTTGAAATTTTATTGCCAACTGAAACAGCTTGTTTTCTATCCCGAAGGTAATTTGACAACAAAAGAACAGCAGATGATGAAAAACCATAAGATGATGATAGCTTACGACACAGATTAGCATGGTCTACTGTATCAAATGCTTTAGAGAAGTCGAGCAATACAAGAAAAGTGACATGGTCTTCATCCAAGGCAAGTCTTATGTCTTCAACAATGTTAATAATGGCAGTGGTGCAGCTATGCTTTTGGCGGAACCCAGACTGCTTGGAAGAGAGAATGTTTTGGGCTCTTAGATGGGCATTAAGTTGTTTTTGTACTACCCTCTCGAAAACTTTTGATAAAAAAGGGAGCACAGAAATAGGTCTATATTCATTACCACTCTTACTTTTGGGAATTGGTAGAATTTTGGCTAGTTTCCATTGAGATGGATATAAACTTGTCATTATTATGGTATTAAACGTGTGTGTTATGTAGGGTAAAATAATAGGTAACAATGACTTAATGAAAACAGGATGTATTCCATCAATCCCTACAGCATTGGACCTAACAGACAAAATACTTTCAACTATGTCAGTGGTTTCCACACAAGTGAACTCGAAACGAACTTCGGACGAATGTACATAAGGAGATCTAGATAAAGTTGGGGAACAGCTAGGAAGGGCAGGGAACGGTAATGTAACGAATTCATGATTTAGTGAATCGATGTTAATATTCATGTCACAATCCCGAATTTTGTTCACTAACCCTGTCTCCCTCAAGTTCTTCCATAGTTGACGACCATTCATAGAAGGTCTAAACTTTCTATTGTATAATTGAATTTTAGCGGTTCGTATTTTGCGGACTACTTGATTACGCAATCTGCGAAATATCATATGGTGAACATTCAATCTATAGCGTTTCCATAAATTATAGGTCTGATCTCGTTGGACCATAAGCCTACGAATTTCGTTGGTAAACCAAGGACGTTCACCGTGTTTTAAAGATCTGGTTCTCAGCGGAACATATCTATTAAACAAATTATTGATATTATTGTTAAGAAACTCAATTTTCTCGTCAGGTGAAGGTACAAAGTAAATCTGATCCCAATCAACACTTCGAGTGCTAAGCTCTATGCCAGTGTAGTCGACGTTCCTAAAATCTTTATATTCGTAAGAATTTTGAGGACTTTTAACCTTGAAGTTAAAAGACAAAAAAATGAGATCATGTTTTGAAAATGCTGCAGCTGACAACTGATCATACAAAAGGACATCACTCACATCGCTAACGAAAAAAACATCTAAAAGAGTTTGCGAATCCCTAGAAAAATGTGTAGCAACTGTAGTGTTGACCGGAGTTAGGTTAAATGTTCTCATGCAATCAACGAGAAAGAACTGATTCAAGAGATTACTGTTGAAATCACCACATATAATGATCTTAGATGGGCCCAGAGTAATTGTTTCCAAAATAGAAAGCAATGGACTTATATCTACATCATTATTGGGTCTGTAAACAGCCCCTAAAAGAAGAGTACCTTCGTCGTCCAGTATGTCTAGGAACAAGTAATCCAACCCACTGTTTGATGACGACTTACAATTAATTTTGCCTTTTATGCCATTACGAACATAAACAGCGGCTCCTCCACCTCTCCTACCATGTCTGTCAGTCCGAAAAAGCCTAAAACCACTCAAACAATACATTGAATCATAATTTTTATCGGAGAACCACGTTTCAGTAACACAGATTATATCAAC
The DNA here is from genome assembly GCA_911387755.1 of Chrysotoxum bicinctum. NCBI lineage: Eukaryota > Metazoa > Arthropoda > Insecta > Diptera > Syrphidae > Chrysotoxum > Chrysotoxum bicinctum. The sequence goes on from OU426987.1 coordinate 51,731,150, forward strand.
ATCAGATTCCTCAAACACATCTCTAAACTCATCCATTTTGCAATATAAGCTTTGTGCATTTAAATGACAAACCCGTAAACCCGTCTTTTGTTTGCAGAGGACCTGAACCATCGAACGAAGAATTCTATCGCCACCATCGACAGCAGAATCATCACCATTATTATCGTAGTTCATAGCTATATAATAGAAGAAATATAATAATACGCACTAAAATTCGAGTAAGCGGATCCACCGGAATCAAAACCACAAACAAATTATCAAACATTCTGTATAAATAACCACTTAGACCAAAAAATAGAACAATAACTAATAGAGATGTTATGTAGCACAATTAAATACTAAAAAAAGGGAGAATTGTTTGATTTAAATAGTATAATTAAAAAAAAAAAAGGCGTAAAAAAGATTATAATATCAGAAAGTTAAGTTTCAGAGAAAAAAAAAAAAATAAAACTAAAATGTGTAATCAAAAATATAATATAAAAAAAAAGAAAATTAATAGTGCAAAAAAAATCTTAACCAAAGATAATTAATTATTTATGCATGATGCTGGAAATTCCATCAAGGGTTTCGATGTTTTTGATGCATACTCCTTTCTCATCAGATGGCAGATGTTTGACGTAGACAAGACCACGAATTGTAAACACCGATGCAATTTTGTTTTGTTTTTTCAAATGAAGTGCAGTCCGCAACAACAAATTGTTTTTATTAGTTAAGCATTCGCGAAAGTAAATTTGTGATTTCGAATTGGAATTTAATAGCCCTACGTTTGAAAGTGATAGTTGTGTGTTTTTCTCCTTTCGGTATTTGGCTATAGACGTGATCACAAAGTTCCTATCGTATGCTGATCGGAATTTTAGAATGATCGCCGTGTTGCTGCTGTTCGTGGTCCTCGGGCGAGTGCGAAAAATGTCTAGTAATGCAGGAGGTTTAATATTAATTACGTGGCAAAGAAAATTAAACATTGATCGAAGGTTCTCATCGGGTGTGTGCGGGATACCGAAAAGAACCGCATCGGATGCTATTCGTTTGTTGTCTAGGTCTTCTTGTGAATTGATAGTATTATGAAGTGTTGTTGTAACGTCGGCAAGTCTATTTCTCATTTCGGAAAGTTGTTGTTCGTAATCAGTCATCTTGGATTTGATGTTTGCAAGTTCAGTGTTGACATTAGTTGATGACGATTTTAAACAAGTGACGTCAGATTTTAGGGCATCTATATCGACAATAGAATTTGTGATAGATGACTCAAGCTGTGAGACTCTGCTTATAACATCAGATATGTTTTTGTTTACTTCGCTGAATTGAGATTGTAGTTTTTGCGCGAGTGATTCAGTATCTTCCTTGAATTGTTTCGATAAAAGAGAAATGATAAACTCACTTTGTTTATTTAGTTTTTCATCCAATTTATCAAGCAGCGAAGTGTCATCAGCCATATTCTTTTTAATATTTCGTTTAATGGAGGCTGCGTCCGAGTGAGTTAGAGGTGATTGAGTCAGAACCTTAGAGCAAGATGAACTGCTTCTTAGATTGTTTGGGCCAGACATTTGAGAAAGTTCGAATCAAATAAAAGGTATGAAGAATTGTTTTTTACTTAAATGCCACTGAACAAAGGATTTATTTTAATTGTTTAATTGTTTAAACAAGGCAATCAGAACACTTCACTTTATAACTTTTCAATTTTTATTAAATAGAATCAAACTTTGCTATTTATTTTTTTTTAAAGAAATAAATTTGAATAACTTGTACTTGAATAAAACCGAGATAAAATTGCCCACAAAAAAAACACGTCTAACCAGTAGCTCTCTTCATACTCTCCCTTTTTTTTTTTTTTTTTTTTTTTTTTTTTTATATTTACTTTCCGAATTTAATACAAATTTAAATACATACATAATTGAAATATACATATAAATTAGAAAAAAAAAGCTGTTTTGGAAGCCCTATTAAAATTTGACTAAGAAATAGTTTTTAACAAACCAATTTAAAGTTCTATATTTACTTAACAATGCATACAACACATAATTTTATGTCCAACTCATTTATTTACATAAGTTTATACTTTTAAAATATGGGAGAATTGTTTTTGTTGTTGGCAACAAATGCTTTGTATAACATACTTTGAACACATCCTCGAGAATATATGTGGGTTGTGTGATAATTTTTAAAATAAGAATAATTAATTTTAGTTATCATTTAAGGTTATTTCATTCGTTTTTGTTGTCATCATCAAGCATTTCAAGAAATGCCCGCGGCACAAGGCCCTTCATTAAGCCTTGCTTACCATACATACATATATTCACTGTGCTGTGGTGAACATTCTGTGACGAAAATAACCTCATTTGCAGTAAGGCTAAGCTCGGTATGATCGTTTGCATCATAAGAGCACAGGACACGGGCTCGTTTCATTTGGTCGGGATTCATATCCATTTAAAAGTGTTTCCATTAAACATTTCCTACATGAGTAGAAGAACTACACGTGTATGCCATTATGTAATATAACATCATTCAAATATCCAACATGGCTTCGCTAGGTGGCTCGCGTTCGAAATGTCCTGTTTTCCATACCTCTGGCGTATAAATCAGGCTGAATTTGACGAATGGCTTTCAATGAAGTGGTGTTCTGTGGTGTAGCCCCACAAGAAGAAGACTAACGGCGTCAATTCGCAAGATCTCGGTTCGGAAATCGATCCTGCCAAATGCCCATTGAGGTACGGGTTATGTGGGACGTAGCGCCGTCCTGTTAAAACCACATATCGTTGGTTGTAATATTATTCAATTTGGACAAAAATAAATTCGTTATCATCTACTTATAGCACAGTCTGTGACTATGATGGCCTGTTCAACTTCGTTCTAAAAGAAGTAGGGACCGATGATGCCACCAGTCCAAAATCCATACCAACTAGTGACTTTTTCTGGATGCATTTAAATTTGGTGGACCTACTTTGGACTGTAATCGTCCCAAAATTCGAAAATTTTACTTATTGACGAACCCATTCATCCGGAAATGGGCCCCGTTGCTGAATATGATATGATGAAATGTTACTTGATTAGAAGACTTACTTTTATCATTTATTCATGTTGTTGAACACTATTAATTACTCTCCATGTTGATTTGGCAACTGTGAGCCAATTTATTTTATTCGTGTTCATCCTTGTTGGGTATACTAGTTTAACTCAATTACATGTTGTTAGTGTTATGCCTGAACAACATGTAATGAGTAAACTAGCAACCCATTGATGACAATTTTAGAAGGTTTTTTTTTAATGGAATTAAAGCGACATAGACGACGGCAGGGATCGAACCTGTGATCATGAGGTTCACAGGCGAGCACACATCCATCGCACCACGGCCCACCCCCTTCTTTCTCTTCCGTAACCTCACGCCCACGCTGTGTTGAAACATTTGAAGGGTATTCATATTCCCTTGAGCGTGCGTAAATTATAAAAAAAAAAAAGAGAAAATTTGGCTTCAACATCAAGCCTGTATCGTTCTTGAATTTTAGTGTTTTTTGCAAAAGTTGATTCCCAAGTACTTCGTTGATGATTTGACTGATACTTACATAAGTGTCGTCTAAAAGTCCTAAAAAGTTGAGTTAAATTGCATCACAGCATATTAAAAACATTCGTCTTCGAATGGAAGTCACTATAGTGTTGCTGCTGAGTTTGGTCTTTTTGCTCCCCATTAGGATAGTATTCCCATAGATTATTAATGTGCTTCTAATATCTCCTGGCAGTAATATCTGGTGAAGAAGAGATAGCGTACGTGATGGAGTTATCTCTATAAATCTTCGTCTTTATTTCTGGTTTGTTGGCTGCTTGATGGGCAGTATATGTAGATGTTGAATAGTACGTATAAGGGTCCAAGTTTTGATCCTTGAGGAACTCCAGCGTTTTTTTCCTTAGTCGATGATAGGTGTACATAAAAATGTCTATGGGTAAGGAAATTTTTGATAAAGAAGTCCAAGTTCCGAGAGTTTGAATAGTAATCCTCCTATCAGATGTTGTCAAAAGCTTTTTCGATGTCCTGTCCAGGGATCACTTTTAACCCGTTTCTTTTTTTTTCTTGAGACCAAGAGTAATGTCACAGTAAAGTTACTTCAGGGGATGTATGGTAGAGTTCAATAGAATGGTATGGTAGAGTGCTTATTCGATATATAACATCTTTTTCTCTGCCAAAAATATCAATGCATATTACTGCTAAACGTGACATATGAGATCGTATCAAAAACAGGATGTGAGTGAGTCAGGCGATTTTGCAGCAATATAATTGGAAAGTATCAGAGTGGTTTTCGGCCGAACACATCGACCATAGACTAAATCTTGACAGTGAGAAAAATTCTGGAGAAGGATAACGAATTTAAAGTTGAGAACACCATCTTTTCATCCACTTCAAAGCCACTTATGATAGCTATAAAGAGCTATACTTAGGGATGGTTGAACTTGGTATCTTGAAAAAACTGATCCAAATGTGTCGTCACATTGGAAAATATCTGTGCAGTGTGCATTCGGCAATAGCTCTTGAAATCTGTTCTATAAAATGTCACTTTTGAGCAACTTCGAAAAAGGACTCCACCTACCTGGGAGTAATAATTAACTAAAACAACGAAATGTTAGAGTATAATTCTACTGAGAATTCCTCTGCTAATTTGTTTTGGGGAAAACGAATAAGTTTAAAAGTTCTCGCACGTAAGAGAAAGAGCACGCTCTAAAAAGTCCTTGTACTACCAGAGTTTGCTTTACGACCGAATGTTGGCCGATAAGCAGAAAATGAGATTTCAGTCTCTGCACTCTTTTTGAAGAAGAACACTTCGATGGATATGTGGTACTATTCAAAAGAGGCAAATGGGGAAGAAGATACATTTGTGAGCCATATATTAGCTTTCTCAAACTGTGGATGCAATCAAGAAAGAAAAGCTTAGTCAAATAGAGCGAACTTACAACTACGCTGCAGTCGGAAGAGTTCTTGAATCCCCAAGTTTTTATGTAACAAGGAAGAATAAAGATTTTAGTCCAATAATAGACAGCTAATTTTAATTTTGACCAACTGTTCCTCTCGCATTCGACGCCACCATGTACTTTGTTTTACCTTCACTAATGTGCAGCCCCAGATTTTGTGCCGTCTGCTTGATCTGGATGAAGGAATCGTGTACAGCTTGTTCGGTTCTTCCGATGATGTTGATGTCTTTTGCGTAAGCCAGTAACTGGCTGGACCTGCTGACGATGGTCCCTCTTGTTGCCGTGCCAGTCCCGGAATGCTTTCTCCAACGCCAGGTTGAAGAGGAGGCAGGCCAAACCGTCCCCTTGTCGTACTCCATTAAAGATGTTGATTGGTCTGGACAGCAATCCGGCTATTTTTCCTTGGCTTGTTACGTTGGTCATGGTCAACCTACATAGTCGTGTCAATTTATTTGGGATGCCGAATTCTCTCATGGCTTTGTAAAGTTCTACCCTGGCTATGCTATCATAGGCGGCCTTAAAATCTATAAACATATGGTATGTTGGGATGTTAAATTCTAGACATTTTTCCATCGCCTGCCTAAGGGTAAAGATCTGATCAGTTGTTGATTTGCCTGGAATGAAACCACACTGATATTGTCCGATGACGGTTTTAGCGTATGGGGTTATCCGGTCTTGTAGGATAGAGGAGAGTATCTTATAGGCGGTACTCAACAACGTGATACCTCTATAATTGCTGCACGTTGTGACATCTCCCTTCTTATGTATGGGGCATATTATGCCTTTTCGCCAGTCTTCTGGCATTTTTTCCTGCTCTCATACGTGCACTATAATATCATGAATTGCTTGACGTAAGGCTGGCCCGCCGTGATGAAATAATTCGGCTGGTATGCCATCGGCTCCCGGGGCTTTGTTCTGTTTAAGCCGGCCTATAGCCTTCTCAACCTCTTCTATGCTTGGTGGCGGCAACATAGGGTATTCTTCTTGAAGTAGTGGAGCCTTCACTTCTGCAGTGAGCTGACCATTTAGCAATTCATTAAAGTACACTTCCCATCGCTCCAGCATGCTTTCAGGATCGGTGATCAGATTTCCCTCTCCATCCTTGCAGTATGTGCAGCGTGGTGTGTACTGCGTCATGTTTCGGTCAGATTGATAGAACTTCCGCGCCTGGTGCGTACCTCGCTCTCGGCTGTTTTCTATTTCACAGATTAGGTTCTTTTCCTCTTCTTCTCTTTTTCTCTTCACAGACAAAAAACTGTGAAGCCGTTTTTCTGTTCTTCTGAGCTCTTTATATTCCTCTTCGCGTGCCCGCGTTCTTTGAGATTGTTGCATTGCTCGGTACGCAACATTCTTACGTTCAGTCGCTAGCTTGCATTCATCATCAAACCAGTCGTTCCGATTTTTACGACTGCTGCCTAAGATGGAGTTGGCAGTACTAATGACAGTATTTTTAAGACGTGTCCACTTCTCATTTACGCCCAGCATACTGGCTCCAGGACTTACTCTCCCTAAATCAGGTGTTTCTAGGGCGAGGCAGGGCAGCCGTGTTGATTCGAACCTGATCGGCGGATGCAATGCGTCTTCGCAAGGCAATCCGCCCTCGGAAAACCATACCAACAAGATAGTGATCCGAGTCGATATTGGCACCTCGGTACGTTCGTACCGTCATCAAGTTCGAGTAGTGGCGACGGTCTATCAACACGTGGTCTATTTGGTTACGAGTGACTCCATCAGGTGATACCCAGGTGGCTTTGTAGATATCTTTACGCGGGAACCTGGTACTCGCAACGACCATGTTTTTCGATGTTGCCAATTCTAAGACTCGAAGTCCATTGTCATTAGTGTTCTCATGCAAACTATGGGTGCCTGCGTAATGCCTGAATACCGGCTCCCGACCTATTTTTGCGTTCAAACCCCCAAGGATGATTTTAACATCATACCTTAGACAGGCATTGAAGGCCCTCTCGACTTGTTCGTAGTAAGTCTCTTTTTCTTCGTCTGAGGACTCCTCCATAGGTACGTGAACGTTAATGAGGCTGATGTTTGTAAATTTGCCTCGCACGCGAAGGGTGCATAGCCTTTCGCTTATAGCGTTAAAGCCGATGATGGTAGACTTCATTTTTTCGCTGACTAGGAAGCCTACCCCGAGCACATGGTGTTTTGTATGACAGCTGTAGTATATGTCATATTCTTTCTTCTGTAGAACACCATTCCCTGTCCATCTGATTTCTTGAAGAGCTGTTATGTCAGCTTTATTTTTTGACAGGGTATCGGCTAGCTGCTGAGCAGCTCGATCTCTGTAGAGCGATCGTACGCGCCATAAGAAAATTCGTAAATCGTTTTTCAGTTTTCGTTGCGTGGGTTGTCGTCGTGTGATCAGTCCGTTTCCGAGGCTTGTTATCGGTCTCGTGATTCTTTTAGTTTTACGGGACAGGGAATTAACCTGTCGCCAACCTGAGGAACCAGCCAGTCTTTATCACAAACCATATAAACCCTCCCAAGAATCGCTATCAGCTCTTGGTCTAATTGTGCAAAGCCAGTAAGGCATAAAAGCCATACCGACAGCCGCACCTCCACATTTATAATAATAGCTATGTACGTGGATTTTTTTTTAGCACAAGAGTAGCAAATAAAGTACCTTTATTAAAAACCCATAAATACCAGCCATATATGTTTCCTGGAAAGGTAGGCAAGTCACATTTAATGCAAATAACCACCATCCCTAGCAACCATGAGGAAAGAAGACACGATATTTCTTCATATATTTCCAACACACCATTTGTGCTTCATCGTTCTTCATTTTTCATCTACGCAAATGGAATACGCTTATAAATTCATTTATTTTGTATTTTTCTCAAAACCATCTACGCGTTACTAATTCAGAAAACGAAAACGGACATACCCATCATAGCTCTGTCTTGTGCCATGATGCAGAGCTTTTCCAGTAATATAAGACTTGGCAGAGCCAAAGCCGAGAGCCAGATGAATGTTCCTTAACTATATATTGTTGCCTCTGGTTTATGAGGTTTTGCCTTCGCTTTTGATGTAGAGCTATATCCTTCCGTTTTCCATCATTTTTGAATGCCTTCGAGTTAGAAATCCTCACAAGCAGCAGCCAGCAGCAGCTTTATGAATTTATTGTAGGCATATTTTTCTTTCGTTATTTTTTTTTGGTATGAAAAATTTGAGTTAGTAATTTTACACATCGCTACTTTTAAATTGATGCAGGTTAAGGGCGGAGATGTGTTTTCTACCGAAAAACAGGATGCGTGTTATTTATTATGGGCTGAACTAAGGCTTAGCTTGTTTGTTTTTCGAGGAACGTTTCCAAATTAGTTCAGCTTTGGAACACAAGACGAACAAAACACAAAAACAAGAACTTGATTTTTTCAGCAGAGTAAAGTAGATTTTTTGTTTTGGTTAAAAAGTGGTTTAAGGTACCTTTCAGAGGAAATGAAATCCAAGTCTCCACTCGTCTTACTTAAAAATTTAATTACGGAGCAAAAGCAATTGTTTTGAGTTTTGGTCCTTTGATAAATCAAGTAGCTGTCAAAATAGACACACAATTATTTATTTCACGTCTCAATGTTCCAGGAAGAATTCTTAGGGTATCTTAAGATACATAGATAAGATACTCCCTCTCATAGAACCTACATCTTCAGCCTAAAGGGATCGATTTTCTGCCTTATTTTGTTTCATTCTTTAACCAAATCTCCAGGACGGAAATTGTATTCCATTTAATGGCATTTCCAATTCTCTTTCAACTGATAAATGAAAGTTCACCGGCTGGTGCTCAGTTGGACGAAGAAGAAAATCGGGTTTCATGTGCTTCTTTTTATATCAACAAGATGTATTCATTCGGTGGTGTTATAGGGAAAATGCATCGCATTCGCCTTATACATAACACCATCGACTCTCTTTTATGTTTGGTCTCTTGGATTTAATTAAGTTTTACTACCTGCTTAAGAGTTGCTGGTCCATTCTTTGGCGTGATGGCAGTCATAAAATGCTGAAACGTTAAATTTACATAAATTCGATTTCTTTTTCGTCATAAAATTTTACAATTTTAATGTTAAAAGTGTGGAGATTGTAACCGAAAAGCTTAATCAAGTCCGAATGGTCTTTTGTGTTTTGTTTGTCCAATATAACAGTTTCTAAAATAGTCTTCCTACTATTCAGGGCTGTACTTTATTTTTAAAAGGGGGCCTAGTAAAAGCATTGGGATGTTGGAACCCCATATATGGGATATTCGTAAAAAATATGTATGCCATGCAATTGGTCAAAAAGAGACAACTAGTTTTGGAAATTCATCAGTCATAGAAAATTTGTAATCAGGGCATACACTTTTTCAAGGTCACGCACAATTTTTAGCACCTCATTTATGGGATATTCGCAAAACATGTATACCTCCTGAAAGGTCCGTAGATCCATAAAGAAGTTCAGCTATTTTCAGTAATTGCTCAGCTAAAGATATTTTTAAAGATTTTCAAGAGCTTCGTTAGCAACTAGATTGTTTAGCTTTCATATTCAAATAGTGCTGGTTACATTCTCTTATACTTTTGAAGAAAATTTAAAACTTCATAAGCAAAAATATATGGCTAACCAATAACTGAAACTAGCTGACCTTATATCATCGTTAAGTGCTGTATCTGATGGAGTCGTCTACATAAGGCTTCGTCTTTGTACCATGTATGTTGGCTGGTTGATCAGCAGTGTAAATGTTGAACAGCACTGGTCCAAATTTTGATCCTTGGGGAACTCCATCGTCGATTCCCTTAGTTGATGATAAGTGTTTTGCTACATGTATATAAAACAGTCTATGGGTTAGGAAAATTTTGATTATTCTTACCAAGTGATTAGGAAATCCAGGTTCCAAGAGTTTGAATAGTAAGCCTTCCATCCGAACGCTGTCGAAAGCTTTTTCGATGTCCCGCAAGTACCCTACAATACTTTTTACTTGCGACTTATAGGTACTATAAGGCAAGTTATGGATTCGTTAAAAAAATTGATCTCGAGATTTTGATCAAAGTTGACATTAGGATGATAGCGAAGACTAAAAAAGTGGGTCTGGCAATTCTGTTTGTCTGTCTGTCTGTCGCTTCGACTACAGCCTAAACGGCTCGGCCGATTTTCTTTAAACTTGCTAGATATGGGTTTTGATTTTTTACCCACACAGATTTTTTTCTTTTTTTTTTAAGACCAAAAATAACGAAATTTTATAAATATTTTTTTTTTTCTCAAAAACTGCTGGACAGATTTAAAAACTAAAAACACAAAAAAATTTCATTTAGTTAAATCTAGGTAATGCTCGAAAAAAATTTTCCGAAAAATGGTTATTGAGGGTACCCCCCATGGAACCATTTTTTTATTTTTGATTTTCTCAAAATCGGTACCACCGATTTTGATCATTTTTTTTTGCGAAGGCTCTTAAAAAATTTAAATAGAATTGTTTATTCAAATTTTCAAAAAATTTTTTTTTGGATTTAAAAAAACTCAATATTTCGAAAATCCCATCCTAGATTTTTTTTAAACTTGATAAATAAAAGTTTCTTCATATAATCTACAAGATGTGAGAAAAAAAATTTCGTTTTACCTTTACCACCATACAAATGTTAAAAAATTAAAAAAAAAATGGTTTTCAAAAATCGTATTTTTCTCAAAAATGGCACCTAGAATTTTGATAAAATTTTTTTTCTTTCAATTAATTTTTATGATCTTTAATTTAATAAAACAAATTTTGAAATTAAGATATTACAGCTTGTACCTACCATAGAACCATTTTTTCGAATTTTGAATTTCTCATTATCCACATAACGGTTCTTAATGAAATTTTTTATAGAGAAGCTTCTAAAAAGTCTAAAACACATTGCATTTCAAAACTTTAAAATAAATATTTTTTGAATTTTTGAAAAAAAAAATCTATTTTTTTCTTTTTTTGAAAATTCGATATCTCCGAAACGGCTCAATATTTTTTTTTTAAATTTAATTTTTATTCGAACAATAATAAAAACTTTAAATTGGCGTACCAAAATTTTTTCTTAAAAATCTTTTAAAAATTTTGTATATAAAAGCTTTTTTTAAGAAACTACTAAAACGACCTATAACTTTTGTTCTTGCATAAATTCATATTTGCATAGCATTCTGTTTTCGTCTCTTACTATTAAAAGAATTTAAAAAATTAATTTGATCCTTATGAACAGTTTTCTCTAATAACATTCGTTTTTTAAATTACTAATCTATTACATAGGAGCAAGTTCGTGTGACCCAGTCGTGCATTTTATTTCTTTATTAAGTCCAAGTGTAACATCAAGATGGAGTGTTAGTAGGGTAGAGTATTTATTTCGAAAGCAGTCAAATGATATTCAGTCTCTGCTCAGTTCTTTCAAACATCATATATCTAACTCTGATATAATAACTAATATTTAAGGCTTATATGTAATTACATACAATGATAGTTTTCTCGTTACGTAGTTTTTCAAAACAAGATATTATAGATAGTCTTAAAGAAATTGATGTTACAAAAAATTCTGGTATTGATATAATTCCTCCTATTTTCTTGTTTAAATTTTAAATTTTCTCCTTTCCTTCGCAATGTCTTGACCACTGTTTGAAATAAATCCCTTACTTCTGGTGATTTCCTTGAAGAATGGAAAGTATCCTTCATTGTTCCAATATAAAAGAGCGGTCTTGAGCACTTAGTGAAGAATTACAGATCAATTTCTCGGCTCTCTGCTGTAACCAAACTTTATTTTGCTGTTAATGAATCGTTATCCTCTAATCAGCATGGTTTTGTAAGAGGTAGTTCGGCTTGTACAAATTTAGGTCTTTTTGAAAATGTGTATATTAGTCCTTTGGAAAATGGGAAGCATATTAATGTCTTGTATACTTATTGTGTAAAAGCCTGAAAAAATTGGGATTGAATGAATCTTTCTTAAAATGGTTAAAATCAGATCTGTCTGAGAGAAAACCAGAAGCTGATGAATACTTTCCAAATCTAATAGATGTTGTTTCTGGGCTTCCACAAGGAAGTCACCTGGGCCCACTTCTATTTATTATGCAAACCAATGATTTGCCGTCAGTATTAAGATACTGTAACTGTTTGATGACGATGTAAATGTTTTTCTTGCAATATCATCACTTGCACACTATTTTTGCGTCTTGAATTAAATTATTTAAAATGCAAAACAACAAATGCAACAAGCATCACCATCACTCATTGAAATTTAATTTAATTTTTTTCACAGACTTTATATTGTCTGTAAAAGGAATTTTTAGTAAGAAAAAAGTCGTGGATAAAACGGAGCCCTGTAGCACACCAGCACTAACAGACTTAAAACCGTCTTATACAACTTGAATTGATCGCTTCGAAAGGTAGTTTCTAATTCTTCTAATTCAATGAAGAAGAGATTAACCAATACCAAATGCAGACATTTTCGATAGGAGAGCTTGATGTCAAACTCTATTTCAAAACTCTTTTGAAATATCAAGTACAATAACTTTGCTATCTTCAAAACGATGTAATAATTTGTGTGACTGATCGGTGAGATATACTATCAGATCACCTTTGGTCCTATTGCTACGAAAGCCATACTGCGAGATATTGAGAACTTTTCGTTCTTCAAGATATTTCTTGAGCTGATAAGTTATCAGCATTTCCATAATATTAGAAAGAAGGGACGTAATTGAAATTGGAGAGTAGTCGTGGTGGGAGGGGGTGGAGTGAGAAGATTCTCTTTTTCTCAGGGATATACTGGATAAATGCTGTTAGGATACATGGAAAAGCTTACTCAATGCTTTTGCCAGCTATTAAGAATACCTCTTCATAAGAGCAAATTTTTGGATATCGTGATCTCTCAGTATTCTAGCAACTGTACGTCATTCACGCAGTCAAGTACATAAATAGTAAACTGCGCTGGATTGCAGTTTCTTGTGAGCTAACATAAGGGGTGTCATTGAAGATGAACATTGGAACCAAGGGCGAAGCAATACTCCACAATTTTTCTTAAAAATAACCAAACATTTTTACTACTTTTGGGAGAGTTACGTCCGAGACTCCACCCGAACCCACAATACCACTGTTCCCCACATCTTCTTATTCCATACAGTATCCAAACATTCCATAAACGGTGTCCCTACGCCATTTCGCACACGTTGCAGAAATTATCCATAAGGATACACGCCTTTTTCCTTGCACTCCCATACGCGCTTTTTTTGCTTGTAAGACTAAACCAAACTAAATTGTGGGAAAGTTCTGTCTGCACAAATTACTTCGTAAGCACTTTTTAGACATAAGAATCAATTGCTGTTCGTTTGTCTCGCTAAAACTCGAGAATGGCTAGACCAATTTTGCTAATTTTGATCTTGAAATATTTGTTGAAGTTCAGGGAAAGTTTAAACGGTAAGAAACATAAATAATAAGAAACGAAAAATATTACAATTGACAATTTTATTTTGCAATACAAAATGTTCCTAGCTGTGAATGTATTTGCCTCAGACGCCCTAGGTCGCATTTGCACAGTACATTCAAATAACGATGAAGGTTATTATTTTCGATTGTTGTTGGTGAATATTCGATGTCCAATCTCGTTTCAACAACTGAGAACAGTTGATGGATATTTGTGTGCGACTTTCCGTGAGGCGTGTCAACTACGCGAGAACGATTCACATTAGAATAATACGCTTAAGGATTCCTTCAAATCTTAATCGTCACGTTAAATTCGCACATTGTTTGCAATTATAATATCGATATGTTTCCCCTAGAATCCAGAAGATTTGTGGATGAAATATAGGGATGACATGTCTGCATTGTGCACTACGAGTTGCGAAGAGAAAAACAATACGATACTGAAAACTGAAGTATTGGCCGAAAAAGTTCGTTCAAATGTTCCGCAATTGAATGAATAACAAAATTGTTAGAAGGTGGAAGAACTGCACATTCTGCCTCAAACATGCAATTCAACGAAGAACCTTTTTGCAACATCGTCGAAAACAGCGCAATGGGATGAATGTACGATGGCCCACAAGTGGAGCACGTCAAAAGATCTTCGTGGCAACCAAAACATTTTTGGTGGAGCCATGATTCTGTTGTCAGGTGATTTTCATCAGACTCTTCTAATTATTCCCCTTCAACTGTTGCTGATGAACTAAACGTATACTTAAAATCATCTCCACATCACAATCCAATTAACAACTTACACTCGAGTGTTTTTGCAACAAGATCAATTTGCGATTATGTTTATGAGGCAGTTATAAGATATTGGAAATGGTAAGGTCGCACCTCGACCGGATTGATTACACTTATCACGGATTTTTGTCACTTCATCGACTCAAAAGAGAAGGGTGTTTTAACGAACATAGAACAACAAGCCAGAAACCATAATTGGCTGAGATGTCAATGATCTCAATGCAACCATTCAGAAGTTTTGCCCCGAGTTGTTTTCTTACGAATCATGTGACATAGTTACAATCCAGGATGACGTAGTGAACTATCCAACTATCAACTATTCCTTGGACTACCACCTCACAATTTACAATTAAATGTTGGATCCGTTGTTATTATTCTGCGCAACATTAATCAACCTCGACTGTGTAATGGACGGAGACTGACTGTAAAAAAGCTAATCAATAACGTCATCGAAGCCAAATCATCAAGGGAAAATACAAAGGAGAGGATATATTGATCCCTCGTATACCGATGATTCCAATGGATCTCACCATTCGATTTTAAGCGTCTTCAATTTCACGTCTGTCTGGCCTTTGCGATGACCATAAATAAATCGCAAGGCCAGTCCTTGAAAGTTTGCGGAATCAACTTCGAGCTTCCCTGTTTCGCGCATGGGCAATTACTATACGTCGCGTGTTCGCGAGTCAGAAAACCATCATCCTTATATATTTACGCATCGCAAAAAAAGACAAAAAATAAGTTCATCAGAAAGCCTTAAATTGATTAAGCATATAATTGTGTTGCATTTAATGTACATACAGATTTTGTATTAAGATTTGACCATATTTTTTAAAAATATATGTAAGTAGGTGATACGAAGTCCACCCGGTCATCTAGTAAAAAAAAAAAAATAAAAAAAAATATTGCAAGCAGTTAAAACTTTGCTTAATACAAAACTAAAACAATATTCGGTTAAGCAAATAAATCATCATACAGTAGACGCTCGTTAACTTGAACACGGACGAAACCAGGAGTGTTCAAGCTATAGAATTGTGCAAGTTACTGGATCAAGTTAAAAAATTGTTGTTTTTATTTAACAAAAATTCATTTTAATGATTTTTAAAACATAAATAATGATGTTATTAATAAATAATTTTAATTGAAACGTTTTTCGATTCCTAAATACGCACGTGTTCAAATGACATTAAGAAATTCACCGATTATGAAAAATAAAACCTTATACGGAAGTACTAAAGAAATTTCCTGGGATTCCCCTTTACAAAATCCGTTTGCATTGTGTACCAACATCCCAGGTACCTTGCATAAATTCAAAAATTTAAGAAATTCAATATTAAACTTTGTTCAAGTTACAGAGTTCGCATACATTTTATACTTGTTCAACTTATAGAGTACTTAGGGGAAAAATTCAAGGTATTGAGTCTTAAAAATAGTCCGTTCAAGGTATAGAATGCGTAAAGGGAAAAAATATTTGTTCAAGTTATTGTAATGTTCAAGTTATCGTATGTTCAAGTTAACGAGAGTCTACTGTATCTTCATATCTTTATTCCTTCAGTATATTCTTCTACCTAACCGGCAATCTTTTTCTATTGCATACAATTATTGGGCGCATTCACTAATCTAGTCACTACATAGTAGTAAAAGTACTCTAATTTTTAAATGTAGTAGTGCTCAAAAGTTGTTTTAGGGTCTGAGGTTTAAGAACATGTAAAAAAAAATTAGATATCGTTCGTCTTTGGCTCGCTCAAATCGGTTGAAGTTGAAAAAAAAAAATTTAATTTACAGTAAATTTTTTTTTATTTTTTACGTATACTAAAATAAAAACTAAACAAAATACAGAAACAAATTTTGTCTTTACAAAAAGATATACCATTATATTGTAGGTGGTTCCGTTAGTTTTAAAAAAAAAAATTTTGAAAAAAAAAAAACCATTTAACATAAAACAATGATTTTTCTTCCTTCTTTTATTATTTCATAGCTTCTTTATCAAGTGTTCAATTTAAACAAATATAAGCTTAAAATTGTTTCCTTGGAATTATCTTTCACTTGAAAGTCTAAAAATATTTTATATAATTTGTTTGTATCCACACGGCGCAATTTAAAACAACACATATTCCAAAAATCTCGAAAAATCAAAATTTTTCGGATTTCATCCTATTTTTGAGCGAGCCAAACATATTGATTAAAATGAAAATTGTAAGTGCAAGATTTAATTTTGATAAGCAATGCAACTTTTAAAAGCTATTTTTGTAAATACCATAGTTGAGCACTTTGACACACCCTACTAGTCAACTCGTTCTGATTGGCGGCTAAAGACAACTAAAAATTGAGTTGAAATTTCCCCTCCGACGCGACGTAGTGTAAAAATTTTTGCTTCAAAGCTAGTGGATATTGATTTTAAGATTTCAAAATCTTCTGTTCGTTGAAAATACAAATTTAATTTTTGGTGGGATATTTTCGAAGTGAAATTATGAAACAAATTATTATTATATTTTATATTTGATATTATTTAATTTAAACTGTAAAAAAAAAATTTATTTAAAGTTCTCAAAACACAATTTTTCTTATTTTATATGTTTACATTTATCATTATTGTGTCAGTTTAGGATTGACTAGCCTTGTAATGCATTTTGCATTCACAAAGCTAGATGAATTTTAACTACGGTAGTGACTACATTGGTGAATGCGCCAATTATATCTTTCTTTCATTATATCTTCTTTCTGAACATTCATTTGTTTTTCTTTATACTTTCTTCTGGAAGTGTTGCCACAGTATTATGGTTTTTACTTGCAAACTTATAGGTACTATAAGGCAAGTTATGCATTGGTAAAAAAAATCGAACTCGAGATTTTGATCAAAGTTGACATTACGATGATAGCGAAGACCAAAAAAGTGTGTCTCGCAATTCTGTCTGTCGGTTCCACTATAGCCTAAGCGGCTCGCCCGATTTTCTTCAAACTTGGTAGATATGGGTTTTGATTTTTTCCCCTCACAGGTTTTTTTCTTTTTTTTAAAGACCAAAAATAACGGTACCTGCCATACGAATTTTTTTCGAAATTTTATAAATATTATTTTTTCTCAAACACTGTCCAACAGATTTTCTTAAAAAAAATTCAAAAAATTTCATTTAGTTAAAGTTAGGTAATGGTTGCAAAAAAATTTTCCAAAAAACTGTTATTTTTGGTACCCCCCTTGGAACCATTTTTTTTTGTTTTTGATTTTCTCAAAAACGGTACGACCAATTTTGATCATTTTTTTATGTTAAGGCTCCCCAGCAGTTTCAATAGTATTGTGTATTCAAATTTTTAGGATCTGTAATTTAATAAAAAAAAAATTTGAAAACAAGATATTACTGATTGTACCTACCATAGAACGATTTTTTTTAATTTTGAATTTAAACATTTTTAATATAAAAGGTTATATTTTTAAGAAATCACTACAAAGACTTATAATTTTTGTTCTTGCATAAACCTATATTTGCTTGAATCACAGGCATCCTATTTTTACCTCCAACTATCTACTAAAGAAGTTGTTTTAGTCATTTAAAAAATTAATTTTATGCTTATGAACTGTTTTTCTCTAATAACATTCATTTTTGAAATTCTTAGTCTATTACATAGGAGCAAGTTCGTGCGACCCAGTCGTGCATTTTATTTCTTCGTGTTATGAAAGTAAGTCCGATGATAATATATCCACCAGATCCTTGGACAGAACCCTTACTTTATCTTGCGACATTATGCCGTTGTATCTCATATCAATGATCCACTAACAGGATATGAAAGCTGCACTTGGCGATAAGGGGTTCATCCAGAACTGTCTTTTTGTCATCAACCGGACTAGAACTTTAAAAACCGAAAGAAATATACATAATATCGGTTTAAGAAAACTATTTTTACTCCAGGATTTATAAAACAAAGTTACAAGCAAATTTTAAGATTTTTGTTTAAAAGCTATTAAAACCTCAGATTCAAGCTCTTGAATCAAATACGGCCCTGATTCAATCTATCCATTGTCCTTCCTCTTAAAAAAAAATGATTCTTCTGAAAACAAAATATAAACTATTCCAATCATTCGCAGATAGAATGTTTTTATTTTTTTTTCACATTTTTTTTAACAACCTCCGCTGCCATTCTAATGGCACTGTTCTTTCCATTGGGTCATTTAAGCAGTGCAAGAG
Source organism: Chrysotoxum bicinctum (assembly GCA_911387755.1). Lineage (NCBI taxonomy): Eukaryota > Metazoa > Arthropoda > Insecta > Diptera > Syrphidae > Chrysotoxum > Chrysotoxum bicinctum. Next base: position 51,749,459 of record OU426987.1, read on the forward strand.
ATGGGGATAATGTTGAACAAAAGCTCCGTTACCTAACGCAATTCCCTGGCTATAATATAGTCAACACAGTCCGCATGATGCTGTGGAATCACCTATCCGTGAAGGATCAATGGGGTGACGGACGACAATGCCATGGTCTGAAAGCTTGGTGGTCGTTCTATAACCGCAAGTACCTACATGTGAAAAGCTGGTAGTATTGTGAAAAGAACAAATGCCTTTTAGAGGCATTCATTTATCGGGCATTAATAGCTTCGAATGCTTCAAGCCTTAACTACATCGATATCCCAAGGGAGCTAACAAATGCGAGACTATATGTATGGTTTTACATTAGTTCCATTAAGGAGTCACTCACTGATGGGCAGTTGAACAAAGAGAGTTAGGTTACCTTCAGCACGTGACACCTTTCTATCTATCGATACATTTCTTTTTAACCCCAACCGCATTATGGGAGTGAGATTGTCCACGTTCAGCATACATAAAGTAATGTAGAGCACAAGTGCACTTTTGTTTTAGAAGTCAAAGAAAAAGAAAACGCAGCCTTTCCTCTCGTGGCCTATTAAATGGGAGGTGAACAAGAATTTCGGGGCAGGTACAAGAAGATCTTAAAATTGAATACAACAGGTCGTATCAGTGAATTTTTTGTTTTCTATGAGGGGCCTATCAATAAAATAAAGAGTGTAATATGACATCGTTAAAACAGTCTCCACGGCTTCTCAGAGTTGCGCGCATCCGAGAAGTTCAATTTTCATTTATTTCGATATATAGCCCATCAGGCTGAATTTGAGTGATGCGACGAATTGTGTTGACTTTGGAAACACCGGTCGTTTGCAGATTATTTGGGATTCAAGCAAACATAACAAGAAAAAGCCCTGGTGGGGTCAAATCGGTTGCTTCTACATAACATAAATGCCTTTGAATCACATTAAATGGTATCAGCTGTGTGGCATAAATTGCAACTGTGTTGGAACCATTATGATGGATTAAGTTAAATGGGTTATCATCGATCAGTCATGCTCCCCGTTCATGGTGATGGCAATGTCATTTTTGAAGAAGTACTTACCAATGATACCGCCGAGCTACTATTCATTTCAAACAGTGTCCTTACCACCTGAAGGACCTCGTTTGGAATGGCATAGTCCAAAATCTGGCAAATTTTATTATTTGACGAACATATTAATTCAAAAATATCACTGATGATATTTTGATTTGTGTTTTGGTAATATCCGTGTCCGCTTCCAACTGTTTAGAAAGGTTTATTGCGCGACTCTGTATTTCGCCGTGATCATTTTTTTTAAGTTTCTGAAAAATAACAATTGGATATACGAGGGCCTATAAAAGAAAAACAAAAATTTTGGAAAAGTGACGATTTATTTTTCAACATAGTCTCCTTTTAGTTCGATACACTTGATCCAACGATGCCCCAAAAATAGGGTTTTTCGAGGTCTGCAAAGTAGGCCTCCGTGGCGTCGATCACCTCCTCATTCGACTCAAATTTTCTGCCCGGCGCGTGATTTTTTCAAGTTTGCAAACAAAAAAAAAGTCACACGGGGCTAAATCTGGAGAATATACGGTAGATGGGGCAGCAGTTGGTAGTGCAATTTGACCGATTTTGCTGTGGCTCTGAAGTAATTTGACAGTTGCGCTTGTTGTCCGGAGTGAGCAAACTCGGCACCCATTGCGCCGACAACTTTCTCATGCCCAAAATTTCATGGAGGATATGACCCACGCCGTCTTTTGAGAGGCCTACTATTTCAGCTATCTGGCGCACCTTCAATCGGCGGTCTGCCAATACGAGATAGTGGATTTTTGACACGCTATCCTCCGTGGTAGCCATTTTCGGGGCACCTGGGCGGAGCTCTTCAAAAGCCGATGTGGGACCACGTTGAAACTCGTTATACCAATTTTTGACGGTCGCCATCGAAGGAGAGGTGTTACCGTACACAGAATCTTTGATTTCGCTGCGCGATTTCCCTTCCAAAAACAAGAATCAAATCACCGACCGATATTGCTCTTTTTCCATTTTTCTAAAATTTGCGGACAAACTGCTTCCACACGTGGTCAAAACAAAACTACGAGTCCGATTCGGCTAAAATGTTGACAGCAACTGTCTAAGAGAATATAATAGACTATAATAAATCTCTCTTGCGAAACTGACACCATCGGGCGGTGAGGATAAGTACTTATCGGACCGACCTTGTATGTTTATTACCAGGTAAAACAATCTACCCATCAGCCATTTTCGTTACAACCTGCAATGAGGACTGGCCAGTAGGAAATCATTTGATAAAATAAGACATTTCTCACAAAAATAACTGTTGTTTAGTTGTGGGAACTATCAAGTAGAAGAAACAGTTCTTCATTTCCTGTGTAAATGATCTGCTATGTCCAGAATGATACCACAGTCATTTGGTAAGTTATTTTTTGATAACCTTCATGAACTCTCCAAACTGAAGATCAAGAACTCGATGATCTTTCTTAACTCGAAAAAATAGCTCTTAGACAAAGTTCCAAAATTAAGGTATCTACAGAGTTCTTCACCAATTTTCAAGGACTATGAGCACAATGGAGTGCTCTTTGCACAAGCGAGTTATGGTATCAAAACAGCTGACTGAAGCGCTGATTTGGTTACGGAACTAGGTTTCTTGTGGTTCCCGTTTCTACCTTCCTAGGTAAAAGGAAATCTTAATTGACTAGTTAAAAATTAAGAACTAAACAACAAGCTAGAAAAAAAAATAACGTGGGAATGGTGAGACTCGTTAATTGAAACGCAAGAACACAATGCATCTATTTAAACAAAAAAACAACAACAAAATCATCAATGAAGATAGCCTAGTCACCAACCCACAGAAATACTTTTTAGCAGCATTTGAGAAGCTACAAAAGCGCACCTCCATTCAACGAAGAACCATTTCCAAAACCCAGTATAAGATAGGTGGCTTAGCTTTAAAAAAGCTTAAGGACAATAAGGCTGCAGGATCTGATAGCTTACCTGTAGAGCCCTTTAAAAACGCAGATAAAATTTAGATAGGGTGTATGCATCAAATCATCAAGTAGTTATAGTTGGTCGGAAGCATTCCGGATGACTGAACCATCAGCTCAATATGCACCATCAACAAAACAGGTAATTATATGTTCCGCAATATCATCCTAGTGTCATTCCCTAGGATGTACAAGATGGGGATGCAGTCAGGAAATTCTAAAAACGACCCCTGCATGGCCTCGGCCACATTGGATATGAACAACAATGCTCCAGCCAAGAGAATCTTCGAATCCCAGCTCAAGCCGACAAAAAAGACCAAACTTCCGGTTTAAAAACAATCCAATGTTAGTATCAAAGCGCTTGACCTAGACGACCAGAAGCATTCGACACATCTGGATCAATTTTTTCTCTATGGGCAAAGCCTTGTAATGTAAATGAAAATTAGAGATCAGCTACCACGAAACTCGCTCCTGCAGAAAGGCCTTCTATGACCAACTGATCGAATAAGGGTGGATGTTAATATTAATTACCTAGCAAGTGTAAGAATTTTCTTGATAGAAAACAGTAACGTTTCCAGTTACGTAGGCAGAACTAATTGATACTTAGCTTACGTGAGATAATTTGACATTTAGAAAGAAGAGCCCGTATTGGTTCTACCGGCAATCCAGCCGTGTGGCCTGAAGTGCGCCATTTTGATACCATAACTCATATGAACCTTTTTATGGAGTTGATATGGAGAATTGTGAATATTTTCACGCAGTCATCCAGTTTGGATTAATTTCAAAAATATGAAATATGGATCTAGTAGGTTTCGATGCCTCTTAGTGTGTGTTTGATTTTGCACAATCATCCGGAAATTGGATCACATGCTCAGCCGGACCACCACAGTCATCCGATACTATTTGCATAGCGCCAAGCGCTAGGCAGCTTGTGGACTGATACTGAAAAATTAGCCAATCTGATTGGATGATTATTCAGCCTCCCGCACAGTAGGCCTTCGTCAAAGCTCTCAGTTCGCTAGCTCAGGATCTAAGAAGTCAAACGGAGGATACGGCACAGAAAGTAACAGAAGTTGTCCTAGAGCAATTTTTTCGCGTTGAGAAAATGGAGCAAGTCTTTGATCTTCATTTCCGAAAGTTCGTCAATGTCATCAAAAAATTTCCTTTCTTACGATTGTGCTCTAAATTTTGCTTGAGCAGGGCTTTTTCCGCTGGTCCCTACAGCTATGACAGTGGGGGATCCCTAGCTTCGCTGCATGGTCTCATATTGGCCAGTGTCCGCTACAGGTAACTACGATGACGATCCTCTTTATGCCTTGCCGGGTTCTGCACATCAGATTAAGTGATGGGGATTTATTAAAGGTGGACCAAATCTTTCTAGATATAATGCATTAAGTTAAATTGCTCCTCCTACGGTTCGTTTCGCTAAGAAAAATTGTGAGAATTTTGATATCTCCGAGTCCTAGCGGAATGTAGATTCTTCCGACAACTTAATTATTTGAGGCTGATCCTGACCTAGCCAGCTCGTCCGCCCGTTCATTCCCATCAATGCCACAATGAGCCGAAACCCAGATAAGAGTGATACTATAGTTAATATGGAGGCAAGCAAGTTCATCCCGGCATTGCTGGACCAATTTGGAGTATGATGTATTAGAACTAACGGCCTTAATAGCCCCCTGACTGTGTAATAAAAGCCACATTCCGGTTCTGGTTTGGTTGTTGTTTGAGTATTTTGCATGTTCCCTGATAGCCAGTAATACAGCTTGAAAAACACTAGCAAAGTCGGGTAGCTTAAATGACCTAGATATATTCAAAGTCTCAGAAAATATAGCAAAAGAAATTTGTTATCATCAACCTGTATCGCTCTCTGTTGACGGCGATGGTCTGGTCAACGTCGGTTTCAAAAAGTATGGACCGATTATGCCGGTAGTCTAAGAACCACACCAAAAAGTGACTTTCTCTGGATACATTGCAATTGCGTGGATCTTGTGGCGATTTTTATTGTCTCAAGTTCGACAATTTTACTTGTAGACGAACCTATTCCTCTAATAACGGGCCTGTTTGCTGAATATGATTTTTTCGACCTAAATTGGAGTCAACGCTCTAGACCCGAGTTAACGAATACGTCATTGTCTATAATTTTAAAAACGAATGTTATTAGAGAAAACTGTTCATAAGGATTAAATTATTTTTTAAATTCTATTAGTAGTAAGAGACAAGAACATTATGCTATCCAAATATGAATTTATGCAAGAACAAAAATTATAAGTCGTTGTAGTGGTTTCTTAAAAAAAAGCTTTTATGTACAAACCTTTTAAAAGCATTTTAAGAAAAAATTTTGGTACATCAATTTAAAGTTTTTATTATTGTTCGAATAAAAATAAAATTTACAAGAAAAAATATTGAGCCGTTTCTGAGATATCGAATTTTCAAAAACAAAAAATTGAGTTTTTTTTTCAAAAATTCAAAAAATATATTTATTTTAAAGTTTTGAAATGCAATGTGTTTTAGACTTTTTAGAAGCTTCTCTATAAAAATTTTTATTAAGAGCCGTTATGTGGATAATAAGAAGTTCAAAATTCGAAAAAATGGTTCTACGGTAGGTACAAGCTGTAATATCTTAATTTCAAAATTTTTTTTTTTTAAATTAAAGATGGTAAAATATAATTGAAAGAAAAAATTTGTATCAAAATTCTAGTTGCCGTTTTCGAGAAAAATACGATTTTTGAAAACCATTTTTTTAATGTTTTAGCATTTGTATGGTAGGTACCTTAATGTTTAGGTAAAGTAAAATGTTTGTTCTCACATCTTATAGGTTACATTGAGAAAATTTTATTTACCAAGTTTAAAAAAAATCTAGCATGGGGTTTTCGAAATATTGAGTTTTGAAAAAAAACTTTAAAGTTTTTTTTAAAAATCCAAACAAATTTTTTTTGAAAATTTGAGTACACAATTCTATTCAAGTTTTTGGGGAGCCTTAGCAAAAAAAAATGATCAAAATCGGTTGTACCGTTTTTGAGAAAATCAAAAACAAAAAAAAAAATGGTTCCATGGGGGGTACTCTCAATAACCATTTTTCAGAAAATTTTTTTTCAACAAATACCTTTCTTTAATTAAATGAAATTTTTTTGTGTTTTTATTTTTAAAATCTGTCGAACAGTTTTTGAGAAAAAAAAAATGTTTATACAATTTCGAAAAAAATTCGTATGGCAGGTACCGTTATTTTTGGTCTTAAAAAAAAAAAGAAAAAAACGTGTGGGGGGGGGGGGAAATTTAAAAATGATATCTGCCAATTTTAAAGAAAATCGGCCGAGCCGTTTAGTCTGTAGTCGAAAAGACAGACAGAATTGCGAGACCCACTTTTTTAGTCTTCGCTATCATCGTAATGTCAACTTTGATCAAAATCTCGTGTTCGGTTTTTTTTCCGAATGCATAACTTGCCTTATATAGTACCTATAAGTCGCAAGTAAAAAACCCTTTGTCCCTAACTCCAAGGAAAATACGCCACTCAAAAAATTTAAAGCAACTGAGCTCTGTATAACAATTCTTCATGAAATTCTGAGAAAAATCTTTTTAATTTAATCAAAATCGTAATAGTAGTTATAGGGCTACCGAACCAAAACAAATTACTGCCTCGTTGTCATTTTTCGAAGAACTGCCTGTACTTAAGAAATCCATTTTAACAACTAGACAAACTATACCTATTCCGCCGCGCACCGTACCGTTTAAACTTCATCTAAACTAAGTTTTCCTGCGGAAAATAATTGCACAAATTTGGGTTAATGGTTTGCGCTCCCTAGTGGCAAATAATTTCATTTTTTGTCCTCTTAACTTCATTTATGTATGTGTACAAGAGGTTATAGGAATGTTTTAGAATAAAATCCAAACCAAAAACACTCGGAAAGCGACCTCTTTAGTGTATATACAGCGAAAGCGAAGTCGTTGCAACCCGCATAATCAAAGTGTACAACTTTAGCCATAGAGAGATGATGATGATGATGTTTGGGAAAAGCAAAAAACGTGAGCTGGGGGTCATCCGAAGACTGCAAATCCCAGATACAACAATACACCGAAGAAAGCATCCAAAGTGAAATAAAGATCTATCTAACACATTGTTGTTCAACCCCTATTTCTAGAGAGTCACCCTTGCCACAACCCCATCAGCAAAAAAAAAAAAAAAAAAACAGATAAAGACTGTAAGTAAAAAGCCATTAAGCTATTTTTCAGAGTCAATTGTTGTTCTATTTAAGGAAACGGAGAGAGGATAGAGGTCAGAAATGTAGGGTCTTCCGGAGAACGGAGACCAACGGCTTTGTGTAAAAAGACACATAAAACACCCAAAAACAACTCCAACAAGAGATATTGTCCATTGGAACTAAATTTATTGCAATTGAAAATGTCGCCATTGCTTGGAAATATATTCAAAATGCGCGGAGGATTTGAAACGGATTTATGTTGACTCTGAGATGATTTGGAAATTTTATTATACCTTTTTTTGTTTAATTCATGATGGCGGATAGCGAACGGGTAACTGGTCCGCCTTGTGCATTATGCATAGCTAATGAATCGCGCTCCTTCTGCAAACGAAGTTTGACTCATGGCTTTAATGACAATCGTTAGAAGTTGCTCCTGGTTTAGGATTCAGAAATATCGTTCATGAGTTCTACTTGATGAAATAAGGATGACTCCGCTATGGATATTGAAAGGCTATACAGAAATCGACAAGAAGAAGTCAAAGTTTTATAGAAATTAATTAAATTAATGAGTAAAAATGTAACCTCTTATGTCCATAGTACCTAAGGATTTTGATAATTGTAAGAAATCTTGTACATTTTTGATGAGGCAAGAATAATGCTCCTGGTTCTAAACATTAATATTTTCAATTGTATTGTATTTTACTTGATAGCTTTCCAATTTATCTTTAATAAATTTGTAAAGCATCAGTTTTAGAAAATTCTCGTTATAATTAGAACCTATACATAATATAAATCAACTGCACCAAAGATCTCGAAGGGTTTCAAGGAGTTATCCCGTAATTTCTCTAATGATATCTCCTGTGTGGAAAAGCTCTCATTTACATTTAAGAAGACAAGTCATTATCCTAAGAGTTTTCTTCAATAAGGGCCGGTAGATGTTTAAATGGAATAAACGTTGTGCCTGAGATATCAACAAAATTATTTTTACTTGCGATATAGGTACTATAGGGCAAGTTCTGCATTTGGAAAAAAAAATCGAACTCGAGATTTTGATCAAAGTTGACATTACGATGATAGCGAAGACGAAAAAAGTGGGTCCGACAATTCCGTCTGTCTGTCTGTATGTCTGTATGTCTGTATGTCTGTATGTCTGTATGTCTGTATGTCTGTACCTCGAACTACAGCCTAAACTACCGGAGGTATTTTCTTCAAACTTGGTAGTTAAGGGTCTTCGGTGATTCCCTAGAGGAGAAATTGAAAGTTTTTTTTTAGCTCCAAAACTAAGGGTACCCCCCATACACTCGTAATGCGAAATCTTATTTATCTCGAAAACGGCTCTAACGATTTTGATAAAAAAAATTAAGTGTGATATTATGGACATGGACTATATTTCGGTGAAAAAAAAATTTGGGGGGAAATGTTATTAGGGGTACCTGTCATAGAACGTTTTTTTTTATTTTTGAATTTCTCACCAACGGCTCTAACGATTGTAACCAAAATTTTTATGCAGGAGCTGCTTTGCATTTGAAAAAATATAAACTAAAAATTTTTTCGAAAAAATAGTTTTTGGATTTTTAAAAAAATAATACAATTTTTTTTTTTAAATTCAATATCTTGAAAACCAATTCACGATTAAATTTTTAAATTACGTTTTAAAATGTATTTTATTAAATAATAACAATCTGCATATCAATTTTTTTTATAAAAATTTTAAGGAAAATTTAGTACACAAAAAACATGTTTCAGTGTGTCTGTATGTCTGTACCTCTCACTACAGCCTAAACCACTGGACCTATTTCTTTCAATCTCGGTAGTTAAGAGTCTTCGGTGATTCCCTAGAGGAGAAATTGAAATTTTTTTTTTAGCTCCAAAACTAAGGGTACCCCCCATACACCCGTAATGCAAAATCTTATTTATCTCGAAAACGGCTCTAACGATTTTGATAAAAAAAATTAAGTGTGATATTATGGACATGGACTATATTTTGGTGAAAAAAAAATTTGGGGGGAAATGTTATTAGGGGTACCCAGAAGCGCAACAACCTAAAAAGCTAGGGGGGTGTCCAACCCAAAATAATCCAAATAACCCGACAAATCCGGGGCGTAGCGAGGTCAAGCTTAAGAAGACGCTGCAAACTATTCAACTTTTAAAACATTCTTACCCTTATATTACACAATCTTATAATCTAAAGTCGCAATAAAAAATTTATTCAAGTTAAAGACATCAAGCACTACATTTGATACTGAGATTAAATTCAGTTTTTTTAAATTTTTTTATTTTTTAAAAATCCAAAGACTTTGTTGCAAAAAATCGCTTCAAATTCATACTTTAACAAATATTTGGAATAATTAAAGCTTAAATACACTAGAATTTTATTAAAAATCAGTATGTACAATTTTCAATCCAATCTTAGTGTATTTAGGCTTACAATATTTCCGATTTTTAGCGGCTTGATTTTTTTGGTGGGAAAATTTTCAAAAATACAATGAAATCTCGGTTCGTATCAATTTTAGTATAGGGTCCCCATTGAGTAAAATCTATAGTAAAAAACTTTCTATTTTTACAGAATTTAATATTATATACTTTATAAAATATGAACACAATAGCTGTAATAAATATTGTCCATGTCCCTTGATAGGTAAGTTATAGTTGAAAATCGTCGAACACCTCCCTCGCCTAGCTTTTTAGTTTGACATCGTACAATCGTATCTTTTTTTATTGACGCGCTTTGAAAACGTAAATCGAGCACCGGATTTGTAAGAATTCCACAGCTTTGGGAGGAGCTATTTCTTTACATTGTCTTCTAAAGCTTGGCCCGTTGCGCCCCGGGTTTATCGGGTTAATGGCTTTGGGGATAGCTTGTGTCGTCTTCGCAAGCTTGGCCTCGCTGCGCCCCGGGTTTGTGGGGTTAATGGCTTTGGGGATAGCTTGTGTCGTCTTCGCGAGCTTGGCCTTGCTGCGCCCCGGGTATGTCGGGTTAATGGCTTTGGGGATAGCTTGTGTCGTCTTCGCGAGCTTGGTCTCGCTGCGCCCCGGGTTTGTCGGGTAAATGGCTTTGGGGATAGCTTGTGTCGTCTTCGCGAGCTTGGCCTCGCTGCGCCCGGGTTTGTCGGGTTAATGGCTTTGGGGATAGCTTGTGTCGTCTTCGCGAGCTTGGCCTTGCTGCGCCCCGGGTTTGTCGGGTTAATGGCTTTGGGGATAGCTTGTGTCGTCTTCGAGAGCTTGACCTCACTGCGCTGCGCCCCGGGTTTGTCGGGTTAATGGCTTTGGGAATAATTTGCATCGTCTCCTTAAGCTTGACCTCGCTACGCCCCGGGTTTGTGGGGTTAAGAATGTTTTAAAAATCGTCTATCGATTTCGGAGGGGGTGTCCACCGACCTCTAGGGGGTGTCCGGACACCCTGGACACCCCCCGTTGTTGCGCCCCTGGGGGTACCTGTCATTGAACGGTTTTTTTGATTTTTGAATTTCTCACCAACGGATCTAACGATTTTAACCAAAATTTTTATGCACGAGCCGCTTTGCATTTGAAAAAATATAAACTAAAATTTTTTTCGAAAAAATAGTTTTTGGATTTTTAAAAAAATAATACAATTTTTTTTTTGAAAATTCAATATCTTGAAAACCAATACACGATTAAATTTTTAAATTACGTTTTAAAATGTATTTTATTAAATACTAACAATTTGCATATCAATTTTTTTTATAAAAATTTTAAGGAAAATTTAGTATACAAAAAACATGTTTCAGTGTGTCTGTATGTCTGTACCTCTCACTACAGCCTAAACCACTGGACCTATTTCTTTCAATCTCGGTAGTTAAGAGTCTTTGGTGATTCCCTAGGGGAGAAATTGAAATTTTTTTTTTAGCTCCAAAACTAAGGGTACCCCCCATACACCCGTAATGCAAAATCTTATATATCTCGAAAACGGCTCTAACGATTTTGATAAAAAAAATTAAGTGTGATATTATGGACATGGACTACATTTTGGTCAAAAAAAAGTTTGGGGCAAAATGTTAATAGGGGTACCTACCATAGACCCGTTTTTTTTATTTTCGACTTTCTCATTAACGGCTCTAAGGATTTTAGCCCAAAATTTTTAGCAGGAGTCCCCTTAAGTTTAAAATAATATTGTATATAAAAATATTCGAAAAAATATTTATTGGGTTTTAAAAAAAAAAAAAATTTTTAAATCAATATCTTTAAAACCTATAAACGATTATTTTTTGAAATAATTTCCTAAAACCAATATTATTAAATACTTAAAATTCGCATCCCACATTTTTTTCTTGAAAAATTTTAGAGAAATTTCTTATATAAAAAATTTATTTAATAATAAAACGATTTTTTAAAGTTTGTTTGTATAAATTCATACTTTTCTAGAAATCAGACGGCAATTTCATTTTAAACTCATGTTTTATAATTATAAAATGTATCTTAAATTCCAAAGTACTTTTACATAAGAGCAAGTTCGTGCGATCCAGTCGTGCATTTTATTTTATTTGAAAGGGTTATGTATGCCATTTGATATATGGAATAGTTTAAATGCTAATGCTTCCCTCGGGTTCCTAAGGTGGCAGGAATCCGAGTGGTTTAATTTCAGATTACTCTGCCGCCTGTGTTATATTCGCTTTAAGGGTATCGGTTGACTGTGTTTTATTTGCAAAGACCTGCGACTTCAGAAAACCCCACAAGAAAAAGTCTAGCATGGTCTAATTGCATATCCTTGGTAACCAATTCGCATCACTTCTGCACGAGTGATTATCTTGCCCTCATATCGTTCATGCAGAATGTCATTCTTGGCGTCCACTGTGAACCACTTGTCATTCTGCTGGTACCAAATGTCGACTATATCCATATGTTTCAAATTCGTTATCATCGTTCTGTAGCACACGCCATTGAGGTCGTTTTCGAAAAAGTACGGATCAATGACGCTGTCGGCCCAAAATCCACACCCACCGGTAACTTTTTGACGTCTTGTGTCGTCCCATATACGACATTTTTACTTGCGACTTATAGGTACTATAAGGCAAGTTATGCATTCGTAAAAAAAATCGAACTCGAGATTTTGATCAAAGTTGACATTACGATGATAGCGAAGACCAAAAAAGTGGGTCTCGCAATTCTGTCTGTCTGTCTGTCTGTCTGTCTGTCGGTTCAACTACAGCCTAAACGGCTCGGCCGATTTTCTTCAAACTTGGTAGATATGGGTCTTAATTTTTTCCCCTCGGACGTTTTTTTTTGTTTTTTTTTAAGACCAAAAATAACGGTACCTGCCATACGATTTTTTTCGAAATTTTATAAATATTTTTTTTTCTCAAAAACTGTCCCATAGAATTTTTAAAAAAAAATTTGAAAAATTTCATTTGGTTAAAACTAGCTAATGGTTGAAAAAAATTTTACAAAAAATTGTTATTTTTGGTAGCCCCCCTGGGTCTATTTTTTTTGTTTTTGATTTGCTCGAAAACGGTATAACCGATTTAAATAATTTTTTTTATGCCAAAGCTCCTCCAAAGTTTGAATATTATTGCATATTCAAATTTTTAATTTTTAGTTTTTTGGATTTTTGAAAAAAAAATCAAAATTTCTTTTTGGAAACTCAATATTTCGAAAACTCCATGCTCGATTTTTTTCAAACTTAACAAAAAAAAGTTTTTTAACATAATCTACAAGATTTGAGAAAAAAAATTTTGTTTTATCTAAAACTAACGGTACCTTCCATTCCATATAAATTTAAAAAAATGGTTTTCGAAAATCGTATTTTTCTCGAAAACGGTTCCGAGAATTTTGCTAAAATTTTTTTTCTTTTGATTAATCTTTACGATCTATAATTTAATCAAAAAAAAAATTAAATCTAGATATTACTGACTGTACCTACCATAGAACGATTTTTTCGAATTTTTAATTTATCATTATCGACATAACGGATTTTAATGAAATTTTTTATGAAAAAGCTCCAAAAAAGTTTAAAAAACATTGCATTTAAAAACTTAAGAAAAAATATTTTTTCAAATTTTAGAAAAAAAGTCATTTTTTTTTTGAAAAATTCGATATCTCAAGAACGGCTTAGTATATTTTTTTGGAAATTAGACTTTTATTCGTACAATAATAAAAGCTTAAGGTTGGCGTACCAAAATTTTTTCTTAAAAATGTTTTAAAAATTTTGTACATAAAAGCTTATTTTTTTAAGGAACCACTACAACGACTTATAATTTTTGTTCTTGAATAAATTCATATTTGCATAGCATTCTGGTTTTATCTCTTACTACTAAAAGAATTTTAAAAAATTAATTTTAACCTTATGAACAGTTTTCTTTAATAACATTCGTTTTTAAAATTCCTAGTCTATTACATAGGAGCATGTTCGTGCGACCCAGTCGTGCATTTTATTTCTTATCAACACTGCCACTCATCCAAATGTGCCTCTTCGCCAAAGATGATTTTTCGGGAAAAATTGGGATCCTCTTCCAAACGCCTCGAAACCCAGTCAGCGAACAAACGGAGTTTTATATGGTTATGGACTTTGAGCTCCTGAGTCAGTTGTTTGGATGAAGGCCCAAGTCCCGATACAAGATTCGCTAAGTAAGCTAGCCGATAGCCCGAATTCTAGTGCACTGTGAAAAATCGTGTTCTGTTGTACACATTCACGGACCGCCGCGATCTTGTTTTTCTTTAATCTAACGTTTCAGTCATCGTCAGATCAGAGATCACATGGCAAGGCCTAGATTTACTAAACCTAAGATTCAGCTTCAAGCCACCAATATTTTGTTCGATTCAATCGATTAGAATTATTTGTATCCCTTTCAGGTATGCTAGTGCAGTATCTCAGGTCAATATTCCCATCTGTTGCTCTTCGTGCAGCATGGTATATTATTGGTACGATTCTGGACACTCCGGAAGCATCTAATAGTCCTTTATTTGAGACAAAGTGCCGAAAGTCAGATTGTGCACTTCTAGATACAGGCTCTTAAATACTTCCTTTCAAATACTTGAAGCATTTCCGTATACGAGGGGTTAATATTCCACCATATTGGACGAACGAATGATTGGTAACAAACAATCTTCACATCAAGTCTTAAATATCCAGAGTAAACACTTAAATACTTCACAATATTATTTATTCTTAGGTTTTTCCAGTTGCATCCCAAGTCCGAATTACCGGGTATTACTGGATTGCGCAGCAGTAAGGCTTCACATAGTTGATTTGAAGCTTCCAGTCCGAACAGTAGTTTTCAAAAATATTAAATTTGGTTTGGAGTTGTGTTTGAATCTCTTAAATTTTTGAGCCACTCGCATACAATGTCGCATCACTGGTAAACGGTATCGAATTATCGAGCTCCCTGAGTATATCAAAAATGTATATATATGTTGAAAAGGTTTAACGGTGTCACTGTGCCCTGCAGAAGGCCATTCGTGACACTAAAAACCTCTGTTGTCGTGAATTCTCTATCTGTTACGATAAATTTATTTCCGTATATCATGGATATTATCATCTTTTTAAGATGATTTGGAAACTCATATCAAATAACTTTGTAAATTAACCCGTTGATCCATACCGGTCTCAAAGGCTATTTCGATATCTACTAGACAGGCAGCTGTACATTTCAGTTGTTGTCAGAAACTAATTTTGTAATAGCCTGCACTGCTTAGTGATTTCTCTTGAACCCAGATAAATTTCTCGGATTGATCTCCTTTTTTCACATACGAATAGAATTGAATTACTAACAACTACAGTGCTTTGCATAACCGTATAACCGCACCCTGTAAAAATAAGTTTTGTAGAAAATTAAAATGGGAATGACAACTTACTATTTTTTTTATTGAATGGCATCACTAATCAAGTAAATTGAGAAGAAAAAAAAATTAAAAACAGATTTTTATGTATTGCAAAAGTATAACCGCAAAATGCAAACCTCTCTGAAGCTTCATTCAGTTATGTTCTGCGAAATGACAAACAACAATACCGCTTGGAAAACATTTAAGTGATATGGAAAAAGGTAAAATTCAAGATTTTCGGTTAAATGGCTTAAGCTTAACGGCTTAAGGTAGAGAAATTTCAAGATTCGATCCTGTCGTCCGAAATTTTTTCCAAGATCCATAATCTTATGGGACAAAAATAAGACCCGGGCGCCCGCAGAAGCTGGTACGCCGCAATAAGAGGCGTTTAATCAATGCTGCATCCAGTTCGATGCATTCTTTGATGGAAGTTCGTGACGAATCGGGGTTAGGAGTTTCGGTTTCAACAGTTTTTCGTGCCTTAAAAGCACAGTGGGGTGATTGTTCGGGGCAAAATGGTGCCAGCTCCAAATCTGACAACAGCCCACAAACAAAAAAGGTTAAAATTGGCCTTAACTCTTGTTATTCCAAATGGCATAATCCAATGAATGTTTTTTTTTAGATTATTGTCAGTGACGAAAAAAAGTTTAATCTTGATGGGCCAGATGGTTTTAACGGATATTGGCATGTCTGAGAAAGGAAAAAATCCAAGAGGAACTTCGCCGGTGGCAGTTGTATGGCTTGGGGGCCTTCTACAACCTTGGTAAGATTGCACTTGCCTTCACCTCTACAAGGATGAACAGTTCAGCTTACACCCAGGTTCTTCAGGATAATTTGGTACCCTACTTAAGACGATTTCGTCCAGTTCGCCATGTGTTCCAGCAAGATAATAGAGTGTTTCGAATCCAATAACCAATGCGGCCGGCACGTTCTCCAGATTGTAACCCTATTGAAAACCTTTGGGAAATTTTGACTCGCAAAATGTATGCCCATAATAGGCAATTTTTTCAGTGTTGCTGAGCTGTGAGAGGCAATTGTGGAAGAATAGAACTCTATAGACAATTTCATATTAAAAAACCGTGTCAACAGTATGCCAAAAAGAATTTTTATCTTGGTCGCAAATAGGGGCAGCAAGATCCCTTACTAATTTTTCTTAAAAAACTTACTTAAAATAAAGAAAAAATTAAAATAAAACTCCGGTTATTCTTTTGCAATACAAAAAAATCTGTTTTTAATTTTTAAACACCAGAAGAGAAAATAATGGAACTTTTTTTTCTTCTCAACTTACTTGATTAATAATGCCATTCAACAAAAAAAAAAATAGTAAGGTGTCATTCTCATTTTACTTTTCTACAAAACGCATTTTTACAGGTGCGGTTATACTTATGCAGGGCACTGTATGTACTTTAATCTTTCTTATATTATGCAGGAGAGTTATAGGTATTTTATTTGAAGGACCGGAAGGATCCTTCTTCTTTTTTAATTTTGGAACTACCTTTAATATTTTCCAACAACTCGGAAAGTAGTAGTTTTTTAAAAAGTTGTTAAAGATAATACAATGTTTGGAATGTTATCCAAACAGTATTTAGTTTCATAAATATTTCGATCTGTTCGTTCATTGAATGTAAAGTAATAGTTAGTGCGTTCATTTGTTAGTTAGTCAGGTTTTAATTCATCGAAAAATTTCAGAAGAGTTGGGATCTCGTTACAGCGAAATCTCATCAATCCATCATTTACTTCGTCAATTTTGGAGTTCTCTAGCGTGTACCGCCTCAAGATAGGGACCGATAAGACTGTCCCATTATCAATAACCAAAACAACATAACCACCACAGACCATCAAAATCTACTCACGCAAGTTGAAAAATTCTATACAAGTGATTTAGGAACAGCAGTTACAGGCTATCTTAATCAAGTACTCGTAGATAACTTACTTACGTAGCTATAACCGGCTGACGATACATAGAGGTTCGCTGCATGAGACACGGCAGTATTCCATCGTATATCTCACACCGAGGAAAATGCTTCCAATACTGTTGACCATCAAGCACTCTGGCATCAATAATGGCTTGGTCTTTAAAGTGGAGTTCTAGTCTTCCTTATTGACTTGAAATTTGGGTCTCGAAGTCTCCACTTATAAGTGTCGTTGGTGAAGATAATATTTACTCTTTAACTATGTACTTTAAATTTTGTCCTATCAAAAAGGGTATTTTGTACTAGTCGGTGGAAGATGTATAACTACATACTTGGTTTCACAAATGATCTTTAATTTCCGTGAAAGACTTCAGAATGGAAAGTAGGTAACAGCCGATGATAGCGATATCGTACGTCGTTGTAGTTGAACCAGACCTCGTCGAACATAACTCCTAACCTGCGCACGAAATAGAAGAACTAACATGACAAAACAGCTCCTTGCCGAAACCTGTGTATTTTTACAATATTACGTAGGAGCCATTCCCAGCTAAACAGTTGAATAAGTTTTCCAGGAATCTTGAGCTCGTTGATCACCTTATAGGACTTTTAACGATGATTTGAAGTCGATGAAAAGGTACTGAGTATTTAATTGAAATTCAATGATCATTCCAGGATTTGCCTCAATATCAAGATTTGGCCTATCCTCGATTTGTCTGGTCGAAAGCTATACTAGGCTTAATGCTTTCACACAGCACGTTAAATATCATAATTTATTCGACATTAAGCAAATATATTATTTGATTGACTTTAAAGGAAATATGATAGCCTTTTTTATATGGATCTAATAGTTTACTCTTCTAAAATATTAATATTTAGAAGCTGCTTAAAAATGTTCGCTCTTTCGAAGATCGTACTTTTCGGTCTTAAGACCAGCTGCCGATTTGTTTTTATTAAATCTCCGCGTGTTGTTTCAATAACGTGACTCTTCGATCATCTAAGGCTCTTAATTGCTCGATACTCTTCTCTCACTTCTTATGTCTTGGAGTGCAGCATATTTGAATGTGAATTTTGTGTCACCTTTTTTCAGTTGAGCATATTAATTCATCATACCTTTTTCTTTTTCTCCGGGGGTGGTTGTAATAGTCCACGGTGGTGTCGGCTGTGTCTTTTATGATATCGTGATTCTCGAACAACTGATTGTTGAAGTCTGTGGTTGGTGAATGACCAGAACGAGAGTTTCTCGCTCTGGTGCACTCTACATGTTCGGGGAACTCTTGGTATGCTAAAGCTAATATCTACCGCGTTAAAATGAACATTCCAGCTTTGATGTAACATTTGGGTTGGTAAGTTTACGCATATTACAGGTACAAGATGCCGCAAAAGTTGTCACCCGATGTTCTTAGATTTTTTTTTTTTTTAGAAATTACTTACTTACTGACTAACTAACGCGAGGCATGTATTAACTGAAAGTCCGCGATACGCCCACCTCAGAGATCTCTCTGCAATGAGTGTGGTGTATAGATGCTACTTGGGATATCAGACGTATCCTTTTGGATAGGGTTACGGCTGATAATCTGGCCAGACTTGCAAAGTTTTCAGATCCGGCGGCAATAATGGCACTCTATCTGTCTGTGTTGTAGATACCACGGTACAATGGAGTTCACCCATGCTTGGTCTTTGTGGCGGTACTTGACTCCGTACTTACATGGTCTTTGTTCTGCAACTCCTTAGGTTTATGACTGTTGGATATGTGGGTGGGAGGGAGATCGTACATGTATCATCATGACTCACTCAGCATTAGCTATGAGCTCAATCCAACACGCTCCTTGCTATGGCAAAGGCCTTTGTACTGAGTCCTTGACTTGGTGTCGTTAGGTTAGAGGTACAAGGTGTCTTTCCACTCATGCGCGAGTTTTATTTTGAGTTGTCCTCGCCACAGAGTTGAGTACATGTGTTAACTACAGGCGCCCTCTGTACATGAGATTTCTTGATGCAGGGAAATAAGTCCACTGAGGGACTAAGTTCTCACTTGAGGTGGGAAATAAGTCCACGGGAACTAAGTCCACTGATGGACTCAGTTCTCACTTAATGGGAACGAAATCCACTTTACTAAAGTGGTCTTTGTTCCCATGCAAGTTGGGAAATTCGTTACAAAAAACTGTGGCTTCTAGTTCCCTTTGAATGTGAAATAAATTCCCATGTTAAGCCATGGGAACGACATGCTTGGGCACACTATAGGATTTGGGGTAGGTGCGAGGTTGGGTGTATGCAAAGTTTCTTTAGCATTTAAAGAATCTGGAAAATAACCAACATAAAATCAATAAGTTTTTGTTGTTGGAAATTCATTCCCACTTTATACTTTCGAGTGTGTACTAATTTCCCATAAGAAAGTGGACTTACTTCTCAATTAATGGGAACAAAGATCCATTTAGTAAAGTGGATCTCGTTCCCATTAAGTGAGAACTGAATCCCTCAGTGGACTAAGTTCCCGTGGACTTATTTCCCTGCACCAGAATTCTTCTGTTGTTGTGTAGAACGGCTTCGGTAGTGCTTGCCTCCATCTGATTTCGTCGAGATGTTAAGGTGTTTTTGAGGAACACTTAGATTTGTGTTTGTGTGTATGGATGTGCACATCCCGTTATCGGATTCTGCCTTGGTTGATGGTTGGATGCATTGAGAATTAGGGAGCTCATCTAAAAGTGACCTTCACGGTTGCAAAGCTTCCCCGGAAGCTTTATTCTGGTATAAATAGAAATAGTGCCCCTGGGGTAGGGTGGTTTCTATGTCGCAAGAAACTTGGCATCTTTTCCTCAGACTAGCTATGAATCTATGATATAGACCCCCTTGTGGGAGTATCCTGATGGCTGTGGTTGCCCAATACCTGGGAAACAATTGGTGTCCAAGTTTTTTTTTTGGATGCTTTAAAGGCGTTAGTCTATTCTTATAAAGGGGTGCGGACATAATTTGATATGTTCACTGAATTGTTAGCGGATAATATAACTTCATCAGCAAATTGTTATGTGAAACTGGAAATGGAGACATCATCGTCCATTATATGTATACAATCCTTCCATATACAGTATTTATCGCTTATAAGAAACACGCTTATAAGAAAACCTCGCTTACAAGAAACTTGAACAAAAGCACCGTGTACTTTCCCATATATTTTAATGATGAATTGTGTGTTTATAAGAAACACGCTTATAAGAAAAACACTGATAAAAGAAACATTTCTTCAACCACGAACTTTCTTTTTTCAATGTAAAGTTGGTTGGATTTAAGAAACTTCCAAAAAATCACGAAACTCAAAAAACTTGAACAGACCTTTGAGAAAAATTCAAAGCAACTTATGAATGAATTGTATTGGGGTTTATTGCACTGCGACCTGTAGATCTATTGTGCCCCCTCTTATAATGATGAGTTGGCTCATCCTACAGTTCTTCCTCCAAACCTATTGCCTTAAGGAATTTTAGTATTTGGGGCACTTTTAGAGAGGGTAGGTTGCTCTTTTCCACCTGGTACCGTCCAAGATGGGTTTTCCTTTGGTGCATGATTGGACAACACTTTCCCAGTATGTGTTCCGGAGTTTCCTCATGCATGTTGCAGAATCTGCAAGTGGCACTGCTTACCACACCAAGTAGATTGAGGTGTCTTCTGAGTTTACAGTGTCCTGTTAGAATACCTGATGTTATTATTCTTAGGTTATTCCTACTTAGGCTGATACAGTTTTCGAAACGTTGCCGGTTGTAGTTTCCCAGCAGTAGTTTCGCCTGTCTCAGCCTTGGGAGTTCATTCCAGTTTTTGATTCTGTTTGCCTCCTCTTCTTGTTTAATTCTGGTTTTGATGACATTTTCACCTATTCCGCAATAGGGTTCAGGCCCTGTTAGGGGAGTTGAAGCTCCTAATTTTGCTAGGGAATCTGCCTTTTCGTTTCCAAGAACACCAACGTGACCAGGTATCCAATAAAGTGTGACCCTGTTCTGTTTGCCTAGTTCGTTTAGTCTACTTATGCACTCCCCCACCAGCTTAGAGTTGATGGTGTATGAGCTTAGTGCCTTTAGTGCTGCTTGACTATCTAACATAATGGCAATGTTCTTGTTACGATAATTCTTTTCGAGATTGCGATCTACGCATTTCCCTATCGCGTTTACCTCCGCTTGGAAGATGCTGGTGGACTGTCCCATCGGTATGGAAAGATTGGTTTTTGGCCCAAAAATTCCTGCACCAGTCCCTTCGACAAAGCAACCTATGCAAATGTCATTTCAATTCGACATTTTAAGAGAATTGTAGTTCAGTGTTCATTTGACATTTGTTGTGTTATTGTTTATTTACTCGTATATATATTTACTTTACTTTTACCTTCAAGGCCGTGTGTTATTTGGGTTGAATATTGAGGCGAGCATACATTTTGGACACTCCTGGGTATATTCGTATAAGAAACTTGTTTCTTATATCCGTATAAGAAACTTGTTTCTCATATCCGTTCTATGAATATAAGAAACACTCGGTTATAAGAAACAAATCTTGTGCAATTTTTGAGTTTCTTATAAGCGTTATGTACTGTATATGATTCCGAAAGTGCTTTGGTGGGAGCACATTTATGTTTCAGGTACCACTCTGCTCAACTTCGACCTGTAGACCTAAAAGACCCTTCAGCACAAACAAGTTCCCTGATCACATAACTCTAGGTTTCATAGTAGCAAGTAGTGACCGTAAGACCCACCGTTGGCATCAACGATTTCCTTATGGTATGTGTATGTGCTATGCTTGCATTCAATTTCTCTTGAGCCTTTAATCCTGACCAAACGATGGAAAATCTTTTTGACTTTTTGTCACTTTCGATAAGTTTTTCAATCAAATTTGAATTTCAATGCAAAAATCACAAATCCCAGCTGAACGTCTTGACCCATCGACGAAACTTCTTTGACATAAATTCCCAACTACATAATCTCAAACTGCCTTAAATAATATCCATTGTAAATTGACCCTCAACCAACAGATAGAAAAAATTCATTTCAAATTCATATACTATACTTTTTTTATTTTCACAGCAAATTGTCCGGAGGGATAATCTTTTATTTTTATTATGCCAACCGCAAAAGGTATATTTATTTTGGGTTAACATCAACTTCAACCTTTTTTAGCTGACAAAAAGCAATCAAACAAAAAATCCACACCCTGGCAAAGAGTGATTATCCTGTCCTGATGCGCATCCCATCATAACTCATCTCATTGCATACAAATTCATCACACAATCGATTTTCAATCATCCTTGTTTATTTTATTCCGGAACTTTTTCGGTTTTGTTCTTTTCGGTTTGATATGGATTTATTTTTCTTTTTACTTGCGATATAGGTACTATAGGGCAAGTTCTGCATTTGGAAAAAAATCGAACTCGAGATTTTGATCAAAGTTGACATTACGATGATAGCGAAGACGAAAAAAGTGGGTCTGACAATTCCGTCTGTCTGTCTGTATGTCTGTATGTCTGTATGTCTGTATGTCTGTATGTCTGTATGTCTGTACCTCGAACTACAGCCTAAACTACCGGACGTATTTTCTTCAAACTCGGTAGTTAAGGGTCTTCGGTGATTCCCTAGAGGAAAAATTGAAATTTTTTTTTTAGCTCCAAAACTAAGGGTACCCCCCATACACCCGTAATGCAAAATCTTATTTATCTCGAAAACGGCTCTAACGATTTTGATAAAAAAAATTAAGTGTGATATTATGGACATGGACTATATTTTGGTGAAAAAAAAATTTGGGGGGAAATGTTATTAGGGGTACCTGTCATAGAACGGTTTTTTTGATTTTCGAATTTCTCACAAACGGCTCTAACGATTTTAACCAAAATTTTTATGCAGGAGCTGCTTTGCATTTGAAAAAATATAAACTAAAAATTTTTTCGAAAAAATAGTTTTTGGATTTTTAAAAAAATAATACAATTTTTTTTTTGAAAATTCAATATCTTGAAAACCGATACACGATTAAATTTTTAAATTAAGTTTTAAAATGTATTTTATTAAATACTAACAATTTGCATATCAATTTTTTTTATAAAAATTTTAAGGAAAATTTAGTACACAAAAAACATGTTTCAGTGTGTCTGTATGTCTGTACCTCTCACTACAGCCTAAACCCTTGGACCTATTTCTTTCAATCTCGGTAGTTAAGGGTTTTCGGTGATTCCCTAGAGGAAAAATTGAAATTTTTTTTTTAGCTCCAAAACTAAGGGTACCCCCCATACACCCGTAATGCAAAATCTTATTTATCTCGAAAACGGCTCTAACGATTTTGATAAAAAAAATTAAGTGTGATATTATGGACATGGACTATATTTTGGTGAAAAAAAAATTTGGGGGGAAATGTTATTAGGGGTACCTGTCATAGAACGGTTTTTTTGATTTTCGAATTTCTCACAAACGGCTCTAACGATTTTAACCAAAATTTTTATGCAGGAGCTGCTTTGCATTTGAAAAAATATAAACTAAAAATTTTTTCGAAAAAATAGTTTTTGGATTTTTAAAAAAATAATACAATTTTTTTTTTGAAAATTCAATATCTTGAAAACCGATACACGATTAAATTTTTAAATTAAGTTTTAAAATGTATTTTATTAAATACTAACAATTTGCATATTAATTTTTTTTATAAAAATTTTAAGGAAAATTTAGTACACAAAAAACATGTTTCAGTGTGTCTGTATGTCTGTACCTCTCACTACAGCCTAAACCCTTGGACCTATTTCTTTCAATCTCGGTAGTTAAGGGTTTTCGGTGATTCCCTAGAGGAAAAATTGAAATTTTTTTTTTAGCTCCAAAACTAAGGGTACCCCCCATACACCCGTAATGCAAAATCTTATTTATCTCGAAAACGGCTCTAACGATTTTGATAAAAAAAATTAAGTGTGATATTATGGACATGGACTATATTTTGGTGAAAAAAAAATTTGGGGGGAAATGTTATTAGGGGTACCTGTCATAGAACGGTTTTTTTGATTTTCGAATTTCTCACAAACGGCTCTAACGATTTTAACCAAAATTTTTATGCAGGAGCTGCTTTGCATTTGAAAAAATATAAACTAAAAATTTTTTCGAAAAAATAGTTTTTGGATTTTTAAAAAAATAATACAATTTTTTTTTTGAAAATTCAATATCTTAAAAACCGATACACGATTAAATTTTTAAATTACGTTTTAAAGTGTATTTTATTAAATACTAACAATTTGCATATCAATTTTTTTTATAAAAATTTTAAGGAAAATTTAGTACACAAAAAACATGCTTCAGTGTGTCTGTATGTCTGTACCTCTCACTACAGCCTAAACCCTTGGACCTATTTCTTTCAATCTCGGTAGTTAAGGGTCTTCGGTGATTCCCTAGAGGAGAAATTGAATTTTTTTTTTTAGCTCCAAAACTAAGGGTACCCCCTATACACCCGTAATGCAAAATCTTATTTATCTCGAAAACGGCTCTAACGATTTTGATAAAAAAAATTAAGTGTGATATTATGGACATGGACTACATTTTGGTCAAAAAAAATTTTGGGGCAAAATGTTATTAGGGGTACCTGCCATAGACCCGTTTTTTTGATTTTCGACTTTCTCATTAACGGCTCTAATGATTTTAACCCAAAATTTTCAGTAGGAGTCCCTTTAAGTTTAAAATAATATTGTATATACAAATATTAGAAAAAATATTTGTTGGGTTTTTTTGAAAAAAAAAATTTTTTTTAATTCAATATCTTCAAAACCTATGAACGATTATTTTTTGAAATTATTTCCTAAAACTAATATTATTAAATACTTAAAATTCGCATCCCACATTTTTTTCTTGAAAAATATTAGAGAAATTTTTTATATAAAAAATTTATTTAATAATAAAACGATTTTTTAAGGTTTATTTGCATAAATGCATACTTTTCCGGAAACCAGAGGGCAATTTTATGCATTTGAACATTATTATCTCATTAAAACCATGTTTTATATTTATAAAATGTATCTTAAATTCCAAAGTACTTTTACATAAGAGCAAGTTCGTGCGATCCAGTCGTGCATTTTATTTCTTTTAGTGTTGAAAAACTATTTATTTATTCTTGGCCTCATAAAAAATCATCTCTTTAGCCAAATCTCTCTTATGTCAACCAAATGTACGTTCATTTTTTGTCCAGGATAGTTGAGTGTGGTATTTGAGTCAATTGGGAATAAAAGGATAGCCAGCTATGGTGCAAAATATTTTATATTTCTATTGGCGCGATAACGCCGGGAACAACTATATAAAATGGACATAACAAAAAGGCATTTGCCACGCTCTTCCGCCATTCCCGATAAGTCCAAAAAAGACTTAGCTTTCGAAAACACTGGGTGTCACTATTAAGTGGTGAATGGGAATCCATTTTTATTTGCCACATAAATAAAAGATTCTTGCGGTTATAATTCGCTGTAAGCCCCGGAAGGAGATGGGAACCTATAAAAAGGACATCCATCGTCCTATCCTATCGGACATTGAGCTGTGTATTGAATGTAAAGGATCGATTGAGGGACTGAGTATGTGAAATCGGCTGTAGTTTGATAACAACAACATTCAA
Organism: Chrysotoxum bicinctum; assembly: GCA_911387755.1. Lineage (NCBI taxonomy): Eukaryota > Metazoa > Arthropoda > Insecta > Diptera > Syrphidae > Chrysotoxum > Chrysotoxum bicinctum. The sequence continues at coordinate 51,774,909 of OU426987.1, forward strand.
TTGCCATTTTGTCAGGATTAATAAACTAGGTCCTACCGCTGCGGCTGTGGGTGTCCTTAACACATAATCAGTTCCTTGAGTGTGGATTATTATTGATGTAATCGTTTTAAGGTCTACTTGAATTGTGTACACGTAAAAGAGATAATAAGACTCAAGATTCTAACGGTGTGGTCTATTTAATCATAAGCGCCAGAAGTAACACTTTCAATGTCCTCACTGTTATGCTGATAATCTCAAAGGATAACTTTCTAAATCCGATTTAATACATGGGAGTTATTATTTCCAGGGTACATTTTGCTTTAACGACAGTTGACAGCATCTCAGACTCCACACAATTTTTTATACCCCATTTAACAATACTGCAAAAATAGCAGTTTAATGAGCTTATCAAACGATACCGTTGCAACTTCACTCCCTATGGAGCTGGAAGTAAATGTTAGAACGAGTATGAGAAGCTGAGGGTACAGTTACAAAAGGTAGTTTATAAAAATGCGAAAGGGAGTCGGACACAAAACTTTGCCCTGAGGAACACGAACATTAATTTTTTGATGATCAGTCTTCAAACCGTCCAATACAACATGTATTGAACGAACTAGAAGGTGATTTCTAATCGAAATAATGAGGGTTTCGTTGATACCAAATGCACGCATTTTCAACAAGAGAACCTGGTGCCAAACGCTATCAAATACTTTAGAAATATCAGGTGCAGTAATCTAACTTTCTCCAAAACAATGTAAAGATCTGTTCCAATTTTTGCTGAGATATGCCATCAGATCACCAGTGGAATGATTGCTGCGGAAGCCGTATTGCCGATCATGAAGAAGCATTCGATCTTAAAGATATTTCGTGGGCTGATGATTTATCACCGATTCCATGACCTTGTGTTGCCAGATATGAAGAACACCACTTCAGAAAAACGGTGGGCATATCATAAAGAACAGCGGATTTGCTTATATCAAGATCGCGAGTGTTTCTTGCAGCTTTACGAGTGCGGAAATAAACATTGCCCATTGATTTACGTTCTCAAGTATAGGAGTTGCAATTTTGCTATCAGGCAACGTGTAGCTACTCGTACCAACAAATAAATGAGTTGCAAGTACATTTACCTTATCTAAAAAGCTAGTTATCGGGTTGTCATTGTAACTGAGCGTTGGAACCGAAAATGAAGTTGAATTTTGTACGTTCTTTACAAATTACCTTAAATTTCTACTGCCTTTGGGATATTGTAGAATTTTTTGCTTTAATGTTTGGACATGTAAGAATTTGGTCCTTAGATATTACGAGTATAACAGCGTTACAACTGTTTCTGACTCGATAGTTTCCTAACAGCTCTTAATTCTATTAGTAATAAAAGTACGCATCCCACGAAAAATTACTTCTGTGATCATTTCAGCCCTGGCATCAACGTCACTATCGGGGAAACATAGTGACCAGTTAAAAATTCTAAAAAAGTTATTCAAACCGTCCCATTTTACTTTCTCGTATTGGCAAACGGTCCTAGTTGGGATGTTTCTCTTTAACTGGATGAATAGGACACGAGAAATTGGCTCATAGTACACAACAGTAAGAAGCAAGAAGCAAATCGAGAGTGTGGGCGTTTTGCCCAGCAACATCTGGTATTCAAGTGGGTTCATCTACAAGCCGAGTTAGTTGGAGCAGAAATACAGATGAGAGTATCCACATCCAGAGGCACCCCACAGGGGGGAGTTCTCTGACCACTCCTTTGGGTGCTGGTTAATGAGGATTAATCTGAAACATTGTGGAGTAAAAGTAGTAGTCTACGCTGATGATCTTGCGTTATTAGCGACAGGTAAATTCCTACCCACTATCAGCGAACAGATAGAATACGCCCTTTCTAAGGTTAGTAGATGGACTAGAAAGCTACGGCCTAAAGGTTAACCCGTCAAAAACAGAATTATTCCTTTTAACAAATAAGAGGAAGCTTCAGAATACCTTTAATTGAAGGCACCCCGCTGAAGATTTCAGATCATGCAAAGTATCTTGGTGTGATTCTAGATAGGAAATTAAACTGGAGTCTTAGCACTAAGGAAAGAGGGAAAAAAATGAATGATTGCATTCTAATCCTGTAACAGAATCTTTGGAAAATCCTGGGGACCTAGCCCAAAAATTATCAGGTGGATGTATTTGGCGATAATCAGACCAATAATAACTTATAGTAATTTGGTATGGTGGAAAGCAACGGAAAAATGCACGAACCTCAAAACTCTGACAAAAGTACAGAGACTTGCGTGCATTGGAAATACGGGTACCCTGAGATCCACACCAACAGGGATTAGGGGTATTAGGTTGAGTATCGCCTTTTCGTACAAGAATCCGCAGCATATGGGCAAATCTCAGAAACTTTTGACTTTAGACTTTTGAAAACGCGTAAAGAGAAAATAACTAAGCACACCTTTAAAATTAAGTTTATAGCACCATTGTTACATCAGAAAATAAAATTAATGGTGTTCCTCTTTTATTAACGAATGCTTAAAAAATTCTCACTCATTTTCCGGCGACGCACTATGCAAACCATTTCAAAAATCCATAACTTTTTCGTTTCTCAATATTTTTTTTTGAAATTTTGTATACTTATACTTGTATAACCAAGAATTTAAAATATTAAAACGTTTCAGATAGAAATAAATTATTTTATTATTTGTTTAATAAAATAAAATAACAAATTTGTAGATTTTGTTTCATTTATATGGGAAAAATTTGTTGGAGCAAGAATTATTGCAACAATTTGGATGAAATTTGTTTTCTTCTTTTACCGGTGAAAATATTTGAAAGTAGTTTTTTGTAAATTCCGCCCACTACCACGCCCATGTTTTTCAAATTTTTGTTATTTTCTTATTTTTAGTGAACAGGAAGCCGAAAATTAGTTTTTGAGGTTTTTTAAACTTAAGACATCGCATGTATATTTGGTCTGCCCACTTTCCCGCCTACTTTCACTCCCCTTTTTTATTTTCAGCTTAAAGTTCATTAAGAGCAGGCATTTTTTTAATTAAGTTTTATATGAAGAAGTGAGTTTATGAAAAGTGTTATTTATTTTTAGTACAATCCGTGTACTGCCACGCCCCTTTTTGATATATGAAAGTTTTTCGCCCTTAAGACAAAAAAAAAAAGGAATTCAAAAGTACACCTTATTACTAGGTATATTAGTTAATGTCTAAAAGTTCTTAAGCCTCGTCAAACAATGCTAGTGTTATTTATAACTATGTACCTAAATTATTTGTATTATATGCAACCATAAACCACACACCCCCTCCCACCCTCAAATGCTTGGCATTAATTTTTATTTAATTATGATTTTTTTTAATATAAATATGAGTAAGGAAGTTTAAAATTGGAAAACAAAAAATATTTTATTCTAAAAATAAAATTTAGAATTTTAATAATATTGGAAATAAATGATAAAAACTTATAAATTTTGTGGAAACATAGTCACTTATATGATGTTTATGAAAATGTGTTGCACATGTTATATTTTTTAACTTTTGACAAAAAATAACATTTTTTTTTTGAAATTTTGGGCTAAAAGTAATAAAATAATGGTCTAAAACTTTTTGGAATACACATTTATGTGCATCAATAAAAGTTCCACATTTTTGCCAAAATGTTAATTTTTTTCATCACTTAACAATAAAGTTATAAGAATACGAATTTTTATTCTAAAAACTTATTTTTCTTCCTCATCATACGTTTTTTCTTCTTAAACAAAAATGCATGAAAATGCGAAAGTTTTTTATTTTTTCTTCCAAATTTAGAATATTTTTAGAATACTAAACAGCCATTAACTAAACGCAGGCAGCCGGAGCTAACAGAGAAAACTTCAATTGAAAACAAAAAAATGAAAAATATACTACACCTTACTCATTTTTTTTATTAATTTACTGGTGAACTTAATTAAAAAAAATATAACTGTTTTGTAAAGAAGAGGGCTTGGGCTTTTCAAAAAGGTATAATACTTATATACATTCTGTCCAGAAAAAATACGAAATAATTGACTTCAAACTCTCACTTCCAATAATTCTAAAAAATAAAAATATCGAAATGTCATTTTTAACTGTAATTTTAGGTACCTAGAACAAAAGTAAGATACAAAAAATTTACTGTGTTAGGAAAAACCCTATTTCTAATATATAATCCCATCATTAGATTTTTCAAATTACGAAATTCACCAAAACCATTTTTGAGATGGATTTCATCTTTTGGTCCCATAGTGCGACGTTGAACTATCGAAACAGTAACACGAAACGACTTTACGTGGCCGAGTCACAAAGACACAAAGACTACTGTACTTGTTTATACCTATGTTTATAAGAATGTTATTGATAAGGATCATTTTCTTTCACTTTTCTCACTGCCCTAGCTTGCATTCGTTAATATTTGAACTACAGAAAATATGTAAGCGCGAAATTTTAAATTAATATAGAAATTTTTAATTTTTTATAACAAATGATAAATGTGGTACAAGTTATTGTTTACCAAGGTCATTCGTTATTCAACTTTTGTAAGAGTGAAGTGTTTTTTTCTCTAAATGAAAAAAGGCGGTTAAACATCCCCTACTCCATCTCAAATTGAATAATTTTCCAATATTTTCTTCTTTCGGTGATTTAGTGTCGACCAACGAAAAAAATATTACTTTTTTCGAAGAAATTGGCTTAATACCAAATGAAAATTCAACTCCCGTGGCGGTGTGCAATTCTGGTGTAACGCTAAATGAATTGCTCTACTGAACTAACAAAGATGCATTATGTTTATTAACATTAATCCTTAAAATGGAATCACCGTCACCACCAAAAATAAAAAAAAACAGTTTTGGTAGTTTTCGATTTTCTCAAAAACTAGAAGACATAGAATCATGCGGTTTTTTGCGTTCGATTAAGAACTGATAGATACATGGAACATATATAAGCTAATTTACAATTTCATTTCACAATTTTGAAAACAATCAGTCTAAACTTTTTGTTTCACGTTTTTTTATCAAAATTTGAACTTTAAATGCGAATTTCTCTAAAACCATTGACATGAGTAATTTAATTTAAATGCAGGATTATAGAAGAATCTTCTGGCTTTCAAACGCAGTATAGCACTTTATTGTAAGTGTTGCCGTTGTTTTTTAATATTTATTTTTTTTCAATTTAAACCATTTTTTTATAAAAGTGCCCGTACCTCCTAAGCGGGGGGAGATAGACCCCCCCCCTCCCATAGTAAAAAGTGCTTGTTTTTGACCCCTCTACAAAAATCCGTCATTAAATCTTGGCGGCCAAGTTATCGTACTCTCCCCAGTAATGTATAAAAAATATCAATGATTTTTCTTTGTAATTAACTACTGAATTTTAAAGATCCATAAAATATGTAGCGTCAGCGACAAAACGTACACTTCTTAGTATGATTTAGAAGAAGGAACAATAGTAAAGAACGGGAAATATTGCTTTTTATTAGAGTGCTAACTAAAAATGTCTTGAAAAAAAAAAGTTTCGCACTCTTTTAATGCAGTATAAGCTAATTTTAACCAGGTTGCAATTTTAGCACACACCTCTACCAAAGCTTAATTTATTCATTTTTGTCTATAGAAAATGAATATGTAATTTAGAAATCGGTGCAAAGCATGCTGTGTAAATGATAAGAGACGTACCAGATTTTAATGATTTTTTCGGAATTGTAGTACCGAAACTTCTGACAAACACTGTCATAAATCTAAGCAAAGCACATAATTTTTTCATAAAAAATTTTGATTTTCAAAGTTTCTTATGTACCCCATTTGAGTTTAACAAACTAAAATCAGACGCTTCAATCGTAAGAACATTAAACTTTTCAAATATTTTAATAGTAACATATAAAATTTTGTATTTTTCTTATACTTTTTGCCTTTTACTCGTTCTATAGCTAAAAAAATAATTCTTAATGTGGAAAATAACTTTTTTTATACTGTAATACTATATTTTCGAAAAAATTATCAGAGATAGAGTAAAAAAATATGACTATGAAGTAACTTAATTTCAAAGTTACACGAAAGTCAAAAGTTCCTGAGATTTGCCCATATAGCACTTTAAGCCTAAGCCAGACTAATACCTGGAAAAACAGTGCAATAGGACATGCTTAAATTCTTCAGAAATATTTGGGTGATAGTATCATTACAGATTATACAACACCCGAACTTGACTTTTATAAACCATTATATCTATATTAATGGCTCCAAAATGGACACAGGTGTTGGTGCAGGCCTTTTCTCAGAACCTCTTGAGCTAAACAACTCACTTAGGCTCCCAGATCATAGCAGTGTCTTCCAAGCGGAGGTACTGGCAGTGACAACAGCTGCTAGACATGTATCAATGATGGTGATACCAGGGGATGATATCACCTTTTACATTGACAGCTAAGCGGCAATAAAAGCCACTGCCACTGCCACTGTGATAAAATCGAAGCTTGTCTCTTGCTGTCGCGAAGAGCTTAAGGTTCTTGACACGCAGCACAATATAATATAACTCTGCTGGGTACCGGAACACAGCGGCATACCAGGTAATGAAAATGCCGATGAGTTGGCAAGACAGAGATCAGCGCTTGACGCTAGTCAAGCAGAGATGGTAAGTATCCCACTCTGCAACATTAAACAGAAAATTTCAGATTTAATCCATAAGAAATCCAATGAAAGGTGGAGTCTACTTGACACCTGTTAAAGTTCGTATTAGAAGACTGTCCGCACTGAGGAAGGCCATCGCAAGTAACATATTAAACATAAAATATAAGGCGTGATGGCGAAAGAGTAATGACTTCAATTACTGCCAGGCAGCCAAAATTCTGAAAGATCAGTATTCGCACCAACCTGTGTTTTACGTAGTGCCACACATGGCCGTAGGTAGGGGAGGGCATTAGCGGGCAATGCCCTACCTTAAAACCTCCAATGCCCTACCTTAAAAATCAACTATCGTATCGTAATGTCACTGATTCAAAAACTGGTTTTCCAAAACACGAAAAATCCATTTTCCATTAGCAAGCTATGGCGATGTGGCAGGATAAATTAAATAGAGTCTCTACAACTAGCAGTGTTGAAACGTTGATACATCAAAAAGCTTTAGAGAGACATACATAGGTACTACGTTAGGTCTATTATTGAGCTTATAAAATTTGTCAACGAATTAGATTTGCGTGGAAATTATATTTTGAAGAAAGAAAAAGAACAAGAATTATTTAAGAATTTGTTTGAATACACCTGCATGAAAGATCCAAATTTGAAAGAGTCTCTTACTCATATACGCAAATTGCAACATATCGTTCACATGAAATTCAAAATTAAATAATTCAAGCAATGATTATACCAGTACAAAGATCCATTGTTAAAGATATTAATAAATCCGACATAAACTGGTTTACTATAATGGAAAAAAAATAACCGCGAAAATATTGCAATAGCAATACGCTACGTTAAAGATGGAATTGTCAATGAGTCGTTGCTGACAGTTACTACAACTGAAAATCTTGATACAGCCAATTTTACGGAATTACCGTTAAATAACATTGACCACTCTTGTATGCTAAGCCAATGCTATGATGGTGCAAGTGTAATGAGTGGGAAAGTTTTGGGAGTTGCGACCAGAATAGAAAATAAATTGGGCCGAAAAATCCCTTACGTAACTACTTTAACCATTGCTTGGAATTGGTAATCATTAGGGTTATCTCGGAAAAGACTTTCATTCGTTTATTTTTTGATCAATGCCTCATGCAACATGCATTTTTTCAGCATGGAAAAATAGATAAACGGTATGGCTCCTAGAACAGAGTTCGACAGGACACTTGGTCGTAACAAAAGTTGTACACGATAATTATTCATTGATTTTGATAACTTTGGATGAAGTTAGAAATGACAAATTTAAGGGTGATGACGTCGCCAAGAGTGTGGACATTAAAAAAGTGATGCTCAATTTGGAATTTCGAATGGCCTTGATTTACAACCCCGAAGCGCAGGATTGAAAGACGCCATAACAATCATTAAACTCACCCAAAATAAAATAAGGAAACTTAGATCAGAAATGTATCATCAAATTTTGAAAGAAGCAAAGTCTATGACAAGTGCCGATTCAGAAAATACGACTCATACCGAAAAGAGACAAATCAAAAAATCAAATCGGATGGATGACTACTTGGTATATGGCCCTTCCAGTTCTTCTGCGAGACAAAATATAGAACATCAGACCACTCAGCCATTTAAGTCTGAGTATTTCGAAACATTGGACATACTAATTGCTAAATTACAAAGGAGATTTTCGGACAGGGACGATCTACTAAATTCAGTAGCGAGTATAGATAAGTTGGATGTAGACAAAATGGTAACGTTGAAAAACTTAAGTAAGTGTGAGAAAACAAAACTAAACAGTTTCACCAAGCTACTTTTAATTCTAAAAGGCCAATAAACGAACCAAAATAGATAAATTTATCAGGTCAACAAACTATAAGACTTTTAGCGAAAATCCATTGAATTGCAATTTGGTGCAACTGGCCATAAGTTACTGCAAGAAAATTAAATATTTAAACTTACTTCACTCAAAGCTGCAGTGCCAAGTCTTTTTGATTGCTCCTCTTTATATGACAATAAATACATACATACTTTCAAAATTTTCGTAACAAAATTACTAAGAGGCAGTTACTGAAAAGAAAACAAATATTTATTTTCAACTTAAACGCTTATGTCTCAAAAAAGTTTTTCATGAAAATTGAACTTATAAAACTTTAATTTTCGATTAAGCAAACGGGTCTAAGTCATTTTTGTTGGAAAAAGGCAATGCGTTAAAATTGATTATTTAGGTTTTACAATTCCATCAAGGAAAGAGGCTGCTGTGGTAAAAGCTTTTTTAAGTCACCTAAATGGGCGTTCAAAGATATATATGAACTTTTTGCATCTGTGGCGACCATAGGATGTAGCACTGCTGTGTACGAATCTACGTTTTCAACTTTGACTGCAATCAATAGACCTCAAAGCCTATCAATGACTCTCGAAAGAAAGGCAGGCATGGTATTTCTGGCCTTTGAAAAGAAAAGAACCAAGTTGATCTGGATGAAGTCCTTCGTATTTTTAATATAAATGGCGAATCAAAGAATTCAGTAATTTTAATGAAAGAACTTTGTAATGTTATCTATGTATGTACGTATAATGAATATAATATGTTAAGAGAAATAATAATATAAACTATTATATAAATGAATGTTTAGCACTTGTCTATTACCCCCTCCCGATAATTGAGTACCACCTTTACCAGATCAGATCATATTTCATATCAAGTAAAATTTTTACTTCCGCCCTACATGTTATCACCGATGCCCTACCTTGAATTCAACTCTAGCTACGGCTCTGGTGCCACAACAAATGATCTGAACTTAACAGAATGGACATACACATCAAATAAATTCCTGCTTAGCGCACGAATATTGGAAAATACAACACAAAAATCACTTACCATTTCAAAAATCACAAACACAACTCTGACGATCTAACTTCAACTGTGAAGTGTAATAGTCCGGGAGGCAGCGACAGAAATTTCCGTCTCATTTTCGCAAGCCTTATATTTTGTGTATGAGTCATTCAAGTGGTAAGTTATAGTTACATAGACGTCTTCCACCGCACCTTTACAACGGGGGGTTACAGGAGTGTTTCAAACCCCGCAAAAAAATCATGAAAAAAATTCATAGCCGCAAACGTGAAACTTTTTCGACGCATTATCTGACACATAAGAAGTTTGAAAAATATAGTCTTCCACCTGTATCCCACAACAAAATACGTCTTCCACCCACGCAAAAACCGCAAAACTTTTTTGAAAAAATTCATTCCCGCGAAGATGAAATTTCTATATATGCTAACTTTTAATGTAATAAACATAAAATAAAAAGTCTTCCACCTATAACATACAACAAAAGTCGTCTTCCAAGGCTTCAAAGTTGCACACCGCACTTTGGTCTTTTTTTCTTATTTTTAAATGCAACCCTCGGGGAGAGTACGATAACTTGGCCGCCAAGATTTGATAACGGGTTTTTGTAGAGGGGTAAAAAACAAGCAATTTTTACTATGGGAGGGGGGGTCTATCTCCCCCCGTTTAGGAGGTAGGGCCACTTTTAGAAAAAATAATTTAAATTGAAAAAAAATAAATATTAAAAAACAACGGCAACACTTACAATAAAGTGCTATACTGCATTTGAATTCCGGAAATTTGTTCTATAATTGTGCATTTAAATTAAATTACTTATGCCAATGGTTTTTGAAAAATTCGCATTTAAAGTCCAAATTTTGATAAAAAAAAACGTGAAAAAAAAACTTTAGACCGATTGTTTTCAAAATTTTGAAATTAAATTGTAAATTAACTTATATGTGATCCATGTATCTATCAGTTCTTAATCGAACACAAAACACCGCATGGTTCTATGTCTTCTAGTTTTTGAGAAAATCGAAAATTACCAAAACTCCTTTTTTTGATTTTTGTGGTGACGGTGATTCCATTTTAAAGATTAATGTTAAGATACGAGTAGATAGATAGATACATTTTATTGTTTGAAAGAAAATTACAAAGTTTACAATATTTTTAAGTCATTGCACAGCACAGAGATATGATAACAAATTTTATCTTACTACTGAAAATCAATACTAGGTTTCTGAAATGCATATATTTTAATATTTTTAAATTTGAAGGAAAATAATTACAAAAAACCTTCATTTGAATTTTGCTTATAACTATATCACAGATAATGCTAAGATAATATATAATTAAAAAAAAGAGAAAAAACAATATGTTAAGGAAATGAATAAATAAATTAATAAATAAATAAATAAACTAATAAATAAATAAATGATCAAATAAATAAATTAATAAATAAGTTAATAAATATAATTAAATAAATAAACATCAAAGAAACTAATTATTCAGTAAACAGGTAAATTAATAAATTATTTAACGAACAAGTAAATAAATAAATAACAAATATGAATAAATATGAATAAATAAATAAATTTGTAATTTAACAGACAAGTAGGTAAATAAATAATTAATCAAAGAAGTACATACATAAATTATTAAATAAAAAAAAGTTAATAAATAAATAATAATAAACATAAATATGTTACGTTTTTTTTTTTGTTTCATTATTTGAATATTTTTGTTTTAATAAGGTTTCTGATAAGAGAGTTTTCACTTAATTCACATTTTCTAAAAAAATTTTCATTAAGAACTTCAATTTTGCGGTTTATTTTTAATGCTTTTGCTTGTTAATGTAAATCATGTGTTGAAAAATGCCATGGGACCTTAAGCATCATTTTTAAAATTTTGTTTTGTAAAATTTGCAATTTTTTTTATGCATTTCAGCACAATCTCCCCAAACGGGTGATCCGTATAATAATATCGCTTGAAAAACGACTTTAAAAATTATTAGTTTGTTGTGTTTACTCAGTAATGACTTCCGGTTAATAAGCGGGTATAACAATTAAATACCAATATTTATTTTATTTGTTGTCATTTTTGTGTGTTCCTTAAAGGTCAACTTCCTGTCTAAATGAACACCTAAGTACTTGACAGAGTTGACCCATGGGATATCACAGCTATTTATATTTAAGTTGTGGCTGGGTAAGAAACAATCCTTTCTTTTTCTTGTAAAAAAGATAGCTTGACTCTTTTCAGCATTTATTTTGATTCGCCAGTGTTTATAATATTCAAAAATAACAACAAGAGCATTTTGAATATTGCTTATTATATTCATAGGATTTTCGTCGGATGAGTATATTGCAAGGTCATCAGCGTACATACCAAAATCACAACTTTGTAAGACTGGGAAATCCGCTGTAAAAATATTGAATAAGGTAGGAGATAAAACTGATCCTTGGGGGACACCCGCAGGAATAATTTTAGAGACGGAAATTGTTCCGTTTAGTGAAACTATGAACTGTCTTTCGCTTAAATAACTTTGTATTATCTTGATTAAAAATTCTGGACATTTATTCATAATGAGTTTGTGTATGAGTGCATTGTGCCACACCGTATCAAAAGCTTTTTCTACATCTAGTAGAACTAATCCTGTAGATTTTTTTTCTGTAAAATTTTCTTTCACGTGTTTACTGATTCTAAGAACTTGGTGTGACGTGTTATGTTCTTTTCTGAAACCAAATTGCTGCATCGGTATAATATTCTTATCATTTATGAAAGTTTCTAATTTAATTCGAATTAACTTTTCAAGGATCTTGCTAATACTACTCAGTAGGCTAATAGGCCTGTAACTCACTGGATCATTACGGGGTTTTCCTGGCTTCAATATTGGAACCACTTTTGCAATTTTCCATGATAGTGGAAAATAGTGAGTTCTAAAACATGCATTTATTAAACCTGTCAAATAAATAAATCCACTGATGGGAAGTTGTTTAAGGAATTGATTTTGTATGCCATCAATTTACGGAGATTTTTGATTTTTCAGATCACATATCAAATACTCTATATCTTCCACGGTAACTTATTATGGTCCTATTAAATTCACAGATAGATGTATCTACAATATTAGTCAAAACGGGGTTAAGATTTACAGAAGCAACATGATTATTAGCAAAAGTATTTGCGAGAGCATTTGCTTTAGCTTCATTCGAAGTAAAAACTATCCCTGATGACTCGAGTGGTGGTATTTGCGAATTTTTCTTTTTAATAATTTTGTAAATATTCCAAAACGGCTTACAACTAGGATGTAAGGAACAAAGTTTATTATTCCACTCTTTGTTTCGGAACACCAAAATTGATTCTGTTATTAATTTATTAAGATGGTTCATTTCTTGAAAATCATATTGCTGTCTGAATCTTTGCCATTTTCGTCTGCAAATATTTCTCCTTTTAATAATATCTAGGATTGAACGAGGAAGGACAATCGTTCGTTTGTTAACTGATTTCTTAGGGACTGAAAGATTGATACTATCTTTTATGGTTTTTTCAAAATACTCAACACAGGCATCTACATCTTGACAACATGTAACGGTTTCAAAACGATTTTGAGATTGACGAATTTTTGAATTAAAGTGGGAACGATAAAGGTGCCAATTGGCATTCTTAAAATCTAAATATTGTAGATTTAATAAATTTGGCATAAGTGCAGTATCACAGCAGACAGGAAGATGATCCGAACTAAGAGCATTCGCTGTAAAAGGGGTCATAAAGCAATGAGGAATATTTGAAATAAATAAATCTATTGTAGATGGTGAAGATCTCCTTGAGGCAGGGATATACGTTGGACCGTTTGGGTACATTAGAGTGATGGGATATCTCATCGTGAAATCTAGCAAATCATTACCCCACGAGTTTGCCCTAAGACAACCCCATTCTCGGTGTTTACAATTAAAGTCTCCGCCTATTATAAATTGGTCATTACTTATTAATTTCTTCAAATCATTCTTAAAATGTCGCTTTTTAATATTATTGGATCTACCGCCGGGAAAGTAGATGGAATAAATTTTGAGTTTATTCGAACTTTCAAGTACTAATTCGATTCCAATTGCTTCAATAATATTAGTATTAATTTTCGGTAGTACAACGTGTTTTATTTCCTTTTTAAGGAGGATGGCTACATCGCCGCCCAAACTCTCTCTATCTAATCTATGACATATATAGTGTGCCCAAGCAGGGGGGTTGCAGGGGGGCAGCATGCCACCCCATAGATACTTTACTGTTTATATATTGTAATGTTGGAAGCTAGCACTGATTTATTTATGTAAGCAAGCAAAAAATATCAAACATTTTATAGAAAAGTAGTTTTAGTTAATTTCAATTTTTTCAAAAACTAGAAGCCATAGAACCATGCGGTTTCTTGTGTTCGATTAAGAACTGATAGGTTCATGGAACGCATATAAACTTATTTACAATTTCATTTCACAATTTTGAAAACAATCGGTCTAAACTTTTTTTTTCACGTTTTTTATCAAAATTTGGACTTTGAATGCAAATTTCTCAAAAACCATTGGCATAAGTAAATTAATTTAAATAGAGAATTATAGAACAAACTTTTGGCTTTCAAATGCAGTACAGCACTTTATTGTAAGTGATGCCGTTGTTTTTTAATATTTTTTTTTTTCAATTTAAATTATTTTTTCTAAAAGTGGCCCTACCTCCTAAACGGGGGGAGATAGACCCCCCTCCCATAGTAAAAATTGCTTGTTTTTTACCCCTCTACAAAAACCCGTTATCAAATCTTGGCGGCCAAGTTATCGTACTCTCCCCGAGGGTTGCATTTAAAAATAAGAAAAAAAGACCAAAGTGCGGTGTGCAACTTTGAAGCCTTGGAAGACGACTTTTGTTGTATGTTATAGGTGGAAGACTTTTTATTTTATGTTTATTACATTAAAAGTTAGCATATATAGAAATTTCATCTTCGCGGGAATGAATTTTTTTCAAAAAAGTTTTGCGGTTTTTGCGTGGGTGGAAGACGTATTTTGTTGTGGGATACAGGTGGAAGACTATATTTTTCAAACTTCTTATGTGTCAGATAATGCGTCGAAAAAGTTTCACGTTTGCGGCTATGAATTTTTTTCATGATTTTTTTGCGGGGTTTGAAACACTCCTGTAACCCCCCGTTGTACTCTTGAGATGGAAGACCATGAAATTATTGTTAGTTATAACACGAATAACTCATATACGAAAAATTAAGCTCGCGAAAATGGTGTAATGAAATCTGTCGCTGCCTCCCGGACTATAAGTCCAATGGATTAATAAACAGAATATAAATCGTACAATCAACCCACAGTGCGTTATTTTGACCTGAAAAGTGGTCAAAAATCAATTTTGTCAACTTTCCCTCCCAGGATTAAGCCTGCGTCCCATAACAGGTAGATAACCACGCTACTCTTTGGAGAAGTCGATCTATAAATTGGTCACCCACGCTAGAGACACCATCAGTTGCAACTAGCACTAGTTGAATAAGCACGAGTTTGTTTGCGTGCTTTTTTTAAGTCTTAAAAGTGATTTCGGTGAAAAAATTTTATATGGATATCGTTAACCAAGGTATGTTTATTATTTTAAGCAAAAATTTGTTTGTATGTTCAACTTAATGTATTCATATCGAAGAGTTTACGTATCTGCTTAAAAAAATTTAACTTTTTCGTTATTTTTACCAAATATTAGTGTTTTTAAATATATGAAACACCTAGCGCACTATTCTATCATATATTTTATTTAACTCCTGAATATGTAGACCAATCTTAGATTTCAAAACCATTCACCTAAGAAAAAACAAAGCATTTGAAAAAACCTCCTTTAAAGCGACCCTACCTATATAATAGATTTTTATATTACGAGTATTGCAGATGACTCTAATTCCACCTTGTTTATGACTAGAAAACAACTTCACGAGTTGGTAAGAGGAAGCTCACAAAGACTCCTTGACGGAAAATTTGAAGATTTGGATAAGAAACGTATGGATAAGACAAAGTGTCCCCCAGAGAAAAAAGAAGAACTGCGCAAAATTATGAGGGTGTTATAAAGGGAGATGGCAACTCTGCAATTGCACAGAAAGGCGTTTCTTGGATGAGAATGAAGAGTGGCTAAGCGAAAAAATAACACCACCTGTTGGCATACTGCCCGAAAAACAGTGGAACTCCGAAAGAGTGTGATCCGTTGATAAACTGACATACGCTGCAAAGATGAGTGAAAGAGCGGCGGAAAATATTGATATAGCAAAAGTGATGTAGGTTGTGACCAAAATTGTAGCAGCTGCTATAGGCAGTAAAACCCAAACCCTGAAAACCAAGAAACACACCTGAAAACGCTTTGAGAATATTCGTTGAAGCTAATTTAACTGCTATTAAATACGAAGTGATTCATCATGGCCAAAAATATATACATATCCCTGCTATACCTGTGGGTATATAGTTATACAAGATTGTTACCCGCCAAAAAGCGGGGATGTAAGGCCTCGCATAAAAAACAAATTTTTATTTTTATTAAAATTATTGACGTTGTTTGGGCGCCAAATAAAAGTTTTCACACTCCCGACCGCTTGACACCAGATATGGATCTGATTTCCATGAAAAGGATGTTAAGATAAAAAAGTTCATTATAAACTGCAGCATCATTGACATTAAGCAATCACTCAACAATACTTAGAAAAGTCATATTTACTTTAATTAAAAATATATCAACCGGTTACGTAAACTGCAGAGAGAAAAACCAATTTAAAACTTACATCCTCTGCAACGTGCGTATCTGTTTCGTGGAAAAATAATAATGAACGTTTATACTGAAGGTGCCAACTGATGTGGCCGGCCTGTCCTAACAAATAGCAACAGACTTATCTGAAGCAGGGATTCGTAGAAGAAATCATACAGTTCAATTGCTTTCGACAGTTTTTTTGTATTAATTGATTGAGGAACCAACATAGTAACCGAAGCCCATGTATAGAGCACTTTTCCAGAATATGGGAATAAAATAAAGCTTCCGACAACATATATCTCTTTAATGTGCAGCTTCAAGTGCATTTTCGAACCTTGTCAATAATTTTTTTTAACCCGTCAATACATCAATAAAATATTATTTACATCTTTCAGTCAGATAAACAGCAGACACGTCCATACATATATGTATGTTCCTGTGTTACTCCTTCCCCTTCACTCGCATGTTGGCGGAAATATTAACTTTAATTTCAATAAAAGTTGGTATGTGCTTCCAAGGCTATAATAGCAATTTGTGGATTCGTAGAAAACTTTATCCAAATATGATTTTAACCAAAACTAGCAATGCTGGTAAATAAAATAAAATAAATTCTTTTTTAAATAAAAAAAAAATTCTTTAAAAATGTATACCTATACTCGATACAGTTCAAACTTTGGAGGAGCCTCAGAATATATAAAAATAGAATAAAATCTGTTGTACCGTTCTTCTGAAAATCAAAACCCTATCATATTTTGGAATTTTTTCCACCATTATCTAGGATTTTTTTTTTTGATTTGTGAAACAGTTTTTGAGAATAAGATAATCTTCTTGTATGACTTCGAAAAGAATTGTATTGCAGGTACAGTAATTTTTGGTCTTAAAAAAATGAAATAAAGTTCGCGGCTGGATCAGAAGTGATTGCTCTTATATACATATAGGAATTTTCAATTGATTTCGGCGGCCAGCGACGGCCATGTTTTTATGTTGTTATCATCTGTCAAAATTTTTGTTTACTATTCAGTTAGTGATGCCATATTTCCATGGAAATTTATACAATTGAACAGCACGTCCAAATGAGTGTTGTTTAGTGCTAACGATACGTATGTTCCGCTGATTTCATGGTAGACGTGGTGGCTCTTCACAGTCGACTGTTATTATTATTTCAAAATCAGACGAGCTCCTGGCTCCTGTCCAAAATTTTTGATTAAAATCGATAAAGCTGTCTATGAAGGTGTGTCCAGACCAAAGAAACATTTTTGAAACATTTCAGAAACATTTAAAAAACATTTCAGAAACAAAGAAACATTTTTGAAATGTTTCTTAAATGTTTCTGAAATGTTTCAAAAATGTTTCTTTGGTCTGGACGCTCGCGAAACATTTCTGAAATGTTTATGAAATGTTTTTCTCTTTCCCATTTCGAATGGGAAACTTTTTTTGTTTCCCAGGCATTTACATAGGTAGAAAGTGCGTGAGTGGTTATTAATATAAATAAAAAATTTCGCGAAAAGTGTGGAGCAACGAGAATGTAATCCAATTGATAAAAATTTATGAAATAAAAAAAGTTTTGTGGGATCGACTCTTGATGAAAAATATTAAAAATAAAATCAAATAAATCTGAAATTTGCGAAAATAAAAATTGTGATAAAGATGAAGTAGAAAAAAACTTCATGCGCTTAAAGTGCAACACAGGCGAGAAAAAAAAATTACAGATAACTCAATCTGGAAACAATGGGAAACAAAGAAACATTTCAGAAATGTTTCTCAAAGCGTCCACACTAAAAAACAAATCAGAAACATTTCTGAAATGTTTCTGAAATGTTTTTTAAGCAAATGGGAAACATTTCAGAAACGTTTTTTAAACAATGTTTCCTGAAATGTTTCTCTGGTGTGGACACACCTTGAGAAAGTGGAAATACAGTTTCAGCTTAGATTGTAAAACAAGGTACAGGCATTCAGACAGACAGACAGAATTTTGGGACCCATTTTTTCGTATTTTCTATCTCATCGTTTTGTCAATTTTGATCAAAATCTCGAGTTCAATTTTGTTCACGAATGCCTATGTATCGCAAGTAAGAAACACTATTTACTCAATAACACACATTAAAATTTTGTTTGCTGCATGATATCTTTCCACTTTTCCAGTCTTTATCACAGAGAAATATTTTTATACATGCTTGTGTGTGTGTGCTTTAACATCAAATTTTTAGAGTTAAAAATTATCACAAATGCCAGTCAATAAACATTTATTGATAAGAATTACAAGTTAACAGAAGTATGAGTGTCAACTCGCCATTGTTCGTTATTTAATAGAGGATTTAATATCCTTATTGTGGATTTAAAGATTCACATAATGACATCTTACCTCATAATTTAATTTTTGCCATTGTTTTTTGGCTTCCTCAATCAGGCTTTGATAATGTAAAGTGTCATCATGATTTAAAAGCAATAGATTTTTGTTCATCGTAAAAATTGATTCCATGAAGTGAGTTCAAACACCTATAGTCCAGCCAAAGCGTCATGAAAAAGGGCCTGACCTTGCGCGGAGAGGCATGGTCTTTTTTTTTTTCATGGATCGATAGGTGCTTATGAGAAAAGCTTAAAACCAAATTTGCACCACATGACAACTTTTTTTTATCAAAGTTATTGGTAAAAATGTGTTTTGTGTCATTTTTTGGTCATTTGCGAATATCTCGGTTCCACTATTTCGTACAAACAAAAATTAAACATATATTTATTCCTAATAACATTATCTATTATGTTATAAAAACAAAACATTTGTTTAAACAAATGAAAAAAAAGTTATAGTAAGTTTAAATAATTTTTTGTTTTTAAAAAATCACTTTTTCGTGATTATTAAGAAAAACGCTCATATAACGATGAAATTTTTATTTTTTATTATTAAAGTTCTTGTAATTCCCTACAATTTAAAAAAAAATCAACACTACGATGAACGAAAACCGAATAATAAATTATTGAACATAAGTGAGTCAGTGCAGCCACTCAACTTTGGTTTTTATGTTTTAATTAATCATGCTTATTTTCACATTCTCATTTATTCTATTCGTTAGAATGATTCTATTCCTTCGAATGAACTTTCTTAATTTTGAGATTCGAACGAATTTTTTTTTTTTTTTTTATAATTTACTCGCGCTCAAGGGATTATGATTACCCTTTAAATGTTTCAACACAGCGCGGGCGTAAAGCTACGGAAGAGAAAGAAGGATAGGAAAGATGTGTGACACGATGTTGAGACTGAAGGTTGTTGTCTCAGATTTTTTATCTCCAGGGATGGCGGCTTAACTAAAGCGGAGGACTGCCGTGTCTTATTTCTATGTCCCTTATAATTCGCATTATTTTTTATTCGTATTCATCCTTGTTGGGCATACTAGTTTAACTCAATCACATGTTGTTAGTGTTATGCCTAAACAACATGCAATGAGCAAACCAGCAACCCATTGATGACAATTTTAGAAGGTTTTAATGGAATTAAAGAAAACATAGACGACGGCAGGGATCGAACCTGTGATAATGAGGTTGACAGGCGAACACACAACCATCGTGCCACAGCCACCCCTAAAATAATAACATTCATTTGCGAAAGATAGCATAAAATGAACTTAAAAAAAGATTCATTGTTTGACATTTAATATATTTCTATTTGAATTAGTATGACCGTTTTACATTTTTTTTGTTTCTAAACATTTTATAGATGTTGGATAAATAATCAAGAAACAAAATAAATAATACACTTTTTCATTATAAAGTAAAGTTTAACCATAAAGAACTACATATTTATTACATTTTTTGTGTCAACTCAGCTGTTTTGAAACTATTCTTAAAAAAAATAAGTTGTTCATGACGCGTTCTAAATTTTTATTTTTTTCGTATACACTTGGTCACACCAAAATATCAAAAACAAGAGAGAAGTGTTTGTGAAATGTCAAAACTCAAAAGCAAAAAGTGAAATCTATGTTCAGTTGTAGTTGTCTTGTTTATTGTTTAATAATTTAAATTTCTTTGATAAAAACATAAAATAATAAATAAAAAATAAAAATATGGCATATGTGTTGTTTATAAATGAAGATGGTGTTGAAGAAGTGCAGAGGAGAAGGATAGTGGATGCTTTCCGCATCAACGCGGGTGGTAAAAAAACCCTTTGCTACCTCCGGGTTTTCTTCCATTATTTTAATTAACTTTTCCTTTTGTTAGCGGTTTGTCCAGTTGGAATGCGACCTTTTAACATAAAACAACAAAAAAAAAAATAATAAAAGTAATTTATTTTCCATGAAATAATTAAAAACTTACATGTTTTGCTGTTTACTCGACAGAAAAATTCAAACGACACAAAAATGACATTTAATTCTATTCTTTCGAATGTCAAAATTGAATTAGCTTTCGCAAATGAATGAACTTTCTATGGATTGAGTGAAATTTCGATTTGTTCGATTAACATTCTAATCGCCGAGTCTCAAAATTAAGTTTCAACGAATTCGACTCACTTTCTAACGAAAGAGAATGTCAAAATAAGCATCAATATCTCAGCCCCAGTATGTCGCAAAGTAAAAATAAAAAAACTGTATTGCTAATAACAATATTTTCTATCAACTTGCATTTATTTTAATATGTTTAAGCAAAAACATAAAAAGTTACCGTTGGTTTCAACGTTTTTTCTCTTGTTTTTAATACCTTTTTTTCATAGTTATTGAGAAAAAACTGTATTTCACAGTAAATATTTTGTAGTTTTGGATTTTTTTTATAGTCCTGCTAATTTTCTTCAAATAAAAAAAAATAGTCTATTACGACAAACGGGAGTCAAGATATTCATGATTTAAAAACTAAAAAATTAAATTATTGTAAAGGTACAAAGGTGATCTGGTTTGCATTAAGGAATGGAGAAAAATGCAGTTTCTAGCCTTTAAATAATTTTCCAACAAACATCCTGTGATGTCTCTGGAGAAAGTTGATATGTGATCATATCTTCTAATTCCATATATATAGCGTGCTGCATCGTTATAAACTACCTGTAGCTTATGACGAGATAACGAGTCAAGATTACTATAGATAACATCTGCATATGTTATTATTGGTAAAATTAGAGTTATGACTAGCCATTTACGATTTTCCACAGGCGTGAAACTAGCAGAAATCCATAGGTTTCTTAAGCAACCATATATTTTTCCAATAACGGAATTTATATGATTGCTACAATTTCATTAATTCGAACACCCAGGCTGGTAACTGAATCAACCAGAGAAAGTTTGTGATTGAATAGCCATAAATCTTCTAAAATGTTTTTATCAAAATGCTTGTGGGAAATTGCAATGGCTTGTGATTTGTTTGCATTTAAGAGAATGCCGTTTCTAACTGACCATTCAAATATTCTTTTCAGGTCATCATTCAAAAGGGAAGTTAGCTCAGGGACAGATGCGAAAGGTCGTGCAATATGAAGTTGTACGTCATCCGCATACATATGAACTGAAGTAAATTGACATTCTGCTGGAAGATCATTAATAAAAACGCAAAATAGAATCGGACCTAAAATTGAACCCTGAGGTACTCCTTGAAAGAGAAATTTTTGCGACGATGATTTATCCTTAATAACCACTCTTTGAGACCTTTTATGCAAATAACTCTCTATCAACTTTGCTGCATTATTTCCGAAGTTGAAGAATTTTCTGAGTTTCCAACAAAGAATCTTGTGGTTAACTTTATCAAATGCTTTTGAAAAGTCAAGTAAGCAAAGAAGTGATAAATTACCTTTGTCATAGTTTTGTCGAATTTCTTCAAAAACATTTAACATGGCGGTAGAGCAACTGTGCCTAGGTCTAAAGCCTGATTGTTTATAAAATAGTAAATTCTTACTTTCTATGTATGTTTTCATTTGTTTGGCTAAGACTCCTTCAAACACTTTAGACAAACACGGAAGTATGCTTATAGGTCTATAGTCACCTGCTGAACTAGGGTTGGACTTTTTAGGGATGGGTATTACCTTTGCAATCTTCCAATCGTTAGGGAAAATTGATGCCATTATGCAAAATTTAATTATATGTGTCAACGGAGATATTATAAATGGAACAATCAGCTTAATAAATCTTAGACACAGTCCATCTTCACCAATGGGGGGTGGCCGTGGCACGATGGTTGTGTGCTCGCCTGTCAACCTCATGATCACAGGTTCGAACCCTGCCGTCGTCTATGTCGTTTTAATTCCATTAAAAACCTTCTAAGAATTGTCATCAATGGGTTGCTGGTTTACTCACTACATGTTGTTCAGGCATAACACTAACAACATATAATTGAGTTAAACTAGTATGCCCATCAAGGATGAACACGAATAAAATAATGTGAATTATAAGCGGCATAGAAATAAGACACGGCGTTTCTCCGCTTTAGCTGAGCCGCCATCCCTGGAGATAAAAATATCTGAGACAACCACCAACAGTCTCAGAACATCGTGCCACACATCTTTCCTATCATTCTTTCTCTTCCTTAACTTCACGCCCGCGCTGTGTTGAAACATTTAAAGGGTAATCAAAATCCCTTGAGCGCGGGTAGATTATAAAAAAAAAAAAAAAAAAAAAATGGCATTTGATTTCAAAGCAGCTAAGCTTTGCAAAACTTCGAAACAGGATACCATACCAAAAGAAAACTTAGGTTTTGTGTTAACATTGGCAATGACGTTTGAAGCTGCAACATATCACAATTTTGCGACCGTTATAGCTTGCTATACCGGGGTTAATGGTCAGGACTAAATCTGACTCCGATGGAGGTAGGCCATTATAGCTTGCTATACCGGGGTTAATGGTCAGGACTAAATCTGACTCCGATGGAGGTAGGCCTCCCGTGGGGTAAAACCGTACAGGTAGGCATCCACGTTAAACAAAAGACAGTTCTGCTTTAGTGCGTCCGCCCAGATTTCGCTACCGTACGCAAGGATGGAATGTGTTGTCGCCATTAGTAACCTTCGCTTACTGGCCGTTGTTGCCCCTATATTCGCCATCAGTCTGCTCAGTGATGTGGTTGTTTTTGAGGCTCTTTCCATTGCTGCTTTTATATGTTGCCAGTAGGTAAGCTTTGTGTCGAGTCGCAATCCCTATAGTACTTCACCGCCACGCTCTTATCACTTCGGCCCCAACTTGGAAGTCGATTTGTGTGGGAATCCCGCTCTTCGTCATAAAAACTATCTCAGTTTTCTCCGTGGCTAGGCTGAGTCCATGCTCTTCTATACACGAGTTTGCTCGTCGCATGACCTGGTTCAACTTTCTTTGCGCATTATCGGTGTCTCGTAACGTAATCACCGCTGCGATGTCTTCGAGTAGTGGTTTCTTGTTGGGTGATTTGGGTGGCGTGCCCTACTTCTTGTATTGCTCCGATCGTAGATCCGGAAACCGTACTATGATAGATCATCCGATGCTTGTACTGCCGCTGTGAGCCGTGGTTTCAATAGCTTTTCCAAGAGCTTCCCCGTAGTGTCTAGCATGCCCAGAGGCCTGTATGTCGATGGGGAATCCGGGAATCTCCTTTGTCTTGCAGATGAGCACCAATTGTTGTTTCTACCAGTTCCTGGGAAAGATGCCTTCCAGGAGGAAGCTGTTAAACATGTTGAGCAGCAAGTGGGGACATGTTTGGGCGGTCACTTTCAGGACTTTTGTAGGGATTCCATCGGGTCCAGGGGCTGTTCTATTTTGAAGGGACTGCACAGCTATGCTCAATTCCTCCTCGCTAAAAGCTGGAATGTCCTGTCTTTGGACCGGTGTGTTGTCGGGTGGCCTGACAGGATGAGTTGGGAATAGTGTTTCCACGATGCGCTGCATTTTTTCTCCGTTAAGGACAGGGGTGCCATTTGAGCTCTGAGTATTTTTGAATATTAGTAAGTTAGTTATATCGGCCATTACCGAAACTATAAATCCGCGACCCTTTTTGCTATAGGAGTCTTTAATTCGCAGGTCAATGCTAAGAAGCCACTCACACGTGCTACATTCAAATATTTGCCATAAACAAAGTCTGATGTTTAGAAAAAAGTACAATTCTAAAAACAACTATGGCTCAGATTTTGGTTGCCGATTGCATCGATATTTTGTCATGTTTGGTATTGTGTAAGGTAATTGAATGAACAATGGTCTATTGTGAATAAACCGACAAAATACACTGTGAATACTAATTTGTATGTTTGTTGGTGTTCGTCCAAGCAAAAAATATAATTTTTCGTTTACCATTTTTAATACTAAAGATGTTTTCCAATAAGGGCGGGTAAACTTTGAAATGAAATAAGACAAGATTTGCGTGAATAATTAACAAAATTATTTTGTATTTGCAAGGCATATCTAGGCTATTATGTATGGATTAAGACATTTCTTAAATGCCCGCCTCATCTTTTTACTGTAGCACGGATCCGAGTGGTCAAATTTCAAGTCTATTCGTATAGACCTGCGACTTCATGAAAGCCCATACCTTGGGTTCAATTCACGTCAACTCTCCTAAAGATAATCAAACATACCTACCCTCAAACCGTTCATGCAGCATGTCAAACCATGCGTTCGCACTGTGGCACGTAGAGCGTGCCGTTCTGTTGGAACTACATATCGTCTAGGTGCATTTGGTTCTATTTGGGCCACGTAAAATTGGTTGACATCGTTCTCTAGTGCTGCAGGTTCCGATACTACATTCGCCTAGTTGAAGTGTTGAAAGACCGAGATCTTGCACACGGCAAGGAATCGACTGTCTCGGGTTCTTCTTTCACGGACCTCATCCATTTTCTGGGACGAACTAGGTCAAAGGAACACAACCTTTGACGTACGAATAATGGCTGATTGATAACATATCCTACTTAAAATTCAGAAAATTCTAACCTTTCTAATCTTACTTAACCTGTAAATGTGACTGGAGTGAATTTTAGCTGGTTTTTTACAAAGGAAATTTTATGCACTTAGCTTTTCACGTGTCACCTCCCAAGGAAGTATTCTTGTATTGGCTGTTCCAGGCAGAAAAATTATTGTTTTTTATCAAGGAATTTTCAAATATTGTTATTTTCCTTTTCCGAGTGGGTTTCTAGCCCCGTTTTGACACCGCGTAGTTACGCCACTGGTTCTGAATGACTATCTCTCCTAATTATTGATAAATAGAGAAATTAATTTATTTTCATGATTATATTTATGAGCAAACAAATTAGTAAAATAATTATTTATTTATTTGTATACAAAATTTAGGTACCACCATTTATACTGAAATTTCAATTTCGGTTAACCGGGCTTTTGAAAAACTTGCACTTTTTCCAACAAAAATATTAAAACGCAATCAAATTTCTTTTTCTTTTTCATTGTCCAACAAATACACACTCGTGCATATGTAAATACATAGATGTCGGGAATTTTTTTCATTTAATTCATTTCCGGTCTGCGGTTGTGGTCTCGAATTTCACAAATGTGTAATTAAAAGAGGACAAAAAAATGGCTGCGCGTTGATAACTGCCAGATGGTTGAATGATTCTCATGTCAACTCTCCAGGGCTTGTAATATATTATCAAGACAGCAATATCAAACCAGATTATCTACCGACGAAGATAGGTCTGTCTCATGTGCGTGTGCACTGTCAACAAAAAAAGCCCTGTCATAAGCGATTGAACGAACAAGTCCATTTTTTTTTTTTTAATTTAATGTTCGTTGCAATGTCCGTTACAATGTCATACAATTAATTGCAACAGTTAAAACCGTTGCCAAAATGTATCGTCCTTGTCCTCTCAGTGTCATTCGCATTTATATCCTTGTGGGTGGATGGGGTGTTCGAGTTTCGTTTTAAAGGTGTTGTTCACACATTGCAATGACATTTTTATATCTTTCAGTGTCATCGAGGCATTCAATTGGCAGAGTGCAGCGAATTACAATGCAACTGCAAGTTGTGTGTTTATGAAAAATAATTAATTTATTAAACTTTGATTTTAACAATAATAATTATCGAGATGATAATGGATATTTTAGTATTTTTAACCACGATAAAAAATTGATATGTCCTCGAAAGTACACACCACAGGAAGTATAAATGTAAATTAAGCTATATACATATATATATACACATTTTAAACATAAATTTAGTTACGTGCATTGAAAGATACACGTAGCTAAGTATGCAATCTTTCTGAACGAAAATATCTGATGAGTTGATAAGTTTTATAATTAACAAAATCGTGAAATGGATTTTGAATTTTGAACATTAAAACCATATGCAGAATCTTCTAAGAATTCTTAGGCCAGATTCATACTGTTGTTTTGATCTGGACAGTCGCCACACTCTCGATACGATGAAATATTTTTGCACAATAAACAATGGAGGATCGAAGTGTGAATGCACTCTTTGCTTATGTGTACAAATATTTTAGCGTTTGGGACTGTATTCCTATCGGTTCTATAGTGTGAACCTGTGCTAAAACTAAATATGAAAATTCGAAATTTAAAAAACCGGATACCTAGTAGTTTTTTTTTAATTTTTCTTTCCACAAAAATTTTTTAAACTCGCTCTAGCAATTTTAATATTTTTTTATAAATTCATATTTGTTCCAAAAATCAAATGACATCCTTATTGTGGTAATGACATTGCACAAGAAATAAAAATGATCCCTTTTCTCAGTAAACTAAATTATATATACTTGTTTACCCTCTTCAAGCGCTGAAGCTAGTCATCTTTGAATCACAATATGGTACTAGAGTTTTGTACTCGTGCTATTTTTCTTTGTGCAAATTGTGTAGATACTGACGTATGTCTTTTTACTTGTGACTTATAGGTACTATAAGGCAAGTTATGCATTCGTAAATAAAATTTAACTCAAGATTTTGATCAAAGTTAACATTATGATGATAGAGACCACGAAAAAGTGGGCCTCGAATATCTTCGAAAACAGCCTAAATAGCTCGGCCGATTTTCTTTAAACTTCGTAGATATCATTTTTAAACGGTACATACCTGCACTCAAAAAATGTATTAGTAAAATGGCTAGGAATGATATTCGTGAAGAAAATATTCGTGCATTGTACGAATATTCGTAAAATGTACGAAGTATTTGTACAGTGCTATATCTACGGATGCATTTGTAAAGTTTTACTAATAACTGTGTTAGTATCCACGAATGTATTCGTTTAATACACTAATTTTATTCGTAAACAAGAAGTTAACAATTTTTTTGAGTACATTGTACATTGTAATAACAATCGTTAATTTCTCGTACGAATGACTTCGTACTTTAATCTCTTGCATTCGTAGCATTTACTAATAAATTCGTACTAATTACGTACGCATTATGCGTAGAATGTACTTATAACTTCATATTTTCATGATGTGCATTAGTATTATTTTCTAATCATGAGTGAAAAAATAATATGTGTTCAGCTCTAAAAATTAAATGTATTCCATTCGTCAACACGTTGAAACGTGTTTTTTGCTGCAGTGGGTCTGAATTAATTAATAATTTTGTAAATTCATACGGTGTATGTATAAGATACAAATGTTGAGGAACAGATCAACATCGAAAAGACGAGGTGAGTACCTATTGTTAATTATATTTATAATAAATTAATAAATTTTAAGATAATTTTTATTTTTTTTTTAACTTTATTCATATATATGACAATAAAATGAATTAAAAAACTATTTTTAACTTAAAACATACATTACCTTTTGATATTATTTCTTACAATGGATATTTAAGGCAATTTCAGAGATCATATTTATGGTAGTAAGTTCTACAATAATATTCGTACAATACGAATGGAGCTTTATAATTTACGAATGAATTACAAGGGCATTAGTAAATATTACAATAATATTCGTACATTGTACCAATGGTATTCGTACAATTTTTTTAGATTAAGAATTTTATTTTTCAATTTGTTTTATATACAATTTGACTTAAAACTAACTTATTACTAAATTAAATCATGTTGGCTCAACAATAGGGGCCCAACGTTCTTCATTTGGCTTTACATAATGCTATTTGCTTACAATATCATATTAATGTTTTCTTAATCTAATTCATGATTTTTTAATATTAACTAAATAATAATTTTTGATGAGTGGGCGTTTTATCCCCTGTAGTATTGATTGTTGTTCTTCTCGTAAAAGGGTGCGTTGTCGTTATGGATGATGTCTTCAAATTGATCGTCATTGATGGCTCGGGTGTATAGATACTTGTCACGAGGCTCTAGTTCATGCTGGAGAAATTGTTGCACTTCTGTGTTGGGATGATCTTCCAGGTTCCTGATGATTTTTCCGGAGAGCTGCAGTAAATACTTGTCCAATGGTATTAATTTTGCTTCTTTATACAGATTCCTTGTTGGTATATATTTCTTCGTCAGTGTGTTACGGTACAGTCCAGTGCAAATGCGGAGCATCTTTCTTTCAAAAAGCTTCATCTTTATCATTGCTGTAGGTGAAATAGTAAACCAGATGGGAAAGGCGTAGGTCAGAACGGGTCGGATAAGTTGTTTAAACACAAGCAGCTTGGTTTTCTTACTTAGTCCACTTCACCTCCTCAGAAGCGGATGGACCAAGTGCAGTGAATAGTTGGCTCTCTTCAACATCAAGTCTGCATGCCTTTTGAATTTGAATTTATTGGAAAAGTTGATTCCTAAGTACTTCGTTGATGATTTGGCTGTCACTTCAGTGTTGTCTGGGAGCTTTATTTTGATTGCATCACAGCGTGTTGCAAACGCTCGCCTTCGAATGACAGTCACTGGTGTTCGGAAGCAGATGAGTTCAGTCTTTTCGCTGTTTATCCTCAGTCCCCATTTGACATAGTATTCCCATAAGTTTTTAATGTGCTCTTGCATTCTCCTGGCAGCAATTTCTGGTGAAAAAGCGGTGGCGTATGTGATTGAGTCGTCTGCATAAAGCTTAGTCTTTGTACCTGATATGTTGGCTGGTTGATCAGCAGTATAAATATTGAACAGCAGTGGTCCAAGTTTTAATCCTTGAGGAACTCCAGCGTTAATTCCTTTGGTTGATGACACATGTTTTTCTACCTGTACATAAAAAAGTCTATGGGTTAGGAAATTTTTGATTATTCTTACCAAGTAATTAGCAAGTCCAAGTTCCGAGAGTTTGAATAGTAATCCTTTTATCCAAACGCTGTCGAAAGCTTTTTCGATGTCCAGCAAACACGCTACAGTGGTTTCCTTTTTGTTGAGTCCAATTGTAACATCAGAATGGAGTCCCAGTAATGGATGTATGGTATTCGTACAATATACGTTTGTTTTTCTCAAATACTAATAAAATATTCGTAAAATGTACTAATAAACGTCCATTCTACGAATACTATTCGTTGCAGAAAACCACGAATAAAATTCGTAGAATGCACGCATGAATTAGTATTATTATTATTATTATTACGATATTTTTCCAAAATTTTATAAATATTTTTCTAAAAAATGTTTTAAAAATTGTGTATACAATGTTGGACAAAACTAAAGCACTAAAAAATATCACATTGGAAACATACGAATAAAAAGTGAAAACACTCCTGATACTTTTATATTTTTTATTTTTTCTTAATCACAACATATTATTCTATAATTTACAGATTTTAATTTGATTTTAAATATTAACATATTTCTAAAAAATAAAAATAAATTTGAAACTCGATTAATCGGGATGGTCGGGACCGAGCTAATCACGAATAATAGAAAATCCCGGATAAAAGAACTTTTTTTTTTCTTCAGAAAAAAAACAAAAAAAAAAGAAATTGATATTTAATTATTTTTTTTATTAAAAAAAAAACATTAAGTTATTCCATAAAACTCAACTTTTTATTCGTATGTCTCCAATGTGATATTTTTTCGTGCTTTAGTTTTGTCCAACACTGAATGTATAAAAGCAATTTTGTTAATAAACCACTACAACGACTTATAATTTTTGTTCTTGCATAAACTAATATTTGGTTAAATTACATGGAATCCTGGTTTTAGCTCCAACTACTACAGGATTTGTTTTTGTAATTTAAAAAATTAAGTTTTCCTATGCTTACAAAAGGTTTTCCTCTAATAACATTCATTTTTGAAATTCTTCGTCTTTTACATAAGAGCAAGTTCGTGCGACCGTGTCGTGCATTCTATTTTTGAATGAACGTAACAATAATAAAAATAAAACTCAACGACATGTTTGTCAAAAAACCCATAGATTTTATGTTACTTGGGAAAAAATGAAACATGTATCGGGTTTTTCAATAAAAGCGCCACAAAAGTTTTTTTAAATAAAACAAAAACGGTTTTGGATATCAATGAAATTCTTTATTCCTGTGAAAATACGTTCGATGCCATTATTGTATGGAACTCGATTTCTTTTGCATGGCCACCACGGGCACGCTTGCAGAAGTCCAGACGCTGAATCCAATTTTCGACGGTTTTCAAGCATAAATCGGCCGATACTGCTGCAATTTCACTTTCGATATTCGTACGAAGTTCATGAATCGTCGCTGGCTTGCTGGCATAGTGCATAGACCATAGACTTGACGTAGCCCCACGGGAAATAGTCTAACGGCGTCAAATCGCACGACCGAAGCGGCCAAGCGACTGGACCATTTCGTGAGATAACACGTTCTCCAAACTTAGTTTCCAATAAATTGATTGTGACATTGGCTGTGTGGCTTGTGGCGCCGCCGCCGTCCTGTTGGAACCACATGTCCTCCAAGTCCATATCATCCGATTGGGGCCAAAAATATTCGGTAGCGATCCCCATTCACAGTAACGTGCCGGTCTTGATCATCACGGAAGAAGTACGGCCCAATGACGCCGCCGGCCCATAAACCACACCAAACCGCAATTTTTTCGGGATGCAATGATGACTCATGACTCATGGAGTACGTATGGATTGCTGCCTGACCAATACCGCATATTTTGTTTATTGACGAAGCCATTCAGCCAGAAATGAGCCTCATCGCTGAAGATGATTTTTCGATGAAAATCCGAATCATTTTCAAGTTGTTGCTCAGCCCAATTCACGAACATACGTGGTAGTCAAGCGGCTTCAGTTCTTGCGTCAATTTAATCTTGTAAGGATGTAGGCCAAGATCTTTTCGCAAAATTCGCCACAACCACGTCACAGAGATGCCCAACGCTTGAGAACAACATGTGAGAGACACATTTGGGCTTTCTGCAACTGAAGCCTCAGCGGCAGCAATATTCTCGACACTACGGGCATTTCTTTGTCTCACTGGCACGGGAACATTTTGTACTGTGCCTGTGGATTCAATTTTTTCCACTAGACGCTCAATTGTTGATCTGCTAGGACGACCATAAATTGGACGTAGCGCTCATAACGTTGAGGCCACTGACTCCGAATTTCGGTAGTAAATTTTAATAATTTTGACTCGTTGTTGGCTCGTATATCTTTCCATCATGAAATGGCAAACCTTACTAAAGGGAAATGTCAAAAGAGCGGCAAGAAATATGGCGTCGTTTGCTGTCCCTGTCGCTCTTATTTTGTAGCGTCCCTGTTAAAAAAAACACTTTACAACTAAAAAAAGGGTATTTTCCTTTTTTTGTTCTTTTTTTGGTTTTCTGATTTTGTACACGTTTCTAACAACAGCTTACAATAAGAATGGTTTTCCAAGAATTGTTCAATGCTTTTTTTTAATAGCATAGCGGTTTTAAGACGTGCTCGTTTATTTGAGTACTTGTCAAAACCCTCATTTCTATTCCCGTTTCCTTAAAAGTTCTCAAAAAGAGTTTGGCCTATTTGGAAAATTAACCCAAAAAAAAATTTGAAAACAAAATTAATTCATTAATTTAATTTTTAACGCCAAAGCAACAGTTGATTAGAAAAGCTGTTTGAAATGTCTACATTTACAAGCCAAGAATACGCATACATTATTTTTATTTTCGTTAATGTGCTGTGCAATGAAACTTCAACTAGAGCGCGACAAAGATACCATCAGGAACTTTATCCAAACCGACGACTTCCTAGTTTACGAGTATTTGGAACTACATTTCGAAGGCTTTGAGAAACAGAAGCAGTTTTAAATACACGACCTGACGCGTGCAGGCGTAATTGGAGACAAATTTATCACCCCTATTACAGAATTCGGCGAATGAACTAAAGTGACAGTTGTAATTAATTTCCAAACATTTGCTATAAATGAATCCGACGAAAGAATGTTGAACGAATGTCGGTAACATGCACTGCACTACCGACATTCTGTTCAACTTATCTGGTATTACTAAATTCGCAACCCATTCGTACTCTAGGCCGTTGACTAAATCTCTATAACTGACAGTGTCGATAGGCGAATTTCATAATTTAGTTTTACAGTGGATGCGAAAGGTCAACGGATCGAGTTAACTCACCGGGAGTAAAATTATGCGAATTCTGTAATCGACTTGTATATTTGTTCAAACTATCTCCCAGTATGAAATCTACAAACTATCTGAAGTTCCTGCCCAATTGACTTACCAGAACTATTGGAGGACATTCCACTTATGCCACTAGCTTCATAATATTTCTAACAGGATAGCGCTGCAGCTCACTTATCGAGAGGTTAAGAATTTGTTAGATGAAGAATACGGTAATCTTTTAGAAAATGTACGTGTACAAAACACATACCTATAAGCGGGAGGCGCAGGCAGGAGTGGAATTAGGTTTGGACGGAATTTAATGAAATTTCTTAGAATTGGGTAAGATTTCGTAGAGATTTTTACCTAGTGTGGTGGAATTTAAAAACCGACCTGTTCGTTCGGGTATCACGATTTTAAATCTCAAAACTATTTGGGGAAATGAGAATATTTTCACTGTTAAAATCTCGCAATGAAGCAAATCAGTTTCACCGTGCTATCAAGCCGGCTGCTGTAAAATAATCGTTTCGGCTCCCCTACCCCTGGTTAGCATTGTATAGCATCCCTGCTACAACAGATGTGATAAAACGTCAGAGAAAACAAAACAGAAAATACAGAGATGAAATCTCGTCTTCCTATCAGAAGTCAAGCCTTTTCCTCTTCCTTTTTCATCGGAGAAGTCGACAGCAACGGCAGCAGTGAGTGTCATTATATTAATCCAAAAAATCAGTAAATAAGTTTCTACATTTAATGAATGTAAAAGATCAAAAAAATGAATTAAAGTTAGTTAATTTTATTAAGTTAAATCTGTTTTTCAATGAAACGTTACAGCATCTATATAGCTGTTGAAATATAAATGTATACTGATTAACCCAGTAATCCCAAGGTACCTTACTATTACTATGCATTTATTTTCCAGTTAATGTCAATGCGTCAGTTCTTTCTCGTATATTTTGGGGCTCCATAACATTTATGAAAGTTGATTTTCTTCAACTTCCAGCAATATCGCTGAATCTTGTCGAAGTCACTCTGCAAAAGAGTTCTCATGTGTTCACTTTTGGAGCTGTTTATGCTATTAGATCGTCGCCAGAGGTAATTTCCTTTGTAAGACTACGAGTACCTAACAGTTCGTTGGACTAAATGCTGTATGGAATCGGTTAGTTGACCGTTCTCTGCTGAAGACAATTTTTAGTATCGAAGATTGAGATATGAGTTACATTGCTTCATTTGAGCTGTAGATAGAGACTCTCTTACTATATGGTATCGAACGCCATCTCTTAATCAACTAAACAGACAAATGTACACTTTCCCCTTAGATTTGTTCCACTAGAGTATCCGGTATGATAGTGATATCCTTTGCCAATTTGGACAGAGCTCTATAAATAACGTTTTCCAATACCTTTCTGATACTCGGAAGAAGACTTATCGACCGAAGATTCCTTTTCCTTTTTCGGGAGAAAATGTACCACGGCTGTCTTCTGTTGCACTGCATAATCAACATCATTAAGATCGTTGTTATATACATACTTAGTGTGGTATAAATGTCGACTGAAGATATAGCTAACGCAGTACATCGTTTGATTTACCATCGACTTCGTTTTCTTTAATGAGTTGAAGATGAGCTGGAGCTCTACCTTCAAAACTAACAGAGAACTGGTTTCAGTGCTCTCGGCGATAATGATGATGACGTTTGTCAGATGATCTACATTAAACCCAGTAAAACAGCTGTTTTCTGAAAGTAGAAGTGGTGAAGGAGGGCTCTGTTTTTCCAGGTGATAATTCGGGAGACTGCTAGCATTCATCTTTTACACTTGCTGAAAAGCAACCCCCATAGTCTCCTCTTTTTCCTGGGGATCTTCGGAAAAAAAAGAGGTCACTATCACTATCTAAGAGGATTTCCTCAGGATATGTACGTCTCTGTTTTTTATCATTCTCTGAATCTTAAAAAACGGAATATCATTTTTATAATTCCTTATTATTAATTTGTGGAAACATAATCGGATCGCTCGAATTAACGGCCAAAATAAATTAATAGACAACCGAAAGTTTCTCTTGATCAATTGGTTGATGTTTTTGATTGCCGACTTCATTGTCATAATCTCCAGGTCGTGTATGTCAGTGAATCGTCGCTGTGGTACAAGCGTTTAAATCTTATCAGTCTGAATAGTGCGTTAATGGTCACCTTACGATACAAGTCGGTAGAATCACGTTCCTTTTATTAGTATTGTTCTGTTCATTGTTCTTTTGATTGTATCATCCATTTCTTCTAAGCATTATACTCTGTCCAACAAAAATTGTCACTACAGGAAGATAGGACGTTTGTCTCTCATTATGATTGCATTGCCATGCATAAGTGTTTGGCCTTTTAAAGCTCTCACAGGGATTCCGTAGTTTAAATTATAAATCGCAAATGAGAGTAAAAAACGCGTAGGGCTACCGTCTGCCGATTCAAAACGACTGAAAACAGTATTCAATTTACCTTTTTCCACAACGCCAAGTGGTAAGACAATAGGCGGCGTACGAGTAATTACTGTATCAGCTGAATATTTAACTTTTGCATTAACAGTATCACCGCCAAGAATTATTTTTAATGTTTCAGCAGCTACATGCTCCATGACAGGTTCGTTCCACAATATAATAAGACGATCAACGCATTCCATCAATGGAAAATTACAATATCTATTGAAATTACCCATTTGACCGAAATTAATTAAATAATGAATAAATGCATCGAAAAAGAATTTTTTACCTGAATTAGGTGGTGATATACAAAATATAGTATTTTTCTTGGAAATTTTTTTATCCAGTTGTTGCAGTACCACTTAATGTTGTTCCAGTATCGAATGCTGTACGTGTACCCAATGGTGTTACCGTACAGTTAACGTGAATAATTTTCGAACCGAAAGGTAAATTTCTAAATTCGGCTTCACTTAAATAAAATGGCAAAAAATCAACAGGAATTAAGGCCAAGGGTGCAGTAATACAATCGATTGTATCGTCAACTCATTGTAAATTTTCAGTTCCATAGCCGTAACTAAATAAAATTCGAGTTTTTGAAAAATCCACAGATGACCATTGAGATGGTTTACTAGGCGATATCCATGTTAAATTTGTTGGTACACTGCTTGATGCTGATGCCGATGAAGAAGCTCCACTAGCTCCTGCTCTCTCGCCTGTGTTCGGCCGACGAGACGTTCCAATCTCTGTCGTATCCATTCGTTCAATTGTATCCTCTCTAGCTTGTGCCATGGCAACACTTTCCACAGAACCGCTATCAGTAAAATCAGTAACACGACTATTTGTATCAGGTGTATAATCTGCAACGTGCGTCGCTAGGTACGTAAGTATCGAGTTCAGTTGGGTCTGCACTACGACAACACTCAACATACTCATCTTCTTAAAATGTGTTTTCAAAAGCTTCAAATCCCAAAAGATCCTTAATAAAGACCACTGAAAAAGCTCCTTGCTTGCAATTGAGAATGATAATGGTAACTCTGTTTTGATATAGATAAAGAGCGCACGATCGTATTGAGTCTTGTCTTGAGACTTGAGTGACAATTGCCACTCTTGACAGTATCTCATCAGCAGTGGGATACGACGGTCGTGTTGGGGTGTACAACTTTTTGCAAAGAATTACAACAACAATTCCTTAAGAAAAGTCAGTGGCTTGCTCTTTTTTTAGTGGCATTTTTCCTAACGCATTGTAGTGAGGGTGCATCAGGCGCCATCGCCACTGCCTTATAAAAACCTCTCCCATAAGGCCTGTACTGACAATTTTTGTTGGACAGAGTATAGTCTGTTTTATTGTTTGACAAAGTCCTGATATTTGGTGGAGATATATTATTCTAACGTATTTCAATTGATAAGACGTTGGTGAAGCTTAACCAGCACATCTTATTGGAATTGTAGGAATGTATAGGCACATATGTCTTCCACTCCGGAAGCTGTATTACGGCACCAAGTTCACAGTGGTCACTGTCATTGGTCTTGGTTGTTGGCCTACGGTGTCAGAAATTGTCGGACTCGCGTCTATTAGCGATAGATCCAGATAGATTTTCTTCGAAAAGGTTTCCTTCTAACGATATTGTTATTATTGTGAGTTAGTTTTTGTGTCTGGTTCAGCTTAGTTTTACTGGCAATAAACCATCTGGACTTCATGTTTAATAGATTTGCTCTACGTTCTGTCCTAATCACTGGATTAACTTTTACCGAAAGGAACTTAAAGGGCATCTCCGACAGCGCGTCCTTAATCTTTAAGCGTTTAGCTCAGCAAAAAATTTGATTGGCCTTAAATAGTCAGTAACATGCCTCTTGTATCCGTCCGCCTATGCATCAGGTGCTTTGAACACTAGGGTCCTGGGACTACCTTCTGTACAGATTTTACCGTGCTTCCCATTCCTTCTGTCGTTTTGGTGCTAATCATTATGCCAAGCAAATAGTTGTAAGTGTCACAATGGGCTCTAATTTATTTATTTATTTTAAGATCGACAGTTAAGTTCGATTGCAGGAGGAATCCCGGTTTAATTTCAATTACGGACCAAATTAAAAATAAATTCTTGGCAGGAAGAAGTAAATCATTACAATTGGAATGCACAACCTCTAAATAATAAAGTTACCTTCGTCCATTAGCCCTATTGGCCTTTTGACTCTGGTTCAGTCATTTAAAAAGTTTTCATCCTCACGTACATACCAACCTACTATTATTGTTCTTGTAACGTAGAGACTCAAATGCTTAGATTAAACCGTCTTTGCTGTTCTCGAAGATAACTAATAATTACCCAACGCATACACCATTATATCATTCACAAAACACAACGGTACGTCTTTATAGATAGCGCACATATTGAGGATGTCCTTTCGAATGGATACTCATCGATCAATAGAAACGGAAACATTCTTTACGGCTATGGATTTGCCTGTTTTAGTCGAAATAAAAACTTTCTGCTTATGGTCCTTCTCAGATCCAACGTTGAATATTCTAGAGCGTATCTACGACAAAGTTGTCCTTGCTTGTCGGGCTCCGAACCTTTATTCTTTTGTACCAAGGAAGCTACTTTCAGGACATCATCTGTTTTACTGTCCTCTGGAGGTAAGATGATGCTCGAGAAGTGCACCAGAATAGTGCACCTACCTACATATTCAATTTATCATACGGCATTAGACTGTTCCTATTGAATCCTTGTAGAAGGACACCATTATGAGGATTTGGATGGAGAATGTCTTTGAGAACAATTGCTTCTCTGGCTAATAGAAAATACGAAAATGGCCAAGTCCTTTTGTGATGTAGTGTGCGTGAGAGGAGGATATACATCTGCACATGTACGCATGTATCAACAGCGGCGACCGACGACCGACGGTGGCGGGCGATTGTAATCCTGAATTATTTCGGATCATTTAGTCCTGCATCCTAAGGCGTTTTGCAACATTTCTTTCCGGTGCCAGTCCCGGTCGGCATTTAATAGGGTTAAAATAGAACAATTACACCAGCAGTAGGCACAGCTCACATAAATATTTAAGAGATTTTCTTCTTCTGGGATTTATGTCGTTGTGATCCTTTTCTCATGAAATCGTCGGCATCGGTGTTTTCTTCCTTAGGGCTTAAGGTTCTAAGCCGATGCAAAGCGTAAATCCTAAATTGTATAAAAGGCTTGTGTCTAATTAGGTTAATGTGTTTCGAAGCCTTTCTATATTACGAAGAAACATTTAAAAAATGGCTATCCCCAAAAAGGACATCAAATTTTATTTAATACTCAACTTCCCTGTACCTTTTTATTGATTTTTCCAATAAGCTGACTTTATTCCAGTTCCTAGGACCAATAAACTTTCACCGCCGAAGAATGTTGCCTTTTTCAATATTAGCCTCATAAGGATAACAATTCAATAGGTCCTGTCTTATAAATTTCCTTTCGCCTGGGCTGAAATGGGGCTGATTGCTATTTATTCATGTATGCGGTCCTTTTGCCAATGCCTTATTTACCTGTCAACAAAATATTTTTAACCTATCCCGGTCTGGTTTATGACATAATTTTATGGCAGATTTAGGCATCCTATTACCATCATACTTGTCCGAAGTCGACGAATAGGTCCTTCAAAACATCCACATCGCATGGTATGTGCTTCGGTGTTCCCCCAAATTTGTACTAAGACCAATAAATTTCAACCTTAACAAAAAAAAAAAAAGCTAAAGGACTCTATGGGGTATGACGGCGGAGTTTTGAATATACATTTTGGGGACAAAAATCGGTTGTGTAATGCGCATAATAATAAAACATGCTTATCCTTGAAAACTATCGATTGACAAATTGGCTTTTTTTAGCGTTCTTGAAACAGGAAGAGAGGAAAGGGCTGGAATCTGGGATGTGACTTCTGCACAGTTGTTTTGGATGTTGGGTTAAGATACAGCATGTTGTGGCTTCGATTGGCTTATAAATAAATGTGATAACCTTTTCGACACGAAACTCGTGGGAAATTCACACCTTTAATGGCCATTAAAATTTATAGCATTCAATTTGAGAGAATTTAATATTTATTTTCGGATCTTGGTCTGTTGGTACCTTCGAACAGTTTATTTTGAAATTGGGGGTAAGTAGAATTTTTGATGGGCAACAGTAGAGGCAGAGATCTTATTGTTTTTGATTAAATGTAAGTTTATTGTACCGGTAATGACTGTTTAAAAGATGTATAGTTAACGCTATCGAGTTGAAAAGCTTGGGATAACATTTGATTTTACGATTTTTTTGTGGGGGCTTAAGAGATACAATTGAAATAATTATGCTTTATAAAAATATCAGTGTGGTTTCGAATACACATAAGAACGTATATTACACATATTTTTGTGGCAACAAGGAAAAACTACATACATATATGTAAGTCAGTTTTTGCTACTTTTCAGGAGAGCGATTTAAATGGTTTGTTTGCAATTACAAATCAGGTACAAGATATATGGAAAAGTTTAAACGCAAAAAGGACTGAAATTACTATAAGATCTTATTTGAAACTAAAGCGAATTAATTTTATGTCAATTTACAGCTAATTTTGATAAAAATATGACTTACTCGTATGTCTTATGACTTTAACTAAGCTGTAAATAAGGAATAAGAAAAATGTACACAAATCAATTTATGTCTGGATTTGGTAGGTACGTAAAAGATTTTGGAAAAACTACACAAGTTAACTTATCTGCGAGTAAGGTAAAATTTTACTTTGGAACAAGAACACAAGTAAACTTATGATCGCGAATAAAAAATATAATTGTTTTGCAAAAAGAACATTCGGAATGAAACACTAATAAGTCGTGTAAAATTTCTTGCTGATTTTAAATACGTTTTCCCGCTTTAAAAAGTTTCCTACGTGGTTGAAAATACGGGTTTTTGTTAAATTAGGTGCTAAAGTTCTATTTAATTAATTTCGTTCTTTGAATACTAATTTATTTTGTTCGTAATTTGGCTTACAAAATAATTATTTTGTAACAAATATATATATATACATATATATTTATTTATATATGTTATATATAATCCACCGACATGTCAGTCAAAAAATCCAAAGCCGAAGCGGAACAGCAACAAGTTGCCGGACTGAAGCTGCAAGGAACTCCTACAACAACTTCCCCCTTACCAAGGCTTCGTACACAAACTTCGAATCCTTATAACTCAACTCCATTAAAGGATATGCAACTTCAGTTAAGAAAACTTAATGAAAATCTCACAAACATGACAATAAAAATATCTAAAATCTATTCAACAATAACAAATATCGATCAACAAATAGGTGAGATCCAAGCTAATGTCAAAACTTTCGGTTCTCGTTTAACAAAAATTGAAGACGAGCACATAATATTTATGGAACAAAACAAAATAAATCAAAATGAAATAAAAACACTTAATCAAAACATCGCTAACGTCATCTACGATGTTGATGTTCTTAAAACAAAAATGCCTACCACTGAGATCACAACTTATACGAATAAACTTACAACTGAGATAGCAATTCTAAAGGAAGCACTAGAAGCACAAGAAATAAACAACATTTCAACGGATGCTGTTTTATATAACATACCCGCCGACCAACCAAATCTGGTCAGTATTTTCAATCACCTATGCCTTTCACTTGACATGAAGGTGCCAACACTCAAATCTATATTTCGCACTCGTCACAACGAAAGGAACAACACTTCACCCGTAATCATCAAATTCTTTTCATCTTACGAAAGGAACCTCATGCTTGGAAAAATTGCCGAATTCCGCAGAACACACAAGCGACAACTCATACTTCGCGACGTGGGAATTGAGTCCGAATATCCCATCTATATCCGCGAATGTTTGACGAAGAAAAACCAACAAATTCTTCATGTTGCACTGAATCTAAAAAAACGAAAACGAATTTCAACAGTGTTTACGTTTCGTGGCATCGTGTACATAAAACATCAAGTGCATGGAGATGCTGTCATAATAAACAATATTGAGAGATTGACAGCGGAGTTTAAAGATGTCACCGATGTATCAGCAAATCAACCAAATCTCTGTTCCACGCTTTACTTGTCAGTCTTCTGAGCGACAGTTTTTCGTTAGTGCAGTTCGTCTTTGGAATTCGTTGCCACGTCAACTAAGGAGAATAGATAATCTGAAACATTTTCAGAGTAACTTAACGAAATATTTTTCAAATTAATTTATGTTTCAAATCATTAAAATTGAACCAGTTTATGTTTCAAATCATTAAAATTGAATCCCAGTTATGTTTCACATCATTTCAAAATTGAATATTGGGTTGAAGTTTCTTGTTGCTGGAGCTGGGTCGATTGTTGTGCAATAAAAAAAAAAAAAAAAAAAAAAAAAAAAAAAAAAAAAAATGTTTGTAACTTTACCTCTATAAGTGTACATAATATGTGAATCGATTTCTTTCATTCTCATTCTTTTTTTATTTTTTAATTTTTTCTTTTTTTAATATACATATATTAGGCGCGTTTTATTGGTAATCTATATCTAGCGCAGTAATACAAGTACCAAAAAAACGCTTTATTCACTCTTTAACTCACTCTTCCTTGTTCCTCCTACTTGTGGAATTAAGAATTAACTTACTCGGACTCGGATGTGTTCGAAAGATCTGTATCGCGTTTTTAAGCTGAAGTGGAAATATTCATGAAAATGCAGATTGAGTTGAAATATTCATGAAAATGCAAATCGAGTTGATTAAGAGTTCTTCTCACTGTTAAATTTGATTTAAAACTTACAAAAGTGCGAAAATATATCGCATATATATACTGAGTATTGGAGAAAAAAAACAGTACTCAATAAAATGACATTGGCGCAAAATTTTAAACAGCCTCTTATTAAGGTAGTAGTATTATACTTATATATTTCCTAACTTTAAAGTAGTTTTCTAATTTTGAACATTTTTTAACTAATATCGTCTTAAGGCTGGGAGCGCACATTCAATTTTTAGTTGCACAACACTGTTTTTATACTTATAGAAAACAGATGAACTTTTTGGTTGAATGTCCGCGCAGGTGCAAATAATTATATGTTACACAAAATAGCGAACTCATTTTAGGCAATCGTTTAGTTTGTG
This sequence comes from Chrysotoxum bicinctum, assembly GCA_911387755.1. Lineage (NCBI taxonomy): Eukaryota > Metazoa > Arthropoda > Insecta > Diptera > Syrphidae > Chrysotoxum > Chrysotoxum bicinctum. The sequence continues at coordinate 51,816,942 of OU426987.1, forward strand.
TCAAAACACAAACTTTTTAGTTTCTTAAACCAAACAGTTGCAAAACAGCCTAGCCTAAGGCTAGCCGCGCACTAGCAACTTTTAGTTGCGAAACTGCTTGGTTCGAGCAACTAAAAAGTTTGTGTTTTGACACAAACTCAACGATTGCCTAAAATAAGTTCGCCATTTTATTGAACATATAATTATCTGCAAATTCACGGACATTCAACCAAACAGTTCATCTGTTTTCTATAAGTAACCAAACAGTTTCGCAACTAAAAATTGCTAGTGCGCGGCTAGCCTAAGGCAATTTCTTTTAATAAATTGATTCTGAGCAACTTTAAAACAATAGTAGTTCGTGCAAAGAACTAAGTAAACAGACCTATTTTGACGTTTTTTAATGTTAAAGAGTCATATGAAGTTATAACGATACTAAAAAAATAAAATAAAAAATAAATAAAATAGGTGTTCTGAGAGTTTAGCTTTAATTTTTTCAGTTGTTATATAAATTCAGCATAATGCCGCAGTTATACGACATTTTTGAACAAATGCCAGTGAACTAATAAAACATATCAATCGAATTCAATATTTCAATATTCAAGATTTTAAGACAAAATTAGTGGCAGTAGTGTAAAGCCGCAATTATGGTATGAATTAAAGTTTTGCATTTGAAAAAATATTGTTCTATAAATTTCGGAGCGATCACACTTTGGATTATCAAAGGCAAAGTATAACAAAATAAATACGAGTACCAACGAACACACCCTCAAGTATGCCACATATATTTTTTCGGACACCAACTAAACACCTCCTACATTTCAACATCCGAAACTCCATCTTCACTAAATTATCCATTTCAATTACTAGCTTATTTTTATTCACTAATCGTTTGTTGTTGTTTTCCATGTTAAATTTTGCGATGTAGTATATTCACTAACCAATAAAACACGGCTATTGTTTGTAAATACTTAGTTGATAAGTTGATAAAAATATCTATTCATATATAATCTAATATTATTTATACATATGTCCATTAATGTAATTCCACAACAAGGCTTAATTATCTAAAAGATGTTAATCTTAATATTAAGTTCTGCTTTAAACCAATAAATAGTAAATAGTAAATAGTAACATAAGTAAACTTATGTGTGTGTTTATTTGGTTTTTCGTTGGAATAAAAGCACAAGTAGAAAATAAAAATTAAAGAATTGTACTTATGTTATTTTTCCATCTGCAAGCTCTGTAGATACTAACTTATGTTGTTTTTCTTTTGTCTGTAATTCCTTAACCGTTTGATATAAAAATACGAAAAAAAATATGCGCATCGGATGGTATCAAAACCTTATTTTTGACATAAGTCGACTTATGCTGTTATTCCTTATTGCCACAGATTTAAAAAAGATTTAATTACAGTAGTATACACCAGATGAATAACCTTTTAAATCACCAAATGTAAATGATATTTTCCTAGCCCTTCTATGAAAAGGAAAAAAGGAATTAATGCCTTATCTGTATAGCATACCTCGAGATAATATCAAAGGGCACGGGTGTGCCCAGCCAAGTTTTGGCCCTACACCCTTTTTACAGGAACAAACTCAGGCGAATTTTGACCCCTCCCTATCTTCAGTACCAATAAAGTCAGAAACTTAAAATTCTGAAGATTTGTTAAACTACTCAGGCAAAGACCTCTCACCAAATTTCAATTTTCTAGCATAAGCGGTTCCTGAGATATAAGGCCCCAAAAATCACAAAAACCGTAACTGACTGACAAAGATAATAGCTTTGTATATATCGGGTTTTTCAATAAGAGCGCTACAAAAGTTTTTTTAAATAAAACAAAAACGGTTTTGGATATCAATTAAATTCTTTATTTCTGTGAAAGTATGTTCGATGCCATTATGTATGGAACTAGATTTCTTTTGCATGGCCACCACGGGCACGCTTGCAGCAGAAGTCCAGACGCTGAACCCGATTTTCGACGGTTTTCAAATTCGCCACAACGACGTCACAGAGATGCCCAACGCTTGAGAACGACGTGTGAGAGACACATTTGGGGTTTCTGCAACTGAATTTCAGCGGCAGCAATATTCTCGACACTACGGGCACTTCTTTGTCTCACTGGCACTTTTTTCACTAGACGCTCAATTGTTGATCTGCTAGGACGATTATGACGACCATAAATTGGACGTAGCGCTCTTAACGTTGAGGCCACTGACTCCGAATTTCGGTAGTAAATTTTAATAATTTTGACTCGTTGTTGGCTCGTATATCTTTCCATCATGAAATGGCAAACCTTACTGAAGAGAAATGTCAAAAGAACGGCAAGAAATATGGCGTCGTTTGCTGTCCCTGTCGCTCTACTTTTGTAGCGTCCCTGTTGAAAAACCCTATCTATATAAAGATATATATATACAAGGATAATAGTAAGTATAGATAGCCAAGCGTGGCTCTTAAAATATTAAACTCATATGCCATTAATTCTTAAATGGTATGTGAGTGTATGCGCAGGCTAAACGAGATCTACAAAAAGATAATGTCACACTTTGCTGCGGTACACATAGGGATCATAGGACATGAAAAGGCAGAATTAGTCTGTAAAGAAAGGACCAACGATAACTGCCTAAGTGGACGCGAGCAGAATAGATTAAAATGAGAATTAAAATTGAACCAAAACAGAAAAGGAGTCCAAAAGGGCACAAATATGGAAAGAACTCCCAGAACTGTGGCAGGAAAATATGCTTACTGCGAGCTACAACCAAGAACGCATCGGTCCTGCATCGGTTTTAATAGGAACAACCTCCGAATAATCATGAGTTTTCTAACTAGCCTCTGTAAACTGAGAAGACACCTCAATATTCTTGGGTTCCACAATACCCGTGAAGAAATACTATAACATAATATAAGGTATATCTTGGATGCCGCGTCAGCAGATAGAAGAGAGAGCGAATAACAATCTCTGAAAATACTCCATATATCTACTTCACTTTCTCAAAAGGAAGGAGGAAGAGAAACCTTACCCAGCTCACAATAGATCTGAAAGCCCTAGTACGTTAAATCTCAAATTATTCACTCTTTCATCAGACGAATGTTAAAGGAGAAAAATCCGAGCCCATCATCCATGAAGAAACTAAAAAGTGACTTACTCAAAGCATGAGACCAAATAACCCACCAAAACATCGCAAATGTTATCAGAGGCCTATTTCTAAAATGCGGATAAAAAAATGCAAATATTATATTAATTAAAAGAAATACACTTTAACTTCGGAAATCGCACTTAATTGACGGAGATGATTGGCGGAAGTAAGTAAATAATCTTTAACATTTAATAAGGATGAGTAAGCCACAGACTTTTATCTTTAAGAATGTTAACTTTTTAAACCAAGTTCAAAAATTAAAACTGATTTAGTTTAGAAAAACATTTTGTATGTTATTCCACGTTTTCTTTAAGAAAGTAAGGTATAACTCACTTTTCAATAATCAATTTAAATTAGTATAAGATTTAAACATTTAACATTTACATATGAAACTATGTTATGAAATTACCGTTTAGCTTTTTATAGGAAATTCATAGAAGTATTATTGATTTTATAAATTTTAATATTATTATATATCCTTTACCTATATAAAAGCCACATACACATATTTTGTATTCCTCAAAGAAAGTTTAAACTTTAAGAAAATTCACAGTCGGCATTGGCTTGCGTGTATCTCGACACATAAAATCGATTTGCGAAAGGACAACTTTTGAAAGTTCTTCCAATAAAAGGAGACTTTTATCGTGATCATACATCAAGACCTTTGCACAAGTCTCTAAGTATAGAAGTATGATGGAGAGTGACCATCCGTCGTCTTTTATTTGATAGCAATTATTTTGAGGTTTTAATATTTTTTTTCAACAATTTTCAAGTCTTCCAGTTTTATATAAAAGTACATTTTATATTATTGATTTTCATTTCTTACTATATTTAACAAAAAAGTTCGTACATATGTATATTTACTTTTCGGGAACAAAACTACTCAAATTAGTTTTGATACATTTTACGTGTGACCAACATTATGTAGGCATTTAATTTCTTGATATGGACTTTCCAATTAGGATTAAAATCGATCGAAATGCCAAGGTTTTAAAAATTATTCACTGATTCAATTTTGAAATACAATATTACATTTTCGTATGTCCCTACACCTTCAACTTTCTAATTCAGAGAACTCAAATTTATAAATAAAATTGAGTTGCAAAATGATGCCATGAACTACCCCTGGAGTCGATGTCATTCTTCCAATGAAGCCAATGAAAAAGTATACCACTTCAATCTTTGAGTCTTGAGTTATTCGAAAAGCACGTTCCTATTAAAACTATTTTAGTAGGAACTGTCACGCAAAATAGAAAATTGAGATAGGGAGAAAGCAAGTAGCTCATTCTTTTTCTGACTCAGATACCCTAAATCGGAGTCTTATACTAAGTGAATTTCCCCAAGAAGCATTTTTACCCAACAATGAAGCAGTTAATGTCGTAACAACGGAGCTCGAATTTGAGGTTGTACCAATTAAGTGTGTTGCCTTTGGAGAAGATAGGGTGCCGTTAAGCTTCATAAAAGTGATTTTGTGTCATATCTTACCACCATTTACTCAGCTGATAAATTTTTGTATTACATCCTCATCATTTCCCGATTGCTTGAAGTTATATAAGATAATCCCTGTTGCGAAAACACTAACCCATCTTCTAGCTCAGATTTCCGACCGATTAGTGGACAGGGTCTGCCAAAGGTTTTTGAAAAATTTCTATCGGCTCAGATCTCTATTCACCTTGAAAGGTTTAATTTATTGTCCCCATTTTAATTTGAACTAATTCCGTGCTCATCACAGTTGCCAGACTGCAATGATCAAGGGGCTTGATGTTATTCGAGTTCAATATGACCTGGGTAATGTGACTGCTCTCTGCTTGCTGGATTTTTCAAAGGCCTTTGGCAGAGTTAATGATGAAATTCTCTGCATGAAATTGAAGCGCTACTTTGGCTTTCATGATAGAGCGTTGAATCTTATTAAAAACTATTTGACTAATAGGTGCCAGAAGGTAAAAGGCTATCAAATGATTTCCGAATGAATGAATCTGTGGATGGGAGTTCCACAAGGCTCTATTTTGGTACCGATTTTATTTTGCTTCTGTATCAACGATCTTCCAAATGTTTGTTCCAATGTATCAATTCACTTGTGCTGAAGATGTGCAAATTTATTTGTCCCGTGCAACTGGTTTACAAGAAGATCTAATTTGTAGAATGAATGAGGACCTTCAAGAAATCTACAATTGGTCAATTAACAATGGCCTAAGCCTCAACCCAACTAACTCTCAATTGATCAATTGCAAATCAGGTTAACCATACCATTGGAAGAATTTACGGTGGGTTGCGTAAGCTTTGGCTATTTTCAAATGTAACACCTGCTAATACCAAATTAAGACTTAACACCGCTAGTGTCTCTTATTGACTATGCCAATGTTATATATGTATTGTAAACTTGATTCTCATTCCCAACATAAGCTTCTTTTAGCATTCAAGGACATGGGAAATATGAGCACATATCACATTTTTATAAACTTGTTCTTGGGTGCTCTTTTCAACAGTTCCTTGATGCAAGATGCTGTATGTTTATTCACAAAACTGTTCAAAAGAGAAAACCATCATACATTTATGAAAAACTTCAGTTTACCCAATCTAACAGAACACTAAATCTTTTAACACCTTCTTACAACTTTTTAAATTCTTCACGACTGTTTTTTGTTCATACGACAAAGTTATGGAACTCTATGCCTGTTACTATTAAAAAATTATTTCTATAATTTTAAGAAAGCAATAACACTTTACTTTAACCAATAACGTAAAATAGAAATAATCAAGGAATAGGGTGGGATGGAAGGTGAAATTGGGAGGTGATGGGAAGGGAGAAATGTATAGGTATCAAATGGCAAAAATCTTTAATGCAAAGTTATAATTTAATATTAAAATGGTATAACACAGACTTCGACTTCTTTTTATTTTGTTTTTTAGTATCAATCATTATTAATATTTTTTTATTAAATATTGTAATCAGGAAATATATTTCATTACTAGATTTTTTCGAAACATTAACCATTTTTTACAGTACTATACGAAAGACTAAGTTTAGTTTAGTTTAGTTTAAAAAGTTTATTTGGCTCAATGGCCATTAAAATTTACAAAATATTTACATTTTACGTTTAAGTTAAATTTACATTCAAACATTTTTTTTTAGGAATTTAAATTAATAAAAGTCTTTGCATATAGACATATTTGGTTTTTGAATTGACATAAGTTATTTATATTTCTTATATTGGAAGGCAGATTGTTAAATGCATGAAGTCCCTTATAGAATATGGTTGCTTGAGCTCTAGTTGTTCTGGTCCGAATTATGTTGAACTCTTCGATGTTTCTCAGGTTATACTCCACCACTCTTCTGTCAGGAACACTAGATTGCAGATATTCAGGGCACAAGTTGTGTTTTATTTTAAAGACAAATATCATTGCCATCATGAAAAGCCTTTGAGTTATGTTTAACCATTTTAATGACTCAAGCATGAATGAAACAGAAGAAAATCGATCACATTTGAGGATTATGCGCATGGCTTTGTTTTGCAGTTTTTGGAGTCTGTTTTGTTGAGTATTGTTACACAAATAGAGTATACTGGCACAGTATTCGAAATGTGGTTTCACAGTTACATTATATACTTTTATTGCACTATTTTTAGAAATGTTTCTTCGCATTCTTCTTAGGACCAGGGTTGCGAATTTTTGAATTAAAAAATCTTTAAGTCATAAGTCTATAGATGACTTGTGAATTAAAAAAATTTAATTCATAAGATATTTGGTGACTTATGAATTAAAAAAAAATTAATTCACAACCCCCAAAGTGACTTATGAATTAAAAAAAAATTAAATCCTAAGCTACTAAGTGACTTATGAATTAAAAAAAAATTTAATCACCACCTACCAAGTGACTTATGAATTAAAAAAAATCAAGTCATCAGGAAGTAAGTGACTTATGAATTAAAAAAAATTTAAGTCATGAGCAACAAAGCGACTTATGAATTAAAAAAAATTTAATTCACCACCTACTAAGTGACTTCTGAATTAAAAAAAAAATCAAGTCATCAGGGAGTAAGTGACTTATGAATTAAAAAAAATTTAATTCACAAGTCAGTTGGTGACTTGTGAATTAAAAAAAATTTAATTCATAAGTTAGTTGGTAGATTGGAAATTTTTAAGCTTGTTTTGACTACATAATTATTTAATTATTAACGAAAGCTTTCAAATCTATTTTTTAAATCATAAGATTATCACGCTAGCTTATAAATTCTCCATTTCATAATTTTTCTAATCAGCATTTATCCATTAACTTATGAATTAAATTTTTTTTAATTCATAAGTCACTAAGTTGGTTTTGAATTAAATTTTTTTAATTCATAAGTCACTTACTTGCTGATGATTTGAATTTTTTTAATTCATAAGTCACTTACTTGCTCATGACTTGCATTTTTTTAATTCCTAAGTCACTTAGTAGCTTGGGAATTAAAATTTTTTAATTCATAAGTCACTTACTTGCCCATGACTTAAATTTTTTTAATTCATAAGTCACTTAGTAGGTTCTGAATTAATTTTTTTTTAATTCATAAGTCACTAAGAAGCTTATGATTTAATTTTTTTTAATTCACAAGTCACCAACTGACTTGTGAATTAAATTTTTTTTAATTCATAAGTCAGTTCGTAGCTGCTGAATTATATTTTTTTAATTCATAAGTCACTCACTAGCTTGTGAATTAAAGCCGAGCTTAAGCTAACAAGTGACTTAAGCTTTTGCAACCCTGCTTAGGACACCCAATTTTTTTGACACTTTTTTACATATGTAATCTATGTGTTCATTGAACGATAGTTTATTATCTAGGAGTATACCGAGATATTTAATTGATGTTACTTGTTCTATTGTTGTATTATTTATTGATATATTAATTTGTTGTTGCGGGAAGTGATTATTAATTGTCATGAATTTGGTTTTGTTTGTATTAAGGATAATTTTATTCATATTTAACCAAGTATATATTGCACTTAAGTCTTTTTGTATATTGTCTACTAATATTTTTAAGTCTTTTCCTGTTACATACAGCAAACCATCATCTGCGAACAGTACCAGTTTACTAGATTTTATCACTTTTTCCATATCGTTTATATATAGAAGGAATAATATTACACCCAAAACTGTTCCTTGGGGAACTCCTGTTTTATCTATTTCACTTTTCCAATCACTAATTACATAATTAACGCAGGTTTCACATGAATGTTTTGAGCGAAATCCTGACTGGTGTAAACTTATAATATTATTGTTGTTAAGATGTTCTTGAAGTTGAATCATTGCAATTTTTTCAATTATTTTTTCATATAATGGAAGCATATTTATGGGTCGGTAATCAATACATTTGATTGAGTTAGAAACTTTCTTTTTAGGAACAATAAGCGATTCCTTCCAGGTTTGGGGAAACACACCAGAGTTAAATGAACTATTTATTATACGCACAAGCACAGGACCAACGATTTCGATAGAGTCTTTCAACATTTTTACATTCATAAAATTAAAGTCATTTTTTTGGTTTATCACAGTAAGGGTATTAATAATATCGATAGAACTTATTTCAGTAAACTTAAATTCTATATTGCACTCTTCTACTAAACTAATATATTCAGAAAATATCACATCATTTCTAAGTTCATTCACACTTTTGATGAAAAAGTCATTAAGTTTTTCAGCTATTATTGCACTATTAGTGTTAGTTCGATACAAGTGAGAAGTAGAAAATAGCAAGTTTCTTTAAAAGAGATTGAACAATTAGTTTCATTATCACAGTTCTCGAATTGCACTTCAGTTATTTCATCTTTGTTTGTTTTTAGCACATATCTTTTCAATTGTCGCCACATATCTTTTTGGTTATTTGCATTGTTAATTTTGTCCGATATAAATTTTGATTTAGTACTTTCGATTTGATGTTTGTAATAGTCTTACTTGTACACCGTTTTTTGAATTGTAAGTTAGATCTTAAACTTGTTCTACCACATTTGTGAATAAGTAAAAGAATTTGATTACAGTCATAAACGTAAAAACAGAGGTTATGTTTTTCCAAACTGTTTCTAGATAGCTTAAATGAATTTAGATTAGTTTTCACAACCTTAAAATTTCAAGATCTTATTCGTTTTTTTTTGCAAATGCATTTTGATATTTATACGTAAAGTCTATATCATCAGCAAAAGCAGTAGGAGTATCATTAAATTTGAGACGAAGGGGAGAGTAAATGTAAATAAGGAAAAACAATGGGCCTAGTACAGAACCCTGTCGTTCGCCGTTTTTTAAATGGTTTAATTCACTTAAAACTCCATTGATATTTACCCTCTACTTTCTGCCTTTTAAATACGATTGAAACCACAGAAAAATATCACATCGAAAACCAGAATTGTATAATTCATTAAATAATAAATCATGGTCCACCATGTCAAATGCCTTTGTCATATAAGTAAATAGACCCATGGTTGGTTTATTGCAGTTTAAGCTGGCATAAAATTGATTAAACACCCTTAATATGGCATTCTCTGTTGACTTTCCCTTTCCGTATCTAAAACAACACAATATCTGCGATCTTTGATTAAATTTTCAAAGATCTTGGAAAAAGTGGAGACGAGAGATATAATAGGTCTGCAATCCGAGACCGTTTCTCGGGTTCCTTTTTTAAAAAGTGGTTCAACTTCCGCACACAAGGTTTCCACTACTTACAAGGCAATGTAAAAAACGATTTTCGAAGCCATTTTTTTTTACATTTTTATGGTGGGTACGGTTATTTTTATATAAAATATATTTTTTTTGTACATGATTTAGATAGTGGCAAAAAAGTTTTAGTTTTCAAGTTTCAGAAAATCGAGCATATTATTTTCGAAATATTGAGTTTTAAAGAATTTTCATAAAACTTTATTTAAACCTGTTATAAGCTTAAGCATGAGAAATATATTGAAATCTGTTGTACCGCTTTTTAGAAAATTGAAAACAAAAACAGGATTTTATGGGAAGTGCCGTTTATAACCATTTTTTTTTTTAATTCTTTTAGAACCTTAAACTAGATTTTATTAAAAGATATATTTATTGAATTTTCCTTTAGAACAATCTATCTGAAGAACGGTTTTGAGAAAAAAAAATATTGTCTAAGCTTTAGAAACAAAATTGTATCGTGATTTTTGTTCTTAAGCAAACTAAAAATCGGTATCGAGAGACAAATATGATAATTTTATCTACCAAGTTTGAAAAAAAATCAGGCGAAGTTTTTAGGCTGTAGTCGAGGAGAAAAACACTTTTTTCATCTTTCCATCCTTATCTCAATTTTGATTAGTATCTCGAGTTTGATTTCTTTTTCCCCTAATTCGTGAAGAATATTTAATTATATGATTTATGATAAATCATTTGGCAGCTTGGGTCTGTTGACACCATTTATTTGGGATTTAAGAAAAAGCGTACATACTTTTGTGTACCCTGAGCCAGGGTTGCCAGATTTTTCTTACAACTTGTCGAGACAAAAATGGCTAGAATAAAGAAAAATCCCGGGATTTCAACATATTGCACGGAAAAAAAATATGTCTGAAATCTGGGACTTCCCAGGTAAAGTTGGACGTCTGGCAACGCTAAACCTGACCCATAGTAACGGAAACTGTCCTCTTAATGCTAATGGTTGAAACTACGTTTAAAACTTTTTAAACAAAAAAGAAAAAAACATACTACGTTTTAATAAAATTGATGTCTCGTTGGAGTCTTCAGATATCCAAATCCTAAGACTGTTAATTGTTTTTACCCGCGTAAAAGTCTTATTTTGAGATCAATTTTCTGTAAAAAATTCGTAATAAATAGAAGGTTTAACTATTTTGTTTATCAACGTAACAACATTAAAAATAAAAATCATTAGCAAGTTTGCAGAAAAACCCATAGATTCGTATTTAGTTAGTAAGTCGAATCTGCTAACTTAAGTTTGAGATAAGTATGCAATTTGAATGTTATACAGATGCATCGTCTTACATATTAATTTGCGTCTAATTTGAATCTTATGTTGTTCAAAAGCTAAGTGCATAACTACCAAATTCACCAACTTATTCAAATTGCGCACCATACGACAACGGGGACCATGAGTGTTGTTCACTAGCATACCAGTCTCACAAAGCGTAAAGCGACTCATTTTGCTCCGTGGAGGTATGTAACTGACTTTCTGTCAGATTTCGAGTGGGAATCAGCTGTCAATGCGAAAATAACCAATGATTTGAAAAGAAACCACTAAGTGGCCACCCATATCTTCAATTGAATTATATATACTGAAACTCTTCTCGGCGTCAATATAGCAAAGATTTGTGGAATTATAGGTATTAAGTCAGAGCATCAGGCTATCATGCTATCATACATTCTTACCATAGGCATTCGGGCTATACAAAAAATTGTAGTTCCCCATCATTCCTGGGTCAAAATGCACTCATGCATTACTTTTGGCGACGAAAACCATTTAGCTATTACTACAATGCTTAAGTGACAATAAATCATCAAGTGAGAAAGCCCTTTAATGACCGGCCTCACAGCTTTCATACCATTAGGTCCACTGGTGATTTGATGGTATATTTCACCAAAACTGGAACTAATTTTTCATCATTTTGATAAAGCACAATGTTACTATTCTGAAAGTCGAATATGTATCTGTAGATAATATTATTTCCTCAAGATAATTTGCTTGATTTGTCCCTCTTTAGGTAAAAGTTTTCTTTTCCCGGAATAAATTTTAAAGAAGAGCCTTTATTTTCGTAGAACAACCAAACTTTTTCAAAATAAAATTGGTACCGAATTTAAATAAGAGCGACTAAACACTGAAACTATAGGAATTATCTAAATATGAGTATGTATATGAAGACATTCATCTACTCTTAACATCTTCCATGATTTGCTTTCCTAGTTGGAGATTTATCCTTCACAATTGGAAATATGGTCATCATAAAATCATAGAATAGATGTGCATCATCTGTCGCACATTGATATGGGCGTAATATAAGATAGATGGGGTTCGGTGGAACTCAGAAACTTCTTCCTCAGCAAATTGAAATCCTGTTAAAAAGTTTCCTCCAGCATTGCCTAGTTGCGCGGAAAATTAAACTAACAGCTGTCAATCTCAATGAACTGAAGAGACTAAAGTGCAACGGACAAGATATATAAATGAAGTTCGAAAACTAAAAGATAAAATAAATGATTTGTAAACGTTATTTTAAGTGAAGTGTGTCATCGGCGTTTTCATGCCCATTTTATAATATTTTCAAAATGATTGACATAAAATTGGTTGATTTAGGTTTATATTCTGAGAAATTAGAGAAATTAATGTTATTATATGAATTCTGAAACCACTTATCAAAAAGTTCTTATCGTGGCCTGAATATTTATGGTTTAGTTCACTGAATGAAATGAACGAGAGAAATACTCGTTTTCAACATAACAAAAAACTAAATGTCAAAAGGAGTTTGTTTTAAGGTCAACACCATTAAAAACTTATTTTTGAAAAGTTTTTGAAGGACAATGACTATAGAGATTTTTAAATTGAACATTTTTCATTAATAATGTATTTTCCTGCGACCAACAGGAATCAAAATAAATCTATTTCTACTGCTGGGGTTCTTAGGAGTTTTAGACTTATGTGTGCTAATATACACTGAGGAATTGGGCACAACAGATCTCCAGCTCGCAGTGCAATACCCCCAATACCTAATTCATTCACAGGTACTCCATTCACAATGATACAACTTCTTGCTACTCTCAAGTAATTAAAAACAATAAGACTGCAGAGGCCTGATGGTATTCCATTTGAGTTTAATAAAAATGCCACTCCTCAGTTCTTTGAACATTTTTAAGATCTCTTCAAACAAAATGTTCGATGCGGGGGCGTATTTACCCTAGCGCTAACAGGGCTAGCCCGGGGCGGCAAGGCTGCTAGGGGCGGCTTGCACTTGGCCAATTTATAATATTTTTTTTGAAGCGATTGAACTTTCAAAACATTCAAGCAGAAGGACGCAAGCCGCCCCTAGCAATTGGCCAATTTATAATATCTTTTTGAAGCGATTGAACTTTTAAAACATACAAGCAAAAGGGCGAATGCCGCCCATAACAATTATCCAATTTACAATATTTTTGAAGGATAAACAAAAAATACAAAGATTAAAAAAATGCGATTTTTTGAGTTTTTCAAGCATGACAATTTTTTCAGTGTCGTGAGTGTCCGGCTGTAAGAGAGTTCACTGTAACATGTCACTCACTTTTTTCACCATTTACTATTCCTACTTTTTATAAACGATTTTTTATAATGAAAATTCATAGTTAAAATATTTACAGACATGTACCTATTTTTTAGAACAAATTCCAATGAAACGAAAACATTATCTAAATAAAAAAAAACACTTGTTGCTATGTAGCTCTACAAAAATGGGCTAGAACGGATCTTAATTTTTTGTTTCTAAGCCATCCCTTTTTATTAAAAGAAAATTATAAAAATCCATCAAGCCGGTTTCTAAATATAAGGTCACACACAAATTTTTATTCTTTATATACCTAGCAAATAATGTCTCAATTTTTTTTTAGTTTTGGCTGACTCGTGTCCCTATATACAAATACCCTTCCCTTCGTCTATAGTTTTGAAATGATGGATAAATAAAAGGATAGGTATTATTTTAAAAACTATTGGCGCAAAATTTTAGTCGAATTAGTACGATGTTAAAAGTATTTTAAAAAGACGATTTTGCTAATTTTAATCAAATTTAGCATCATGCTATCTATAACATTTTACTAAAGTTAAAATCGTCGAATACCTATTTTATATTTTTGGTATCGTTCTCACTTATCCCATTGAAGTCCCTTGAGACAGAAATATTGTCTTAATTTTGGGTTCTATACTCAAGCAATTCTATATTATATTGTATCAAAAAAATTCAATGTGTTGATACAGACGTTGAAACTGTGTCCAGGCTCTACGAGGCACTCATATAGTTTGTGAGAGAAAAACGAGAATGCTTTGATGTTTTAAAGAGATGGAAAAAAGCAAAACCTCTGAAAATTACAAAATGGACCAAAAAAAAAATCTCAAGAGGAAAAAACGAGATGATGAGTGTCGCGAAAGCAGGTTCTTTTTTGTGGTTGTGAAAATTTCAAAATAGATACTTTCATTCCTATTTGCGACCAATAATTGAGTGCGCTGAAGAGAAGAAATTCATCCTATGAAGCAAAAACAAATGGTTTTATTTTTTTATCTAAGCTAGATCACATGAGTGAAGAAGCAATTCGAAAAAATGCAACCACTTTTCAGAAATTATATCTGGTTCATCTTGGGGAAAATTTTCAAGAAGAGTGTGTCTTACTTTAAAATTTTCTGGAGCAAAACAACTCTGAAAATACGATTTTAAGGCAGCTTAACCTTCATATAAGAGAAAAATAATTAAAGGAAGCATTTTTATATGCTGAGGTTGCTTTAAGAATATACTTGTGCACTGCAGTGTAGAGCTGTGTAAGTCGTTCATTTCAAATAATAGAATCGAATTGGATCATTTTCATTTCACTCAAATGGTTCAATACTGTTCCGATTCGATTTTCATTTCGATTTCGATGATAAGATTGAGTTGAGGCTTTCACTTTCTTTCTATATTTAATTCGTTCGTTGAACTTTACCCAGGGTTGACCCAGGTTTTCTTGACAACCCTCAGAGTTGTCAACAAAAACTGGGGTTTTCGGTTTTCAAAAAACACCCAAGGGCTTTCAACTGTTTTTACTTGCGACTTATAGGTACTATAAGGCAAGTTATGCATTCGTAAAAAAAATCGAACTCGAGATTTTGATCAAAGTTGACATTACGATGATAGCGAAGACTAAAAAAGTGGGTCTCGCAATTCTGTCTGTCTGTCTGTCTGTCTGTCTGTCTGTCTGTCTGTCTGTCTGTCTGTCTGTTCGACTACAGGCTAAACGACTCGGCCGATTTTCTTTAAACTTGGTACATATAATTTTTAATTTTTTCCCCCCACACGTTTTTTTCTTTTTTTTTTTAAGACCAAAAATAACGGTACCCCCCATACGAATTTTTTTCGAAATTTTATAAACATTTTTTTTTCTCAAAAACTGTTCAACAGATTTTAAAAATAAAGATACAGAAAAATTTCATTTAATTAAATCTAGGTATTGGTTGAAAAAAATTTTCCGAAAAATGGTTATTGAGGGTACCCCCCATGGAACCATTTTTTTTGTTTTTGATTTTCTCAAAAACGGTTCAACCGATTTTGATCATTTTTTTTTCACTGAAGCTCCCCAAAAACATAAACAGAATTGTGTACTCAAATTTTCAAAAAAAAAATTTTTGGATGTTTAAAAAAAACTTCAAATTTTTTTTTTCAAAACTCAATATTTCGAAAACCCCATGCTAGATTTTTTTTAAACTTGATAAATAAAAGTTTCTCAATATGATCCACAAGATGTGGAACAAAATTTTTTTTATTACCTAAAAATTAAGGTACCTACCATACAAATGCTAAAAAATTAAAAAAAATGGTTTTCAAAAGTCGTATTTATCTCGAAAACGGCACCTAGAATTTTGATAAAATTTTTTTTCTTTCAATTAATTTTTACGATCTTTAATTTAATAAAAAAAATTTTGAAATTAAGATATTACAGCTTGTACCTACTATAGAACGATTTTTTCGAATTTTGAATTTCTCATTATCCACATAACGGATCTTAATGAAAATTTTTATAGAGAAGCTTCTAAAAAGTCTAAAACACATTGCATTTCAAAACTTTAAAATAAATATTTTTTGAATTTTTGAAAAAAAAATCTAGTTTTTTCTTTTTTTTGAAAATTCGATATCTCCGAAATGGGGCAATATTTCTTTTCGTAAATTTAATTTTTATTCGAACAATAATAAAAACTTTAAATTAGCGTACCAAAATTTTTTCTTAAAAAGCTTTTAAAAAGTTTGTATATAAAAGCTTCTTTTAAAGAAACCACTACAAGGACTTATAATTTTTGTTCTTGCATAAATTCATATTCGCATAGCATTCTGTTACTACCAAAAGAATTTAAAAATTAATTTTATCCTTATGAACAATTTTCTCAATAACATTCGTTTTTAAAATTCCCAGTCGATTACATAGGAGCAAGTTCGTGCGACCCAGTCGTGCATTTTATTTTGACAGCTAAAAGCAAGACAAAATCATTTTGTGATCTGATAAAACTTTAAATTTGCTATAAATTAGTTTTAAAAATGAACGAGAACAATTTCGCGTTGTTGCTGAATGTTTCATCCGATGAGTACAACAAACATTTAATTGCAAATATAAGCAATAACATGCAACATCCGAATCGCCAACGACAACAAAAGAAATACATATGAAATCTCATATGACTTTTGACAGTTTGAGCGTTACCTGAACTCGCCCCAGCAAAATACCTAGATCTACTTCATGGCGAGTTCAGGGCGACCCCAGGTCTCAAAAAACACAGAATTTGCTCACCAGGGTGACTTCAGGTTTTTCAAAAAACGATTTAGGGTGACTTCAGGGCTCAACGAAAAAACCTATTGTAAGCCATAAATTACCAAATGACATCGAATGATGGCTACTATGTCCATCGATTAAAAAGCGTCAAAAAATTCAAGACAAAGAGATTTCATTTGTTGCTCATTAAAAGATCAATTTTAGGACTAATAGTTACTGAATGAATTGGTACTATCGAATAAATTAACTTTTAGATACTATCGCATATGTAAGTCGAAAGTTTTTATTCGATAAGTCTCATTACTAATTCAATTCCCACAGTGTCTAAACATACCAGATCCTGGGCCCGTATCGCGTAAGAGTAAAGTGATCACTAAATCAATTGATTGTCGTTTTGACAATCGCTCTCTCTATATTTTTTTATTGATATGATAGAGACAGCTATATTCAAAATGACAATCAAAAAATTGACAATCAACTATCACCTTACGCGATTCCACCCTTGATACCTCAAATACCACCAAATCGAATCGAGTAAATCATGGTTAATCGAGTTAACTGATATTAAAGAATGAGACTCATTGAAATGATTGAGATTGAAATAGAAAATCGAGAAACAAGAATCATCTAAATGATTGAGATTGGGATCGATTAAAATGAAAATTTGTGATTTCGATCAACAATGCTTTTCGATGATCGGATCGAAAAAATCGAATCGATCCTGATTGACACAGCTCTACTGCAGTGACGAATTGTAGTGCAGAACGATCGTTTTCCGTATTGAAACGAATAATAACGTATTTAAGGTCTCACATTAGCGCCTTACCAGTTTAGCTTTATTAAATATAGAAGCTGAACTGACAAAAAATTTAGATAACGAATCTATTGTTAATGAATTTTGTAATGAATATACACACAAAAAAAAATTTGAATTACTTTATTTTCATTGTTCTAAAGGGCGGCAAAATTTATCAGCCCGGGGCGCCAAATCCTTAAATACGACTCTGCGTATATCTAACCAATTTTTAAATGAGTGACCTTTATCTACCCAAAAACTATATAAAGGTATTTCTGTTCTTAGTTCTTTCAGGAAATTATTCATCTAGATCCTTTATTTAAGGATCTTGAATTGGGATGAGCGAAACAACGGAATAAGCTTCTTTCCGGTTGTATTCCGAGCTAATCTCTCCATAATCGACGAAATCATCATTCTCACGAGTGTTAGATTTGTTCATATTTTTGGTTGATTTCAAAACAGCTTTTGACACAGTTAACAGGAGATCGTTTCTATTTACACTCGCTGCTGTTGCACTATCCACCAAATTTATACATGACTGTTGTGATATCAAATGTGAGTGACAAGTCCAAACTGTTTAGGTCTGATACTAGGGTCCCACAGGGGTGCATTATGAACCCGATAATCTTTTCCTTATTTATTAGTTATATTGAAGATTATATCCTTGGTGGTGTTTATTTTGGCGACCTTTTTTAACGGATAATCCACTAAGACTGTGACATGTGGGACCTCAAAATTAATACTGTGAAGCAAAAGATCATGGTGTTAAGATCTCATATTCGTAGTTCTAGAAACTATAGTAAGATGAGATCAAGTAGCTAAATGTAATCAACAAACAAAAATCTGTCTACCGATTGGATCAATACGTCAATATTGAAAGATATCGAGATAGTTAGAAAGTTCATCTACCTCGGATTTAATATTAACTACGCGACCAATATCTTAGCGGAAATCCGAACAAGAATAATTATCTAGGAGGCTGCATGTACGTATTTCGGTTTAGCTAAACAAATGGGTTCAAAACTCTTTAAAGATGAAGAGTATGCTCTATAAAACCCTTCAGGTACTAGTCATGCTCTATAAAGCTGGACTATAAGCAGAAAGGAAGAAATGATACTGGGCTCTTTCGAAAGAAAAATTCTTCGATGGATCATGTGTGCGAGGAGAGCGAATCAAGAATAACAACAAAATTTTCCAGCTTTACCTAGATCTGGATGTAGTCCAGAAAGCCAAAACACGTCGAATAAATTGGCTTGGCCACATTGAGCGAATGAACTACAATGCTACAGCTAAAAGAGTCTCCGAATCTCAGCCTGCAGGTAAGTGGCTGAGTTTCACAATCTATCATTATTTACGTATGCTCTTAATTTTACACAGTTGATTTTCTTTGCATTATCACTGTCCCATCTTTCAATAATTGTTTCATTGTACCCTCACAGTGAAGTGGTTATTGCGGGTAATTTTAATGTATACAATTCAAGTTGGCTCCGGTATTCAGGACAAAAAATACCCCAAGGAAGATATGTTGAGATCTTTGCTGACATGCATTACATTGCTCAGCTTGTAGGTGAGCAGAATTCAAGGCAAAAAATCCTGCAATGTCGGTAGAAATTTTTGGTTATTTGTCAAGAACGTACAAAATTCAACTTCAACTTCGGTTCCAACGCTCATCTACAGCATCATCATCATCAGCTCGACAACCGGGTTTCGGTCCTGGCCTCTTTCAACAAGTCTCTTCACCTATCCCGGTCTCTAGCTGACGCCATCCAGATGCGCACCTCAAGACTTCGGGCGTCCTGGTCTACGCCATCTCTCCAGCGCAAGTATGGTTGGTACCACGCTGTCGTCTACCATAGAATGTACCACAAAGAACTTTCCGAGTAGGTTCCTCTTCGCTCATGCGAGCTAGGTGCCCTGCCCACCGGAGTCTATCGAGCTTAATTTTTGTCACGATATCTGCTTCCAGGTAGATTGCGTACAGTTCATGATTGTACCGTCTCCGGAATCGACCTTCCTCACATATGGCGCCAACAATTCTGCTTAAAACTTTTCTCTCGAACGCAGCTAAGAGGTCGGAGTGCCTTTTGCTAAGCACCCAAGTCTCGGATCCATATGTGAGTACTGGCAGGACCATGGTCCTGTACAGCAGCACTTTTGAAGTTATGGTGAGATTTCTGGATTTGAAGAGCTTTGACAGACTATAGTAGGCTGTGTTTGATTTGAGAAGCCGCCCGCGTATTTCTTCTTCTATATTGTTATCGGCTGCTACTATTGACCCAAGGTATTTAAAGGATTACACCACTTCCAATTCGTGCTCCGCTACCTTGATTGTTTGACCAACTGTTCCTCTTGCATTCGACGCCACCATGTACTTTGTTTTACCTTCACTAATGTGCAGCCCCAGATTTTGTGCCGCCTGCTCGATCTGGATGAAGGAATCGTGTACAGCTTGCTCGGATCTTCCGATGATGTCGATGTCGTCTGCGTAAGCCAGTAACTGGCTGGACCTGTTGACGATGGTCCCTCTTGTTGCCGTGCCAGAGTCACGGATTGCTTTCTCCAACGCCAGGTTGCAGAGGAGGCAGGCCAAACCGTCCCCTTATCGGAGTCCATTAAAGATGTTGATTGGTCTGGATAGGGTAGCCAGATATGTTTAGATGAAACTAGTACTGGAGTTTCAAAAACCCGGACTTTCCCGGACAAATGAGGATTGAAAAAAGAGTACAAAGCAAGGACAGAATAAACACATTTATATTGTAAGAGGAAACAAAAAATTGTATTAACATTTAAATGAAAATAAATATTTAGTTTAAAAATCACATTTTTAAGTTACAAAACATCTTTGAGGTATAAAACAAGGAACTTCATTTGGTTTTTTTTTTTAATAAATAGCCTTTACAGTGCTTGTTGTACTTTTCATTACATCTAATACTGTTAAGTATATCACTGTTGCTTTTTTGTTAAATTAAGTCCTTTGTTAAAATAATTCCTTTGACGGTCTCAGGTAACAGTTTGTTTCTATCTTTTGTCCACGTGAATTTAATAACGTTTTCTTTACAGCCGGAATCATCAAGCTTCTTCAAAAAAGATTTAATTTTAAGTGGAACAAAATCGTTATCGATTCGCTCGTAAATATTATTGACAATATTTTGTAAAATTTCAACGGTTTCAATAATAGAAATGTCTTGTTTTTCAAGCTTTTGAATATTGACGTTGAATGTTGACATGAGAGAATGAACCAAAAATAAAAACGCCTCGCTTAAGTCGTCTTTAAAAAATGTTTGCAATATTTTAGGCGGATTCTCGTACATAAGTAAAAGACGTTCAACAGCAAGATAGAGAGAAAGCCATCTGGTTTTCGAATGGTATAAGAAAGGCTTATATTCATTTTCAAGAAATTCAGAAAAATCTCGAAGTCTTTCCGTTCTGACTGTGTAGATAGAGAAATAGTTGTATATTTTTACAATTATGATATCGAAGCCAACTGGTAAAGTGTCACATCCATGGTAGATCGCATTGACTAATGTGGTGGACATCCTACACCTATCATGTTTTGGTTGACTAAAGATTTTAAATTCAAATAGACATTGTTCGAACCTTTCCTTTATCTTCCACCAAAATTGGTATTGCAATAATTGTCAGCGAAAAATCCACTCACTTTTGATAATAAGTAAGATTAGTGTAAGAGCTTTAACAATAAGTTGGGCAGTTGTTCTATAATTTCTTTTCTCATATATTGGATCTGTTCGTTCACTTAATTTTAATGGGCCTCGGTTCATTTTTGAATAACCATTTAATTATAAGTAGCATAAAAGTATAAATAGATACACAATGGGTAAAAGGAGTACAATCCCGGACAATTATCAAAAACTATCCCGGACCTCCCCCACACAGTGAAAAAAGAGTACATGTCCGGGAAAATACGGACGGATGGCAACCCTAGGTCTGGATAGCAATCCGGATATTTTTAATGGGCTTGTTACGTTGGTCATGGTCAACCTACATAGTCGTGTCAATTTATTTGGGATGCCGAATTCTCTCATGGCTTTGTAAAGTTCTACCCTGGCTATGCTATCATAGGCGGACCTAAAGTCTATAAACAGATGGTATGTTGGGATGTTAAATTCTAGACATTTTTCCATCGCCTGCCTAAGGGTAAAGATCTGATCAGTTGTTGATTTGCCTGGAATGAAACCACACTGAGGAAGACCACCTGCTAGCAGATGATGGGGCATTAGCCCCCATCTGCCAATAAAATAAGATGCCGGCACACGGGATCAGAACCAGGTTAGCCCAAGCAAACATACACCATGCGAAGGCGGCATCAGCCGTCCTGGCGAGGAAGTTCGCTGCGGACAACTTAGGGCTAGCACTGATCCAGGAACCCTGGACTTATAAGGGTCAGGTAAGTTGACAAGTAGCGACTCTAAACTTATATGGGACACGAGAGAAGACTCGCCCAGAACTTGTATTAAAATAAGAAATAACATAAATTATATATGTCTTTCAGAATTTTTGACAAGGGATCTGGTCCCGATACAGGCCCAAATCAACATCGAGGGTCGTATCCAGACGATGGTTGTGGCAGCAGCCTACTTTGCTGGTGATGAAGCCAACATTCCACCGTGCGAAGTACAGAGACTGGTGGACTACTGCAACCGGAAAAAGCTACCAATACTAATAGGATGTGACGCAAACGCTCACCATACAGTATGGGGCAGCACCAACATAAACCAAAGGGGTGAGTACCTTTTAGACTTTATGATGGTAAAAAATCTAGAAATATTTAACGTAGGGAACACCCCCACTTTTATTACTAGAACAAGAAAAGAAGTCCTAGACTTAACTTTCGGAACTCCGAACGTAGCTTATATGGTTAAGGATTGGAGAGTATCCAATCAACCATCAATGTCTGATCACAGAATAATAGTGTTTACCTTAGAAGGTCTGCTTACAGAGAATACCCCTGGCAGAAATCCTAAGAAAACAAACTGGAACCTATACCAAAATGTCCTAAAATCAAACCTGGAACAACTAGGTCCAGCAAGTACGACTAAAAGTAACCTTGAATTAGAAGTTGTAGTTAACGAGTTTAGTGGAGCAATAAATGAGGCATATGAACTCAGTTGCCCTCTTAAACCAAAAACTAGACAGAAGGATGCCCCTTGGTGGAATAAACATCTTTCTAAACTAAGATCTAAGGTTAGGAAGCTCTTCAATGAAGCAAAAAGAACAAGGGAATGGTGTAATTACTCCGCGTTATTGACAATATATAACAAAGAGATAAGAAAAGCCAAAAGAAATAGTTTCACAAACTTTTGTGAGAATATCTCAACAACCCCTGCAGCGGCAAGACTGCATAAAGCTCTTGCAAAAGAGAAGACACTAACATCACTGGCACTTCGGTATAGTGATGGAACGTTCACCGAAAATGAAGAGCAAAGGTGTAACCTGCTGCTCAGCACACACTTCCCAGGCAGTCTACCATTAGATGGTAACTTGGTTGAGAAATCACCTCTCACACCAAACAGAGAGGACTGGAAAATAGCCACGACCATTTGCACAGGTAAAAGGATTGATTGGGCAATTAATACCTTTCAACCCTACAAATCACCAGGTGCAGATGGTATCTTCCCAGCTCTTTTGCAGAAGGGAAAAGAATTCCTTATGCCCTATCTCATTAATATTCTACGGAGTAGCATTGCTCTTGGGTACATACCAAGTCTATGGAGAACAGCTAAGGTAATTTTCATTCCCAAAATAGGGAAAAAGGACACAACCCATCCAAAGTCTTTCAGGCCAATAAGCTTAACATCCTTTATACTGAAAACTCTGGAAAAGGTAATTGACAACTTCATAAGATCAGAAGTGTTAATAAGTAGGCCTCTCAATCAGCGACAACACGCATATAGGGCGGGCAGATCAACCGAGACCGCCCTGTTTGAACTAACAAATAAGATCCAAAGAGCTTTAGATGTACCTAAAGGAAACAGCATTAGCTGCTTTCTTAGACATAGAAGGGGCCTTCGATAACACGTCCCACGAGGCTGTAGGCAAAGCTCTTGTTAGGAAATGCGTACCCAACACCATAACCAGATGGATAATAGAAATGTTGGGCACTAGAAATGCAGAGGCACAAGCAGGACAAAATGTAAAGAAAGTGATCACAACGAGAGGATGTCCTCAGGGCGGTGTACTATCACCCTTGTTGTGGAGTCTTGTAGTAGATGAATTGTTAGAAAATCTTACCTCCAAAGGTATATACTGCATTGGATTTGCCGATGATATCGCTATCATTGCAGTAGGTAATTTTGAAGAAACTCTTTGCGATATTATCCAAAGAAGACTAACAATTACAAGTAAATGGAGTAGGTCTGTAGGGCTTTCAATAAACCCATCCAAGACAACAATCATACCATTTACCAGGAAAAGACTTCTACCACATATGAAACATATCAGTTTGAACGGTGAAGTAATTGAAATGCAGAGGGAGGTAAAATACCTAGGAATTATACTAGATAGTAAACTCCTCTGGAACAAACACATAAATTATATAGTCGGAAAAGCCACAAAAGTCCTAATGATTTGCAAAAGAATTGCAAGCAAGTCTTGGGGTTGCAAACCGAGCATCCTAAGGTGGATGTACACTATGATGGTAAGACCCATCATTACCTATGGTGCGGTTGCATGGCACAAGAAAACCGAATTAACAACAACTAGGAAAACCCTAGAAAAAATCCAAAAGCTCGCATGTATCTGTATTACGGGAGCAATGAGAACCTGCCCTACCGCAGCTATTGAGGTTATCCTCCATCTATCCCCTCTACACGAGGTCATTAGAAGTGCTGGAGTGGGAGGAATCATGAGGTTCTCAAAGGAAGGAACTGGGACAGGTAAAATTATTGGTCTCAGAGAAAGGGACCTAATTGACAGGTCCACAATTACTAACCTTATTGACATCCCAAGAGATGGAATGATCAAAAAACATAATTTCGAGAAAAACTTTCTTACACAGCTTAGTAACAAAGAAAACTGGGTAGGAGAGGATATAAACTATACACTCGAAGCAAATACCATCAAAAGTGGTACACTGATGGATCGAGAACAAGCGAAGGGACTGGTGCAGGAATTTTTGGGCCAAGAACCAAACTTTCCATACCGATGGGACGGTCCACCAGCATCTTCCAAGCGGAGGTAAACGCGATAGGGAAATGTGTGGATCGCAATCTCGAAAGGAATTATCGTAACAAGAACATTGCCATTATGTCAGATAGTCAAGCAGCACTAAAGGCACTGAGCTCATACACCATCAACTCTAAGCTGGTGGGGGAGTGCATAAGTAGGCTAAACGAACTAGGCAAACAGAACAGGGTCACACTTTATTGGGTACCTGGTCACGTTGGTGTTCTTGGAAACGAAAAGGCAGATTCCCTAGCAAAATTAGGAGCTTCAACTCCCCTAACAGGGCCTGAACCCTATTGCGGAATAGGTGAAAATGTCATCAAAACCAAAATTAAACAAGAAGAGGAGGCAAACAGAATAAAGAACTGGAATGAACTCCCTAAGCTGAGACAGGCGAAACTACTGCTGGGTAACTACAACCGGCAACGTTTCGAAAACTGTATCAACCTTAGTAGGAATAACCTAAGAATAATAACAGGTATTCTAACAGGACACTGTAAACTTAGAAGACACCTTAATCTAATTGGTGTGGTAAGCAGTGCCACTTGCAGATTCTGCAACATGCATGAGGAAACTCCGGTACACATACTGGGAAAGTGTTGTCCAATCATGCACCAAAGGAAAACCCATCTGGGACGGTACCAGGTGGAAGAGAGCAACCTACCCTCTCTAAAAGTGCCCCAAATACTAAAGTTCCTTAAGGCAATAGGTTTGGAGGAAGAACTGTAGGATGAGCCAGCTCATCATTATAAGAGGGGGCACAATAGATCTACAGGTCGCAGTGCAATTAATCCCCAATACAATTCATTCATTCATTCAACCACACTGATATTGTCCGATGACGGTTTTAGCGTATGGGGTTATCCGGTCTTGTAGGATAGAGGAGAGTATCTTATAGGCAGTACTCAACAACGTGATACCTCTATAATTGCTGCACGTTGTGACATATTCCTTTATATGTATGGGGCATATTAACGAAGTTTTTTGGGCGAGTGAAACGCCCTCTGAACCGTAAATTTATTTCACTCTAGTATGGTCCATAGCTTGAATGCAGCTAACAGCACATCTTCAGGTGTACTCAAATACAAATTAGGGTCCACTAATTCAAGATCAAAAATGTGAAACCAAAAAGAAATATCAACGGAATGAGACGCCAAATTCGAAGTACGTTTTTTTAAAACTAATACATCTACGAGCTAACTTGCAGAATTATAACGTGAACACAGCTGAAGAACAATACACCCTTTTGTATAACCTGCCTCTGAAGAATACAACCCAATAATAGGAATTCTAGCATGCGAACGAGAGTAACCAAGTCTCTGCGTGAAAGATTCGACCACAAACGTTGCTTGTGATCTAGAATCCAGTAAGACCCGACAGTCAATAACGTTTCCTTGAGAATCTTTTATCTTTGCTAACATTGTATTTATAATGGTATTTTTACGGCGATTATATTCCAGTGAATGGCTTTTCAAGAGCGGTGCGGTGGTTGTGTATTGTGTAAGCACTGTATGTGTAGACGAAGCTGATGGACGCGGAAAAGAAAACTGAAGAGACAATGACGGCGACTGATGTAGTTGGGGAGAAGATGCGGAATCATTATTCGTTGAATCTTCAGGGATGGACCAAGGTATTATGCCGTGACTTGTAAATGTGACACCGATACAAGGAATGACATTTAAAACGAAGGCTGTCTAACCCGAAGGCAATTGACACAAAGCGAAAGGCTTTTTACGAAGCTTCGTCTTGAAGCTATGTCTAATTCTACGAATTTTGCACATTGGAAATGATCATTATTACACTCTTGCAAAAAGCCGCTGATAGTGCAATCTTCCCTAGAACCGATAGATACTGCCACGATTTATTTGTTTCTGGATCTAATTTATTTAATAACAAATAAATGATCCATGGATCATGACTATTTTTATTTAAGCAGTGAGCCCAAGTACGACTTGATCGGCATCGTCAGTTATCTTTCGTAAAATCTTCACGTTACACTAGTAGATGAAAGCGAGAAGAATGTTTGAATATATGATTAAACTATAATTTGAACACGATCGTATCGTCTTTCTAGCCTCTCCCAGGCTTCACAATATTTCGAATCCACGAACTAAAGATTTTAAATGAAACTTTTGATGAAACTTTTGCGACGTTTAATGGGGTACACAAATCGTGTGGAGTTTAATGCTCAACGCAGTCTATTGTCGTTAAAGTAAAATGCACCCCTTATGTCGTTGTCCTTGAAAGACTCTTGTTTCAAAGAAGCCGATTACCTCTCAGTACTCGGTATTTCTGTCAATGACGATCTTCATTAGAATTACCACATTTTAGATACCACCGAAAACGCTCCAAATGCTCAGGATTTCTATATCGATGTAAGACATTTTTCACTCCTTCTGATCTGCCTACCTTTAATAAGGCGTTTATACGTCCAAGACTCGAGTATAACTCATAAGTATATAAAATTCAGAACATAGCGTTAAAACTGATAAAAAACAGAGCTATCATGGATTCATTCCCATCTCTTGATTGCCGCCGTCGGAATCCCAATTAACAATTTATAACCTGAGTTACAAAATGACCGCGGTTTTAATATTACTTAAAATAACCTCGGTCATAAAGTGGTCTGTAATTGGTTAATATTTTAACTGGAGCTATTTTCCAGTATAAAAAAGTCTAAATTTAAGCCTTAGTTGAATTCAGGTAAAAATATATCCTTAAAATGTGGTAAATTTTGAGTTTCAGTTAGAATTTGGCTCTAAAAACACTTTTTTTGAAACCGTGGTTCAAAATTAAATTATTTTTTACCGCAAAGTAACTTTTAATTAATTTTCCGGTAAAAAAATAACGTATTTTACTATTTAAGTTTGAAATATGTTCTGAAATAACTTGTTTAAGTGGTTAAAAGCAAACCAAGTTAGAAATTGGTTGTTAAATACCTATAATTGTAAGCTACAATATAACCAATTATTTTGCCAACTAAATATTGGTTTCAAAATAACTTGTTTTCTTAGTTGCAAAATAACCGGTTTTAGTTTTGGTTTCAAAATGACTCAGTTTCCTGGTTATAAAATAACTTATTATTTTTCCAACTTAATATTGGTTTCAAAATAACTTCTTTTCTTCAATCTTTATTGGTTTCCATTTCTATTTCATCGCGAATAAGTGTTACCACTGGTTTCATTTAAAATTGTTTCAATAAATGATGAAGAAAAACTAAGGTATTTTGGAAATAATTGAGTCCCAATAGATAAAATTCAAAATATTGAAGACAATTATTAATATGAAAATATTTAGTATGAGTACAGATGCATTTTGGACAATGTAAAGAAAATCAAGGTTATTTTTATGATTAAAAAAACGAGTCAAATCTAAAAATTATGAGTCTTTAAGAAAAACTAAAAAATCGTGTCAATTTTGACTGTATTGTATCGCAGTGGTAACACTGACCGCGAATGTCTTTTGTTTTTCTTCTTCATTTGTGCATAACCAGTCTTAGTTGTAGATTTGATTTCAGTAAGTGCGCGTCGTCTCGGAAGTTTGTAGTGTTCTAAAAATTAAAAGTTATAAGATGTAATTAAAGTCTAAGAAATAATAATCGAAAAAAGGTAAGTAAAATAAAATTCTTTTTGTTATTATGTGTCCATATGGACATAAATATAAAGCAACCCACACAACAACAAAAATAAACTTAATAACACAGCTTCAGTTATTTTTACTTGCGACTTATAGGTACTATAAGGCAAGTTATGCATTCGTAAAAAAAATCGAACTCGAGATTTTGATCAAAGTTGACATTACGATGATAGCGAAGACTAAAAAAGTGGGTCTCGCAATTCTGTCTGTCTGTCTGTCTGTCTGTCTGTCTGTCTGTCTGTCTGTCTGTCTGTTCGACTACAGGCTAAACGACTGGGCCGATTTTCTTTAAACTTGGTAGGTATCATTTTTAATTTTTTCCCCCCACACGTTTTTTTCTTTTTTTTTTTAAGACCAAAAATAACGGTACCCCCCATACGAATTTTTTTCGAAATTTTATAAACATTTTTTTTTCTCAAAAACTGTTCAACAGATTTTAAAAATAAAGATACAGAAAAATTTCAGTTATTTAAATCTAGGAATTGGTTGAAAAAAATTTTCCGAAAAATGGTTATTGAGGGTACCCCCCACGGAACCATTTTTTTTGTTTTTGATTTTCTCAAAAACGGTTCAACCGATTTTGATCATTTTTTTTTTGCTAAAGCTCCCCAAAAACATAAATAGAATTGTGTACTCAAATTTTCAAAAAAACATTTTTTGGATTTTTAAAAAAAACTTCAAATTTTTTTTTTCAAAACTCAATATTTCGAAAACCCCATGCTAGATTTTTTTTAAACTTGATAAATAAAAGTTTCTCAATATGATCTACAAAATATGAAACAAAATTTTTTATTTTACCTAAAAATAAAGGTACCTACCATACAAATGCTAAAAAATTAAAAAAAATGGTTTTCAAAAATCGTACGGCACCTAGAATTTTGATAACATTTTTTTTCTTTCAATTAATTTTTACGATCTTTAATTTAATAAAAAAAAATTTGAAATTAAGATATTACAGCTTGTACCTACCATAGAACCATTTTTTCGAATTTTGAATTTCTCATTATCCACATAACGGATCTTAATGAAAAATTTTATAGAGAAGCTTCTACAAAGTCTAAAACACATTGCATTTCAAAACTATAAAATAAATATTTTTTGAATTTTTGAAAAAAAAAATCTATTTTTTTCTTTTTTTTTGAAAATTCGATATCTCCGGGTCAATATTTCTTTTCGTAAATTTAATTTTTATTCGAACAATAATAAAAACTTTAAATAAGCGTACCAAAATTTTTTCTTATAAAGTTTTTAAGAAGTTTGTATATAAAAGCTTCTTTTAAAGAAACCACTACAAGGACTTATAATTTTTGTTCTTGCATAAATTCATATTTGCATAGCATTCTGTTACTACTAAAAGAATTTAAAAATTAATTTTATCCTTATGAACAGTTTTCTCTAAAAACATTCGTTTTTAAAATTCCCAGTCGATTACATAGGAGCAAGTTCGTGCGACCCAGTCGTGCATTTTATTTTACTTGTGTCCATATGGTAGAAGTAGAAAAATAACTCGAGCTGTGTTGCTTAAGTTACATTTTTACTTGTGTCTACAATGACACAAGTAAAAAAATAACTGAAGCTGTGTCGTTTGGGTAACTTTTTTACTTCTGTACCTATGCCTAAATTATTGAACAGTAAAAGAAATATAATATGTATATTTAGATACATAGTTTTCTAAAAACTTCTTTTTCCTTTTCATTTAAACAGATTCGAAAACTAAGCACGTTTGGAGGTGTAAATGCCTCAAAAACAATTCGAACGATTGCCAAGCTACTTTTTGAAGATCAATTGTTGAAACAATATTATTGGCACGGCACCAACAGCAAACCGAATTTGAAAACTTTAAAAACATTTTCGGAGCAGTAACGGAGGCAGTAAGGGAGCGCTACGCTTTCTTCTCAAATGCCGAAGCTGCAACATTTTTTGAAACCTACATTTAACAGGCTCCGTTCCGCATGAAAATTTTGTAAGTACATTGCTATAAACCTATTATAAAGCCACATGTACATATTTTAATAATATATGTAAAACTCTCTAAAACGATTTTTTCTTCTTTTCCAGAGATGAAAACGAAAATAATTTAACAACAACAACAATAACAATAACAACAACAACAGCATCACCACCAGCAACAGAGGGACATCAGCAGCAACATTAAATTAAATACAAATAATGTTTTTTTTTTCAAGTTTTAGTTGGAAAAGAGTAATTTTTTAACTGGTTTTGGAACAAAATACTGGGTTTTTTTCCGAACCAAGTAAAAAGCCTACGTGGGTTTCTTTTTGGTTTTATAAAAACCTTAAATATAGGTTTTCTGGTAACCAAAACAAAATGGTTTTTAAAAAGCGTTAATATAACGTTTGTAAAAAATGTTTAAGAAGCGTTAAATAAGTACCATATTTAAACGGTTAGTTTTGAACTCCAAAAAGTAGTTTTGAAGTAACTGCTTTTTAACCGATTTTAAATAACCACGACACAACTCAGGTTACAAAGTTACTGACCAAAATCGGTAATGGGAACGTTTCTGTAACGCTTCTAAGACGTCTTTCGAACCAATTTCTAACTTTACCGGTTAATAACCGGCGGTAATAATCCGGTTAATAAACCGCTTTTTTACCAAAAATTGTTTATTGGGATGATTCATGTATTTCCTTGTTCTATCGCCAGTTGACTCTTCTCCTCATTAGTTCAGCCTGGAGCTTACTTTTGGAGGATTATGGAATAGTATACCCCGCGCGGTTGTTCAGTCCATTGCCTTTTCAATCAGGACCAATGTTTACCGACACCTCCATCCATTCTCAGCCCCTGATTTTCCTAGCGCTTGTACTATGTGCATGCTAAACATTATGTATAAGGGTATATGAATAGTCGTGGATTTGGCTTAACACTTGTTGCCGTTACTGCAAATCTTATTTCAAAATTGTAGTCTCCATTAGCCTTACGGCAATACATCCAAGTGCCTCAAAAATGTTTGCTACCTTGGTGATTTTTCCTCAAAATGGTGTCTATATAATTATTTGATGAGAGTTTACATACAAGTTTGACGCTTGTCTCGGGTTAACCAATAAAACGCGTTAATATTTGAATAAGACCTGAGTTCAGTCACAGATGACCTCATTTTTAGCCCACAAGGACACAACGATTTATTGCTTCCTCTTTCCTCAACGGATGGTTATTACATCGCCCTCCGCAAGACAAGTCTCCAAAGCGTTTAAAAATCTCTGAGATTGTCATTGAAATCTAATGGGGGGAATTGCAAACAAAAATAGCACCAAACGGAAGTCTATAAAACTTGTTGCAACAACGAATCCTAGTTTATCTCTGCATTTGTTGTTTGTTGCAATATTCATACATATCTCAAGAACCGTAAGCATTGAACACAAATAAAAGGGACAGAACAAACTTTAAAAGTTCCTTTCTGCGGGGTGCAAATAAAAAAGTCAAGTTTTCATTTTTGAGATGCAAGTTTATTTTTTCTATGTCAAAATTTGAATTCCTTTTCTGTGAGTTTCCGAAAGAAGAAAACTTTTTTAAAATGATTTGTTACTCTTAACCATTTGCTCTATGACTTCAAAGCTTCCGGGTCAATTGAGCTGCTTCCTGCAGATACCCACACATACACAGATCTACATTTATATTATGCAGAAAAGATTTTTACATGTTGAAAACTGACTCAAAAGTTTTTTCATAAGAAAATTTTTCACCGACTTCAAAAGATAGAGGACACAAAAAGTTTTTGCGACACCATTTTCGATTGGGTAACGCGGACTAAGATTTTTTTACAACAACAACAAATTAGTGCATTTTTGATAGGAGCAAACTCTCAGAAGGTTTCGGTTGGTTTGGTAGTCTGGTGGTTTAACGTATTAAAAGAGAACATTTTTGTTCCATGTCAAGTTGGGAATAATAATATTTTTGTGAGAGTTCTTGAGCCGAAAGATTGTCGCATTTGGGATAACAAGGACGACAACGCACACGCAAAGCAAGGCGACGAAGTTTAAAAGTTGATGGTCATGATATGATGATACCTACTTTGCATGTGGAAAACAGATATTTTATTCCTAAAGCGACAATTTGATGTAAGTTTGTTTTTTCTTTGCTAAGAAAAAAAGTATAAAAAAAATAAAACCATAGGGGAATAAAAGTTTATGCTGATGGGAACTTGAGAAAAATAAAAGTTTCTAAACTGACAAGTCACGTATAAGGTTAGTGGCATTAACGTTTATTTGTTTAAAAAGTGTATAAGTTGGCCTAAATAAAGCGACAAATTTTTTGAAACAAAAATGCCTTTGGGTCTATTTTTAGGAAATTGTCTATTTAGAATGATTAAGTGATCATTAGAACATTAAGGATCCCTAAGAAGTGGTTGTCAATGAGCCAAATTAGTAAAAGACTTAAGATAAGGTGTGAGAACACAAAGCGAAGAAATGTTTTAATACTTTTTTTAAGATATTTTGCTGTTTGGTATAATTTTTTTCGTAGATTGTATTCCTGTCTCAATTACTTAAGACCTTAAACATGGAAATCCTTAATTTTTTTAAGCAATTTTAAGAAAAAAAACCATTCTCTTGTAGGTACTGTATACATATATTTAATGATAGAATGTAGAAATTAATCGATGGGGACAAAATTTATCAAAATTCTTAGAAATATTATTGAGTCAAATAAAATTTGTTTCATTTCATTTATTTATTGATAATTATACTCTGTACGATACAATGTCTTATAATCTAGAGCAAATTTCAGTATCTTAATACTATTTTTGCAAAAAATGGGCGTTGTATTTAACAAGTTGAAATATATATGCATTATAATAATTAACAAACAATATCTATGAAGAAAAAAAATTAAAATATATGAAAGTTAAAAATTAACTCAAAATTTGATTTAACAATTCATCATTACAATCACCATCAACATCATCATCAATAACATAAAATAAATACTTAGGTACTTCAGAGCTAGAAGAATTCTCTTAGCATTTTCCCAAACACGATCGGGCTGCTCATAATTCTAACAGAGCGAGGAAGAGAGTTCCATAAACGAATAGAATGCACATAAAACTGCCGTTCAGATCCCAACAATTTGTATCGCACTGGAATAAGGTCGCATGATCTTTCAGAACGCGTAAAATTAATTTTATTATATAGGTATTCTGGCTGATGAGATTGTATGATATTGTGAAGCATGGTTAAAGTTCATAATTCTAATAGACTATCGAATGAAATGCCATATATAGACTTGGGAAAACTTTGAGATGTAGTCATATCTTCTAAGACCATAAACATACCTCGTAATACTATTGAAAGCAACGTTAAGTTTTCGCTTGTGTTCGAGTCGCAATTACTAAACACCTCACAAGAGAAAAGAATAAGGGGCACTATTAAGATTTTGGCCAATATTAACCGAGTTTTTAAGGGCGTTATATGATGAGACGCCCAGAGCAATCGAAGACCTCCATATACTTTACCTAACGTCAAATTAATATGGGTGTTCCAACTAAGTGTTTTATTAAATAATAAATTAACGAGCTCGATAGCACAGTTATTCAAATATATTACAGGAAAATATGATGTGTCACATATAGTTCTAGAGATGACTAGGCATTTAGTTTTTTTTTCGGATTTAAACAGAGATCGTTTTTGCGGGACCATATAACAATATTATTTAAGTCGTCATTGACTTCATACACACCATTCTCGAGCAAACCTAGATGAAAACTATTGTAAAATTGAACGTCATCTGCGTACATGTGCACAGAAGAATTCAGCGGGCTTGACGGAAGATCATTAATATACATTGGGAACAGTAAAGGGCCTAAAATGGAGCCCTGAGGGACACCTCTCTGCAAAGGGAGAAAAGTTGACATAACATTGTTAGCAAAAACTGCCTGAGTTCTACCGGTTAAGTAGGAAAGAATAAGCTTGACAGATGGAAATAAAAAATTGAATTGATTTTTAAGTTTTTCACAGATAATAAAACGATTGGTTGCATCAAATGCCTTTGAAAAGTCTAAAAGCGTTAATATTGTCACCTTATCATTATCCAAATCATTTCTGAAATTTTAAACGACGTCAATTAAGGCTGTAGTACAGCTGTGCTTGGGTCGGAAGGATCACTGATTGCTACAAATCAATTTATTGTCTGTAAGAAGAGTTCTAATTTACCGATTTATAAGTCTCTCCGAAACTTTTGACAGATAAGGTAATATGGCTATGGGTCGATAGTCATCACCATCGCGATTTTTGGGAACAAGTATGATCTTCGCTTGTTTCCAATCAGAAAGGAAAGTTCTAGTCATTAAAATATTATTAAAAATGTAAGTTATGTATTTGACTACATTATGGGAGAATGGCTTTCAGAAAAACCGGATGGATGCCATCAGTTCCAACAGAATTAGACCTTATAGCTAAAAGGCTTTCTAGAACATCATACTCATTTACAGGCGACAGTGCCGCCGCTGGGTGTTCGTGCGCCCTTGTGCAAAAACCTTAAATTGCCGCCCCATGTCTCGGGTGCACGGGGGTACTTACGTTGAATAAGTGAAAGTTTTATTTACTCTCCATTTCGCAGTTGAAAAATGTACGTGCATTGTTGTTGTCGCGTTCCGAGCTACACCAAATTCTCATACAATGAACGTAGTCATTATAGCATATACATATGTACAGTTCTTGCATCCTTTTAAGATTATTTATTATTTTTATTGCTTGAGACGTATAGATACTATAAGGCAAGTTATGCATTCGTAAGAAAATCGAACTCGAAAAAAGTGGGTCTCAAAATTTTGTCCCCACACGTTTATTTTTCTTCTTTTTTTTAAGACCAAAAATAACTGTACCTGCGATTTTTTTCGAAATTTTATAATTTTTTTTTTAAACAATGTCCAACAGAATTAAAAAAAATCAAAAAATTTAAAGAATTTGTACAACCGATTTTGATAATTTGTTTTATGCTAAAGCGCCCAAAATTTTAAATATTCCTGTGCATTAAAATTTTCAAAACATTTTTTTTGGGTTTCTATTTTTTTTTTCGAAACTCAATATTTCGAAAACCACATACTGGATTTTTTTTTAAACTTGATAAATAAAAGTTTTCAAAAGCCGTGTTTTTTCTCGAAAACGTCTCCGAGAATTTTGATAAATTTTTACATTCTATAATTAAACAAAAAAAAAATGAAATAAAATATTACTCACTGTACCGAACATAGAACCATTTTGAAGATTTTTGAATTTCTCATTACCGGCTGAACGGATTTTAATAAAAAATTTTATAAAAATTTTTATTTTTTATGTTTGTATATAAAAGATTATTTGACTTATAACTTATAACTTTGTTATAAATTTTGTTCTTGCATAAACTAATATTTACTTGCATCACATGGCATCCTGTTCTTAGCTCCAGCTACCACTAAAAGAGTTGTTTTAGCCATTAAATAAATGAACTTTGTGTTTATGAACAGTTTTTTTCTAATAACATTAATTTTTGAAATTCTTAGACTTTTATATAAGAGAGTTCGTGCGACCCAGTCGTGCATTTTATTTTAAGAGGAAACAAAAAATATGGCGATTGCCAATAATTTTCTTCAACAAAACCATTTTCATATAAAATGCAAATATTCGAGTTCCTTGCACAGTTTTTAATTTATGTATGTCAAATCAATTTTTTGGTAAAAACCAATAGTTTATAGCTTAACAGAAAGAAGACAAAGTAGTTTTTGATATTTTTAAAAGTTTTTGTTTGCACTTTCTTTTTGAAACACTTAATCATTTACTTCCGGATCTGGAAGTATTATACATACATAATTCCTTGACATCTTAGGTATGCTTTGATGAAATTTGACATTTTGTAGCTTGTGTGGGAAGTATATTTTGATATAATTAGAGTCTGAACTCTGAATGTCAATTGAAAGCTTAAATTTGAATAACCAATGAAACGTTAAATTTCTGGGTTATTCTGATTTTGTTCAATCCGTTGACATTTAAGTTATTTATCAATTCAGTCCCAAAATTAATTAAAAACTATTCGTAAACCGTTATATTATTTAAAAAGAAACATAAATATTTAGAGACACTCACCATTTTTTTTTTGTTTCCGTTGTAAAGATGGTTTGTTTACATTTTGCATCAGTAAAATAAGGAATTTTTTAAATCACCTTCGATAATTTTGTTCTTGTTACCAACTTAGATTTAAGATATTTAGCTATATCATTGCAATCAGAATATTGATACCCAATCATAGAAAAATACAAGTTATTAGTAAAATTAATTTTTTCGAGACACTGTTTTCGTTTTATTTTATGGGAAATACGTGGGCTTTAAATCTAAAAAAACCAGAATCCTTTTCTAGTTTATAAGTCTGAGATGAAGGTGTCGATCTATGGCGACATGGCGTTAAGCAGCTTAGACTATGACTACAATAGAAGAGGTTATTTGGTGTGAGAGGCGACAGTCACAAACAAAATATGAATAAAGATTTGTAGTAGATTGTGTGTGGGAAGTACGAAGTGAACGGTCAAATGTAAACAAGTTCCAATAGCTTAAGGAAAACTTTTGGAGTATGCTGTATAGGTTGAGTTAGATCGATCTCTTAATTCTCCACCCCCAGACGTTGGCGCCCTTGTACGCCGCACCTTTTGCACATACGGTAGCGGCGGCCCTGACAGGCGAGAAGCTAAATCCGGTAAAAGAAAAATGGGCGTTTAGCGTTTCTGTCAAATCAGAGCCTTGGGTTACAAAACCTGCAGAGTTAAGGGTAACAAAGTTTTTATTAAGTTTGTTACAATACGAGTATATAGAAAGGGTTTTGTTGCTTATTTGCTTGCCAACACCTATTTCTTTCAAATTCTTCAACAGTTTTTCTTTGGCTAAAGAAGCATCAAGTTAAGGAGCATAAAACTGTTTCTTAACTTCACGAATTAGACATATTACTCTATTTCTTAAAATTTTTTATTCAATATGCAATGCTTCAGGCCTAAAAATCTTCCATCGGTTATATGCTAAATTACGTTCTCTTATTTGACTCTTAATGTAGTAGTTAAACTAGGGCTGTTCTTTCTTACTAGATTGTTTTGTTACAATTGCTTTTAATCTGATACCACTCAATACGATTCAAATCAGTTTCTGACTGCCACATGTTGGCATTTTTAAAGTCTCTATAGCAATAAATAGAAGAAGAGAACATAGGTGAATATTTGAATGTTAGATAAATTAAATCATGATAAATAAAATCATGATAAGAGAAGCAATTTGCAGAGAGTTGGTCGTAAAGAAGTACCTCTTCACTATGACTTACAAAAACCTATCAAGTAAAGTACTACCATGTCTTGTAAAATGGGTGGGAGTAACTATATTTACAGGAAATAAATTAATTTAACCTATTCTATCAACAAGTTCTGAACTTCTTAGCACATCCTGATTGAAATCCCCCGCAACAATTATAAAAGGTGTCACAAAGGTTAGCTCGTCTAGTATTGAGTTTATTAACATTTGTACAAAAAATACAGTTATTTTCTAATAAAGACAACAAAAAATCAACTGCGTTTTTATAACTTTAAAAACTATTAGTTTAAAAAAATAGCATGTGGTTTTCGAAATTCATATTAAGTTTTCAAAACAAAACTTTGAATTTTTTTTAATTCAATAACAAAATTTGGATCTCTGCGTTTTAAACTTTTTATGAGCTTAAGCATAAAAAAATTGATCAAAATCAGTCTTACTATTGTTGAGAAAGAAAATCAAGTATAAACTATAAGTTTCTACTTACACATTTTTACTTGCGACTTATAGGTACTATAAGGCAAGTTATGCATTCGTAAAAAAAATCGAACTCGAGATTTTGATCAAAGTTGACATTGCGATGATAGCGAAGACCAAAAAAGTGGGTCTCGCAATTCTGTCTGTCTGTCTGTTCGACTACAGCTAAACTCAAACTTGGTAAATATGGGTTTTAGTTTTTCCCCCCGCAAGTTTTTTTTCTTTTTTTTTTATGACCAAAAATAACGGTACCTGCCATACGAATTTTTTTTCAAAATTTTATAAATATTTTTTTTTTCTCAAAAACTGTCCCACATATTTTCTTAAAAAAAATTCAAAAAATTTCATTAAGTTAAAGCTAGGTAATGGTTGAAAAAAATTTTTCAAAAAATGGTTAGTTTTGGTACCATTGGAACCATTTTTTTGGTTTTTGATTTTCTCAAAAACAGTACGACGGATTATGATCGTTTTTTTTTCTGCTAATAGTTTGAACATTATTTGGAATTAAAAGTTTCCAAAAATAATTTTTTGGATTTTAAAAAAAAATTTCAAATTTTTTTTTTGAAAACTCAATATTTCGAAAACCCAATGCTCGATATTTTTAAAACTTGATAAATAAAATTTTTTTTAAAATAGTCTACAAGATATAAGAAAAAGAAATGCATTTTACCCAAAAATAACGGTATCCTCTATACAAATGTTAAAAAATGGTTTTCGAAAATCGTATTTTTCTCGAAAACGGTTCCGAAAATTTTGCTTATATTTTTTGTCTTTCGATTAATTTTTAAGATTTATAATTTAATAAAAAAAAACTATACCCACCATAGAATGATTTTTTAAAATTTTGAATTTCTCATTATCAGCATAACGGATTTTTATTAAATTTTTTACAGAGAAGCTTCTAAAAAGTTTTAAAAACATCGCATTTCAAAACTTTAAGAAAAATATTTGTTTTGAATTTTGAAAAAAAATCAATTTTTTTTTGTTGTTGGAAAATTCAATATTTATTTTGTAAATTTAATTTATATTCGAAAAATAATAAAACCTTTAAATTGGCGTACCAAAATTTTTTCTTAAAAATGTTTTAAATTTTTTTTACATAAAAGCTTATTTTTTTAAGAAACCACTACAAAGACTTATAATTTTTGTTCTTGCATAAACCTATATTTGCTTGAATCATAATATGGCTTCCTATTTTTACCTCAAACTACTAAAGAAGTTATTTTAATCATTAAAAAAATTAATTTTATGCTTATGAACAGTTTTTCTCTAATAACATTCATTTTTGAAATTCTTAGACTATTACATAGGCGTAAGTTCGTGCGACCCAGTCGTGCATTTTATTTTTTATTTCTAAGCAGTTAAACCTGTCTGACAAACAGAAATACAGATACACATACCCTTAGTATGCACGAACTTGTTCTTATGCAGTAGACTTAGAATTTTATAAAAAGAATGTTATTAGCGAAAACATATTCATAAAAATCTTTTAGTAGTACGAGATTAAAACAGAATGGTATGTGATCTCATAACCAAATATGAATTTATGCAAGAACAAGTTGCAGCGGCTTCTTAAAAAAAGAGATTTTAAATACAAAATTTTTAAAACATTTTTAAGAAAATATTTTGGTACGCCATCTATAAGTTAGTTCTTATTAATGTACTAATAAAAATTTAATTTCAAAAGAAAATATTGACTCCTTTTAGAGATATTTAATTTTCAAAAATTAAAAAAAAAAATATTTTGTAAGTTTTTTAGAGGCTTCTTAATGAATATTTTATTAAAATCCGTTATGATAATAGTGAGAAATTCAAAATTGAAAAAAATGGCTCAACGGTAGGTAGAGCCAGTAATATCTTAATTTCAAT
Organism: Chrysotoxum bicinctum; assembly: GCA_911387755.1. Classification (NCBI taxonomy): domain Eukaryota; kingdom Metazoa; phylum Arthropoda; class Insecta; order Diptera; family Syrphidae; genus Chrysotoxum; species Chrysotoxum bicinctum. The sequence goes on from OU426987.1 coordinate 51,856,740, forward strand.
TTTTCTTATTGAATTATAGATCTAATAATTAATTGAAAGAAATAGAATTTTATCAAAATTCTAGGAGCTGTTTTTTACATTTGTATGGTGGTAACCGTTATTTTTAGATAAAGAAACAATATCGTTTCTTTATCCTGAAGATAGTATTTAAAAACTTTTAACTGTGAAGTTGTAGAAAAACTGAGCATGGTGTTTTCGAAATATTGAGTTTTCCAAAAAAAAAATTGTAAACTTTAATACACAATACTTTCCAAATTGTAGGGGAGCCTCAGTATAAAAAAGCGATCAAAATCATGTGAACCGTTTTCTGATAAATCGAGAACAAAAAAATGGTTTTTTAAAAATTTCAACCATAAATGAAATTTTTGAATTTTTTTTAAATCTGTCGAACAGTTTTTGAGAAAAAAAATTATTTATGAAATTTCGAAAATAAAATTCGAATGGCAGGTAGCGTAATTTATGGTCTTAAAAAATAAAAAAGAAAGAAACGTGTGTACGGGGGGGGGGGGGGGGGAATTGTTAAATGATTTCTTCCGAGTTTAGGGAAAATTGGTGGAGCCGTTTAGGTTGTAGTCTAACCGACTGAGAGACAGACAAAATTGCTGCACCGTGTTCTCTATCATCGTAATGGCAATTTTGATTAACGAATGCATAACTTGCCTTATAGTACCTATAAGTCGCGATATCTTAATACCCATTCTGGTCGACATCCTAAATGGTTGTATCACTCTGGCTCAAATTCCTTCATCATGGAGAGAAGTCAATGTTATTTTCATCCCCAAAGCTGGCAAACCTAGCCATGTTAATCCTAAAGATCTAAGACCTATTTTTTTTTTTTTAGATTAAGAATTTTTATTTTTCAATTTGTTTTATATACAATTTGACTTAAAACTAACTTATTACTAAATTAAATCATGTTGGCTCAACAATAGGGGCCCAACGTTCTTCATTTGGCTTTACATAATGCTATTTGCTTACAATATCATATTAATGTTTTCTTAATCTAATTCATGATTTTTTTAATATTAACTAAATAATAATTTTTGATGAGTGGGCGTTTTACCCCCTGTAGTATTGATTGTTGTTCTTCTCGTAAAAGGGTGCGTTGTCGTTATGGATGATGTCTTCAAATTGATCGTCAGTGATGGCTCGGGTGTATAGATACTTGTCACTAGGCTCTAGTTCATGCTGGAGAAGTTGTTGCACTTCTGTGTTGGGATGATCTTCCAGGTTCCTGATGATTTTTCCGGAGAGCTGCAGTAAATACTTGTCCAATGGTATTAATTTTGCTTCTTTATACAGATTACTTGTTGGTATATATTTCTTCGTCAGTGTGTTACGGTACAGTCGAGTGCAAATGCGGAGCATCTTTCTTTCAAAAAGCTTCATCTTTTTCATTGCTGTAGGTGAAATAGTAAACCAGATGGGAAAGGCGTAGGATAAGTTGTTTGTACACAAGCAGCTTGGTTTTCTTACTTAGTCCACTTCGCCTCCTGAGAAGTGGATGGACCAAGTGCAGAGAATAGTTGGCTCTCTTCAACATCAAGTCTGCATGCCTTTTGAATTTGAATTTATAGGAAAAGTTGATTCCTAAGTACTTCGTTGATGATTTGACTGTCACTTCAGTGTTGTCTGGAAGCTTTATTTTGATTGCATCACAGCGTGTTGCAAACGCTCGTCTTCGAATGACAGTCACTGGTGTTCGGAAGCAGATAAGTTCAGTCTTTTCGCTGTTTATCCTCAGCCCCCATTTGACATAGTATTCCCATAGGTTTTTAGTGTGCTCTTGCACTCTCCTGGCAGCAATTTTTGGTGAAAAAGCGGTGGCGTATGTGATTGAGTCGTCTGCATAAGGCTTCGTCTTTGTACCTGATATGTTGGCTGGTTGATCAGCAGTGTAAATGTTGAACAGCAGTGGTCCAAGTTTTGATCCTTGAGGAACTCCAGCGTTAATTCCTTTGGTTGATGACACATGTTTTTCTACCTGTACATAAAAAAGTCTATGGGTTAGGAAATTTTTGATTATTCTCACCAGGTAATTAGCAAGTCCAAGTTCCGAGAGTTTGAATAGTAATCCTTTTATCCAAACGCTGTCGAAAGCTTTTTCGATGTCCAGCAAACACGCTACAGTGGTTTCCTTTTTGTTGAGTCCAATTGTAACATCAGAATGGAGTCCCAGTAATGGATGTATGGTAGAATGTTTATTTCGAAAGCCATACTGAAACTCCGGTATGACATCTCTTTCTCTGCAGAAAACGTTGAGTTTCTTCAATATCAATGCCTCCAGTATCTTACTCATGCAGCTGAGCAAAGAAATTGGCCGATATCCTTCCACATTTGCGCGGTTGTTCTTCTTCGGGACAGGGACCACTTTTGCGGTTTTCCAGGCTGCAGGGAAATAGCTGTTGTTCAGGCAGTTATTGAAGATTATAGTCAACAGGAGAACAGCAAGATTTGGTAACTTTTTAAGCACGTAATTAGAAGTCTTGTCGCTTCCTGCTGATTTTTTGGAGTTTCTAGTGAAGATAATGTCAGCTACTTCTTCAGGAGAAGTGAAAACATCTGTCAGCGTTGGCTCCGATGATGGGTTTTCCTCATTGAACAGGGTCACGGTTTCGGTGTTTGCTGATATCTCTTGAAAGCGAGTTTCTACATCTTCGATAAAGTCAGGAAGGTGCACGGGAGGGCGATCTTTGAAACTATCATGAAAGTAATTTGCAAACGCTTCAGCTTTCTCTGCAGAAGTTGTTGAAACTTCTTGTCCGTGAAGGATGGTGTCTGGAATTGAGTTCGCTTTTCCAACAATCAGATTGATCTTTTTAAACGTGTCGGGTCCAGGTTTGATATCTTCGAGTCTCTTCCTGAAATCCCTTTCCTGATGATGAACATTGTGTTAGTGCACTGAAGTTCTGAGTGTATCCGACGGTATTCGACACTTTCCCTGTTAAAGGTCCTGTGGAATATTCTTTGGAGGCTTTTGCGGAGTCTTTGCCGGTGAGCATATATTAATTGTACATGTTGGGGTAAGTTTGCATATTTATCTCTGCTGGTGCGGGGTGTTTTCTGCCTGTCCAAAGCATTGTTGACAACTGTTTCAAATTGTGCAATGGTGTTATCGATCTCATTGTTGTTGAGATTGTTGACGCTGGAGACTTCTGGTAGGCGTTCTTCAACTTCTGAACGGAATCTTATCCAGTTCAGTTTTTCGTATTGGATTTGGAATTCGGGAATACGACGTTCAGTTGTAATCCTGTAATTCAATCTGACTCTCATCTCAACCGCCAGATGGTCCGAGTCACTATCGTGTGCAACACAAGTGAAGTTTTGGAACTCGGGAAGGATGTTCATAAAATTGGACGTCACTAAAAAGAAGTCTAGCAACGACGGAGTTCTTGGAAATGTGGGCCTATGTTGTGATATAACCACCAATGAGTGATGCTCAGGGTTGTCTTGCAGCCAGTCCACAATTGCTTTTCCTTGTGTAGATTCCCTGGTGTCCAGCCAGAGTGGGTGTCGTGCATTGAAGTCACCTCCAAGTACACAGTACGTATATTGGCTAGCCAGATTGTTGATGGCGTTGAGGTCATGTATGATGTCACATCATGTTGCGTTACACTTGTTGTATACTGAGACGAGAAGCAGCGTCTCATTATCCGACATAATGATCACAACGGCTGTAGTCTCCATGCAGCGCAGTACAGGTACCCTAACGTACTCGCTTTTAAGGTCCGATTTCAAGAGGATGGCAGTTCCTCTGCCTTCAGATGTCTTGTTCTGTCTATAGGATGTGTAGCCTTCCGGTTTAAGAGTGTTTCTTGCGGTGATGTTTGTTTCCTGTAAAAAGATAATATCGGGTTTCTTTGATTTTAAAAAAAAGTTTAGTGAGATACGTCTGGCTGTAGAATAAATAGAATTAACGTTATATGTAATGAAAGATAGGTAGTTTCTTATATACATAATGAACAAATAAGTTTACCCAATATAACTGTCTTTTCTTTATCATTGAGACTACCGTAGTTGCTTGGAACTACCTCCTTTGCCTTTTGGAGAAGAGAAAGGAGATCTGTTCCAAACAGTCTTTCGGTATCATCAAATATGTTGAAAGACTGTGATTGTCCTTTTTGGCTTGATGTGTTGGATGGTGCAGTCCTCTTCTGAACTACTGGTTTGGAAAATGGCGTTGTAGCTGGCGCTGGTGGAGCTGGCTTATTTCCTGCTTTGTTAAATAGGGCTCCCAAAGGTTTTGAAGCTGCTCCAGATGTGGCTGCAACGCTGGCGTATGATAAGCCATTCACAATCGCATTTTTTGCTGATCTAAGACCTATTAGCCTTTCATCATTCTTTCTTAAAACATTTGAACGTCTGTTGAAATCCATTTGAGGGCAAACATTGATAAGTCGTAACTATCCAATGCTCAACATGCCTATAACAAAGAGAAATCTGTAGAAACCGCTCTACACACACTGGTTCGTACTATCGAACATTCCCTTCATCATAAGGAGGTCACCTTAGTTGCTTTCCTAGATATAGAAGGAGCTTTTAACAATGTCGACACATCCGCAATCACATCTGCGCTGTCATCTCTAAAGGTGGATAAGTCAATTAGTAAATTGATAAATCATATGCTGATTATACATTCAAAACTGAGCGATTTTACTACTCGAAGAACTGTCATTAGAGGTACGCCGCCGCAAGGCGGTGTCCTCTCTCCTCTCCTTTGGAACCTAGTCGAAAATGAACTACTAATGATTCTATAAAGGGAGGGCCACAGGGTGATTGCCTATGCGGACGATGTTGTGAAGGAACTCTGAAGAAACTCCTACATAGTGCTTTAAACAAGCTTACTACCTGGGCAGATCAATATGGACTCGGTGTCAACCCCCACAAAACTGAACTTGTCCTATTTACCAGGAAATATAAAATCCCACACATAGACCCTCCCTACATCAAAGGTATGCCGCTAAAATTTTCAGACAAAGCAAAATATCTGGGTCTTATTTTGGACAAGAAATTAAGCTGGAAGCCCAATATCCAAGAGAGAATCAACAAAGCCAACATAGCTCTATTCTCTTGCAAAAAAGCCGTAGGTAACAAATGGGGTCTACAAAATCATATTACACAATGGCTTTACATCTCAGTCATTAGACCGATACTTACATATGGAGTAACAGTGTGGTGGACTGCGCTGGAAACAGCAACAAACCGCGATAAGGTCAGCAAAGTCCAACGAACAGCCTGCTCTCCGCTCAACTCCCTCCGCTGCACTTGATGTTCTGTTTCATCTCATACCGCTAGATATCTTTAGTAAGCAATCGGCCGCTAGCACAGCCATTCGGCTTAAAGCAGATCAATAACGATATTCGCCACTCCACTATACTATAACTCCACCTAGTAACGTCCGTCGATTACACCACCCCTCATCCAAAATTTAATAAAAACTTTCAAGTGACCATCCCTTCCAGGTTTTCTTGGGAAAATGAGTCGTTTTTGATAGACGAAGCAATTCATATTACACAGATGGATCTAAAACCGATGACGGGGTCGGTGGAGGCGTATACTCGGAAGATTTTTCCCTGGCACAAAGACGTAGACTCCACTTCTGAGACTACTACTGTAACGATCCTAGTGATCTAAATAATTCCGATATTAACTGTCTCAAACGCTTCATTGTTAGCTCAAAATGGTTTAACGGGTAAGTCTGATTTTTGAAATCCTTGTGGTATCACAACGGTCCAAATATTGGTCTAAGTGTGTTGGCCTTTTCCGGTCAGCAGCCACCTTAATCTAACCTAACCTATAAGTCGAAAGTAAATAAAATGCACGATTGGAATTTAAAAATTAAGTATAAATAAATATATGTAAATAATGGATTGAATAATTTTGAGAAAAGAATGAATTTATGCAAGCAAAGTTTAAAAATCGTTTTATTATTAGGTTAATACATTTTTTATCTAAGAAATTTCCTTAAAACGTTTCAAGAAAAAAATTTGGGATTCCAATTCTAAATATTTTATAATAAAGATTTTAGGAAATAATTTCAAAACAATAATCGTTCACACGTTTTGAAGATAATGATTTTTCATTCATTTTGCTTTTTCAAAAAACCCAAAAAATATGTTTTCGAATATTCTTATACACAATATTATTTTAAGCTCCTTTCAAAAAATGTTGGTAAAATCGTAAAAGCGGTTAATTAAAAAGTCGAACATCAGAAAAACGGTCCTATGACAGGTACCGTTAGTAGCATTTCCTCCTAAAAATTTTGTTGACCAAAATGTAGTCCACGCCTATACAATTTTTTTTACAAAATCGTTAGAGGCGTTTTCGAGATAAATAATATTTTGCATTACGGGTATATGGGGGTACCGTTAGTTTTGGAGGTCAAAAACATTCAACCGAGTTTGAAGAAACTACATCCTATAGCTTAGGTTGTATAGGTCGAGGTACCAGTGACGTGCCGTGGTGGTTTCAGTAGGGTGTTCACTATAACTTTTTTTTTCTAATCATTTATCTATTTTAAGTTTTAATCCAGGATCACGACGAGGACGTAATAGACATTTCATTTCTTTTTTTTTATTTTTTTGTTATTTTGTTTTTGTTTTTTATATTTTTTATATTTTTTTGTATATTTATTTTTTTTTTTGTTTTTTCTTTTTTTGTGTTGTTTAGTAGTTTAGTAATTAGTAAAGTTAACGCAGTCCAACAGATATTAACTTGTATATAAAGGTCGATTTGACGGGATTTCTTCAAAAAAAAACATACTGATAAAACATAATCATAAAAAATAGTTTTTGCTTTAATTTCCTTAAGAAATGATTTTTCTATTGAAATAATTTCCAGTTCTGACAATTTGTTCTCTAGCATTTTATTTCTGGCACATGATTTTATGCGCTGAAGGGCAGAAAAAGATCGCTCGATAAAGCTACTTGATACTGGAATCGTCAAGATAGTGAGCTTAGTTTAAAAATTTTCGAAAAAAAGTCTTTTAGTTCCATATTATCGAGCATTTTTGGAATGTCCTTAATGTAAATATTTTTAAATTGTGACTTAGTAAGTTTAAAAAACACAGTAGGTTCATTCTCAAGCTTCACAAAATCAAAAAACGGACCATAGGAACTTTTAAGGCGTTCGAAGCCATCAGTTGGGAAATTTTTTTCATTTTCAGCAAATTTTTTTACGGAAAGACCAGAACGATTCTTCAGATTTTGTTTGAATAGCAGCACTGATCATAGAAATAAATGTGCTCATAACAAAATGTCAAAATTCAAAAAGATTCTTGTCTCTTTAGTGCAGGTCTTGTCAGCTATATACGTTTTTAGTTCTACTATTCTTTAATTTGTTCTTGCTTCAAAAAGTACAAATTTGTAGATGGTAAATTTATTTTGATTACCTAGCTTCATGTATACATGCTAAAACTATATATTTTCATTTCATTGTTCACAAATACTATGTAAATGAATCGCTGATTGTTAAAACAACATAACTAAAATTTTAATTTTTTTTACAGGATACAAAAAATCCTACATTTTTGGCCTTGTAGTAGTTGTCATTTTTTTAACCCAAAAATCCTATTAGAGTGTTTCGATTTTTAAGGATTTTTTAATATGGTTTTTTTTTCTTCCGTTAAAAATCACATCACTTATGTTGTTTTAACAATCAACGATGATTTAAATGTGATTTAACTTTGGTTCCTTTGTTTATAATTTGTTGTTACCCAATCAAAAAAATATATGTATTTCTGCTGCGAAAATTTTGGTTTTACTGCGATTTCTTTGCCAATTTACTGCGATCTGCGATTTATGAAGTCCGAACCCTGGTTGTGTGTTGTTCTGTTGTACACTTGTGAGTTGTGACCTTGTGTACAACAACAACTGGTACATTGTATACCATAATGAAAATGAATCATATCAGAGTTCAATGTCTCTCTCGATGCCGAATTGAGGATGGTACGCTCAATGAAGTTGAACACCAACACCATACACCAAACCAATTTGCCTTCTTTTCTGTAGTTTGATGTTTGAGTTGTTTCTGTATGTTGATTTGCTTTACGTCGCGTTGCCCTTGCCCGTCGTCGGTGCGTTGACATGGAGAGAACATTGTAGCGTGAGAATGAATTCTCGGTCCATTCGGATGAAGGATCGCGGTTCGCGGTGCGCTCGATAAAGGTGAACACCAAGGAATATAGAATTTTGAATTTATATATACACATTTTGTCTCTTCTTTGCATTTTTTGTGTGGATGTGGATGTGCTTTACCTTGGTTTCGGAGGTCGGTCGGTGCGTTTATATGAGGAGAACACCCTAGAGTACTATTTTTGTTATTGCTTGAAAATGTATTCTTCATCCATTGCATTTGAATGAATTGCCGTGGTGCGCTTGAATAAAGAGAACATGGAGAACATGAAATATGGGATGTGACTTATGTGATGATTTTGGTAGGGTGTGCGGTGAACACCTGCGTACCTTCGAATAAACGTCACTGCGTGGTACAGATATGTGTACATAACATAGATACAGACAGACAGACGGAATTTCCAGACCTACTTTTTGCGTGCTCTCTATTATCGTAATGTCAACTTTGATCAAAATCACGAGGTGGATTTTTTTTCCAAATGCAGAATTTGCCCTATTTTGCCTACATGGCAATTAAAAATGTATATTATAAGCAAAAAATGACAAACGGAAACTATGAACTTATGCAAAACTTAAGAGAAGTTTTATTAATAAATAGTTTTTTCAATAAGAATTCCTTAAAGTTTTTCTGTAAAAAAAAATGTGTATCCCAATTTTAAGCATTTAAATAAATAATTAAAATAAAATCAACCGTTCACCCGTTTCTAAGATATTGAATTTTCGAAAAAAAATTATTTTATATATATGTTTGTGAAAATTTGTACATACAATATTATAGTATATTCAAGGAGTGTTTGTATGCGAACATTGATCTAAATCGGTAGATTCGTCGAAAATGTAAAAAAAACCGTGAAAGGTTCCGTTCATAATATTTTTTTTTTTAAATTTTTTTTTTTACCAAAACTTTGGCCATGCCTAGAGTGGCTGCCTCGGCTGCAGTCAATTGAGGCTTGTTAGCGAATAATCCGAGATCTTTGTGCAGAATTCTCCTCAATTGCTGAGCTGTTGAGATCGATGGGGAGTTAATGTTTGTAAATTGAATCTCACACTCTCGGCTACAGCAGCCACATTCTCGTCTGTGTATACCCTTTGACGACGGGGACCATCAGTTTTGTCCACTAGCATACTAGTCTCTTGAACTTTTTGCACAAACTTGCGTACAGCAGGCGTGTTTCGGCAAAACCTTCTTTTCAAAAAACGCACCGTTTGGGTTACAAGCCACTCATTTTGGAAATAAGTTTTCAATCTTTCCCAACGTTGGTTAAGCGTAAAGCGACTCATTTCATTTTCCTCGGATCTATGATAGTGACTTTTTGTCTAGATTTTGAGCGGGAAACAGCTGTCATTGTCAAAATAACCTAGGATTTAAAAAGAAACCACTAGATGACCCACCATGTACAAGTTAAAACGACCTGCTAATTTGACATCGTCGCGAAGGAGCATTCCTTATACTTACAAAATATTTGTAAAAAAAAAGTAAGTATACGCCCAGATGTACCATTGTATTTAAATAGTTTATAGGATAAGTACAATTGCAGTTATGAAAACTGTTAAGAACGCACAAATTATTTTCATCTTACTTGTGGAAAACCTCTTCTGGTGCACACTAAAACTGTCGTCGTCCCAATATCTGCCCAATACTTCTAAAATCAGCTAGCGAAATTAAAGCTTATTATTAATTTTTTAAGGCAAAACACCAACAAGTATTCGGAAAATCCCAATACCAACAAATCTTCCAAATCAATCCAATTTACATGTCAAAAATATACAACTTTATAAGGAAATTTCAATCTTATTTTCTTTTGAAATATAAGCAACATGAGATTGAAGCTTGTTCCGGCCAAACAAATACAGTGCACAAAACATTAACCAGGTCAAACAATGCAATAAAGATCATTCAAACTACCAGATATCCGTCGTGTCCGTCGAATGACAAAAGAAACAAAAGACCGGAAATGTACAAAAACCACTTTCACGTTCAGCAAGGCCCAATAAAAAGTCATGAATTCTTCTTAACAAGCTTATAGAAAAAAAAAAGAAAAAAAAATAGGTACTGTCCCAACACCACCCCAAAGGACAGAGACTACCCAAGGATGAATGAACAAAATTCCCGGAGCTGCCTATTCACACATCCTAATTCCTAATTCAGCATCATAAGTCATAAATAACATTACAAATTGTACAAAGAGTAATAAAAAGAAAAAAAGAGAAGAAAAACGACATCAAAAAGAATGAAAAGCCCATAAAAAGGACAAAAGGACTCATTGTCTGTCGCATCGCAACAAATACCCCCAGTGACATCTAGCGTAGGCAAAAATACCCTAACACACAAACCAGGCATAGGCAGGGGCCTGCCGGAGCTGTAACAACTAATCTATTGACACTTTGAGATACATTTTCACCAGATATAGCTCCGCAGGGTGCGGGCAGGGTAGTTCCAGTGGGTGGATGGTTAGCAGCACTATCTTTCCATCTATCTCATTGCTCAATAGCAGTACACTCCATTCCCAGCAACCATTCCCTGGGGAAATGTTTACATTTTCGTTATAACAACCTCGCGAGTCGCGACTAAGCAAGATTACTGCAAACGTTTTGGGTAAAATTTTACGACAACATTTGAATAAAAAAATATTTTATCTATGTTTATGACTTTATGAGCGACGAACAATACTACAGCCCCGGGCTGTACTCGCAGTCCTGCGTGGGCTGAAGTGAAAGTGTCTTCTTGACATAAATATTGTTGTATGGTATTTGCCTCGAACCTGGAAGTTTGCTGATTAAATTTGGGACAATTTGATATAAAATTAACTCTGAAAAGCCGCAATTTGATCTTGTTTCTATGGACATGATTAGGTGATTGGCGATAAAACTTCCCAACTTCTTTAACAATAACAACTTTTGAGTTCTTATTTATTTTTAATATTGGGTTATTTTTTGTCGTTGGCATTTTTGGGGGAATTGATAAACTTTAAGGGTGCCGAGTTTTGTTATAGGCTTGATTGATTGAAGGGCAAAGTTGTTAATGTCTGCAGAAAATATAAATCGTTAAGAGTATGGTAGAGCTTAAATGGCATTTAGTTCGTTTGCACCGAAAGATTATAACAAATTTGCAGAAATATTTCTTGAATCTTCTTTAAATCTTGGGAAATGTAAATTCGAATCTCCTCAAATAAAGATTAAACATAAAACTTATTTTAATCTGCTTGGAAACAGAACTTTTGCAAATTGAACTTAGATAAATGTTTTGTGAAACAGATTATTCGTTTTCCAATTGAATTGATAATCAAGCAAATTAAAATTCAGTCTTACTGGGGCGAAAAACTTGGATGATGGTGGACGAACCTTTGTTGGGTGAAGGACGTTTATCATCCCCTATCATAAACCTTGACTGTATCTATGATTCTGTTGTAGATATAATGGTGATTCATGTAAGTTGTAACGAAGCGTTCCATGCTTCTACCAATACCAAACACCCTGGGTGATTTAATTCACCATGACTAAGCAGCCGCCGCTGCAGCACCGACCGACGACACCATGCAACGCCGCAGCTACCAACGACACCAGTTACCTCGCTGAGATAAAGGGATTTTATACCTTGTCTTAATACAATATGCAGTCACTATAAGATCATGACGTCACAGTTGGTTGAGCACATTGAGTGATTTACATTCGACCAGTATATAATTCACACTCAGTTTTTACGAAAAATATAACAAGAGGACCTCCTTTTGGGAAGGAAAGTCACTTGTTTGCTACGGTCGAAGCTGACGAGCTAAATTATAGTTTACGAGTCGTCTGAAATTGTCCGGCAATTTCGTTCCATCAGTTTGGTTCGAAGAATAAAACGTCCTTGTGCCTACCAGCGGCCTTAAACTGTTGATCTTGCGCCTACCAGGGCCTTAAACTGTTGATCTTGTGCCTACCAGGGCCTTAAACTGTTGATCTTGTGCCTACCAGGAGCGTAGTCCGTAGCCCGTATTTATAAAAGAGTGGCCCGATACCGAATGCCAGTTGACGAAGGAACCAGATGCCAGAATAAAGCTTTCTAGAGGAAACCAGCAGGAACCCAATACAAGAAGAATAACCGATGTTTACCAGATATACACCAGGCAGGGTGTAATTAATTGAAGTCAAGAATATTTAAGTTGTTATATGAAGTTAAGATTTGTTTTTAATAAAGATTTTGTATAAGGTTCTAAAGACCTTCCTACTGAAGTTTCGTGTTTTTCTTCAGAACGACCCTGGAAATCCGGCGAGCAAAAACCTCGGCTGGAAAGCAAAAAGCACATCACAAAGTCCAGTGTAAAATATAGAGCATTATGTAAAACCAAAGTAACAAGCAAGATAAGTAACTAGAATCTGAAACCCATTGACTTCGGATTCCTAGAAAGGGATGACAGAATAAATTGTGTTTATTTTCAGAAAATAGGAATTGCAAAATTATTAGGCTACCCGACTTTGATAGTGTTTTTTAAGCTGAATTACTGGCTATAAGTTAAGCATGCAAGGTACTCAAACAAGATCCAAATAAGAACCGGAATAATAATATTTTCATTCATTCTAGTACATCAGCTTCCCAGTTGGTCCAGCAATGGTGGATTGAACTTACTAGCCTCATTTCGGCATTGATTGGAATGAACGGGCGGATGAGCTGGCCAGGAAGGGATCAGTCCTTCATTAGTCACTTGTTGAAACAGTAAAAATTCTACTCGGAGTTTTGAAATTTTTATGAGCGAATCAAACCGTAGGTAGAGCAGTTTAACTTTACTGCATCATATCTAGAATGATTTGACCCACCCGAACACTTGATCTGATATGCAGACCCAGATAAAGCAAAGTCAGGATCGTTGCTACCAGTAGCGGCACTGGCCAACAGGAGAGCATGCAGTAAAGCTAGGCATTCCTCACAACACTCACTGTCAAAACTGTAGGGACCGGCCAGCGCGGCGCCGGCGCGGGAAAAGGAAACAGTCCTCTATTTCCTCTGCAAATGCCCTGTGCTTTTAGAGCAGAATCAATAGGAAGAGCATTTTTTGACGAATTTGAAGAACTTTCGGAAATAAAGATCAAAGACTTGATCTCTTTTCTCAACCGTCCGAAATGGCTCTAAGATGAACTTTCGTGTCGTGCCCTCCGCTTGATTCCTTAGATCCCGAGCTAGCAGACTGAGGGTTTGACGGAAGCTTACGGTGCGGGACGCCGATCACTCAATCGGCTACTGTTTCAGCACAAATCAACTAGCCGTCTAGCTTGGCACAATGTATTTGGTATCGAATGAAAGTGGCGGGTCGGTTAATTGAGTGATCCAATTTCCAGATGATTGTGCAAAAGCAAACACAATAAGAGACATCAAAAACTACTAGATTATTTCATATTTTTTAACTTTTAATCTGAATAACTTCGTGAGAAGGTCCCCAATTTCCCATATCAGTTCTATTCATAGGTTCATACGAGTTATGGTATCAAAATGGCGCACTTCAGAACTAATTGTACCACAGGACTAAAGTTTCAGTGGTCGCATTTCTCCTTACCTACCTACATTCCAATTAACATGGACACAGAAATTTATGGAAATTACGTGCACCCAAGAGGACACAAGAGTCCACAGGTTTTTTAAAAAACCCACCTCTGTCTATCAACTACTACTCTCACCTCTCGGGTGCCTAGTACCTCAACTGGAGATTGGGTTAAAACGTCAGTGGAAGGTTTTTGGGGGTAGAAAACGAGAGGGGGGGGGGGAGGTGTTCCCACTTAGGCATCTCTCCTTTCATTCAGGCGACAGCGGAGGAATTCCACAGATGGAATCAACGGTGGCGTCAACAGTTCCAAGTGAGGCTGAACTACTTAGTGGGCTACTCCGACATATTCGGAGCTCAGGCCTGTAAGGATCAGTCTATCCGGCTCCCCGTTCTATAAGTCATACTAAGGACCTGGCCCTCCGGGTTGGGGGTTGTGCCGTCGGGGTGACTTTCCAGCCACATAAAATACACCTTAGTTGCGAAGCAAAAACAAGCCTCGTTTACGGACGGATTCACTGTTGACGAAACATGCAAATAAGGATAACGAACTTCGGATCTGTACGTGGAATGTTAGGTCCCTTAATAGACCACGCACAGCCGAATAATTAGCGGAAGGGAAGCTCTAAACTGCTACAAAGCAGATATTACCGCCATCCAAGATATGCGATGGGAAGGACCGGGAAGCCGAAAATTAAAAGACTGCGATATTTACTACGGTAACTGCTACCGAGATGCGGATTTGTTGTTGGAACTAGGCTCAGCAAAAAGTCTTTAGTTTCATCCGTGTGAACGAGCACCTCACGACAATCTGCATCAAGGCCAAATTCGCCAACGAAGCCTGCATGGATAATCAAGGGAACATCGTAGTAGAACCGAAGTCCATGCTGAGAATATGAAAAGAACATTTCTCCAATTTTTATAACGGCGATGAAGAAGAAAATGCCGCTGCTATAGAGAAAGTATCATTCGTCTTAGGCGACGCAGACCAACAATACCGCCCACCCGACCTGGACGAAGTAAAGATAGCTATATCGAATCTCAAGTCCAACAAATCCCCCCTGAAGCTGACGGCCTTGATGCCAAACTGTTCAAAATGGCTGGCGATGACTTGGTTGGTAGTATGCACCAGCTCATATGCAAAATATAGTCGGAAGAAAGCATGCCCGATGAATGGAACCTCAGCATTGTCCTTTCGATCCTCAGGAAAGGATACTCTCTGAGGCATGAGTCTTCTGAATATTGCGTACAAGATCATTGAGGCTTTCGACCAGGAAAGTCCACCATCGATCAAACATCACATTACGGCAGATCTTGCAAAAAACCCAGGAGCTACAAATCGACACCTACCACCTTTTCATCGATTTCCGCGTATGATAGCATCCATAGAAACAAACTACATAGAGCAATGTCTAGTTTTGCCATCCCTGACAAACTTGTCTGTTTGTGCAGGATGACGATGGAGAACGCACGCTGCTCCATCAAAGTCGGAAAAGGTCTTACCGATGCATTTGATGTCAAAAAATCTTTTAAGAAAGGCGATGCTCTGTCGTGCGTCTTTTTCAACATCGTTCTTGAAAGAATATGCATAACTCATGCATCAACGAAAGAGGCACAATCTTTCAAAGGGCCGTTTAATCACTTGGATACGCCGACGATATTGACATTATTGTAAGAACGAACAAAGAGTGATGTCAGTGGCGCATTTGTGAGCATTGAGACGAAAGAAGATGGGTTTAGCTGTAAATGAGGGCAAGACCAAGTATATGCTGTTATCAAGAAAGGTCACACAACACCGACGTCTTGGACAGAACGTCATTATAGACAGCTATAACTTTGAGATAGTGAAGGACTTCATATACCTAGCTGCCGCTGTAAACTTTTTTCATCTTCCCTATCATCGTATTGTTATTGTTTACTAGTGCATAACTTGCTATTTAGTAGTAGTTTTCGATTCGAAAACAAAAAATGGCTCTTTGAGAGGTACCATTAATAACCATTTAAGAGTACTTGGAACTGTAATACCTTCTATGAATGAAATTTTTTTAGAGTTTAGTGGAGTGGTATTTCCAGTTAAATGATGAATCGATCCATAAAGCAAGCTGTTTGAAATGATCCTTTTGCTCCATTAGCATGTTTTTGTGTTCAATTTCTATTGAAGATAATGCACTTGGTTTTTTTCCAAATTCAAAAATAACTTCTAACAATTGAGCTTAGTTTCAATAATTGATCTTAGGTCATGATACATTTTGTTTTCCGATTCGGTCTGTAATTGCACCTAGATCAAGCATCCGAAAATAGAATCAAGGCTGAGCAGAGATCTACTTTTGCAATATCATTAATATAAATGCAGAAAATTATAGATCTTATAAAGCTCCCATGGGATATTCCATATTCAAAATGCTTATTAAAAAGCATCCTTTTTTTATTATGAACAAGATTTGAGGTATGATTGAAATCAGTGATATGAAGATCTTCTTATTCTGATCGATAACAACTTTCTTATGAAGATTTTATGGTCTTCTGTGTGAAAAGCTTTCGGTAAGTCAATAAAAAGTACTCCTAGGGCTTAGTTCACAAACTACAAATTACAAGCATACATTTGTGACTTGTTATTCCAAAACACAAATTTGTACAACAGAACTCTATTTCACAAAGTACAAGTAACTATTTCACAATTTTGTGATTATTGCAAAAAAAATTACAACAAGCTTTGGAAAGCAACAAGTTTGTAAAAATACCGTTTCACCAAATTTTTTCTCTTTTGTAAAAACAAGTTTTCCTCATTAACTTGTAAAGCTCGTTACAATGATGTCTTCAATAGATAAGCAGACTAAATTGTTTTTTGAATCTTTAATGCGCGAGAAAAAAGACATTTTAGCCACCAATTAAGCCACCAACCAAAGTAAAATGACCGAATGGAAAAATATGTTAAGTAAGTTAGCTTGCAAAGACATTCTGGGGAACAAGGACTGGAAATATCTCCGCGCCATTAGCTGGTCAAATGTCAAGAGAGAAACCATGCTAAGAAAAAACATAAAAAAACCTAGTCAAATTGAAAATATATCACTATTACTTTTTAACAATATATCAACAATCGCTGAGCAAACCCCGTTAACGCATCGGCATACTGTGGCTTTGGAGATACCATATGCATATCGGAAACATCACGATACTGCCCACCATTTCCAATCCAGTGCAAGACAGTAAGTAATTTCTGCCTTGGAGACAATGCACAATTTTTGTCCGTTCTGTGACTAATCCGGCCACAAATGAGCAAAATTATTTCTTCCACCTTGCAGAAACTCGCACGAAAACACTAACTAAAATAAAAACACTCCGAAATACTAAAGTTTATCAGCCGACGATAAACTCTTCTTCTGCGATTCAAGACAATATAATCGTTTGCACTATTATCACTTTCACTACTACTATGCCTTCGGCGTAAGGCCGTTTTAAACACCAAAAATATTATTTTCAAAAACTTGTAACAAAAATAACTTACGCCTTGACTCGTGTAGAACATTTTTACAAATAAAAGGAAAGTTGTGATTTTGCTTTCTTTGGTGAAACAGAAACACACAAGAAACTTGATTGAAAGCTCACAAATTTTTTACTTGTAAAACACAAGTCTCGGTGAAACAGAAACTTACTTTTTCACAAATTTTAAATTGTAATTTACAATTACAATTTTGTAACAACAACAAACTGGTGAAACAAAATTTATCGAATTTTCACAAATTTTGTGAAAAAATAGTTGTTATCACAATTTTGTAAGTTGGTGAAATAGGCCCCTGCTGTACGCTTTTCTTCCTTTTTGTCCTGAAAATATGAGGGCCTATCGGTCTTTAATTATACACATTTAATTTTGCCTAGGATGAAACAATACGCTTAATCTCAACATATTATTTTACCTAATTTGCTTGCAAATTTTCAATATGTCAACCACCCTCTTTCCGTAATGGTAAGTACGTTAGACTGGTCTTGGGATCTATTCTCAGCAGTAGCAAAACAAAGTTTTCAGGAGTATACTGCCTCTTCCAATGTATTGACAAATCTTCTCAGAGTATCTCGGAATCGGCAGAAAATGGTAGGCCTTCTCCTTTCCTGGTAACATGCACATAGAAATGGTTGAGAGTTGTAAGCCACTAAGTCCTGGTTCTCATCGAGCTGTTGCATATCAAATTTTTGTATTTATTTATTAAAAAACTTTTCAGCGTTCCGCAATTTTATGAATAATACTTTTTTGACCTAAGCTGATACTTTTCGATTTAAGTCCTTTATAACGTGTTAAGTCTTATCTATAAGCTTAATTTTAGAAGTTGACTTTTTTTACATTTTTCGTAGACTTTTTCGGAATTTGTATCAAATCTTTCTTATTTTTGATGTTCGTCCCAAAAGATTGAAATCTTCTTCAAAATGTATGCGTTAAGTGTTGATTCTTTGATGGCCTCATTATCATGAATTAACAGCAGCTCCAAAATAACCGTGACGTTCTCACATGTTTCACTTATGTCGAACAATTTGCAAACTATTTCAGCGGTACCAGCAAAGTTTTCCTCAATTTATGATACATTTTCATTACATTATCCTAAGCAACTATTCCGGAAGAAGGCTCGCAGTGATAAAAATGGATTTTAATCCGAGGTAAGTTTTTGTTCAGACCCTCTCCATGGTATTCCATTAATTTTCAAGCCACATCTGCACGTGTAAGAGTGTTCCAAATGTGTATTGGCTTAGCTCCAGTAATTCTTGTCTTATAGATATGTAAGTCAGTCAACATATAAATAATAAACAGTTTTCTAGCCAGTTGTATTCCTCAAAATAACCAATTCAGCTGAAACTCTATAACCTTAGGGAATGTCCATCAATTTACCCTTGAGCCCAACTTTGGAAGTCTACTGTCAAGTACAGAAATTTATTTTTCGGTCGTACCATACAAATGTGGAATGTCTTGCCGAACTCTGTTTTTCTTCTACTTTCAATATTCAGAACTTCAAAACTAATGTTCATCAATAGCTCTTTTTAAATCCTTCCGTTTCTTTAAACCTGGCATTTTGATAATTGTATTACGGGAAAGTGCACCCTTTATTACATGCAAGATGGAGCCTAGAAAAGTGTACCTTAAGTGGTTTATGAACCCTTTTGACGATAAAAAATACCTTTATATAATTTTTTCACACATAATATTTTTATACACTCCAACTGGACGATTTCCAAAAAAATAATGAGATATTTTCAAAAATTGAAATATCGTCGTTTTAGAATAAAAAAATCCCACTTTCTTCTGTAATGCAACTTTATAGCTTACAGCCGTAGTGTTTTTCCTTTTAATGAAGATTTCAATCAATTTTTTTCAAACAAATTTTTAAAAGCAATGGCTAAAGTGGATTCGTAATCTGGTAAAGAAATTTCCTGAAATACTGCTCAGAATTCACAAATATCATAATTCCTAAGAAAGTAGTTGAAGTGCATACGCTTTATCCATTACAATCCAAACGAGTTCATCGGATTTGGTTCTTCATCCAAATGAAATTGATTTCGTTCAAGGATTTGTCAGAACTGAATACGGAAAATGTCAAATTAATGGAACTCGTATTTGAAAAAATTGTGCTTTTACCTATCTGAATTCGAATGCATTCACTGTAAGTACCTCTTTTTGATAAATAATTCTGAAGAATACGTTCGAATACAATTTTCTCATCCACATAGGACAAGGTCCTTTCCAGGTAACTTTTGTGGCAACTTAGATCTAATAACAATAGAACTGCAAGCACACAATAAATGCACTGAACTCCACATGTTTTTGAAAAGTCCCTACAGGAAATTTATGTTTGCTGAGCGTATTATTGGCAAATTTTGATGAATAAACGAAAATTTTACTTTTCACAAAACTTTGTTTCATTTCATCAAATGTACATGTACGTAGATTTTGTAAAACAAAGCCCCTTAAAATCCAAAATGCAAGTCTACAAACTGTAAGCAAACGTATTTAAACAAGAATTGTATTTGGGTCACTTATCCTTTTATCCCCTTTAAACCAACCCTTAGCAGCTAATATTTATCATTCAATACACTATGTACATTTCTATTTGCTTTCAGAGTTTCTCCAATAGGAGGAAGTCGCTTTAAAGTGGGTATAGCTAACCATAGAGCTATTCACTTTAGAATTATTGATACAATATTGACTTTTACGATTAGAAAAGTCCATGCACAAAGTTCAATAGTGCAATATGTAGGAATGTTCAAATGCCAACCCTATTTGGGATTGGGATAAGCAAACTTGTTATAATTCAGGTCAAGTCGAGAGCTTGGGAATTATTTATATGATTATCTGGAAATAATGAAGGCAGGTTTGATTTCAATTGCTTTAAGGAATTATGTGTCTTTCATTAATCTATTAATGCTTCTTGTTTCTAGTTTCTACTTAAGGTAAGAACTAAATTTCTGATGAATTTAACAATATTCAATGATGAAAGTTATAATCGATTGAATGGGTTTAATGTTTGAAGCTTACAACAGTCTTGAAGCTAAATAATATAATGTAGCTTGTCGATGTTGATTCAGTAAGCCATTAGCACTGCTAATGGTAAGCACTTTTCAGCATTATAGAGGTAGAAATGGCAACCACAGACATATTGTAGCTCTATGGCCCAAATAACGATGAAAGGCGCCATTTTAATACCATACATCCCCTTTGAACCTGTTATATGGGGAATTTTGGACATCTCAAGGAGTCGACCAATTTTAACTTAGTTCAAAATAACCTGCAAATAGGTTTTGATGTGTCTTATTGTTGTGGTATGAGGGGAGTATCCTTTCGCACAACCATCAAGAATCGGATCATTCATTCAACCGTGCCACCACATGCATCCAAAATCATCTACACTGTGCCTAACTAGGCAGCTTATTGACTGGTTCTGAAGCAGCAACTAATTCGATTAAGTGATCATCCGGTCCCTTGCACCATTGACCTCCGTCAAAGCCCTCAGTTCACTAGTCGCAGTCTTAGGAATTAAACGGAAGGTACGCTTCAGAAGAAATGAAAGTTCATTCTGGAGCCATTTCTATTGGCGTTGAGAAAACAGTCTGAAATGACCTTCTAAATGAATGTGTTCTTATTTTGGCCAGAACAGGACATTTTCAGAGGAAATTAAGACTGTCTGCTTATTCCACTAATACTTATAGCTACAACAGTAAGTGTTTTGAGGAATGTCTAGCTTCGCTAAATGCTGTCCTATCGGCCATTGTCCACTACAGATTACAACAATCCTGGTTTAGCCTTGCCTGGGGTTTGTATATCAGATCAAGTATTCGGGGTTTATTATAGGTGAGTCAGATTTTCTTAGATATAATGCAGTTAGTTAAACTGTACCACCTGTTTTTTGATTCGTTAAGAAAAATTGAGAAAGTGGAACATTGACTCTTTCCGCAAGTGAGCTGATCCCAGCCTGGCCAGCTCGTCCGCTCATTCAATCCCATCAATGCCACTAATTTTGGTGGGGCAATACCCCCATTTATTAGGCTTAATACAAGCTTAATCTTAATCTAACTTAAATATAGCTCTTAAATCTAGGGTTGGGAATTGGAAGGATGATTAAGACGGAGTTTCAGGCAGGATGAACTGAGGTTAAAGTCGAAGCAGTTAATGTTACAATTAATCCTCGGAAGCATGCGAGTAATAGGTTCGTTGGAGCCGTAAGAGGTACGGTGGGTAGGCAGATAAAAGGGACGAGGATTTCTTATATTACGAGAATCAGTGTTGAAAGAGATGGAATTGTAGAGAGTCATGCAGTCAACAGACCCTGAAAAAATGCCGCTTATTTCTCTTCGTTCTTCCAGCGTATTCAAGTTGATTAACAGAAGTCGGCCTTGATACGGCGGTAAAATAAGAGGGTTATTCCCAGAGAGACCACGAAGTACGAAACGTAGAAAAGAACGTTGAATGCTCCCGATTCTGGATAGAGTTTATTGATAAGGAGACTATACTTGACAGGCGTATTCAAGAAGCGGGCGAACAAAGGTTATGTATAAAGAACGGGTCAGTAGGGGTCAGATAATTCTTGGGACCAACGTTTCACAAAGATTAGTGTAGAGTTTGCGTTGAGTATAATCTCGTCAATATGTGTGAGAAAGGTGCGTTCTCCATCACATAAAATACTAAGGTCTCAAATTGACTCAGCGGGAGTAGATCGGATGCGTTTTCGTGAAAAATTTAGAGATTGACATTTGGAAATATTTAGTTCTAAGCAATTTTTCAGGCACCAGATGGAGAAATTGTGGAGATCAAGTTGTAGGAGAATGGCATCTTCTGTGGAAGAAATGTTCTTGAAGAACTTTGTATTGTCGGCGTAGAGTGAGATATGACAATGTTTAATGACCATTTCAATATCGTTAATAGTAAGAATAAAGAGGAGAGGTCCTAAGTGTCTGCCTTGTGCAACCCCGGAGGTAGCTAATAAATCATCAGAGAAGGAAGATCTGAATCCAACTTTGTAGTAACGGGTGCTTAGGTAAAAAGAAATCCATCTTAAGAAGATAGGTTCAAGGCCAAGGGTGGACAGTTTGAATAGAATAAGGTTATGTGAGATTCTGTCAAAGGCCTTACTGAAATCGGTTAAGACAACATCGACTCCCTTTCCGTTTTCTGAGAGGCTAAAGGATACGAATTCAATAAGGTTAGTCGTTGTGGACCTATCCTTTACAAAGCCGTGTTGTCTAGAAAAAATGAGAGACTTACAACGAAAACTTAAAATATCATACAAAATGCTTTTAAAAATTTTGGGAATATGTGAAAATTTAGCGATTGGACGATAGTTTGTAATTTCACACTTTGGGAGCTTTTTATGTATTGGGATTATAAAAGAGGTCTTCCAAAACTGAGAGAATACTCCTTGAGATAGAGATAAGCCGATGATTTTTGAAACTATGATCCAGAACTCGCATAATAGTGACACTGAGGTTAATATTCATGCTCGCGAGTCTATTCCCGCATAGCTGGACCAATTTGAAGGCTGCTATATTTGAATTGAGGGTTGGATCTTGTTTTAATAACTTGCAAGCTTCCCTGATTGTTAATTATTTAGTTGAAAAATCACTAGCAAATTCTGGCAGCCGAAAGGACCAAGATATATTTAGAGACTCAGGAAAGATTTCTGAACCAACAGCACACTATATCTGTGAGTCATCAGTAAAAATAGTTGTGTCCAAGTCTTTTG
Source organism: Chrysotoxum bicinctum (assembly GCA_911387755.1). NCBI lineage: Eukaryota > Metazoa > Arthropoda > Insecta > Diptera > Syrphidae > Chrysotoxum > Chrysotoxum bicinctum. Next base: position 51,879,606 of record OU426987.1, read on the forward strand.
TCACGATAGACTTGAAGGACCCTTAACTTTAAAATCTTGGCTGATTTTTATTGAAGGGTTGAAGTAATTAGTAAGGGGTTTAAGACATTTCTATTTGAATTACCTTAGTGATAGTGATATAGGAATATATGGTTTGATAAACTTTTCAAAATTTAATGATTCCCACATAACTTGTAATTAAACACAAGTTATGTGGGAATCATTCGCTTTGAATGTCGAAATGTCAAAAACATCAAGGTTTCTAGTCAGAAAATTATTATTCGGAACGTTTTTCGCGCAGGACGACACCTGAGTAATAAATTAGTCAATTGATTTGTCTCATTCTTGTGCATTTTATACAGATTCGATACAATGTGTACATACATAGTTACGTGGTAAAACTGCAGTGATAACATATTCTAAGTGGGGACGAACAAAAGAGTTGTACAACAAATACATATGATACGATGTCCTTACTCCGAAGCTAATAAATCCAGTAATTTATTTCGCCCCATTTTTTAACTTTTTTTAATTTGGAGTGAAAAGTCCCTACAGAAATTTAATATACAATAAAAGTTATTGAACCGAATTCTAAATAGAACTGGACCAAGGCAACTACCTTCAGGTGCACCAGAATTTCCTTTCATTTAATCAGTAAATCATTCCACACAGATCTTTTTTGTATTTAAAGAAGTTAAAGGAAAACGGAGCGAGGATATATTCAATAAAATAAAATTATTAGAAAACTTTTTGAAGGCCTTATTGATGACTGTATAGATAAAACTAACTTGATAGCCGCTCCCAACAGATTTTATTTAAGTATTTTGAGGGCACTTATGGACAAAATACTAGATATTCTTAAAAAGTTTAATACAGGTTGGAATCAGCAAAAGTTCCCTTTTTGATTTTGCTTACAATACAGGGATTTTGATTATTCTTAAAATGTTTGAGCATAGAACCAGAATTTAGGAAAGTTTGAAATGGTTTAAAAGGATAAACCGTTGATTTTGAATGTCAGAATATCGCAATAGGAGGAAAATATTGAACCAGGTAAAGTATTCCACATAAAGAAATAATCTCTGAATTTAATAGTATATCCGAAGATGGGCTCAAGTGTAAGCATTATCTGAAGTGCGGGTATAACGGTTGTATTTTTTAAGGGGAGAAATGTGAGTACTGGCAACTTCACTAGTTTACTACTACTTCTAATAAAAATACCGATAAAATATTAGAGCACTTGTAGATTCCTTTTCACAGCATCAAGTTTTTGAAATATTGAATTTAACGAGGTTTTTGATTCCCTAATGACCCATGTTGTCGAAGTTCTAAATTCACATCCATATAACATCAACGTGAATCTAGAAACGGATATGTGAAGCTGAGAGTACTGTCATCAACGAAGCAATTTAATGAATTAAAAGTATCAGACAGAAGACCATTGATGATAAAGACAAAATGAAGCATGTAGGACTGTAGGTACACTAGAATTTATGTTATTAATAATAGGCTTGAAACCATCCAACACCAATTACATTGAGTGGTTCTAAAAAAAATTTCTAATCCAACTAAGAAGAAATTCATCGAAACGAAATGCACGCATTTCCGATAAGAGGACTTGATGCCAAACACTATCAAATGCTTTTGAAATATCAAGGGCAATAATTTTAATCTCTCCAAAGTGATGTAACGATTTGTGCCAATGTTCGGTGAGATGAACTATCAGATTTTATCAGTAGAGCTATTGCTACGAAAGTCATACTGCTGGTCATTGAGAAGCTTTCGTTCTTGAAGATATTTGTTGAGCTTATAAATTTATCAACGTTAGCACGTCTTGTCCCTTTTTTGGGAACAAGCTGTTTTTCTTCCAGTCAAAATGATGGGTTAGCTTCCGCAATCGCTTTTTCAACGTTGAAGTGTACTTCTTTAGAATAATAGGAAGAATACTATGCGGGCCAGTGGATTTGTATGCATTTAAATCCTTCTGTATTCTTTCAACTGTACGAGTGCGAATAAAGGTTTGTCCTATAAAATCGTTTACGCTCTCAAGTACATCAGGAGTCATGATACTTTTTGGAAGTGTCAAATAAACACCAAACTCTGCTGCAAGCGAACTGGCTTTTTCTTCTGAGCTAACAATAGAAGTTTTATTAAAAACAAGCATTCGAATTAGTATTTCGTAAATTTTTTACAATATACAACAAATTCTTACAACGTTTGGGGCATTTTATTTTTTTTTGCCTTTATCATTATTCATGCAAAAATTTGGTTCGTCGAATATGACCATTGCACATCTCTCTTTCTTTCTTGAACTTATTCCAGATTTACTCAGTAGGGTTGGCCTTATATCATCGGAAACCAACTTTTCTAACCTCTTTACCTCTCCAATGAAACTAAAAATTCTTTTTCGGTTTGATATGCTTTTTTTTTTTAGTTATTGCGACTACACTATCAGTCTCTATTAGTATCATATCTGTAGGGTGAAATTGAGGAAGCGGTCGTCGAAACAACAACCAATTAATCGAGCTATATCTTTAGTCTTACGCAATACGCGCCAAGTATGGTCGTTAGGAAAACCATTGGTAAAATGGCCATTTCTCGTGCCCATTTTGTTTTTGAATATTTGAACATTGGGGAACATGGGGGACAGAAAGCTGAGTTGAGCATTTCACGTTCGAGTGGTACTTGATAGATTGTCAGAAATAGAGTTCATGGGTGAATTGATGGTAACTCCTAGAAACGTGGGTATAGTGTGCACAGGAATAATCAACAACCAATATTTATTCACACTATTTATTTTAGTTTTTGTTTTCTAAACTTTATAAAACTTCAATTTTTATATAACTATAATGTGCTAGGAATTTTTGAGTATCGTCTAGCTCCAGCACTTTTTCAAGAAATTAAACCACACGCGGCCACAGTCTAAGAAAGAATGGAATGCATGGATGATGTACTCGACGAGGTGCGAAAGTTGAATTTTAAAGGTGCGTTCGGAAAACATTTTAGATCGCGTTCAGAATGCGCTGACTGGTTTACACTTATATCAATCTACTTCGCGATTGTTGTGTCGATTATGGTTTTCGTCCACTGCAATGGATATTACCCTGGAATTGTTTTAGCAGTGTTCTTGGCGATGGGTAATGGCGTGATTTCAGTCGACTTAGGTACAATGACGCCGGAAAAACTAATCACGAATGCTTTCCCAAATATCGATCAGATTAATGTTGGACATGATTGGATAAGTGCATGATAAATTTTCACTGCAAAAAGTAAGGATTTTGATCATTAGAATTTCGTCATTTAAAATCAAATCACCGATGAGTTACATACATTCAAATAAATCCGTTGACTTCATGATGGATGGAACGATACTACCAACTATCGCACACAATTTTTGAATTCTTTAAATATTCCTGGCTTGCCGCCACACGATATGAAATTGCAAGTCGGTTATGCTACAATTTTGTTGTTGCATTACCTCAATGCCTCGAAAGTTTGTAATACAACGCATTTTACTGTGAAGAATCTTAAATGAATGTTGATTGGATCACATCGAAATTGTTATACTTTATTTCCATTTAATTTAATAGAATTTTTGAATAAAGAATTTAAATGGACCGAATTACATGAAGCTCGAATATATTATTTGCATTATATTCAGGAGTTTGGGAGGCACCAAGTTCGCAGGTCATCTAGTAATAAAATAAAATAATAGAGACACTGCAGTTCTTAGAAAACCTATTACTTTTTTTTTTTCTTTCTCAGATCGTGCCAATATCCGTTAAAACCACCTGACCCATCAAAATTAAACTTGTTTTTGCCACTGAAAATAATCTAAAATAATCTAAAAAAAACATTCATTGGATTATGCCATTTAGAATAACAAGAGTTAAGTGTAAATTAATGGAATGTTACTTATGGTTTTCCAATTCCGTTTCATGTTTTGCTGGGCAAATTCTTACTTTTTTTTTGTAGACTGTTGTCAAATTTGGAGCTGGTATCATTTTGCACCGAACAATCACTTTACTGCTTTTTAAGGCACGAAAAACCGTTGAAACCAAAATTCCTAAGACCGATTCGTCACGAACGTCCGGCAAAGAATGCGCCGAATTGGATGCAGCATTTATTAAACGCCTCTTATCTCGACGTGTCAGCTTCTACAGATGCCCGGGTCTTATTTTTGTCTCATAAGATTCTGGATCTTGTAAGAAATTTCGGACGACACGATCGGATCTTTAAATTTTCCTACCAATAGCCCTTAAGCTTACGCCAGTTAACCGAAAAGTTTGAATTTTGACTTTTTCCGTATCGCTTAAATGTTTACCACGCGGCATTGTTTCTTGTCATTTCAAAGCACATAACTGAATGAAGCTTCAGAGAGGTTTGCAATATATAAAAATCTGTTTTTAATTTTTAAACACCAGAAGAGAAAATAACGGAACTTTTTTTCTTCTCAATTTACTTGATTAGTGATGCCATTAAAAAAAAAATAGTAAAGTGTCATTCCCATTTTAATTTTCTACAAAACGCATTTTTACAGGTGCGGTTATACTTATGCAAGGCACTGTATATCAATATTTATTCTAGTTCATATTCAAATTAATGCGTATAATATATTATCTTTAAAAAATATAATTTTTTTATGGCATACATAATGAATTCAATGAAGTCTTGTTATTTTTTTTTTTAATTATTAAAACTTAGAAAAAAAATGAGCGAACAAGATCTATCCCCGCCCCCATAGCGAAAAGCTATCTACGCCACTGGTACGAACAAAACCAATCATAAACACAGCCTCTGAAACCAGCCATATAAAGTTTTTTTAGTAATAAGTTATGGTCAACCGTATCAAAGGCTTTTGTTATATCAATAAATAATGCCGTCGTTACCTTAGAATCATTAACTGAGTTATAAATTTCACCACAGAACTTTAACAGAGCATCTTCTGTTGACTTACCTTTTAGAAAACCAAACTGCTGATCACTGAAAAACTCCGTTCTAGAAAGAAAAGACATAATTCTGTTCTTCATTCCCTTTTCAAAAACCTTGGAAAATGTAGAAAGGAGAGAAATGGGTCTGTAGTTATTTAAATCGGAAGTATATCCTTTTTTATGTAATGGGATTAATATAGCAGTTTTTAGGGATTCAGGAAACACACCTTTTCTAACACAAAGATTTAATATGAAACAAGGAATATCAGCAATTTGGAATGAAATATTTTTTAACGTACGACTGGAAATCATGTCATAAGAAGCTGAGTTTGACGATTTGAGAGAATTTCAAAGGCAGTAAAGTCATAAAAACAGAAACTGTCTCTGTAGAAAATATCATTGTGAACGGCATCATCATGGATATTTAAATTATCGAACTGTAAATTGGTGGAAATTGTTGAAAAATGCTGATTGAAAATATTAGCTACATCAATAGGATTTGCGATTATTTCTGTATCTTTATTAATTTTGAACTCGACATCTGCTGGATTTCGATTCAAAATTTCATTTACTAGTCTCCATTCCTTTTTAATATTTCCAACGTTTTCAGCAAGTTTATGAGCGTAATAATAAATTATCTCTGCACTTAGGTATTTCAGTTTTCAAATCGCAGCACAATTTGTGATAAAAGTTCTTAAGCCTCTAAGACGATTTTTTTTTTTATTTTATTCAATAACGGCAAGGATATCCAAGGCTTAAGACGTTTAAATTTGTTAGATTTTCTAGCGGTAGTTACGGTGCAATTTGAAATATGTGTTTGCAATTTATTCAGAAATAGATCAAACGCTATAGATGGATCACTTGAATTATAAACTTCATCCCAAAATTCAAAAGTTAAGGACGATCGCAATGCAGGATAATTTATATTTTTAAATTCAGAACAAAACACACTATTTTGCTTATGCATATTATAATCGAGTTGAAGATTAGTCAGAGAATGATCAGTTAATTTCAAATCATGCACAGATGATTTAAAACCTATTTTGATTTTTCTATGCAAGCGTATGAAAATATGGTCTAAACATGAACTAGAAGTTGAAGTTACCCGCGTTGGTTCTGTAACGAGAGAACTAAACCCAAACGAAGACAAGATTGAAATGTAACTATCAGCATCAGAAGATTCAGATAAAATGTCTATATTAAAATCACCTAAAAGAGCCATATTTTTAGACATATTGCTATTTAAAAATTCAGAAAACTCAGACAAAAAAATTGAGACGCTGCGCTGTTTATATGCAACCTATAAACACAAACAAAAGTGAAAGGTGAACCATGAATTTTCAAATCAACACATATTAAATCTGCACTTTTTAAATTAATATTATTTACTTTGCAAACAATATCACTTCGATAGAATACCGCAACTCCACCAGCGGAATAGGAGTTGTTACAATTAGCAGCGAAAACGTAATTCGGAATAGTAAAATTACTTATTTCAAAGTCGTAAATCCAGATCTCCGAAATAAATATGAGATCCGGAAGGTGATCAAGAGAAATCAGATGTGTGTAAAACGCATCAAAATTTTTTCTTAGGCTACGAATATTTTGATGTACAACAGAAAAACCATATTTATCAAAAATAGAATGATCTACACGAAGACAATTAAATTCATTTGAATAAGAGGACGATAGCGAAATATCAATCAAACTGTGGGAAAGGTTTAATAAACTAGACTCCATTTATGGAATTGCAAAGTGATGCAAAATCAACACAGTTTCTGATTGATAATACCTTATCTCCATTGTTTACTCGTACAAGAATTTTTGAGTTACGAACCCAAACATATTTACACTTATTCTTAACTTTAAGTTCCTTAACATTTTTTAATAAAGAACGAGTGTATTTAGTAAGGCTGTCATTGATGAAGATTCCGTCCTGTATGTTATTGCTGCCTTTGGTATTTTTCTTTTTATTTTTGCTTTGATTGCTACTGGCATCATATCCAAATAATTTTTTAGCAGATAATTTGATTTTCTGAGAATAGGTACATCGTATTCATGATTTTTTGTTTTTTAGCTCGAGAAAAGAATTTTATACATGCAATATTAGCGGCCGATGGTTTATTGACTGGCTTTGGCTTTACGTAACAAGATTCGATATCGTTTATACTTATATCTACCCCAATTCCTTCAACGACAAGTTTCACCACAGCTTCTTTAATGTTTGCATTGTTTACATTAGGCAAACCAACAATGTCAATGGAGGATTGCATTTGCATTTGTTCTAATACATTAACCCTCTGTTCCAGCACATCAGCTCTATTAGAGAGATTGACATTTCTCTCTTCCAAAATTTTAATTTTTGTTAGAGCTTCAGAGTTAAGTTGTTGGAGCTTAATAATTTCGTTGTACAGAATAGGCAGCGTAACTGATACAGAAGGTACATTCATATTCATATCGGTGGAGGTAGCAGGATGAGGTGGTGGCGAAGTAGAGAAAGAGCGGCACAGTTCAGTCTCAGTGATCCTTGGGTTGGCATTGAAGGGCGAGTGAGGAGGAGACGTGCGGGTGGTCAAACTGGTTACAGCATTATTGTTGGAGCCAGATGAGGATTTGCCGATATCTTGTAGTGACGGGTTATTATCATGAGATGTACTTAAGGAGATTGGACTTTGCACACTATGGGATGATTTCTTACCCAAACTAGAACATCTCATGCAAATATAAGCTTTTTTAGTTTTCTTTAACAAATCGATGTCATCTTTCAGCAAGTTGGTGCACTTTAGATGCAAATCAAATTTGCACAGAGAGCATTGAATTCTTAGATCAGTTCTTTCAATCTTTAACTCACATAAATTGCACTTCATCTCGACTAAATTAACAATTGATTTATTATGTAATGTTATAAATACTAAATGAAATTAAGATAATGGTTTATTCAAAATGATAAGTGAACTTTACAAATAAATATAAGAGTACTAGGCTCAGAGAAACAAATATGTGCGTGTGTTCCCCACAAACTCACAACACAAACTTGCTACAACTTACACCTTGCAACCATTCCTGTCAGCGTGTTGAAGGAATGGAGAGGATTTTCTGCAGAATCCAAACGGCTTAACTGAGAAGCACTTTTCACAACAACAAATACTCTTGCATAATTTGACGGTTTCTGCCATGATAGTCTTACGTAATCACCATTCTATCCAAAGGTTTATTGACCTTTTGTATCAATATTATCAAGACTGTTTATAAAGCTTCACTGCGGATACCAACATTTATTTGCTAAGTTTTAAGTTTATGTGACTCATAGTCATAACCCAAATATTCTGTGTATTATAGTCAGTTTACTTCGAAAGGTTTTGAATATTTTTTTCATCAGAGCCTTATCATAACTAAAGACCGAAAGTGACCTATTCATAAGTCTTATGAGCATTGATAAATAACTTTTCTAACTTAGTAAAGAGTTTTATGTTCCTAATAAATTTATCTGTCCTCAATAATTACCTTAAAAAAGCCTTTGAAGTAAATATCAATTGTATTTTCTGTCAATCAAATACTTCCAACATGATTACAAAACTAAATCAAGTATTCGATTTCAAAAGTTTTTGATACAATTACCTTGCTAGTTAGTCCGTTAAGATAAGATGATCCTAATGAACAATGTCCGGTTCAGATGAAATGAGTTCAACGATGCTTTATATTAATATTATCTTCTCGTCAAAGTAACCCCTGATTCGTCTCCTTTTTTTTTAAACTAACACCTACATATATACCCAGAAATCTACAGGGAATGCATCTAAACTACCATTTGAGCCATTAAATCCTTTAAGCCAGGAGAGTTCTTCATGCAGAAAAAGGTTTAAACATAAAGCGGAACATCCAAATCCTGACCTGGGTATATGAAAGGAAATTATACTACAACAACAACAACAACAACTAGAAAGACAAACTTTTTAAGCAAAACGATAAAACAAATCAACGGAACTTTTAATGAAGAAATTAAGATATGTATATACCTACTTCAATCCATTTACAGAGAAAAATTGCTGTCATTTTAACCCTTTTCACTAGACTTATCAATTCTATTAACTGGACCCTTCGGAAGAACTGTGGAAAGTTATTTTTTTCTTGCAAGAACGAAAACATAACTTTTTTTTCTCTCACGGATACATGCCTGGTACATGTTGACGAAAAAAGTTTGTTCTTATTGATACGAGTAAAACAAAAGCGAAATCGAAATCCTTAAATTTAGAAGTATTGATTTAAAATCCTTCAGTTTTGATTAAATGAGTAAAGCGTATTATTTGAAAAACTTGACCGTCTTACTGCTGTTATTTTAGCAAGCTATCATTAAAACTAAGCTAGGTGGTATTTCTTAAATTTAAAAAAATGTTTACGATGTCACTTTAGTTTATTTAAATAAAATGAACAACTGACAACTGAGTTGCACCTGTTTTTGAAGTAAAAATTCTTTTAAGGCGTTGGGGGTAAAAAATGTTATAGCAGTTGTCAGTGACATATCAAAATGACACACCATCAGTCAAAGAAGGCGACACGTTTTTAGAATTATTGTTCGAATAGAATTCGAAGCTATTTAAAACACATTGAAATATCTTTTTTCGCAAAAAAAAAAATTTGTTTAATACAAAAAACACCACAACAACTAACTAACAAAATAATTAAAAAACATAATTTCATTAAAAAACACACAAAAGAAGCTTTTTTTTTAATGAACCACTTCCCTTTGCAAAAGGAATACAAACAAATATATTTTGATTATGAATTTATTTATTAAAAATACAAAACACTGAATACTTAATGGTATACTATTAATTTATCTTAAGAACCAAGCACAAAAATTTCCAAAATAATTTATGTAAAATGTAAAAAAACACTACTTGTAAATAATCTTTCTGCTTTATGGTGTCAAATATAAACCAGCATTGCTATATGCGAAGAATTTTAATTTTATTTATTTATGTATTTATTTATTGTCTGAAAGTATAAACTTTCGTAGACTTGAACTAGGCATAATAACAATGAACATAAATAAAATATTGATAAATAAGTAGGTATTATATATGTAATAAAAAATAAAAATTTCTTAATCTAATAATCAAATGATATATTATTTAAAATTTTGAATTTAAAAGTTCCCTTATAGAACATTCAAGATCAATAACATTTGCATATTTATTAAAAAATTTACAGCACCTTGTGACAGGTTCATTACAGCCATTATTTGTAGAGTGTTGAGGAATATCAAAAAAGTGGTTAACTCTTGGCCTTAGAGACCGTGAAGGGTTATGCGTTCTAAATAATAGATGTAAACCACGGACACTTCAACCCAATCTCCACATTGTTACGTTCAGCCAACTCTGTTCAAGATATTTTTGATTATCCCTCAATTCTGCATCCCTTAGAAGAATTCTGTCCCAAACCCCTCACTAAACCTTCTTCCCATTTTAGTTTTAAGCTATTATTTAGTCTAAATTATACGATAATTAATAAAACACTAATTCTTTTATTTCGTATCAGGCCAAATAAAACAAAATGAATTTTACTCCTTTTATTATGTTTAAGTATAGATTAAAGTTTATTATGTCTAGTTTTAAGTTCTGCTTGTATTTAGCCTATAATAAATTAAATTAAAGAAGGGCAACAAAAATGTCCAATGATAATATCTCTGGCGAAAGAAATCAAGACATAAACTCGTCTTGTTTCCAAGGTTTTCATGTCTAGTAATAGGCAACGCGATTTATATTGTGGTAATGGAACTGTTCAATTAAGCTCACGAATCTTTTCTGAATCTTCTCAATCCTATTCAAAGCATTTTTTATAAAAAGGACACCACACAACACTACAATATTCCAATATTGGCCTCACTAAGCTAACAAAAACATTTTTCAATGTGTATGGACAGCGAAAGTCTTTCGAATTTCTAATTAAAAAGCCTAACATAGATTTAGCCCTAGAAATAATGAACTCCACATGCATTCTAAAATCCAACTTGGAATCAAAAATTACGCCTAGATCCTTATGATTATATATTTTTTGTAGTTGTAGTTTTTTGTAGTTGTTTCTAACTTATAAGAAATTTATAGAAATTGTCTAAGTCGCTCTAAAGGTTTTTGCAATCATCAATCGATTTAACCCTTTTGAAAATCTTAACATCATCAGCAAATAATAAGCATTGAGAGAAAGAAATATTAAGAGGGAGATCGTTGATGAAAAGTAAAAATAACAAGGGACCCAGATGACTTCCTTGAGGAACTCCAGATTTATTAGATATTATTTCAGAACGACTTGAACCTAATTTGACGTATTGAAAACGATTCGTAAGATAACTAGCTATTCAATTGAGTAAGGGGCATTGAATGCGATTTAACCTAGCTTTTTAATAAGTATTTTGTGGTTCACTCTATCAAAGGCTTTTGCAAAGTCTGTATAAATGACGTCAATTCGACCTCTTTTTTCCATTGTACTTACGCAAAAGTTTGTAAAAAGTGTTAGATTTGTTGGTGCTGATCTTCCTTTCATAAAACCATGATAAATTTTGTCTTTTATGAGAGCCTCAAAAATCTTGGGAATCACTTGAAGTTTCGCGATAGGTCTATAATTTTCAACACACTGCTTAGAGCAGGTTTATGAACATTGTTAAAAATTATAAATGAATACGTTAATTCTATCTCTTTCTTACACTATCTCTCTATTATATAAATGTAATTTGAACTTAGAGTATGTATAGTAGTCAGTCATAGTTCAACGTTTATAGAAAGAACTACCTAATAAACTATTTTTATTTGCTAACCGTGTCTTGGTCTTTCTTTTAATTTGTTACGCCGGGTTCACTCTGAATATATATAGGTTTTTTACCACATGGTGCCGAAACCCGGGAGAAGGGCGAACAAAGACATATAATAATTGTTAAGCTAGGTAGAACATCTTATCAGTGACTCATAAAGATTCGTATACGCGTGTGATACAAGAAAAACTATTTAATATAGCCCGATGGAACTTTCTGCTCGATCAGCCTATAGGGGGCAAGTCACTAAGATTGTGAAAGCGGCATCGGAGTTTCTAAGCGCAGAAGAGTCCCAGTTAAATGATCCAGACAAGTTTGATGAAATAGAAGAGGAGCTCAACTCGTACATTCAACGATTGACCGCAGCACATGAAAGTCTAATGTCCATGAATCAGGAGATAGCCAACAGAAATCTCATCAAACCGGATGCCGCTGATCTTGATAAAGAGCTGGAAAAAATCGCTGACTATCAAGATTCTGCCATAGGCATGCTCGCAAAATTAAACTTTCGTGTAAAAAAGGTTAAACAGAAACAAAATCCATCCACTGACAAGTATCAGGCTAATACGTCATTGTCGTCTGTGCCAAACTGCTCATTAAAGCTTCCAAAATTACAGTTGAGGAAATTTGATGGTAATTTCCAAGATTGGTTGCCCTTTTGGGAACAGTTTCGTGCTGCCGTACATGAAAATAACAGTTTAACATCATCCGATAAATTTAGCTACCTTGAATCGGTTTTAGTAGGTAGTGCAAAAAAGATAATTGATGGTTTTACAGCTTCAGAAATGTGCTACGATGCAGCTGTCTCACTTCTGCAAGAGCAATTTGGAGACACTGAACGGTTAGTAGACAAGCACATGCAAGAGTTGATTTTCCTTCGCCCCGTGCAATTGAAAACTGATGCCATAGGTTTACGGAACTTATAACTACAACCGTATTACAGCTTGTAGTCGAACTCTTACTGCATTGCAAGTTCCCTCGCACCAATACTACGTTATGCTTAAATCCATTTTGCTACGGTGTTTGCCAGTGGATCTTCGTGTCGATTATCATCGTCTGGCAGAACGAGACAGTGATGTTGGAGATACTGAAAAGTCGGGCTCAGGAAGTACTTCAACTCTTTCACACATTGGTGATAAGCAAGTCCAAGGTCTAATGCGTTTTTTAAAGCGTGAGATAGAGTCATTGGAAAGAAGTCGAGTTTTCTCTGTTACTGGAACTGTCAAACCATCAACTTCATTTTCAACAACCAACACTGCAGCTAGCCTCGTCTCTTTAGGTGATAAGGACAAATGCTTATTTTGTTCTTCTGACAGTCATGCTACAAAAGAGTGCGATAGTGAGATGTCCCTCGAAAATAAAAGAGACATACTACGCAAAGGTAATCGGTGCTTTCGTTGTGCTAAACTCGATCACTCTTCCAAAAAATGCCGCAGCGCAAAATTTATTACATGTAAAAAATGCAAAGGCAGACACTTTACATCCATGTGCGATCCTTCCTTGGGAAAATCGAATGCCTTAATTGCACCAGCAATCACAACAGCAGAAGAGAATAATGTGCAGAATGTTTTCAACTTGTGTGCTTGTAATTCAGTCCCTCAGAACTCAACGGTCTTTTTGAAGACAGCTCGGGGGATTGCCGTAGCTCCGGGCAAGAAAAAACAAATATTAATTCGCTTCATTATCGACGGCGGCAGTCAACATTCCTTCGTTCGCGAAAGCTTGGTACAGAAGTTAAATCTTACTCCCATCGGCGTGCTGAATATTTCGGTAATCCCCTTTGGATCTAAAGTTAAATCTCCATGCCAGAGACTACAAAAAGTGAATTTTGTAATAAAAAGTCAGTTCACCAATAAACTCGTCCAAATTGAAGCTATTGTTGTACCAGATATTTGCATTGACGTTTTACAAGTGCCAGATATTTCATGTCCAGATGTCAAGGGGTTACGTCTTGCAGATTCCCATCATCTTTCTATCGAAGCAGAGGATGGACTAAGCGCTCTCATTGGGTCTGACTATTATTGGACAGCAGTAACTGGTAAACAACGCCGCATTACTCCTGCGTTAAGAGCTGTTGAAATTGTCTTTGGCTGGACACTGCAGGGGGCTCATGCCTCTGTTGGTAAGAATCTTACTTCGAGCGTTCACTTATGCTCTTCATCTATTTCTAGCGCCAGTTTTTTCCTGTCTGTTCTGGGTGACAATGATCTCAAGACATTTTGGTCATTGGAAGCTATAGGGATACAAAGTGAAGACTCTGAAAATCAGCAATTAGCAGAACATCTCATTGCCAAATGCATCAGGAAAAGGGGTTCCCGCTATGAAGCTGCGCTGCCTTGGAAGGATCCAGAGGTTTTGATAAAAAACAACAGAAACGCCGCTCTTAGGCGACTTGATTCACTAACCAGACGTTTGTCAAGGAATCCCGAAAAATTTGAGGAGTACGATGATGCTGTTCAAAAAATGATTTCAGAAGGAATCGCTGAAGCAGTTCCTTCAAACAATACGGATTCGTCGAAGCGGATTTTTTACCTTCCACACCGTCCTGTTTATAAGGAAGAAAGCATATCGACGAAGATGAGGATTGTGTTTGATGCCTCTGCGGGTAGTGAAGATTCTTCTTCACTCAACGATTTACTACTAGTGGGTGCAAACCTGCTACCAGATGTTCTTAAAGTTCTGCTTAACTTTCGTCTAGGACGTTATGGGATAGTGGCGGACGTTGAGAAGGCCTTTTTACAAATATTGCTGAATGTTAACGACCGTGACAGCCACCGATTTGTTTGGTACACTTCGCCGTCATTATCAAATCACAGGCCCGAATACAAGGACTACAGGATGACCAGAGTCACCTTCGGAGTCAATTCCAGTCCATTTCTTCTTACTGGGACCATACGTATGCATTTAGCTAAAGAAAAAGATCGTTTCTCCATGACATGCAACGTGCTGAAGGAATGCTTTTATATGGATGATCTCGTGATGAGTGTTAACACCGAAGAAGAAGGGAAGCAGACCAGCCAAGAAGCTGTCGTTATCATGAAAAACGCCAGCATGAACTTAAGAAAATGGAACTCCAATTGTTCTCAAATTCGGGAGTTTCTCAATTCAGCGGAAGCTCCAACTACGCAGAAAGTTTTAGGACTAATGTGGTACGTTTCTAGTGATGAAATTGCTGTACCGTTGCAGTCTGTGGAAAGTTTGCTCACTTCAAATTTGATAAGAGCCACGAAACGTAATGTACTTCAAACAATCGCAAGAATTTTTGATCCACTAGGAATGCTTGGTCCTGCGGTAATAAAAATTAAAATCCTGTTTCAATCCATATGGAAGAAAAAGCTGGCTTGGGACGAAGTTCTGCCATCGGACTTAATGACTGAATGGGAAGTTTGTGCTAAAAATCTACTTCTATTGAAAGAGATCGCTATCCCGCGGACGGTATTCGTCTTCGATTCTGCAATTTCGGTGGAAATTCACTTATTCGCCGATGCCAGCCTGAATGCGTACGGTACCGTAGCCTACATCAAGAGCACAAATGCAAAAGGTGATATCAAGATCTCATTTCTGTGTGCCAAGAGCAGGGTGGCTCCGCTGAAGGAAGATGGAACGAAGGAACTTACGCTGCCAAAACTGGAATTGACTGCAGCATTAATTGCAGCACGATTACGTTCTTACTTGAATCTGTCTTTAAAGATTTCTGTTCGAAAATTCTATATGTGGAGCGATTCAAAAATTGCTCTTAGCTGGATAAAAGGAGAAGCCGATCGATGGAAGCCATATGTACAGAGCCGAGTTTCTGAAATACGCCGACACACATCCACCGTAGACTGGAGGCACTGTTCCGTAAAAGAGAACCCTGCGGATCTCCTCACTAGGGGCATATCAGCTGAGAATCTTCGAAATTCTTCGCTATGGGCTGAGGGACCGGCCTGGTTAAAATCTGTTCAATGTGCAAATTATGGTGATATCGAGACTGTACCGAACAACGTAGTTAAGTTGGCTCTACTAACGCAAACTTCCGTCTCCGTGAGCGAACCACTCGAGCCTATTATTTGCCACTACGAAGACTTCAGCACTTGGAAGCGTTTATTACGAGTAACGGCATATATATTGCGCTTTTGTAGAAGGAAGAGAGCCATCTCTCGTAATTTAGCCGCTGAGGAGCTGGAACTCGCTGAAGCCTATTGGCTCAGGTACATTCAGTTTAAATTTTATTCTAACGAAATTTGTTTCTTGCAGAAGAAAAGGCCAATACCAAAGGGATCAAAAATTTCACAATTATGCCCCTTTCTAGACGTCAGCCTTATGAGACTAGGTGGCCGCCTTCAGTGCTTAGAGGAGTCTTTAGATCTTAAACACCCCATTATCATGCCAAAAGATTCCTATGTCACTGAAATTTTAATAAAAGACTATCACGAACGAACTACACATTAGGGTGGGTCACATTTGTATGACAAAATTTTTTTTTCATAGTTTTCGATTCTAATAGCGGTAAAAAGTTGCGAAATGATGTTGTGAATGAACACAAAAATTTTTATTGAAATCAGACAAGTCCTTCTGCCTCCAGTTCTTAATTAAAAAAAGCATTGAGTAATAAATTTCCAAAGTAAGGCAAATCTCTTTCTTAATTCATTATTTTTACTTAAAAATGCAACAAAAATTATTTTTTTATCACATTGGATTTATTAAAAGGAACTTTTTAAATATTTAATTTTAAATTGACATCAATTTACACAAAAGTCTTTTTTGCTGTCAAATTTCGGCATCAATTTACGAGATACAATCTTAGATTGTATAAATCCTTCACGTGCTTCTTTTGTACATAAAGTTGCTGATGCTTCTGTGACGGTCTTAACTGCCCTCTCAACGGCCTGGGTGTGACATGGTAGCCGCAAAAATTCAATTTGGTTGTTTTCTTCCTGAGCAATAAAGTATTGAAGTTCATCGTTTGAAATATGTTTTAGTATAGGTGGTTCAAAAATATGCTTTTGCCAATCGATGAGGTCATAGTATACTTTTGCATCCAATTTTATATTTGGGACTTCAAAAACTCTTAACCGAGTAGGTTTTTCGGTGCGAGCTTTTAAAATACGGCGCAGAGCCAATTCTCTGATATGTTTTCTGGGATCAGTTAACATTGCTAACAATAAATTTTCTGAATGCGCAAAGAAACTGTTTCGTTTGATTACAGGATCAATAACAGTCTGATATTCCACGGAAAGATAGCGACTTTTTGAGATTAAACCCCATAAATGCCTGGCTCCATCTTTGCAGGTAGGTTGGCTTTTGATATTGAACCAAGTTGGAGCATACACCTTCACGACGTAAGTTGCTAACAATATCAAACTTTCCGTAGGAGTTGCTGTTCCGATATACAGACGAAGAATGCGATTAGCTTTAGTGAGCCAACTAGCATGGGACATCTTTCCGGGGGATTTATCAGCTAGGTTATCGGGACAACTGCCGGTCAAAACCGCTGAAACGATCCTGAATAAATAAAGTTGGTCAGAGCTAAGTTTCTTCGTGTCCATTATCGGTAGCGAATCTCCTGGAATGCTCTTAAATTTAACGATAGATGTTTTTTCGCAATTTTCAAGATTCTTTCCAATCACTCCTGAAAATGTTCTTGGTCCAGAAGTAACGCCATCAATATGGGCAAACAAATGACGGAATGGCAGCTCATTCATATGCAACATGCAAACTATCCATAGTAATGGTCTTTTTAATCTTTTTTCCAACAGACGCATGATCCCTCCAAATTTCCCAACATTGACATTGGTACCATCACATCCAATAGCTACTAAATTTTCCAATGATATGTTTTCTGCCAGGAAATAGTAAAACAACTCTTGTTCAACACATTTAGCAGTACCTGATGTTGGAGCAATGTAACCTAAGTATTTTGACTCTGGTTCGCTTATTAGTGAAATATGTTCTTCGATCACTAGTTCGCGGTAATACTTCCCATTTCTTTTCCGGTTGACTAAAGTTTTATCCTTTCGACCGTCGAAATACAAAGCACTGATCTCAGAAACAGATTCTTTGTTTTGAACACTTTCTCTTGCCTTTTTTCGCTCCCTTCTTAGTTTATTTTTGTCAATAATGGGTAATTTAGATTCCTGTAAGATTACAGAAGCAATGGCAGCTGCCGCTCTGTCTGATACCCCATATCGGTCGCAGGTTTGAGATAACGCGGAGTAATTCAGTGTTACGGATTGCTGTTTTTTTTCCTTTTCTTTGGAGTCGTCAACTGTAAAAATATCTTCGCTATCCGAATTTTCACATGAATCCGATGGTGCTTCTGTTGGACTATTGTTAAGAACAGAAGCAGAAACACTTTTAGACGTTTTCGCAAGGCATGTTGCTGATGTTTCTCTATCCATTTTTCTTTTCAGACTTTTCAGATTAGTTTTTGTAGCGAGTTCATCTGTGTTCCCAATTATCATTTTCCTTGTCGTTCTTTGATCACTCAGAAAACTTCTTTCATTCAGTGGTACCTTTCTCTCTTTTGGACAGTTGCATTTCGAAAAATCAGAGCATTTACAAGATGAAATGTCAAATAAAACTTTGCTAGCAGAAACAAATTCCTCTAGCTTCTTTTTTGGAATATTGGGATGGAACTTAAGAAGTTGTTTACACTTACCATGATAAGATTTTATCATTTGTAATGATCTCGTAGTCGAAACAACCGGTAGTGATGCCTGTTTCCAAACAAATTCGATTTTTTTACACACTATATCACTTATTTCCTTAAACGTTGGTTCCTTTTTATTATTTTTCAAATTGTGCCTGTTCCATTCATAACATTTCATTACCTCTTCGTAATTGGGGAGTACATTAGTCTTAAAATCACAAGTATCGCCAAATATAGGACATTTGAAAGCCTTTCTAGTACGTTCCATTACGACAGATTTAATTCAAAGATATTTTAAAAGCAATCACAATCACAACTATAATATAAACTTAGCTTCAATTTTGCGACTACACTGAAAATGAAGAACTTTTTAAATGAATGCCATGTTACTGTGTTTTTTTTTTAAATTTTTGTAACGGCCTACTTTGATTTTTTTTAAATAAAGTTCAAATAACGAAATGAGCCCAACAGAAAGTCAAAGCCACCTCATTTAAAAATTTGAAAAATAAAAAAATCAATCATGGTAAATAAGTTGAAAAAGTCAAAACTTTAAAGATAAATTGGAGGCAGATAAAGTCAACCGATTTCAAAAATATTTTGGATAATGTGCTATGGACACCAGATGGCCACTTTTTAGTGCTATTAGAACTCTCAATTCCAAAAAATAATTTTTTGACCCACCCTACTACACATGGTGGAGTAAACATGGTTTTATCACAGATGAGTTCTCGGTTTTGGATTCCCAAAGGACGCCAGTTGATTAAAAAATTGTTGTCACGGTGTCCTGACTGCCGAAGACTATGGGGAAAGCCAGCTTCACAGCCATTCGGACCACTTCCCATCGAAAGATTAACACTTTCAAGGCCTTTCGACAACGTTGGCGTTGATTTCGCTGGTCCCCTCTACTGCTTCGATAACTCGAAAGGAGATATGAGCAAAACGTATCTGATGGTTTTCACGTGTGCTGCCATTCGTTCTGTGCACTTAGAGATGGTAAGGAATTTAACAACAGAAAGCTGCCTGATGGGATTAAGACGTTTCATGGCTCGAAGGGGTTCCCCATCTGTAATATATTCCGATAATGCCCGAACTTTTCGCAGAGCTGCTTTGGAGTTAGGTGCTGTCAATCAATTTTTCGAAGACGACCATGTTCAAGGGTTCTTGTCAAATAAGCGCGTCAAGTGGAAGTTCATAGTGGAACAAGCTCCATGGTGGGGTGGGTTTTGGGAGCGCCTTATACGCACGATAAAAAACGTCCTCAAAATGGCCATAGGCGAGGCAAAGTTGTCTTTCGAGCAACTTAGAACAATAATTGTTGAAGCGGAAGGTATGGTCAATGCTCGACCACTAACATACATGAGTAGCAACCCGCTAGATCTTGCTCCACTGACTCCATCTCATTTTTTGATGGGTAACTGTGGGCCATCTGTCCGTGGAGTGGTATCGGATTCACTTGAGATTCAATTGCTTTGGAAACAGCGAATGAAGTATATGAGTATGCTCGAGAAGCGGTGGCGGACTGAATATCTTCAGTTACTACGATCGTTTCACCACAACAATTGCAATTCATCAGTACAACTTAAGAAAAACGATATCGTCCTCGTATTTGATTCCGCTAAGCCAAGGATTAACTGGAGAATGGCTATCATAGAAAACACTTTCTCTGGTCGCGATGGTAAAGTTAGAGCGTGTGAGATACGCTATTCGGATCAAACTCGAACCCGAAGACCAGTTCAGTTACTATACCCTTTGGAGTTATCGTCTTCTTCGCCGGGCGGAGGATGTTAAAAATTATAAATGAATACGTTAATTCTATCTCTTTCTTACACTATCTCTCTATTATATAAATGTAATTTGAACTTAGAGTATAGTAGTCAGTCATAGTTCAACGTTTATAGAAAGAACTACCTAATAAACTATTTTTATTTGCTAACCGTGTCTTGGTCTTTCTTTTAATTTGTTACGCCGGGTTCACTCTGAATATACATATATAGGTTTTTTACCACAAACATTTCCAGCAATCTAAAAACTGTCCACTTCCAAGCGATGAATTACACAGCTTGTTAAGAGGTTTTACAAGATTAAGCTTACAATTTTTTAAGAATAAGGAAGGAATATTCTCTGGAGGTAATGTAATATTATTTTCTAGGTTATTTAGTTCTAACAAAATCTCATCATCAGAGAGAAAAATATTTCCCATATCTATGATCCTAGGAAGCATATAATCAGTGTCTGAAACATCAGAACTGGTTTTGAAGTTAGATTGAAAAAATTTAGCAAATGAACAACAAATTTGCTGTGGATCATCACAGATAATATCACCATAAATCATGGTAGAAGGAATCCCGAAAGATTTTCTTTTAGAATTATTGTGTTGCCAAAAACAATTCGAATTAGATTTAATTTTAGATTCTATAGACCACATGTACTGAGTATTTAAGAATTTCTTCAAAAATTCATATTCCCGACGTAAGCTTAATTGAACCTTGTAACAGTCATCAGTCATCATAAAATATTTGAATTCAATCACTTATAATTTTAGTTTATATAAAATATTTTCTAAGAAAGCACATTTTTTTATATGAAGTAAATGCCAGGCGACCAAAAATTCGTTCAGCCTGTCTACTGTGGTAAATACAATCAGCAAATAAAAAAATAATTGCTCCAACTTTGAGTTGTTTGCTAATCAACTTTATTGAACAGACTGCGACTTTTAGGTTCAAGGTTTAAAGGTTCTTTATTGAACTTTAATATATATAATTGTGAAACTTGAGGATAATATGTATAAGGTAGAAATTTGTTGGCACATAGGGGGCCTTACTTATAAAATGACTTAAACTCTAAAAATTATAATATTTGTAATGTTTAAAATTAGCATTATGTTAAATTGTCTTGGTTTTTGACTCGGGTTGTTCAGTCCC
This sequence comes from Chrysotoxum bicinctum, assembly GCA_911387755.1. NCBI lineage: Eukaryota > Metazoa > Arthropoda > Insecta > Diptera > Syrphidae > Chrysotoxum > Chrysotoxum bicinctum. The sequence goes on from OU426987.1 coordinate 51,900,870, forward strand.
GGTTGTCCAGTTGGTGGGTTGTTGGGGGTTGTTTTTGATGTTTTCAGCCACGGTGATATGCTGACTCGGCGTCAGCGCTGAAACGAACTGCTGGTTCGTTGTCGGCTGTGATCCTTCCTATCATATCCAGGGCACTAAGGTATCTAGGCTCTGGATGTCGTTCCTGGGTGGTCATCCTTCTCATCAGCGGGTTTGGGTGGTTGGTGCTGCTAGCTATAAGCTTTTTCACTAATTGCACAAGAAACTGGTCCAGTGGCTTGATTTTTGCTTCTTCATAGAGTCTTTCATTGCTGAAGTGCTTCTTTCGCTGTCGATTGAAGATAAGTCCGGTGCTTATCCTTAGTATTTTCCTTTCGAAGATTTGGAGCTTCAGCATTGCTGTCTTCGAAATGGTGTACCATGCAGGAAAATTGTAGCTGATAACGGGTCTGATGAGCTGTTTGTATATCAATAGCTTCACTGGCTGGCTTACTCCGGTTCTTCTGGCTAGCAACGGGTGCAAGCGCTGAAACACGAAGTTGGCCTTCCATAGAACCTGCCTAGAGTGCGGGTTGAAATTGAACAGCTCGTTGAAGGTAATTAGCATTTCTTTTGGCTGCTATCGTTGACCCATAGGGAAGCTTCATGGTCAGGTTTCTGCAAGCGGCTGCTGAACGACATCGGTTGCCATTGGTGGTGGGTCTCCTGAAACACACAAGCTCCGATTTGGCAGTGTTTATTCGGACACCCCACTTTTTGTAGTACTTGTAGATTTTGGAGACGTGGGCTTCCACTCTCCGAGCTGCAATGTTTGGCGCTATCGACGAGGAGTAGGTCAGCGAGTCGTCAGCGAATAGCAGGTTCTCGCAGTCAGTTGGCACGGGTTGATCAGACGTCATCAGGTTATATAGGAAGGGACCCAGCTTTGATCCTTGGGCGACTCCGGCTTTGATGGATTTGATAGAAGCCTTGCAGCTGTCTAGCTGACTGCGACTTTTAGTGATTTGCTGCGGCCTTTTATACTGTATAAGCCGACAGCACATTACAATAGAAAAATTACAAAATATGTGTTTGTTAACAATTTCATTTAGCACTTTGACATTTACTTCATATAAAAAAATGTGCTTTCTTAGAAAATATTTTATATAAACAAAAATTATAAGTGATTGAATTCAAATATTTTATGATGACTGTTACAACCTTACTTTTATTAAGCATCTTTACCATTGCATTTTTGAGGCGCAATAGGCTTTTGCAGAACCAAGGAGGCTTGCCACTTTTTGTTATTCTTTTAATCGGTACATACTTTGAAAAAACTTCTAATATAACATCAAGAAAACATTTATACTTGAGAGACAAATATTCATGACAGAGTAACAAATCCCAATCAATATTACTTAAATAACTATTAATGTTATTATAATCGGCCTTATAAAAATCGTATTTAAGTTTTGTACAATCATTATTGCTATCAGTTTAAATATAATAATTAAACTTTTAAGTTAAACATAAAGCATTATGAGGAATATCATTTTTATCAACATTTAATAATGGACAATTTTCTTTACTACATCGAGATCCTCATGAACGAAAATAAGATCTAAGATCCGACCAAGACCATTAAAAATGTTATTTACTTGAATAAAATTCAACGATGACATAGTGTCAAGAACTGAAAATTCATTTTCGTGTGAAACATTATAGGGAAGTAATATATTATCATCTTCACAATAAATCCACTCTACAGAACTTAAGTTAAAGTCTTCTAAGACAATTATATCATCATCATCATCATCGGCTCGACAACCGGGTTCCGGTCCTGGCCTCTTTCAACAAGCCTCTCCACCTATCCCGGTAGCCACCTAGCCGACGCACAGTGTGGGAATTCGCGAATTTAGCGGAATTTAATTCGAAAAATGACTAGTCTCGATTGATGCCAAAATCGGTTTTTCTTAAAGCTAAAAGATTGTAGAAAGTGATAACAAAAGCACTGTTGGGTGGGGATCATGTAAACAAAAAAAAAATTGCATTGAAGTTGCAGTTGACGATTTTTATTCTGTATATTTGCTGGAAGAGATTACTTTGCTCTTAATTTTTTTTCGTGCGTTTGGTGTGTGTTTTAATAAAACTTTTATTTTTTTTATATTTTCTAAATATCAAGGTATAAGAATATAAGTAATTTTTTATTTCACAGGGTGTTTCACATTTTTGTTTTAGTGATTGAAGTTAAAAAAATGTGTTTTTTTTCGATGTTTGTACCTTTATTAGAGCAAAACTTTAGTTATTCCGCGTTATTGCGCCTCGAAACAATATTTACTGCAAAGCTTGATTTATTATCTATCAAGAATCACTAAAATTTGACACCCCAATTATGTTGTGATATATTTTTTTTCAATGTTTCTAAATGACTATCCAGGAAAAAAAATTATGGCATACCGTAAAAATCGAATAACTTTTTGGGATTTGGTTAGAAGAAGAATGTTATAAATTAAAAAAAAAACTTTTTTTATTTCACGGGGTGTTCCAAAAAAAATAATTTTGTGAATTTGATAGTTACAACAAAAATACAGGGTGTTCAAATTCAAAGTTAACAGTAAGAAAAAAAAGAACTAAGTTATTTAAAAAATTAAAAACGGAAACTATCAATTAATACAAAAAAAACTATTATATCGGATAAAGGGTATTCCAATAATAGTAACACAAATAAATTAATTTAAAAATAAAAAAAAATCGAATTTTTCATTTGAAGAACAAAAGTGCTTTTTATGCGTACTTTACATAAAATTTGATTTCATAGGCTACTTATTACATCAGATCCATATCTAGCAATCCTAAGGTGTATTCCTAAAAGAAAACGAAGTAACTTAGAGCCTGAGGTTGTTGAAATTTTGGATATTGCAAACTAATCTAAAACGTAAATAAAATGTGTTATATGTATATACATATGTATGTTGAATTGTTGAATGTAGTTAATATTATAGTAAAGGTAAAATTGTTCACAATAAAAACAAAACATATAAAAAACAGTTAAATAAAATAACAGAATTGATAAATAAAAATTGTCTATTCCAGTGAAACTGTATTTTTTCGACAGGAAGTTTTCGGTTCTTTTAATTTTTGGTATCCTTGATGATGTATGCCAGAAAAATTTCGTGATACAACACTTACCAATATAAAAAAAAACATTGATTGTCTAGAAATAAAACTAATTTAAAACTTCCTTTGAAATAGAATTTCTTGTACGTTTTAATACCCTTTTTAAGAATGGAGTTTCTTTAGTTCATTAACAACGGCATTGACATATCGGTTTGCAAAAAAAAACTAGTCAATTCTGATAATAATTAACTTTTTTGTTTATTTTATTCATATTTGTAATAAAATTAAACTATACATCATTCCTCAAAAGATTTTTTTGTAAATTATGATTTTCAAAAAAAAAAGTACTTTTTGGTGTAAACAACCTGTCACTTCAAAGCTCATTTTACAAAAACTTAAATAAAATATGACCAAAATGTGAGTTGCATTTGATTGTATAGACATTTTCAATGAACTAAATAGAAAAAAAACTACAAAAAAATTTTAAATGCAAGCGTTATTAATTTTATTCCGCTAAATTCGCGAATTCCCACACTGTGCGACGCCATCCAGTTGCGCACCCCAAGGCTTCGGACGTCCTGGTCTACGCCATCTCTCCAGCGCAAGCATGGTCTACCACGCTATCGTCTACCATAGAATGTACCACAAAGAACTTTCCGAGCAGGTTCCTGTTCGCTCATGCGAGCTAGGTGCCCTGCCCACCGGAGTCTACCGAGCTTAATTTTTGTCACGATATCTGCTTCAAGGTAGATTGCGTACAGTTCATGATTGTACCGTCTCCGGAATCGTCCTTCCTCACATACGGAGCCAACAATTCTCCTTAAGACTTTTCTCTCGAACGCAGCTAAGAGGTCGGAGTGCCTTTTGCTAAGCACCCAAGTCTCGGATCCATATGTGAGTACTGGCAGGACCATGGTCCTGTACAGCAGCAGTTTTGAAGTTATGGTGAGATTTCTGGATTTGAAGAGCTTTGACAGACTATAGTAGGCTCTGTTGGATTTGAGAATCTCCCTTCTTATGTATGGGGCATATTATGCCTTTTCGCCAGTCTTCTGGAATTTATTCCTGCTCCCATACCTGTAATATAATATCATGAATTGCTTGACGTAAGGCTGGCCCGCCGTGATGGAATAATTTGGCTGGTATGCCATCGGCTCCCGGGGATTTGTTCTGTTTAAGTCGGCTTATAGCCTTCTCAACCTCTTCTATGCTTGGTGGCGGCAACATAGGGTATTCTTCTTGAAGTAGTGGAGCCTCCACTTCTGCAGTGAGCTGACCGTTTAGCAATTCATTAAAGTACACTTCCCATCGCTCCAGTATGCTTTCAGGATCGGTGAGCAGATTTCCCTCTTCGTCCTTGCAGTATGTTCAGCGTGGTGTGTACTGCGTCATGTTTCGGACGGATTGGTAGAACTTCCGCGCCTGGTGAGGACCTCGCTCTCGGCTATTTTCTATTTCACAGATTAGGTTCTTCTCCCAGGCTGATTTTTTTTGTCTGTGAAGCCGTTTTTCTGTTTTTCTGAGCTCTTAATATTCCTCTTCGCGTGCCCGCGTTCTATGAGATTGTTGCATTGCTCGGTACGCAACATTCTTACGTTCAGTCGCTAGCTTGCATTCATCATCAATTGGCAGTACTAATGACAATATTCTTAAGGCGTGTCCACTTCTCATTTACGCCCAGCATACTGGCTCCAGGACTTACTCTCCCTAAATCAGGTGGTTCTAGGGCAAGTCCTAACGCATTACCAAAGGTGTTACTGGTGTTTTCATTGCGCAGGGCAGCCGTGTTGATTCGAACCTGATCGGCGGATGCAATGCGTCTTCGCAAGGCAATCCGCCCTCGGAAAACCATACCAACAAGATAGTGATCCGAGTCGATATTGGCACCTCGGTACGTTCGTACCTACCGTCATCAAGTTCGAGTAGTGGCGACGGTCTATCAACACGTGGTCTATTTGGTTACGAGTGACTCCATCAGGTGATACCCAGGTGGCTTTGTAGATATCTTTACGCGGGAACCTGGTACTCGCAACGATCATGTTTTTCGATGCTGCCAATTCTAAGACTCGAAGTCCATTGTCATTAGTGTTCTCATGCAAACTATGGGTGCCTGCGTAATGCCTGAATACCGGCTCCCGACCTATTTTTGCGTTCAAATCCCCAAGGATGATTTTAACATCATACCTTGGACAGGCATTGAGGGCCCTCTCGACTTGTTCGTAGTAAGTCTCTTTTTCTTCGTCTGAGGACTCCTCCGTAGGTCCGTGAACGTTAATGAGGCTGGTGTTCGTAAATTTGCCTCGCACGCGAAGGGTGCATAGCCTTTCGCTTATAGCGTTAAAGCCGATGATGGTAGACTTCATTTTTCCGCTGACTAGGAAGCCTACCCCGAGCACATGGTGTTTTGTATGACAGCTATAGTATATGTCATATTCTTTCTTCTGTAGAACACCATTCCCTGTCCATCTGATTTCTTGTAGAGCTGTTATGTCAGCTTTATATTTTGACAGGGCATCGGCTAGCTGCTGAGCAGCTCGAGCTCTATAGAGCGATCGTACGTTCCATAAGAAAATTCGTAAATCGTTTTTCAGTTTTCGTTGCGTTGGTTGTCGTCGTGTGATCAGTCCGTTTCCGAGGCTTGTTGTCGGTCTCGTAATTCATAAAGTTTTACGGGACAGGGAATTAACCTGTCGCCAAACTGAGGAACCAGCCTGATCATATTAGCCAAACCTTTTTAAAGGCTTGTTTCTAGCGGCCGCCACGGAGAGGCTATGATCAGACTTCCACCAGTCCCGAATAGTTACGGCACGTGCATGTTTTCGTATGCTACATGTTATTCCCCCTATTCGTCTCATGGCTGACATTTACATAAGAAACTTAAATAAGCATTGCCATACCATTAGAAGAATCCTGTGGCTCAACCACACTGAATGCAATACGAATAAAATGCACGACTGGATTTCACGAACTTGCTGTTATGAAAATGTACTTTGGAATTTAAAATACATTGTATAAATATAAAACATGGATTTAATGAGATAAAAATGTTCAAATTCATGGAATTGCCGTCTGATTTCCTGAAAAGTATGAATTTATGCAGACAAAGATTAAGATTAAAAATCTTTTATTATTATTTTATTTATTATTTATTTATTTATTATTATTTATTAAATAAATGCTTAAAAACTACTTAACATTAAATTTTAATCCAAACTACTATAAAACAATGTTTTGAATTTGAGATTTTTAAAGTTGTCATACTTATGTATTAGAAAATAAAATTTATTAAATATTTCAATTAATTGATTAAAAGGGCTATGAGTGGTAAATATTTTCTATGGTTTGTCAACGAAGGAAGGTTAATAAAAGTAAGCCTTTGTGAATAAGGGGGCAGAACGTTTCCAGGAAACAGTAGTAGTATAGATTTTAGAAAATAAATTCAAAAAATTATCGTTCACACGTTTTAAAGATGTTCATTTTTCAAAAAAAAAACTTTGGAATTTTTTTTTTCAAGAAACCCAAAAAATATTTTTTGAATATTTTTATAAACAATTATCTTAAGCTTAAGAGGGCTATTGCTAAAAATATGGGGTTAAAATCGGTAGAGCCGTTAATGAGAAAGTCGAAAATCAAAAAAACGGTTCTATGACACGTACCATTAATAACATTTTGCCCCAAATTTTATTTTACTAAAATGTAGTCCATGTCCATAATATCACAAATAATTTTTTTTATCAAAATCGTTAAAGCCGTTTTTGAGATAAATAAGATTATGCATTACGGGTGTATGGGGGGTATCGTTAGTTTTAGAGCTAAAAAAAAAACAATTTCCCCTCTAGGCCCTCTAGGGAATCATCGAGTTTGAAGAAAATAGGTCCAGTGGCTTAAGCTCTAGATCGAGGTACAGACATACAGACATACAGACAGACGGAATTGTCGGACCCACTTTATTCGGCTTCGCTATAATCGTATTGTCAACTTTGATCAAAATCTCGAGTTCTATTTTTTTCCAAATGCAGAACTTGCCCTATAGTACCTACATATATCGCAAGTAATGGAAGAAGACTTAACGGGTCAAATAAAGATTAAGAAAAAATTATGAAATAATGTCGTTTCATTGGAAAAATATATCAGCCTCTTTATGACAAATATGTACATCCTTTTGTGTCACTCACTTTAGTGCTGGCGTCAATCGATTTTCGATTTGAAGAGGATTTTCGAGCTTAAACAAATGAAATACTTACATAACTTTTTAAGAAAAAATTCAAAACAAATGAAACTTTTTTTTAAGTAAATTGTTATTAATTTCACGAAATTAGCTAGTATCTGCCACTTTCAAAATTTAAACATTTTTATGCAATAGATTTTGTTTAAAACTTCAATTACGTTTTGATTTTGTGCTTTTGTATCTATTTGTACCTCCGGCTGGTAAAAGCTTGCAATTATTTCCTGGGCTTTGAAATTGAAATTTTAATTACCTCAAACACTTTTCATTTAATTCCGCATTCACTCAATATCTAGGACATTTTCAGTGTGGTCAATTCAACAAACCTAAATGTAATTATTTTGCTAGATGTTAAACCCGCGAGTATTCGCAGAGTGACCCCTAAAAACCAACCCCAAAACCACACCAACGTCACCGGACGAACTCCCAATTAACCACCACAAAACTATCTATTTTCAGAACTATCTTCCTTGTGTCAATCAAACCGCAAGCAACACAAATAACAAACATCAACAATTATTCTTACTAATCAAATTCCGTGGTGGGGGGAATGGGGCAGAGAGGGACCGAAATTTAATGTATTTTAAGGACAGCCAAAGTTAATTGGAAACTCCACCTGTTTTACATATTTGTTTCAGCATAACCGCCACTAATGAAAGTCAACCGCATAGACCGCTCCGACAGAATGACCTTTAACCGATTTTCTAACCAAAATCAAATTATCACCGTTATCCCACGTATAAATAAAACAAACTACGTACCGCTGTTATCCTTTAATCAGTTGATAAATTAATGGCTGGATATGGACCATGATAATATCCTGACCGCATTCGACTTGCTCCTCCATAGCCGCACGTCAGGTCACGTTTTGTAGCTTCGCACTTCTTCTCGTACAACAGAAATACAAAAACAAATAATGGAGAATTTTGTTCTCCAAATTAGGCACGGATTGGTGGGTGAACGCGAAGGATACACTACACCGAATCCTTTGAATGCCGATGCACGCATAGAAATCTTTTTCCTAATTAATTAACGTGCATACTCGTATCCGTTCGTCAAAATCGTTGTTTGTTAGATTCGGTCGACCCATTGCTTGACTATCTGGTTTTATTTGTATGCGGGGATTTGGGAGAGGGGGCCCAACACTTGGAGGCGGTGAAGGTATAGTCATTAGTTCTACCCGCAGATACGTCATCAATCAATTAGAATTATAATAAGTGTTGACACACTGTCATGGATCCGAAGTAGACAGACGAGGTATATTGACGTTCCGCGCAGACATTATCACTCTGCACCAGTCGCACCGCTTGAGAGGTTTTCGTTGCCATCCACCATTTACGGCACGGCATCACCCCACTTGTTTGGCTGTTTGCCAGAGATACAGATATATTGCCGACAAGGACTCACTTTTCACAAACAGGCCTTCGGAAGGTAATTAATGACACAAACAAAACTGACGGCTCGGGAACGGTCGGCGGCCAGTGCGGTCATCAAATATTGATTTGTTATTGAAATCGAAGCCAAATGAAACTGTCAATTCACTTTCAATTAACGCGAGTTAGGTCTAAGAGGAAGAGGATCATGGAATTCAGTTCTTCTGACAACAACTCTTAAATTTGTTGTCAATAGCAATAAAACTAACAAAGTGCTTGCATGGGTTGTAGCAACTCGCTTTAATATACAGGAATTAATCTAGGGGAATCAAAAACCAAATTAGAAATTCACTGCAAAAAATTCTATTACTTTACGGCCTAATTTGATCAATGGCATTGATTATGTTGGCTTTCAGTGCAGTGGTGATTTGTGGGGTGTTGGCATAGCTTTAGTGACTTGAAAAAAACTAACAAATAGAAGTCTAACGGGGTCAAACCGTACGCATACTCACCTAGCTTCCGCGTGACCAATGCTCGGAAATCGCTCGTGCAAAATGCTGTGTGGCTCGTAGTCATCCTGTTGAAATCTCATCCTGCCGTTGTCCATATCATCTAATTTGGGCCAAAATAAATTGGTTTTTATGGACCGATAGCGCTGGCTTTTGAAGGCGATGTCCTCGCCAACATCGTTCTCGAAGAAGTATGGACCCAAATTCGATAATTTTGCTTGTGGACAAACCAATTCTTCCAGAAACGGGTTTCGACCGTAAATAAGGTCAACTTTTAATTGGTCGAGAGCCCAGTTAGCGAACAACCGTCGCGTCGTTGTACGAGGGCGGTCCGATAAATACTTAGCCTACAAATGAAAAACATGCATTTTGGAAAAGTGACGATTTATTTCTCAACATAGTCTCCTCTTAGCTCGATACACTTGATCCGGCGATGCTCCAACTTCTTTAACCCATCCGAAAAATAGGTTTTCTCGAGGTCTGCAAAGTAGGCCTCTGTGGTGGCTATGACCTCCTCATTCGACTGAAATTTCTGCCCCGCGAGTGATTTTTTCAAAAAGTCGTACGGGGCCAAATCTGGTCAACATTTTGACCGTAGCCGTCTAGGAGAATGTACTAGACGATAATAAATCTCTCTTGCTGTACTGGCACCATCGGGTGGTTAGGCTAAGTACTTATACCCAAAGATGTGAGTTATACTCTATTGAAGAAACTCAACGATTTTTGCAGAGAAAGAGATGTCATACCGGAGTTTCAGTATGGCTTTCGAAATAAACACTCTACCCTGCATCCATTACTGGGACTCCATACTGATGTTACAATTGGACTCAACAAAAAGGAAACAACTGTAGCGTGTTTGCTGGACATCGAAAAAGCTTTCGACAGCGTTTGGATAAAAGGATTACTATTCAAACTCTCGGAACTTGGACTTCCTAATTACTTGGTAAGAATAATCAAATTTCCTAACCCATAGACATTTTTATTGACAGGAAGAAAAACATGTGTCATCAACCAAAGGAATTAACGCTGGAGTTCCTCAAGGATCAAAACTTGGACCGCTGCTGTTCAACATTTACACTGCTGATCAACCAGCCAACAGCTTGTGTACAAACAACTTATCCGACCCGTTCTGACCTACGCCTTTCCCATCTGGTTTACTATTCCACCTACAACAATGAAAAAGATGAAGCTTTTTGAAAGAAAGATGCTCCGCATTTGCACTGGAATGTACCGTAACCCACTGACGAAGAAATATATACCAACAAGGAATCTGTATAAAGAAGCAAAGTTTATACCATTGGACAAGTATTTACTGCAGCTCTCCGGAAAAATCATCAGGAACCTGGAAGATCATCCCAACACAGAAGTGCAACAACTTCTCCAGCATGAACTAGAGCCTAGTGACAAGTATCTATACACCCGAGCCATCACTGACGATCAATTTGAAGACATCATCCATAACCACAACGCACCCTTTTACGAGAAGAACAACAATCAATACTACAGGGGGTAAAACGCCCACTCATCAAAAATTATTATTTAGTTAATATTAAAAAAATCATGAATTAGATTAAGAAAACATTAATATGATATTGTTAGCAAATAGCATTATGTAAAGCCAAATGAAGAACGTTGGGCCCCTATTGTTGAGCCGACATGATTTAATTTAGTAATAAGTTAGTTTTAAGTCAAATTGTATATAAAACAAATTGAAATATAAAATTCTTAATCTAAAAAAAAAAGTGAGTTATACTCTAGTTTTGGACGTATGAACGCCTTATAAACTGTACACATCTCTTGACAATGTGGTCACTCCAGCGAAGATTGTCGTAAATACACATACCGGCTTCTTCGATGCAAATGCCATTTGACTACAATGCTTTAACGAAAATAGACAGCATTGAGTTTTTGAAGCCTTAAACTCCACACGATTTGTTTTCCGCCATTTAAAAATTCTCACATAATATCCTGAATAGCAGAACCAATGTGAACATTGCTTATACAAGAGTTTGGTTATATAATAAAACATTGTGCAGCGACAAGAAAGAGTAGCATGTGTATTAATCGAAGAGTCATTAAATCATTGAATCAGAGAATAATGTAAAGAGTGAAGGGTGTTTAGCAGCTTGGGTAATAAGCTGGCAGGATCGCCATGTAAAGATGAGTAAAATTGGTTGATGGTTTTGAGTGGTCTTGGATACAAGGGAACAAATCGCTTGGCAATGAATGCCTCAGCTCTGACCTCTGGCTAATGCACTCGAGGTTTTATTCAGTTGTATTTAAAAAAAAAAAAAAGTATTTTTCAAATTCTTTTTAGCTCGCAAGCTGCACAAAAGAATACAAAAAAGATCTTTTTAGTTTGGTGTTCTGTGAGAGAAGACAACTTTATTTAAAAATGCTATGGCTATTTATACATAATTTTTAATGTTATCGAAATCAAATCCATACTTCGATTATTGGCCCACTTATAATCGATATCCACAGGTCAGCATAATTATAAGGCTAAGGGTAAATAACCAGCTATCTTAAGTGACATAATTCACTCGGCATAATGCTTAGTTGAAATATTATGGTGCCCAAGCCGATGACCGCTGAGCAACCCATTAATGTTCTATGTGTATGCACTTTGTTTACTTGCGCCGTTCATGCCATCAGGGTAATATGATACTTATGGTTTTTGTTATTCATTGACTACGAGTCGGATATATGTGTATCTTTTTATTACCCAGAAGTGGAAGGCAAATCAATGAATCGTATTTTGATTGTTATGTAGGTATCTGGTGCTTAAGGCAATGCATATGCTTGGAAGTAAGTGCCAAGTATCGAAGTATGGTTTGATATGAAACAATTAATTAAGTGGTCGCTGGTGTGCTCCCTTCACAATAATAATAATCAGCCGTTCCATGGAGTAAGGCCATGATGAAGATTTTAGAAAACGATTCGTACGAAGATTTCTTTACGAAGGTCGGCGTATTGCACAAAGAACTAGTCAAAGAACTTATTGTCATTTCATCAGTAATGGAGGAAGAAATCATCACTTTGGCTCATCAGCAAGGGCATTTTGCTCTCAAGAAGACGCGAGACCTTGTTGACAGGAAATTCTATATCACGAGCGTGCATAAGGTTTTGAGAGTTGTCAGTGGATGCATTAGGTGAATAGCTGCAGAGTCGAAGTCTAGCCAAAAGGATGGATTTCTTACGCCAATCAATAAAGAAGATCGACCATTACGGTCCTACCATATTGATCACTTTGGCCGGAACCACTCGAAAGCAGTATAATCATCTACTTATTGTAGTAGCCCCATTTCTATCTATCTAGAGAGGTTGAGAAGACGGGTAGCCATATTCAGAAATCCCAAGAGAATAATTTCTGATCGAGGAACACTTCCAATGCCTTTTGTGATTTGTACAAGCGAGGGAATACAGCATTTGTTAATAGCGACAGGGGTTCCGAGAGGAAATGGCCAAGTTGCGACGGTCCATAAGATAGTCATTCCAATGCTCACAAAAGCTTTTATTGATGGTCTCAGCAATTGGTATACAGACACGTCGAGAGCGTTCAACAAATGGTGATTAGTTCCCCTTAACAAAGTACCAAATTCAGTCCTTTCCAAATCCTGAGTGAATCTACGGGAACTGATTGATGAGATAGTGGTGCAAAATTTCAACCATGAGAGAGGAATTTTGTGAAAATATTGGAAAGATATATAACAGGAGAGCAAAACAACATATGACAAGAGCAGAATACCTGATCAGGACTACCAAGTGAATAAGTGGGATGCTCGGTGGGATGTTGAAACTGCGTCTTAAGTTCTTCGGACTTTCTAAGATCCTGAAAAAACTGGCGAACGGACGCTATGAAGTCCAGAAAGTAGGCGGCCATGAGGGACCAAGTAAGAATCCTACGGCTACTGAATACATGCAGAAATGGAATCATTCATTCGAGGCCGAATAAAACAACAGGACGACCTAATGTGGGATGGGCCCAAACTTTACAGTGCTTTCGTAGCCTTAGTAGAAGACGAACAGAACTAGATATAACTTACTAATAATGAACAGAACTAATAACATACAACTGAACGCAAATACAAAAGAATATCTGTCCCTCTCCATTATTTGTCCGAAACAGTGTGTGACAAAAGAATCTTCCTACTCTGTAAAAAATTCGTTAGAGTTCAAAGCCCAAAATTTGAAACTTGACAAAAATGATGATTTGGTTTCTTATGATGCAATTTCTCTTTTTACTAATATTCCAACTCAGCTCGCAATTAACATAATCAAAAAGAAGTGGGAAATAATAAGTAAAATTACAAAACTGAATCAAAGCAAATTTTTTGAATTGTTAGATTTTTGTATCAAGGAAAACAATTATCTACAATTCATAGAAAATTTGTTCAAACAAGTGCACGGAATGCCAATGGAAAACCCACTATCGCCGATAATCGCAGATTTGGTATTAGACTTCCTACTCGATGAATGTTTCAAAGAGAGTTATAAACCGAAGTTCATTGTGAAATACGTTGATGACATTTTTGCGATTGTGGATAAAAAAGAGATTGATAATTTGCTGAAAAGTCTCAACCAATTTCATGGGAAAATTCAGTTTACAGTTGAGAGGGAAAAAAACAACTCGATATCATTTCTTGATGTAGAAGTCCATCGAACAAATTAGCGGCTCTCCTTCAAGTGGTATCAAAAAGACATGGCATCAGGAAGACTTGTTAATTTTCGATCAAGCGCGGCTAAACACATTCGTATAAATACCGCATCCAACCTAATAAACAAAGTCTTTGCGTTGAGTGACCGGGAATTTCACTCCGCCAATGAGGAAAAGGTCACCAAAATCCTCTTAGACAATGGCTTTCCGATACAAATAATAAGAAGCTTGATACTCCGTCAAAAACATAAAACCCCATCGGAAAGAATATTAGAAGAAAGGAGAGGTACATACAAAAGTGTTGTTTATGTCCCTAAACTTTCAGAAAATTTTAAGGAGATAGTCGCTAAAAAATTTCATCACGGCGGGCCAGCCTTACGTCAAGCAATTCATGATATTATATTGCACGTATGGGAGCAGGAAGAAATGCCAGAAGACTGGCGAAAAGGCATAATATGCCCCATACATAAGAAGGGAGATGTCACAACGTGCAGCAATTATAGAGGTATCACGTTGTTGAGTACCGCCTATAAGATACTCTCCTCTATCCTACAAGACCGGATAACCCCATACGCTAAAACCGTCATCGGACAATATCAGTGTGGTTTCATTCCAGGCAAATCAACAACCGATCAGATCTTTACCCTTAGGCAGGCGATAGAAAAATGTCTAGAATTTAACATCCCAACATACCATCTGTTTATAGACTTTAAGGCCGCCTATGATAGCATAGCCAGGGTAGAACTTTACAAAGACATGAGAGAATTCGGCATCCCAAATAAATTGACACGACTATGTAGGTTGACCATGACCAACGTAACAAGCCAAGTAAAAATAGCCAGATTGCTATCCAGACCAATCAACATGTTTAATGGACTCCGACAAGGGGACGGTCTGGCCTGCCTCTTCTTCAACCTGGCGTTGCAGAAAGCAATCCGTGACTCTGGCACGGCAACAAGAGGGACTATCGTCAACAGGTCCAACCAGTTACTGGCTTACGCAGACGACATTGACATCATCGGAAGAACCGAACAAGCTGTACATGATTCCTTCATCCAGATCGAGCAGGCGGCACAAAATCTGGGGCTGCACATTAGTGAAGGTAAAACAAAGTACATGGTGGCGTCGAATGCGAGAGGAACAGTTGGTCAAACAATCAAGGTTGCGGAGCACGAATTTGAAGTGGTGCAATCTTTTAAATACCTTGGGTCAATAGTAGCAGCCGATAACAATATAGAAGAAGAAATACGCGGGCGGCTTCTCAAATCCAACAGAGCCTACTATAGTCTGTCAAAGCTCTTCAAATCCAGAAATCTCACCATAACTTCAAAACTGCTGCTGTACAGGACCATGGTCCTGCCAGTACTCACTCCGACCTCTTAGCTGCGTTCGAGAGAAAAGTCTTAAGGAGAATTGTTGGCCTCATATGTGAGGAAGGACGATTCCGGAGACGGTACAATCATGAACTGTACGCAATCTACCTTGAAGCAGATATCGTGACAAAAATTAAGCTCGGTAGACTCCGGTGGGCAGGGCACCTAGCTCGCATGAGCGAAGAGGAACCTGCTCGGAAAGTTCTTTGTGGTACATTCTACGGTAGACGACAGCGTGGTAGACCATGCTTGCGCTGGAGAGATGGCGTAGACCAGGACGCCCGAAGCCTTGGGGTGCGCAACTGGATGGCGTCGGCTAGAGACCGGGATAGGTGGAGAGACTTGTTGAAAGAGGTCAGGACCGGAACCCGGTTGTCGAGCCGATGATGATGATGATGATGAGTCGTTAAAAACAACATCGACGTCAGCTTAGCGTATAACTCAAACCAGACCATGGCTTCCCTCTTCACATGTTTAAAAAACAAGACAGAAAAGGACAACCGTACTGACGTAGCTTACAAAATTAACTGCAAAGGGAAATTAAACCAAGCATGCAACCTTTTCTACGTCGGAACGACCAAATAACTCCTTTCGTCAAAGAATGGTGAATCATAGATCAGACATTCGTTTAAGAAATGCTGGGAAGACAGCACTGGCTTGCCACAGCGTTGAGATTGGCTACCAACTGGACTTTGAAGGAGTAGAAATCCTTGCAACAGAGAAACACCCATCCAAGCGTTACACTTTAGAGACATTACACATAATTAACAACAAAAACACACAAAACATTTCAGCGGTTTACTGTTCCTTAGTTTCGGACAACACATCCAAAATTTGACACACCTTGGACTAAACTTCCCCTGAAGTGTTTAAATCAAACATTTATTTATTTTTAATTTTGTATTTATTTAAAGTTGTACATTAAATATTCTACAACAATTTTTCATGTAAGTTTTGTATCATGTCCGCCATACACAGTATCACTTATGTAAAATAACCTTTTTTTGTATAAATAAAGACATCCCCTGAAGAAGACGGCAACCACCGTCGAAACGTTGGGAAAAAGGAAATGAAAAAATCTTTCATTTAATCAACATTACGACCAACAAAGCCGATGAAAATCAACTCTTAAATAAATCTACAATTGAACTTGGTCAAAAATTTCAAAAATAAAAATTTTTTTCTTTCAATTAATTCCTACAATCTTTAATTTAATAAAAAAAATTGAAATCAAGATATTACAGTTGGTACCTACCATAGAACCTGTTCGTGCACATTTGAGTTCTTACACTCCAAGTCCGCAATCGGGCGGAAAACGGAGTGGCAAAACTCAACATGTGCACGAACAAGCCTAATTCTTCTCTTATGGCGTTTACACCTGAACGCCATCCATTAAACCAGTATTCCTAAAATACCGGTTATTTGGTTTCGTCTGTGTAGACGCCATCTGCTTTTTTCGAGAGATCATTCTCGATTTAACCCTCAGCAAACAAAGTAACTTTTTTTTTAGTCAGCCGTCAGCAACAGTCATTTTTTTTGTACAATTTAATTACGAAGTAAATCTATTTTTAATAAAGTTTAAAATTTACATTATAAAATGAAGTGTATTTTTTAAATAATCTTTTGGCCAAAGTCTGTGCCGAAACAGAACCATTTTTTTTTAATTTTGAATTACCTACTCATTATCGACATAACCGATTTTAATGAAATTATTATTACTAGCCGACCCAGCTCTCGAAATTCGATTGCCAATTTATTTATTATTTATATTATTGGCAGTGTTTTCAAGCAAATTTATTAAATTAAATTTTATTTTATGTAATATGCAAAGTGTTCGACAGTGCAAAAACAAAAATGACCCACAGTGTGTAGATGCGTGTCTCAAGTATATTCTGCACATCTCCGTAACTGTGGCTTTCCAACCATATACAATTTATCGAAATCGGTTAAATACTTTTGGAGAAAAGTGTACCACAAAAAACATGTTTGCCGTTTTATTATATGATTACATTATTACTTATATTATTATTACAGAGATGCTTCTAAAAAATTTAAAAAACATTGCATTTCAAAACTTAAAATAAATATTTTTTGAATTTTTGAAAAAAAAAAAAAATATTTTTTTTTCTTAGAAAATTCTATGATTCAAAAACGGCTTAATATTTTTTTTGGAAATTTAATTTTTATTCGTACATTTATAAAAAGAAAATTGGCGTACAAAATTTTTTTCTTAAAAATCTTTTAAAAATTTTGTATATAAAAGCCTTTTTTTAAGAAACCACTACAACGACTTATAATTTTTGTTCTTGCATAAATTCATATTTGCATAGCATTACGTTTTATCTCTTACTACTAAAAGAATTTAAAAAAATAATTTTATCCTTATGAACAGTTTTCTCTAATAAAATTCCTAGTCTATTACATAGGAGCAAGTTCGTGCGACCCAGTCGTGCATTTTATTTTATTAAGGCGGAGGTCCTACACAAATATCAAAAACCTGTCAATATTTTTTAATAACAAAAAAATTGGAGAACCAAAATGTTATATAGATACAATAAAAATTAAATTAAAAAAAACTTTTGCAACGATATAAAATTTTTGTTCTTGTATTAGTTCATATTTGCCTGAGAAATCACAAGGCATTCTGTTATTAGTTCCAACTAAAAAACGAGTTCTGTAAGTCTTTTAAAAAATGGAACATTTTTTTATAATAACATATATCGAAGTAAGTTCTTGCGACCCAGTTTAGAACTTTTTCTATTTAGACCATAACCACTTCTAAAAAAGTTAATTCAATAAGAGCATCTCCATCACTACCAGATGTTGAAGTTCATCAAACATCAAATTCTCTATTCTGAAAAAAATGAAAGAAAATTCCATTCATATTTTTCTTTTGTAACATTTTCAAAAGATTCCAACAGAACTTCCAGTTTATAAATAAAATTTTCATTCAGTTCCGGTTATTCAGTATCTTTATACAATTTTCTTATAAAGATTAAAAATGTAACTTTCACAAAAACCATCAATGCGCTCGTATGGATATTAAGGACGTGGTTTCATGAAGACATCAAAAGTCATTTCATTGCAATCCCGATTTTAACTTACATAGCGATTTCTATTCAATCTGATTCTTTATGGAGAATTGTCCCAAATGTATTTTTGAAAGCAATTTTAGTATTAAATGGAGAGATAAAGAGATATCTGTGGGCTGCTGTTCAACTTGTGCAGGTTAGGTATTGCAGGAAATGTCTATTCAAAACCACAGTGTCTCCTTTGGATAATTTCATTAAAAAAAATTGGAAAACATTGATCTATGCTCCGAAGCCAATAAAACATGATAATTTTCGTCTGTTCTGAGGAAAGCCGTTAGGGAATGAATAAATGAAATATGAAAAATGCAAAAAGGCTTCAGAGTGTGTCTTAGAATATATCGTTGAACTAAGTCTCTACAAGAACAAATTTTTATATTTTATTAAAACACACAATGGTAAGTGCGTTGGACTGACATGCTGAGGAACTTGGGTTCGATTCTCAGCCGCTGCAAAAAAGTTTTTCAGGGAAAAACCCTCCAAGTGTATCTCTTGACATAAAAACTGCTGCTCATTAGCCTTTCGGAATCGGGGAAATTGTTAAGAGTTGTAAGTTCCTAGATTTGGGCTGTCTATGAGCCGTCATGGCCTCTAATTTATTTATTTTTACTTGCGACTTATAGGTACCATAAGGCAAGTTATGCATTCGGAAAAAAATCGAACTCGAGATTTTGATCAAAGTTGACATTAAGATGATAGCGAAGAAAAAAGTGGGTCTGGCAATTCTGTCTGTCTGTCTGTTGTTTCGACTACAGCCTAAACGGCTCGACCGATTTTCTTCAAACTTCGTAGATATGGGTTTTGATTTTTCCCCCCACACGTTTTTTTCTTTTTTTTTTAAGGACCAAAAATAACGGTACCTGCCATAAGAATTTTTTTTCGAAATTTTATAAATATTTTTTTTTCTCAAAACTGTCCCACGATTTAAAAAAAAAAATTCAAAAAATTTAATTTAGTTAAACCTAGGTAATGGTTGAAAAAATTTTTACAAAAAATGGTTATTGAGGGTACCCCCCATGGAACCATTTTTTTGTTTTTGATTTTCTCAAAATCGGTACTACCCATTTTGATCACTTTTTTTTATGTTCTCCAGCAGTTTCAATATTTATTATTGTGTATTCAAATTTTGACAAAAATTTTTTTGGATTTTTAAAAAAAATTTCAAATTTTTTTTTTGAAAACTCAATATTTTGAAACCCCATGCTCGTTTTTTTTTAAACTTGATAAATAAAAGTTTTTTAATAAAAATTATAAAATATAAGAATAAAAAGATTCATTTTTCCTAAAAATAACGGTACCCTCCATACAAATGTTAAAAATGGTTTTCGAAAATCGTATTTTGCTCGAAATTAAAATTTGATTAAATGTTTTTCCTTTGATTAATTTTTACGATCAAATAATAAAATAAAATGCACGACTGGGTCGCACGAACTTGCTCCTATGCAATAGTCTAAGAATTTCAAAAATGAATGTTATTAGAGAAAGAACTGTTCACAAGCATAAAATTATTTTTTTAAATGACTAAAACAACTTCTTTAACAATTGGAGGTAAAAGTAGGATGCCATGTGATTCAAGCAAATATACGTTTGTGCAAGAACAAAAATTATAAGTCTTTGTAGTGGTTTCTTAAAAAAATAAGCTTTTATGTAAAAAAATTTTAAACCATTTTTAAGAAAAAATTTTGGTACGCCAATTTAAAGGTTTTATTATTGTTCGAATAAAAATTAAATTTACAAAAAAAAATATTGAGCTGTTTTCGAGATATTGAATTTTCCAAAAAAAATAGATCTGTTTTCCAAAATTCAAAAAAAATATTTTTCTTTAAGTTTTGAAATGCAATGTTTTTTAAACTTTTTAGAAGCTTCTCTCTAAAAAATTTCATTAAAATCCGTTATGCTGATATGAGAAATTCAAAATTTTAAAAACTCGTTCTATGGTAGGTACAGTCAGTAAAATCTCGTTTTCAATTTTTTTTTTATTAGATTGTAGATCTTAAAAATTAATCGAAAGAAAAAAAATATAAGCAAAATTCTCGGAACCGTTTTCGAGAAAAATACGATTTTCGAAAACCATTTTTTAGCATTTGTATAGAGGGTACCGTTATTTTTAGATAAAATAAATTTCTTTTTCTCATATCTTGTAGATTATATTAAATAAAATGCACGACTGGGTCGCACGAACTTGCTCTTATGTAACAGACTAGGAATTTTAAAAACGAATGTTGTTAGAGAAAACTGTTCATAAGGATTGAATTATTTTTTAAATTCTTTTAGTAGTAAGAGACAAAAACATAATGCTATCCAAATATGAATTTATGCAAGAACAAAAATTATATAAGTCGTTGTAGTGGTTTCTTAAAAAAAGCTTTTATGTACAAACTTTTTCAAAGCTTTTTAAGAAAAAATTTTGGTACGCCGATTTAAAGTTTTATTATTGTTCGAATAAAAAAAAAATTTACAAGAAGAAAAATATTGAGCCGTTTCTGAGATATCGAATTTTCAAAAAAAAGAAAAAATAGATTTTTTTTTCCAAAAATTCAAAAATTATTTATTTTAAAGCTTTGAAATGCAATGTGTTTTAGACTTTTTAGAAGCTTCTCTATAAAAATTTTCATTAAGATCCGTTATGTGGATAATGAGAAGTTCAAAATCCGAAAAAATGGTTCTATGGTAGGTACAAGCTGTAATATCTTAATTTCAAATTTTTTTTATTAAAATAAAGATCGCAAAAATTAATTGAAAAAAAAAAATTTTATCAACATTTTCGGAACCGTTTTCGAGAAAAATACGATTTTTGAAAACCATTTTTTTTTAATTTTTTAGGATTTGTATGGTAGGTACCTTTATTTTTAGGTAAAATAAAATTTTTTTTCTCACATCTTGTAGATTATATTGAGAAACTTTTATTTATCAAGACTAAAAAAAATCTAGCGAGGGGTTTTCGAAATATTGAGTTTTGAAAAAAAAATTTTAAAGTTTTTTTTAAAACTTCAAAAAAATTTTTTTTTGAAAATTAGAGTAGACAATTCTATTCAGGTTTTTGGGGAGCTTTAGCAAAAAAAAAATTATCAAAATCGGTTTTACCGTTTTCGAGAAAATCAAAAACAAAAAAAATGGTTCCATGGGGGGTACCCTCAATAACCATTTTTCTGAAAATTTTTTTCAACAAATACCTAGCTTTAATTAAATGAAATTTTTGTGTGTTTTTATTTTTAAAATCTGTCGAACAGTTTTTGAGAAAAAAAAAATGTTTATAAAATTTCGAAAAAAATTCGTATGGCAGGTACCGTTATTTTTGGTCTTAAAAAATCAAATCAAAAAACATCCGGGGGGAAAAATTAAAACCCATATCTACCAAGTTTGAAGAAAATCGGCCGAGCCGTTTAGCTGCAATCGAACGGACAGACAGACAGACAGACATAATTGCGAGACGCAAGTTTTTGGTCTTCGCTATCATCGTAATGCCAACTTCGATCAAAATCTCGAGTTCGATTTTTTTTCCGAATGCATAACTTGCCTTATAGTACCTATAAGTCGCAAGTAAAAATTGAAATCAAGATATTACTGACTGTACCTACCATAGAACCATTTTTTCAAATTTAGAATTTCTCGTTATCGACAAAACGGATTTTAATGAAATTTTTTATAGAGAAGCTTCTAAAAAGTTTAAAAAACATTGCATTTCAAAACTTTAAAAAAAATCAATTTTTTTTTTGGAAAATCCGATATCTCAGAAACGGCTCAATATTTTTGTTTGTAAATTAAATTTTTATTTGAAAAATAATAAAAACTTTAAATTGGCGTACCAAAATTTTTTTCTTATAAAAGTTTTAAAAAAAAAGATTATTTTTTCAGTATCCCGTGAAAACTGCTTCAATTGTGTCACGGAACTTTGGAAAATACCTGATGCAATGTTCATCTAGGAAATAAGTCATCTGAGCTATTCCAATGTAGTTAAGCAGGTAGAAATTGGTTGCCACGAGCATGTTTTGCTCAGTAACCCAATTAGCGGTGGAGTGCCATTTTGATACCATGAAAACGTTTCATCTGTAGATTTAATTAGATATATGATAAGAAATTTATGAGCTTCCCTCTACCTGATATTCGATAGCTAGCGGTCTTAAGATCCAGAAGTAATCGTTACAGAAGTGTTGTCGATGTTCGTATCGGAGC
This sequence comes from Chrysotoxum bicinctum, assembly GCA_911387755.1. NCBI lineage: Eukaryota > Metazoa > Arthropoda > Insecta > Diptera > Syrphidae > Chrysotoxum > Chrysotoxum bicinctum. The sequence continues at coordinate 51,923,344 of OU426987.1, forward strand.
CACTTTGTCGTCTTAAGAAAAGAGATCAAGTCTGTTCAGAAAGTCCGTTAGGGTCGAATAGTTGGGCTCTCAGTCTGGGCAAAGCAGAACATTGGCAGAAGACTTTTTCCATTTCATGCTCATCCCTACAACTGCAACTTCTATGAATAATGTAAGCTGTAAGGAATACCCGGCCTCTGTGCATATTCCTCTATTGCATGTTCCAACTACTCTGGGTACGTCTTGCCTGGGTCTGTATTTTAGGTCATTTGTTCCGGACTTTTCATAGAAGTGACACATCCTTCTAGATATAATGCAGTTGGTTAAGCTACTCCACCTACGGTTGAGTTCTTTGAGAAAAATTGGGAATATTTTGCCGGAGATATGTTAACTCTTTCCACAAGAGAGCTATCAAGGGCTGATTTTTGCCTGTCTGCGGCTTTTCAGCCCGTTCATTTACCTTCACCCACTGTGAACCGTAACTATTCCAAACCTGCATAGAATTTTGCCAAAGACATGAGAGTGGTATCATATGACTTCTTCTTAAATATATTTCTAGAGCCGATGGTGCACAGGACAGGCAAAAGAAAACTGTCCAACAATGTCGGTATGATAACGACGATAACGAAATTTTCCAAAGTTTCGTAAAAGAGTCCCTTAAGGTGATTGAAGATTAGGGCTGAATAAGCAGCTTATTTTTTTGGTTTGTAAAAAATTATAGTTCACAAATTAACCGTTGATCAACTCCGGAAATATATTTTATCGAAAATCCTGTTCAACTATTTTCTTATATTTGCAAGCTTTGAATTGGATGGGACATAAATTGGATGGGACATAAATTGGATTGGCTGTTAATGAAGACGAGACGATAGATATGTCAACATCGTCGTTACGACCTAACAGCGAAATCGAAAACCTGAAAATACACTGGTTGAGATGGATGGGACACGTAGAGCATATGGACACGGACAGCAATGCAACACTATGACGTGTCTTCGAATCCAATCCTGATGATGTATATTATATACGTAGCAGAGGAGGAATCCATCCATATTAAGTGTCGGGCACAGGTGGAGAAAGACCTGAATCTACTTGGTGTGCATAACTAAAAATGGCTAGTCAGGAACAAAGTTTCATGTTGGTTCAATTCTGCCAGCGCTATCTTAAGTTATTAAGTTTTAAAACAAAAAACGATGATTCTATTTCCTGTTAAGAAGATATCAATTTTCTCTAGATATATAGATAAGTCAAAAAGCGTTTTTCAAAGCATCAAGAGTATAATTTCGGTTGATAGTAGAGTACTAAATTCTCGGATGCAATTAAAATAATTCGTATTGAAAACTCAACGAGATTATTTGATCAAGTGATGACAAATCTAATTTAATAATCCTCAATGCTTCGGAACCCAATTCATGTTACATATTAGGGCTTTCTAGTTTTATTGGTTTGTTTCAACACATACCAGGACTCGCATTTGCTAATATAATATTACTAGTATCATTTTCCCCCAAAGCTATTCCGTTTGATGACCTCTTTAAAAGGGATCAATGTCACCAGTATTCACTTTCCAGGTTTATCCAATCAATCAATCACCATCCATTACGCAATATTTCAATCAAACCCGTGTCACCTTTCCTCAAGAAGTAAGCCAGTAAGCACTGTATATGTAGGTAGAGTCATCTTTCCACACGATTGACTAAGCAAATCTGCTTTTCTTCGCATTCTAAGTATAAATACAAGCACATACATAGCTATATCCGGATCCTCCAGAACACATAACATTACACACACACACATATACAGGACATTTTTGTGATTCTCCAGTCGCATAGCTTTCAAACGTATTTCATTTTAAATCCAATTGACCATCCTTCATTATGGTCCTTGTCCATAATGGCAAATGAGATTTCCGTTCCAAATCAGAATATACTTCCAATGCAATGTGGGATTTACCTTTGGCTTCTTGTAATTGAATTTTATTCAGAAAAAGGATACTTACTTACTCTTCTGGTCTTTTTTTTATCAATTTATACCAGATGCCTGGAAAAGGTGCCCTGTCACTCAGATAACAAGGATATCGAAATGAAAAGTTGAGAGCATGCATGTATGTATGCAAGTGTATTTTTTCCGGGTGAATAATATCAGTTAAAGATTTATAAATAATTAATTCACACGGTGACGATGACCATATTTCCGAAGGACTGGTCGAAGGTACGCAGAATTTATTCAAGATGAAAGTGTAAGTTTTGATTAAAAACACGATTCACATTTCTGAAATGCTTAAAACAATTTGCTTTGAAAAATCAAGAGGTCCTCTAATGAACGATAAGTTCATAGTTTTAACTAAGGAAGTAGCAATAATTTAGCTCTAAGCCTATGTACATTTATCCCCAGAAATGTTTATTCTGCATACGGGCTGTGCCAACATAGCTTCCTTCTTTCAAAACGTAATTAAACCTTTTTTATGAATCAGTTTTTTTGTAAAGGGTTTTCCAATTGGAACTCAAAAACTTTGAACTTTCTTTGTGAACTTACCCTTACGCCAATGATCAAACTGTGAATGTCAAAACATGCGATGAAAACCAAATTGTTATCCTAGTGAAATTCACGAGCGACGAACGTTTACAAATATTAAAATATATTACGTTATTCCAAAGTCGTGACAGTAGCTTTAACAGCGTCAACGTCAATTTTTGATCATAATTCTCATTAGCTAACTTTAGGCTTAACAGCTTCGTCAACAAACGGAATAAGCATTTGATGAAATGCTTCAAAAAACACCACTTCATCCACAAAAAATATATGTATGGTGTGGTTTTCTTGCCGGTGGTGTCATTTGAGCGTTTTTTCTCGTGAAAGAAAATTTCCGTCACATTTCAGTCAATGGATATTGCTACAGCGACATGTTTTAACGTAATTTTTTCAGTCAATTGCATGGACTAGGCGTTAACGTGTTTGATTTCAAATTGACTTATTGAAAACTTAACTTTATTAACGTCTTATGTCCAAAATTGATCGTTTCAATTGGCCGCCTAGATGATGCGATTTAACACATCTAGACTTTTCTTATGGCGCTACGCCATAGTGGACGTATGAACAAAGTCAAATTTATTTAAAGAAAAAAGTTGTCAAGTCGTTATTGGAAAACCCGTTACAATTTTTGTAAATATCTAAACTTTTGTTATAGGTTAGGTTAAGTTGATGAGCTAAAAGTTGATCGTTTCCCCCACACTCTTATATCAATGTGGATCCATTGTGTACCCTAGGGATTGTGACTCTCATGTATTGAAACCAATAATAAGTCCTTTGTCATTCAAGCCCTTTAAGGATGTTGATGAGTTGCAGCAAGCTATAGCTTGGAATGTCCGAGGGTTCTTCTAAGCCATTGAGGAAAAGTCTGTCGTCACGTAATCATCCCTCCACTAAGCCCGTAGGAGCATGGAGCATGTAACTCCTTGCAAAGTCTACAAGATGTGTCTAATATGTCACATAAGTCGTTGGTGTATGTGTTGGTCGGGATTGATGATTAAGTCGAAGAAGATGCCGCTTTCCTCAAGAAGATTTTTCCTATCTAGGAAGAGGTGGCCCGATCAATAAAGTGACGCTCGTGTTCACTGTAAGAGTGTCAATAGCTGATGTAGAGGCTAAGTGCCCATTCTTCGTTTGTTGCTGCTTCTACAAGAAACACGTGCGTATAGTTTAGTCATTTTCTTTCGTTCTTTCATTGTATTCCTGAACCCTTTTAATATGTTTTGTCCGTGGTTGGAGGTGATTTCCAATCTCGTTTTAGGCTAGTTGCTCAAGCCATTTAGCAGCGTTAATAAATTTACACAGGTTTTATCTCCTCGTCACCGCATCCTGTTCATAAGTCCACCATACTGAGTTTCATATTTTTACTTGCGACTTATTATAAGGCAAGTTATCCATTCGTAAAAAAAATTCGAACTCGAGATTTTGATCAAAGTTGACGTTACGATGATAGCGAAGACCAAAAAAGTGGGTCTCGCAATTCTGTCTGTCTGTCTGTCTGTCGCTTCGACTACAGCCTAAATGGCTCGGCCGATTTTCTTTAAACTTGGTAGATATCATTTTTAATTTTTGCCCCCCACACGTTTTTTTCTTTTTTTTTTTAAGACCAAAAATAACGGTATCTGCCATACGAGTTTTTTCGAAATTTTATAAACATTTTTGTTCGCAAAACCTGTTCGACAGATTTTAAAAATTAAAATACAAAAAACTTTCATTTAGTTAAAGCTAGATAATGGTTGAAAAAAATTTTCCGAAAAATGGTTATTGAGTGTACCCCCCATGGAACCATTTTTTTTTTGTTTTTGATTTTATCTAAAACGGTACAACCGATCAAAATTTTTTTTTCAAAACTCAATACATATTTCGAAAACCTCATGCTCGATTTTTTTTTAAACTTGATAAATAAAAGTTTCTCAATATAATCTACAAGATGTGAGAAAAAAAATTTATTTTACCTAGAAATAAAGGTACCTACCACACAAATGCTTGCTAAAGAATTTTAAAAAATGGTTTTCAAAAATCGTATTTTTCTCAAAAGTGGCGCCTAGAATTTTGATAAATTTTTTTTTCTTTCGTTTAATTTTTACGATCTTTAATTTAATAAAAAAATTTTGAAATTAAGATATTACAGCTTGCACCTTGTTACAAAAAATTATCAAACGCGATCTATATTGTTTTATCAGAAAACTTAAGTTTATGTTGGCAGAACTTTCAATCTGCAAACTCAATAACAAAACAAAGCGAAACGAATTTTAACTAAATATTTTACAATTACTTCCCGAGACCGACGCGCGCCGCGACAACAACAAACGAGAAGATGAGATATGACACAGGACAAACTAACTTGTGTCAAATTGAAATGGGTGCGTTTGATAAAAAGCACAACAAGCAGTATTCAGAGTACTACCACCCACTAGCTCAGCGATGGGGTGGGTTCAGTGATGTAATTAATCGAATTTGATTAATTAAATGAATCAAACGAACGAATCTATAAAAAAATATTAAGTGTAGGTACAGGGTGTACTCACACAGAAAATGGGCGCCAGTAATTTTTTTTGAATTAAAGGAAATTACAAACCTTTTGGAGCGGAACCAAGAAATTTTTATTTGAATAAATTAAAAAAAAATTTAATCTTTGTTTTGAAGAATTTTTTTTTCCTTTAATTTATCTCGATTCTTTTTGCTTGGGAAACCTTACAAGCAGGATTAAAACCCAAGATCTTTTTAAACGAATTAGATTTAACAAACGACAACGGTAAAACAACAGAACCGAAAGCAAATGAAACGCAAGTGAACAAAAAAACGCAATTGGGCCGTTAGCGAAAAAAAGACCGTGTCCCACAATTAACTGGGATAGAATTCGAAATATTTAGCAAGTCCCTACGAAATCTTTTAAAATTGACACACAAAAAAAACACTCTAAGTACTTATCTTTCTTTTTTTTCAAATTTACGGATCTTCCTCTTTTCCTCTATCACCTCGATTATTTCTATTGTTTTTTTTTTGTTTTGCAATTCCTTCTCCGTCTCGAACTACAGTATCTCCTTCGCAATTTTCTCGACAACTTTTCTCCAAAATGACCAAAAACTTTTTTTCAACTTTCTAATTCTTTTTCGATTTTTCTCGACTTCACCAAAAAATCAACTTTTCGCTTCAAAAGTTCTCAAAAGAGTCCCTTTCCAAGCTAAACCTATTGTCTTCCTCGGCCATTCCATTCTCTCACACATTCATACGTCCAGCCAATCGTTTTCGAGATCTTCAGTCACGGGATCACGGCTTCCTGGAAAGCTACGTGCTCTCCTCGAAAACCTCCGTTCCTCCGTAGTCGAATCTCATCGAAACTTTACTCTCACACACACATTCAATGATTCAACAAGTTGTTGGATGTCTTTCCAAAACTTGCCGAATCCAAATGACCGAGTTCAGACCCCTTTCAACTATTTTTTTTCGAGAAAATCTAAAAGAATTAAAAATCGAGAAAAAGTTTCTACTAGGCATTCTCCTAGTTACTATTAATTATTCGCGAGTAATTCGAAGCGCGAAGCAATCTTTCCGAAACTAAAACCGAGGTGAGAGAGGAAAACGATTCTTTAAATTTTAAGCTCTACCTATTTATTTTCTTTCGTTGTCAATTCTGAAAGATTTTCTATTCTAACAAAAATTGCGCTTTAAGAATTTTGAAGCACGTTAACGACCCATTTTGCTTACAAAAAAATATTAAATTACGTTAATTAAAGGTTAAATTTGGTAACTAAAATCTTGATTAATTATTCGGCCTGTTTGGAGATAAGTAAGAGTCTACCTGACTCGATTACTTCTTCAGCTCATCCGCTGGCACATCGAAAAGAGACCGCCCGTCTTCTTTATAATTTTAGAACCAACTATTCCACTCCGTTTGCATATACGAGTACATAGCTCAGAAACCTATTTTTGTTACTTTTCCAAAATACTTTAAGAGCAGGTCTCTGGCTGATGGCCACCAGGCATCTACTAACTCTATAAGTATTTTGGAGCAGCAACGGAAAAAGAAACTAAAAATGATTAAAGGCAGGTGAAACTTGTTGTGGTAAATTTTACCGCAACAACCTACCATAGAACCATTTTTTCGAATTTTGAATTTCTCATTATCCACATACCGGATCTTAATGAAATTTCTTATAGAGAAGCTTCTAAGAAGTCTAAAACATATTGCATTTTAAAACTTTCAAATAAATATTTTTTGAATTTTTGAAAACAAAAATTTATTTTTTTTCTTTTTTTGAAAATTCTATATGTTAGAAACGGCTGAATATTTTTTTTTGTAAATTTAATTTTTATTCGAACAATAATAAAAACTTTAAATTGGCGTACCAAAATTTTTTCTTAAAAATCTTATAAAAAGTTTGTATATATGTAAAAGCTTTTTTTAAAGAAACCACTACAACGACTTATAATTTTTGTTCTTGCGTAAATTCATATTTGCATAGCATTCTGTTCTTGTCTTTTACTACTAAAAGAATTTAAAAAAATAATTTTATCCTTATGAACAGTTTTTTCTAATAACATTCGTTTTTAAAATTCCTAGACTATTACATAGGAGCAAGTTCGTGCGACCCAGTCGTGCATATTATTTTTGTGGTAACCAAGTCGGTTCTTACCAGTGATGATTCTCACGAGAAAAGAATGTGACTTTTTACTCAATTGGATGTGAACGTCGCGTCGGTCTTTTGTTTGCTGAAACTAGGCCATAGTGTTCTGTTGTAGCTAGAACTTTGCTCTCGATTACCTGTTTAAGATTACAGGTTGGGACCTAAACTGTTGTGTCTGCCTGGTTAAGATCAAGTGTTGATCTTATTCTTGCCAGCTCGTCAGCGCTTTCATTAACTGGGAAACTGCCGTGACCAGGAACCTAACAGAGCCTGATGTTGTGCTATGTACCAAGAACCCTTAGGTCTTTGGGACATCAACTAACTTATCATCTGGCTATCAATAAAAAAGTTGATATCAGCTTGTCCTATTTCCATCACTACGTCTTGTCTAGCACCTTTTGTCACCGTAGGACCTCAGCTGGGAAGAAACTGCTGTCACCAGAAACTCTGAATTAGCTGGCTAGTTCAAAGGATTCTGAATAGAACCCTGCACCCACACCAGTAGCCATCTTGGAACCGTACCTATATATTGCTCTCATCGAATCGCAGCTTGATGGCTCATTGATTTGACAGTCCTTTCTGCTAAGAAAGGTGATCGTGAACGGCTTGTAAAAGTCTTAACAAGGTGTTATGAATTTAAATTTGGTTTTAAACATTTTTTTAGATAAAGATGGAAACTTCTATCCCTACCTATACAATGAAAATACCAATTTTTGAGACCCATCAGCATAGAAGGCACCTCGAATGGAATTCTGTAAGCCTTATACGGACATTAAATTAAGATTTCAAAAATCCTTACAACAAAAAACAGTGAGGCCAAATCGGAAGGTACGGCTGGTCACACCTAATTGCACCTTATTGATATGAGGTGTGTTTCCTCAAACCAAGAGGAGAAATTAGACCAATTTTTGGCTTATACATTTTCAAAACTTAAATAAAAAGATTCGGCGATGATGGAGTAAACAAAACTGTATGTATGAAGGCTTTTTCAAGAAAGCCTCGTAGATTTTGAAATTAAATTAAATAAGCCATTTCAATGCCCTTATTCATTGAATATGAAATTCCCGCCTCGTCGCCTTATGGTAGCTCGGATCCAAGTGGTCCAATTTTCAATGACTCTTCCGCATAGATCCGGCCGAACTTGAGCGATGATGGCCTATGTTATGGTCACTTTAAGGGTATCGTTCGATTGTGGTTTATTTGCATAGACCTGTGACTTCAGGAAACTCCACAAGAAAAAGTCTAGGTCAAATAGCATGACCTTCGTGCAAATTCACGTCACCTCTGCGAGAAATCATCTTTTCCTCAAATCGTTCCACCGGAACCACATTTCGTCCCTATGTCCATTTCATCATTCTGCAGCGCTCGCAATTGCAATAACGAACACTCATTTTGATAATTAAGTCTTATCATCGTGTAACTTAGTGATGGTTTCAGTTACTGAATAATAAACAAAAGATATATGACAGATATCACCAAAACAATATGACCGCCACATGCTGTCTAAATCTACCGGCGCTAATTGAAAAACCCTTGACTATAGCTTGCACATTCATACAATGAATAAAAACTGAACAAGCTGTTCACACAGCTGTGGCCATCAACAGTTCTAATTCATTATCCTTGTTGTTGATTGAAAAACTTTTATAGCAGCGAATTCAACATGCAAGTTCTTTGAACTCGCTACCTCCAACTAGATGTGGCTTGCATATGCATGTGCTGGTACTTAGTCAAATTTATTAATGACACACACTGCTATTAAGGTCAGAAGTTTTTTTTGTTGTTAAATACAAAAATTATCTTGGAAATATGCCAGCGGCGGCAAAATAAACAATAATGAAAAACCTCAGCTGTAGCTTTGTTCTGTGGCGCCTAGGATAAATACCGAAATTTGCTGCTATAACTGATGCTTCCGAAAATAAAGATTTTTTATTCTCATTAACGTTAAATTTTAATCAGCCAAGTGTTAAGATATAAGTCTATACATAGATAGATAAATATTTCTTCAATTTTATCAAAAAGTCGGAATTCAAAAATCAAAAACTTATTTTTGTGGGTGTTATTATGAAGACCCAAGGTGTCAAAAATCTTTTCAAATGGAATGTAAAAGAATTTTTAGCTAGCATCACAAGGTAGTCAGCATAAATCAGGACTTTTACTTGAATGAATGCAGAGGATTCTCCCTAGAAATGAGGTCACCGAATTCATCGATAGACATGCCGAAAGGTGTTGGACTAAGGAGGCATCCTTGTAGAGAAGGAGAAGAATAAAAAGAGCAGCAATTTCATGAAAGCCCTTATAGGATGACGGTTTATATATATATCCCTTTGTCAAAGCCAGCTAAGTTGTTAGTATAATACTACTCAGAAATTTGATAACTTCAAAACAGTTTACTAACTTTCCATAAATTTCAAACGTTTTTAACTAGTACAGTGTTGAGGTTTTTTTAACTGATTCTACTAAACACACCTAAAGTCATGAATTTTCGTGTTTACAGCAAAAATATTTGTACAGTGAGAAAGACAAAAATTAAAAAAAAAATGGTTCTATGGTGAGGGAAAATAGTTATCAATGTTCAAAAAAAAAATGGTCATGGTGGTCTTTGAAAAAGTAAGTTTATTTTTTCAAAATTAAAATACACAGTACTTCTTAAATTTTACAAAAAAAAAAAAGATCAGTTGTACCGTTTTTGAGAAAATAGAAAACGAATAGCAAGTTCTTCGATTTTGGGCCCTTCAAAATGTTCGCCTTTATTTTTCAGTCACGAGAGCAACGCCTCCGATGTAAGCCAGCTAGTTCTAAATTTAGTTGTTCACGTAGAGATTCCATTTATGTATAAACCTACCGCAGGTATTTAAAAAAGTAAGATTAACACTTGGAAGATGCAACCTCTGATGGTTATATCAAGGATATTTAAGCTAAAATAAAAATGATTTAAGCAAAAAATGAAACAAGCTGTATATTGCACTAAAATTTTTAGAAGACTGTTAACGAGGTTGGAATTTCTCTAAAACTATCACCTTTGTTTTTTTTTCTTTTTTTTTTTTTGAAAAACTGGCACGGTAAAAATTAAAAAATTAAAGCATGTCTGCTTTCACACAAAATTATGATTTTTATTTTATTTTCTAATAAGATCACTGAATCTTGATATCTTATATTACATTTAGATTTTTGCTACCGAAGCTCAAATTTTGACTATTTTTGTAAGAGCTATATAAGTTTTATAAAAAAACGGACCTAGTACCTTACGCCAGCGTACTGCAATAGAAGTATAAAATTAAGACCAAAAACTTTCAACGTATAGTTGTATAGAATTACATAACCTACAAGTTAAACTTTTCTATTTTTTTGTTCAACAAGAAAATGATAGATTTCAAGTAATATGCGAAATCACAATTTTAATCTTTTTCACCCCCGCCCCTTCTTAAAAACATTAGCCCCGATCCAAATGTATTTTCAACATTTTTTCATTGTTATTTTTGAAAAAAACGAAAATTTTTTTCTCTTAATCTTTGCTGTTCGCGAACTGTCAAAAACTGTTAATTTCTTCGAAATTTGAGCGAAAGTCTGTCCAATTAAGCATACAAAAATTAAATTGAGTAAAAATTGCACATTACGCGAACAGACATAATGTAAAAAAAATCTCTGTTTAGTTTTTAAATTATGAAGATGTGGCTTGCAAAATTTTTTTTTTGCAATTTTTTTTCAAAACTGTTTTAATTTGAACCCATGAGATTATACAAACTGCTTAGAAGTTTAAGCATACAAACATTAGTCAAAACCAGTTCTATCGTTTTTGATACAATCGAAAACAAGAAGAAATGATTCTAAAGGACGTATTATTAAAAACCATTTTTTAGAATTTTTACTTGCAACATATGGTAAGTTATACATTCGTAAAAAAATCAAATTCGAGATTTTGATCAAAGTTGTCATTCCGATGATACGGAACACGAAACAAATCGGTCCGGCAATTCCGTCTGTATGTCTGTACCTTGTTTTGCCGTTCTGAAAACTTGATTTTGATAACAAACAAAATTAATGTGCGATAGTAGATATGGAATATATTTTGGCCAAAAAAAAATTAGAAACAAATTTTATTAACGGTACATGTCATACAATCGTTTTTTTTTATTTTAGACTTTCTCAATAACAGCGCTTACGATTTTGACCACCATTTTTGTACAAGAGCTACTTTAAATTTAAAATAATATTAGCCGTGTTTTTTTGGAAAAGTTATCCGTAGTACAGTAGGATTTTATATGAATATTAAATACATCATCCGCAGTAGGATCACTGCTGATAAAAGGAGAAGTTAAATCCTGCTGCGGATAGAGATTTGACGTTTATTCGAGTATCGACAGTGATCCTACTGCGGATGTTGTATTTGTTATTCATGTAAAATTATACTGTACTACGGATAACTTTTCCAAAAAAACACGGCTATTGTATATGAAAATATTCGAAAAAATGTGTTTTGGGTTTAAAAAAAGAATCCAATTTTTATTTCCCAAAATCTTTATTACTAAATACTTAAAATTGGCATCCCAAATTTTTCCTTGAAAGTTTTTAAAGAAATTTGTTATATAAAAATTTATTTAAGGAAAACATGATTTTTAAACTTTATTTTCATAAATTCATACTTTTCTAACAATCTGGGGGCAATTTTATACACTTGAAATGTTTGTATCTCATTAAATCCATGTTTTATATTTATTATTATTAAACAATTCTTAAATTCTGAAATACTTTTTCATAAGAGCAAGTACGTGCGATCCAGTCGTCCATTATAATTTTTACTTGCGACTTATAGGTACTATAAGGCAAGTTATGCATTCGTAAAAAAAATCGAACTCGAGATTTTGATCAAAGTTGACATTACGATGATAGCGAAGACCAAAAAAGTGGGTCTCGCAATTCTGTCTGTCTGTCTGTCTGTCTGTCTGTCTGTCTGTCGGTTCGACTACAGCCTAAACGGCTCGGCCGATTTTCTTTAAACTTGGTAGATATGGGTTTTAATTTTTTACCCCCGGACGTTTTTTTTTTTTTTTTTTAAGACCAAAAATAACGGTACCTGCCATACGATTTTTTTTCGAAATTTTATAAATATTTTTTTTTCTCAAAAACTGTCCCACAGAATTTTTTAAAAAAAATTTGAAAAATTTCATTTGGTTAAAACTAGCTAATGGTTGAAAAAAATTTTACAAAAAATTGTTATTTTTGGTAGACCCCCTGGGTCCATTTTTTTTGTTTTTGATTTTCTCGAAAACGGTACAGCCGATTTAAATCATTTTTTTTATGCCAAAGCTCCTCCAAAGTTTGAATATTATTGCATATTCAAATTTTCAATTTTTATTTTTTTGGATTTTTAAAAACAAAATCAAAATTTTTTTTTGGAAACTTAATGTTTCGAAAACCCCATGGTCGATTTTTTTCAAACTTGACAAAAAAAAGTGTTTTAATATAATCTACAAGATTTGAGAAAAAAATTTTGTTTCATCTAAAACTAATGGTACCTTCCATACAAATTTTAAAAAATGGTTTTCGAAAATCGTATTTTTCTCGAAAACGGTTCCGAGAATTTTGCTAAAATTTTTTTTCTTTTGATTAATCTTTACGATCTATAATTTAATAAAAAAAAATTTTAAATCTAGATATTACTGACTGTACCTACCATAGAACGATTTTTTCGAATTTTGAATTTCTCATTATCGACATAACGGATTTTAATGAATTTTTTTATAAAAAAGCTCCAAAAAAGTTTAAAAAACATTGCATTTAAAAACTTAAGAAAAAATATTTTTTCAATTTTTAGAAAAAAAAGTCGTTTTTTTTTTTTTGAAAAATTCGATATCTCAAGAACGGCTTATTATTTTTTTTTGGAAATTAGACCTTTATTCGTACAATAATAAAAGCTTAAGGTTGGCGTACCAAAATTTTTTCTTAAAAATGTTTTAAAAATTTTGTACATAAAAGCTTATTTTTTTAAGGAACCACTACAACGACTTATAATTTTTGTTCTTGAATAAATTCATATTTGCATAGCATTCTATTTTTATCTCTTACTACTAAAAGAATTTAAAAAATTAATTTTTCTTTAATAACATTCGTTTTTAAAATTGCTAGTCTATTACATAGGAGCAAGTTCGTGCCACCCAGTCGTGCATTTTATTTTTCGTTGATGCCCTAGAGGAGAAATTGAAATTTTTTTTAGCACTAAAACTAACGGTACCCCCATACACCCATAATGCATAGTCTTATTTATCTCGAAACGGTTCTAACGATTTTGAAAAAAAAATTAAGTGCGATATAATGGACATGGACTACATTTATGAACAAAAAAATTGGGGTAAAATATTATTAACGGTACCTATCATAGAACCGTTTTATTGATCTTTGATTTTCTTATCAACGGTTCTAACGATTTTAACAAAAAAATTCCACCGGGAGCCCCCTTGAGTTTAAAATAATATTGTATATAAAAATATTCTTTTTGTTTTTTGAAAAAAAAAATCCAATTTATTTTTTGAAAAATCAATATCTGAAAACGTGTGAACGATTTTTTTTTTGAAATTATTTCCCAAAATATATATTACTACGGCACTTAATATTGGCATCCCAAATTATGTTCTAAAAAAATTTTAAAGAAATTTGTTATATAAAAAATTACTTTAATAAAACGATTTAAAACTTTGTTTGCATAAATTCATATTTTTTAGGAAATCAGACGGCAATTCCATGCATTTGAACATTTTTATCTCATTAAATTTATGCTTTATATTTATAAAATATTGTAATATTTTTGCTAGGTCCGTTAAATAAAACTTATTACTCCTTTTAGAATTTCTTCTTTATTTACACTTTTCAAATCCAAACAATAAATCTCAATTTATAATCAACTCTAATACTTTTATTCCAACTTAAATCCACTTCTTTAATTACACTTTCCACAATCCAATAGTTCAGCTTTGCACACTTTCATAATCGAAAATAAACTGTGTTCCGCTCACCGTGTACACTCTCTTATATACTCAAACCAGTTGTTCTCGAAGGTTCTTGTCTAGAACATTCTATTTGTTTGGAATAAGTGGAAATTCATATGCAGATAGAATGTTCTAGTTGTTTGGAAGAAGGGGAAATTTAGATGCGATGAAAAAGAGCTTTTTTTTTGTTCCTTCATAAGAAGATATGTATGTAATTCTCAACAGATGGCGCTGTAGGAGTATAAGGCTCTGTTCGCAACATTGCCCCCTTCTTAAGATTGTTCGTCCCGAACAACTCTATCACCAGCTTCGGCACTGTATCGGTGCAGTCGATCGCTATGCACAACTTTTAGCTTTCCTCTTAACCCTCTTTGAATTCGGTAAACGACATCATTGATTTTCGTGACGACAGTATAAGGGCCTTCCCAGTTTTGTTGAAGCTTCGGCGACAATCCCTTTTGACGATGTGGGTTATACAGCCATACACGATCTCCTACTTGGAATCCTGTCGTGTTTGCTCTTGTGTCGTACCTTGTCTTCATTCGATCGCTGTAAGTGCTCATTCTAGTCCTGGTCCTTTCGTGGATGTCGATTAGCCTCTCTTTTAGGTCACTCACGTAATCCCCTGTTTCTTGAGACTCTTGTGGTGGGTGTCCAAACCTTATCTCACTAGGCAGCCGTATGCTTTTTCCGAACAGGATTTCAGATGGTGTTTGTCCTGTTGAGCTATGTACTGCACTTCTATAGGCCATCAAAAATAGTGGTATGTGCCTATCCCAGTTTCTTTGGTAGTCGCCTACGACCTTAGTGAGGTGCTCTTTTAAAGTCCTGTTGAATCTCTCGACCATTCCATCAGATTGCGGGTGAAGTGGTGTGGTTCTCGTTTTCTTAATGCCAAGGAACGCGCACACCTCTTGGAATATGTTCGACTCAAAGTTCCTTCCTTGGTCAGAATGGAGCTCCATAGGCACACCGAACCTGCTTACCCAGTTAGACACAATCTGGTCGGCCACGGTTTTGGCTTCTTGGTTCGGGATAGCGTATGCCTCAGGCCATTTGCTGAAGTAATCCATTACCACCAGAATGTATTTGTTTCCATCATTCGTTTCCGGAAATGGGCCAGCCACATCAACAGCAATCCTTTCAAACGGTGAGCCAACATTATATTGCATCATTTTTCCTTGCAGTTTTCTACCAGGGCCTTTGGTTGCAGCACAAGCTTCACAATTTCGGCACCACTTTTCAACGTCGTCTCTTGCATGCAACCAGTAGAATCGTTGTCTCACTTTTTCTAAAGTCTTATTGACTCCCAAATGGCCTCCTGAAGGTCCATCATGCATCTCTCGAAGAACCTCTTTGATTTTCGATTGAGGTAACACAAGCTGCATTACATAGGATTTACCATCAGCGGACTTCCATTTTCGCCGAAGAACACCTTCTTGCACATGAAGTGAGTTCCATTGTGCCCAATAGGCTTTTAAAATTGAACTCCTATCGGAAATGTCATTCCATGCGGGTTTTTCTTCATGTTCCTTCCATGCGAGAAGAGGTTCAATGTCGGGGTCTTCTTGTTGAGCAGATCGTATTTCTTCATTGCTCCATCCACAAATGGGGTCAGCTCTTATTCGCAGAATGTTGATGGATTCCTTTTCTTCTTGTCGCCTGCAATGCTTACAATCTATTTTACAAGGTCTCCGGGATAGTGCGTCGGCATTTGAGTGCAGCTTTCCCCTTCGGTGTTGAATTTCGTAATCGTAAGTCTGCAGTCTTTCTATCCACCTTGCGACTTGTCCTTCTGGGTTCTTGAAGTTCAACAACCAGTTAAGAGCACCATGATCGGTTCGTAGAAGAAACTTCTGTCCATAGATGTATTTATGGAAGTGTTTCGTTGCCAAAATGAGTGCCAAGAGTTCTCTTCTGGTCACACAGTAGTTTCTTTCGGTCTTCGACAGTACTTTGCTGAAATAGGCGACAACCTTTTCTTCGCCATTGTGCACTTGTGACAGAACAGCGCCGACTCCCACGTTGCTTGCATCAGCATCGATGATAAAAGGTTTGCCTGGAGTCGGATAGATCAGCACCGGAGCATTGCATAGATGGTATTTCAGTTCTTGGAAGGCTTTTTCACACTCACCTGACCATCTAAACTGCTTGTTCTTTTCCGTAAGCTGATGCAAACTCTTCGCAATTCCGGCAAAGTTCTTAACAAAACGTCTGTAATAATAATAATAGCAAGACCTAGAAAACTTCGTAGTTGATGTTTGTCCTGTGGTGTTGGCCAATTTTTGACGGTGTCAACTTTTTCAGGATCGGTCTTGACTCCTTGGGACGAGATGATATGTCCCAAATACTTTACTTCAGTCTGGAACAGTGCACATTTTTCTGGGTTCAGTTTAAGGTTAACCTCTCGAAGTCTCTGGAACACACCCTTTAGGTTCTTACAGTGTTGGTCGTATGTTTTCCCATAAACGATAACATCATCCAAGTAGACAAGGCAAGTTTTCCACGTCAGGCCTTGAAGGACGCACTCCATCAAACGCTCAAAGGTTGCCGGAGCGTTGCAAAGACCAAACGGCATCACGTTGAACTGCCACAGCCCATTACCTGTGGAGAACGCTGTCTTTTCTCGGTCTTCAGGGTGAATTTCAACTTGCCAATATCCACTTTTCAAGTCCAGTGTTGAAAACCAGTGTGCTCCTTCCATCGCATCTAAGGTGTCACTAATTCTTGGCAAGGGGTAACTGTCTTTCCTGGTTACGTCATTCAACCTTCGGTAGTCAACACAAAACCATGTACTTCCGTCCTTCTTTTTGACTAGGACCACTGGTGACGCCCAAGGACTTTTGGAGTTTTCAATCAAACCATCCTTCTTCATGGTGGTAATCATTTCCTCAGCTTCACCTTTTTTGGCCAGTGGAAGACGTCTTGCGGGCTGACGAATGGGTCTTGCATCTCCTGTATTTATTCGATGCTGCACCATTTGTGTCCTTCCATATTTCCCGTTTGGTGAAGCGAAAATGTCGGCATACTCATTCAGAAGGCTTTCTGCCATTTTATCCTGATGTTGGTCTAGGTTAGCTGAATTGAATATCTTTGCCTTGATGCTATTGAGCTCCTCAGGGTCTAATGTCTTTCTCGGTGTTTCGGCGTCAATTCGTGTTATGGCTGCGACAGATTCGCACTTACCAATAACTTCTCCTTTCACTAACTTTACATCGTACGGTTTGGTGTTGAGTATCCGTACGGGGACCATATTGTTCTTCGGAGCCACAAGTGTCTTCCCAATGATGAAATTTTGGGAAGAACAATCTGGGCCTGGTTCCACCATTAGGTATCGATGGCGTCCACACTCACCTTCTAATTTTGTCCAAACGAATACCTCAGAAGAAGTAGGAATAACCACATCTTCTTTGATGACAGTCCTTAGAGTTGTTGTTCCTTCGTGCCCATAGATCATTGGAATCTCTGTATTCTGGTATTTGAGTACCTGGTTGCCAATATCCAAAATTACTCGATGTTCTTTCATGAAGTCCATTCCGATGATGCACTCGTCACATATATCTGCCACCAAAAATTTGTGTGAGAATTCTAGATCTGCAATTCGAATTCTAAGTCGGACTTCACCATAAACCCTAGCTGCTTCTCCTGTGGCAGTTCTTAGACGGTAGCTATTGGTGTTGTGTAGCCACTTCAAATGCACTAGGTCTTGACGCACAATGGAGGCTGTGGCACCGGTGTCGATGGTGACCACACGTTTGTTGCCATTTAATGTTGCCTCGACAGTTAGACTTCTATTGTCTCGCTTAGTTTGAGAGACCTGGATGGTGTTTCTGGGGCCATCGATACCAGAAACCAGCTTCTGCCCCTCGAAGTTGGTTCTTACTCGTTTCCCTGTTGGGAAACTGTTCGGGAAGTAACACTGGTGTTATGGTTACCTTGTTCTGAATTCGAAGCTCCGTGTCCACAATGTTGACAAACTCTTCTGGGTGGTAACCGACATTGACGCTGTAAATGTCCAGTCTTATTGCAATTCCAGCACTTTGCAAGTCCGTTTCGTTGGTTCCTTTGGACATCAGTTCTTTGACATGAGCATTCTTCGACGACGGCTTCTCTAAGTCGATGTACTCCGTGAGAAGCTTGCTCAGCTGCTTCCATTGTCAAGGCAAACGATAATGTTTCCGAAAGCGTTCGTTTTCCAGCAGTTCGTACGGCCCTTTGAAGATGTATGTCAGAAATGGCGCGAACAAATGCCTCAACTGCGAACTGGTTACAAATTTCCTCTCCAACATCTGGATATGCAAGATGAACAAGCCTTTCAATGTCCGCTTGCAGTTGTTGTAGAGTTTCGCCCCTCTTCTGAACTCTGGAATTGAGTTGCACTTTGAAGACTTCTTTCATGTGGCTGTTAGCAAAGCGTTTGTCTATAGCCAAAACCAAGGAATTGAAGTCGCCGCTCTTATCTGCTGGTATGGTTTGCAACAACTCAGCAGCTGCTCCTCTAAGAGCAAGAGTTAAGGCTATATACTTGTCAGCCTCATCCCAGCCATTTGTTGTGGAAGCTGCCTCGAATTGCTTCTTGTATATAGACCAAGAAGTTTGTCCATCAAAGGTTGGAGGTTGCATATCTTTTTTTCTCAAAGCTTCCCCAGAACTTTCCCGAATCTTTATGTTTCGAACACGGTCTAACTCTTTTGAAAACGTCTCCATTTTGTTGTCGACTAGCAATGAAACACGTTCATCTAACACTTTTGAAAACGTCTCCATTTTGTTGTCGACTTGATTCTCCAGCAATGAAACACGCCCATCAAGTGCAGATACATTATTCTCGATGTTAACAAGCTTGCCTTCTAGCATTTTTCTCTGCTCTTCGAGAAGGTCTTTTTGTTCGCTATGCTGTTTTTTTTGCTCATTTCTTTGCTCTTCGAGACGTTCGAGAACATTCTTTTGTTCGTTTTTCTGCTCATTTCGTTGCTCTTCGAGACGTTCAAGCAGAAGACTAAACATATTTGAAACATCTATATTTTTACTCACGTCTGCTTCCTCAGCGTCAGCTTCAAAGACGAAAATGTCCGGGTCTTCATTTTGTTGTTTCAAATATTCGGCCAAACGCAGAACAAGCTCATTTTTCGATCCTGCTCTAGAAAGTTCTCGCTTGCCTAATTCACTTTTCAGCTCATTACAGTTGAGCTCTTTCAGTAACTTGCTCATTTTTTTATTTTTTATTTTTTTTTTTCGCACACTTCACTGCACAATAAGTTTTATCCCACTTCTGACACCAATGTAATATTTTTGCTAGGTCCGTTAAATAAAACTTATTACTCCTTTTAGAATTTCTTCTTTATTTACACTTTTCAAATCCAAACAATAAATCTCAATTTATAATCAACTCTAATACTTTTATTCCAACTTAAATCCACTTCTTTAATTACACTTTCCACAATCCAATAGTTCAGCTTTGCACACTTTCATAATCGAAAATAAACTGTGTTCCGCTCACCGTGTACACTCTCTTATATACTCAAACCAGTTGTTCTCGAAGGTTCTTGTCTAGAACATTCTATTTGTTTGGAATAAGTGGAAATTCATATGCAGATAGAATGTTCTAGTTGTTTGGAAGAAGGGGAAATTTAGATGCGATGAAAAAGAGCTTTTTTTTTGTTCCTTCATAAGAAGATATGTAATTCTCAACAGATGGCGCTGTAGTAGTATAAGGCTCTGTTCGCAACAATATATTTAAAATTCCAAAATACTTTTACATAAGAGCAAGTTCGTGCGATCCAGTCGTGCATTTTATTTTTTTTTTGGAAATTCAGATATTAATCACTGTGCCTACTATGGAATCATTTTTTCGAATTTGTTGTTTCTCATTATCGGTAAAACGGATTTCTAAAAGTTTGAAAAAAAATTGCATTTCAAAATTTTCACAAAAAAATAATTTTTCAATCTTTGAGAAAACTTATTTTTTTTTTGAAAATTTGTTATCTTAAAAACGTATCAATATTTTTTTTTGAAATTTAATTGTTATTTGTACTAAAATAAAATGCACAACTGGGTCGCACGAACTTGCTCCTATTTGATAGACTAGGAATTTTAAAAAAGAATGTTATTAGAGAAAACTGTTCATAAGGATAAAATTAGTTTTTTAAATTCAGAAGGCTATGAATAATGAAATATGAATTTATGAAAGAACAAAAATTATAAGTCGTTGTAGTGGTTTCTTAATAAAAAAAAAGCTTTTATATACAAAATTCTTAAAAGATTTTTAAGAAAAAAATTTGGTACGGAACCGTTTTCGAGAAAAATACGATTTTTGAAAACCATTTTTTAACATTTGTATGGTGATGTACCTTTAGTTTTAGTTAAAATAATTTTTTTTTCTCACATCATGTAGATTATATTGAGAAATCGAAAAAGAATTTTTTTTGAAAATTTGAATACACAATTCTTTTCAAATTTTTGGGGAGCTTTAGCAAAAAAAATATGATAAAAATCGGTTTTACCGTTTTTGAGAAAATCAAAAACAGGAGGTACTCTCAATAACCATTTTTCGGAAAATTTTTTTCAACCATTATCTAGCGTTAACTAAAAGAAATTTTTTTGTATTTTTTTTAAATCTGTCGAACAGTATGAAAACAAAATATTTATAAAATTTCGAAAAAAATGGCAGGCATAGCCATACGATTTTTTTTCGTTATTTATTTTTGGTCTTAACAAAAAAAGAAAAAAACGTATGGGGGGGGGGTAATTAAAAATGATATCTACCAAGTTTAAAGAAAATCGGCCGAGCCGTTTAAGCTGTAGTCGAACCGACAGGCAGACTGACAGACAGAATTTCGAGAGAATATAGAGATAGTATTGAAAAACTATTAGTTGTCAAATCTAAAAAATATCGTACAGTGTGGATTGCGAAATATTGAGTTGAAGGCAAAATTTTTGAATTAGTTTTCAAGAATTTAAAGAGATATGTGTTTGAAAATTTGAATAACCAATACTGTTCAAACTCTTCGAAGACCTCTTAGGATACAAAATAAAGCGAAGCTCAGTTAAACAGTTCTTTGAAAAATTCGATACAAAAACAAAAAATGGTTCTATAGGAAGTACCATTAAAAATCATTCTTCGGAATTTTTTTTTAAACTTGTAACGTCTCAAATCAAAGAAAGTCTTTTCAATACTGAGCTTTATTTCATTTTAAAATATTCTTACTTCTTACTTACTTACTTAACCGGCTCACGATCCATGGAGGGTCTCTGCCTGAGTTATTGCGGTCTTCCATCGGTTGCGATCCCTCGCGAGCTCCCTCCAGTCGTCGGGACCAAGCGCTCTTGCATCTATAACCGCCTGGTCCCTGTAGCGTAACCTCGAACCTGGGGGCTGGGGGCTGGGATTCGAAGATTGTCTTGGCTGGAGCGTTGTTGTCCATTCGCTCGATGTGACCGAGAAAGTGTAGTCGACGTGTTTTGGCTTTTTGGACTACATCCACATCTTGGTACAGCTCGTATAATTCACGATTGAATCTTCTCCTCCATTCGCCCTCTTCGCATATAGGACCAAATATCCGCCGAAGAATTTTTCTCTCGAAAGTGCCCAGTATCAATTCCCCTTTTTATTAGTTATCGTCCAGCACTCGGCGCCGTAGAGTAGAACTGGTAAAATTAGCGTTTTGTATAGCGTGCACTTTGTCTTTCGAGAAAGGAGTTTTGAAACCATTTGTTTGGCCAAACCGAAGTAGCAGCGGTTTGCTAGGGTAATTCTTCGTCGAATTTTCACTAAGGTGTCAATCGTGGGATTGATGTTCGTTCCGAGGTAGGTGAACTCCTTGACTACCTCGAAATTACTGCTACCATCAGTGACGTTTTGTCCTAGGCGATGGACAGATGCGGCTTTGTTTGTTGATAGCATATACTTTGTTTTGTCCTCATTAACTTCAAGACCAACGCGTTTCGCCTGTTTATCAATAGCTGTGAACGCTTCTAGCACAGCACGCTTCGAGCGGCCGATGATATCGATGTCCTCCGCATATCCAAGCAGTTGGGAAGACCTGTTGAAAATAGTGCCTTCCAGGTTAACACCACTCTTGCGCACTATCTGCTCCAGGACTAGGTTGAAGAAATCACATGATAGCGCATCTCCTTGTCTGAACCCTGTGAACGTCTGGAATAGCTCGGATGAGCTGTTACCCATTTGCACGTTGCACCGCGTATTTTGTAACGTCATGCGGCATAGCTGGGTCAATTTTTTCGGGATCCCGAGTTCCGACATTGCCAATAGAAGCTCTTGGAGACTTATGCTATCATATGCGGCTTTAAAGTCGATGAAAAGATGGTGGGTCTCGACTTGAAATTCGTCGGTCTTTTCCAGGATTTGCCTCAATGTGAGGATTTGGTCTATCGTTGATCTGCCTGGCCTGAAGCCACACTGGTACGTGCCGATTATAGTGTTGCAGAAAGGTTTTAGACGCTCACATAGTACGGTGGATAGGATCTTGTAGGCAACATTAAGCAGGGATATGCCCCTGTAGTTTTTGCAGGACATAGAATCGCCTTTTTTGTAGATTGGGCATATGGAGCTATTTGACCAGTCGTCGGGCATACTTTTCTCCTCCCATCCGAGCCTGCGGATTTGTTATTCTTAAGCTTGCGTATTGCTTTCTTAACCTCTTCAGTACTGGGTAGTGGGACTGGATCTTCATTGACTGGCCTTATGCTTCTTTGCTCCCCTGTGTTTTCGTCTAAATAATGCCCATTAAGCAGCTGCTGGAAATGCTGCTTAAACACGTCTACAATTCCCTGTGCTTCGGTGACTAGGTTCCCTTCGCTGTTTCGAAGAGCCGGTCCTATAACCTGATGCCAGTTGTTTGGCTGTTTTATAGAACCGGCGGGTGTTTGTGGCGGTGCTAGACTCCTCGAGATACCTGAGCTGAGAAGCTGCGGCTGCTCTTTTCTTTCTGCGCAGGGTTTTTTTTCTCTTTCCTTCTCTTTTCACGATACTCCTCATTTACTGCTCTTGTTTTCCATTGCAGCATTTGCATTCATGCATTTTCCGTCTCCTGCTTCAATACCGCGCATTCATTATCATACCACGGGTTCTTTTTCCTAGGTGGTTGATAGCCTATGGTGGACTCGGCTACCTCCTTAATGATGTCGCGGTACTGGCTCCACTGGTTGTTGACGCTTGTGGCTGGGGGTACGGCAGAGAGTTTCCCGGTCAATTGCTCACTGTAGTTTCTGGCTTTCTCAGGTGTGCTAAGGCATGCAATATTGAATTTCTTCCTTTGGACGGTCCTCATTTTCTTTTCGTTGGACAGTCGTCGGGCTCTGAACTTTGTCACAACAAGAAAGTGGTCAGAGTCCACGTTTGCACCTCGGAAGGTTCGCACGTCCAAGATGTTCGACGCGTGCCTTGCGCCAATTAGCACGTGGTCGATTTGGTTGGCGGTTCGACCATCTGGAGATCGCCAGGTTGCTGTGGGTATCCTTCGCCTGGGGAACCTAGTGTTACTTATCACCGTATTCCGAGCTGCAGCAAAGTCGATTAGTCGGAAGCCGTTATCTGTTGTCATTTCGTGGAGGCTGTGCTTTCCAACTAATCTGCCAAAGATATTTTCCTTCCCGACTTTAGCATTGAAATCCCCGAGCACGACTTTGATATCGTACTCCGGACAGGCTCCGTAGGCTCCGTCCAGGAGGTCGTAAAACTCCTCCTTGTTAGATTCCTCAGCTTCATCGGTAGGGGTGTGTGCACATATTAGGCTGATGTTTTGAAAAGTAGCTTTGATGCGGATCACAGCCAGGCGATCACTAATCGGCTTAAAATCGATGACTTTTGATGTGAGTCGATTTCCCACGACGAATCCGCATCCTAACATGTGCATTCTTTGATGACAGCTGTAATAATGTCGCAATCTTTTCTTTTCGCTATTCCTGATCCTATCCATCGTATCTCCTGGATCGCGGTAATGTTTGCCTTGTACCGCGAGAGGACAGATTCAAGTTTTTGAGTAGCACCTGGTGTGTAGAGTGTCCTTTCATTCCAGGTGCATACTCGTAAATCGTATAGTCCAATTTCGTTCCGGTTCTGGTTGCCATTTGAGGGGGGTCGTTATTCGAGGCTTCTCGCGTCTCTCTCATAACAATTGGTGTTTTTTACTGTGGCCGGGTCGGACTAACCTCCAATCTGTAGGGCCATGGGTTTAGTGTTGCAATTGTTTCCTTGGTCAACTCTCGCATACAAGTTTAGCAAGTCATGACATAAAGCCAAGACCAGTATCCGGCGGTTACCAACGAGGAGGTATTGTAAGCATTTGATGTGTAGGAAAAGATAAAGCTCGAAAGCCCCAGTTCCTACAGCATCCAACCACCATTCTTACTTCTTAACTAATTTGTTTTCTTATCTACTACCTTACAATACTTCCAGTATTGTATATAAGTGTTTGTAAACTTGCATTCTATGTTCTATCTAGCTTTTGCTAAATGAAATTTTTTCAATTTTTTTAAAGAAAACCTATGAAACTGTTTTTAAGAAAAAAGATATTTTCTAATATTTCGAAAAAGTGATATTTAACATCAAGTCAAGTCAAGTCTGCTTAAAATCTGCAGTTCGATTTTTTTACGAATTCATAACTTGCCATGTAGTACCTACATTACATTGCAGTTAAAGATGTGTCGATAAAATTTAATTGAAACAAGTTGAACATGGTGTGGGATTGTTAATTGAACTGATCTGAGCCAAGAACACAAGGTGTAAAACAGGAACCACATTTGTCTCGTGTGGTGTGATGTGGAGTGTGGTATGTATGTCGAGTTGTGAGAAAGAGACAATTGTGTGTTTTAGGAAAGAGAAATATCCTTACGAGAATAATAACAGTTTGCAACACATCACTCTTGATTAGTGCATTCAATCATAGCAGACGATATACCTTACAACAACACAACACACGAGGTGAATGTGGTTCATGCTTAAGGCTTCATACAGTCCTATGCAAATTTGTCGAGGCAGAAGACTTTAATCGACGTTAAGTGAAAAGCGGTTTTCTTAACCCAGCATTGTTTGATACATAAATGGAGCCTCTTTTTCAATAAGAATCACTTTTAAATGGATTTCCATGTTTAAATTAGTTAGAAGGGCCACTGAAAGCATCAAAGACACGGAACTTCCACCCAGTTAGACCCTTAGATGGGCCAATCAAACACTGGAAGGCATATTTCCAAATTTCTGATTATTTCTGTGTCCGTCGGTTCTAACCAATTCATCTGCTGAGACACAAATCGTATTATGTTATCCAAATCAGCGTGCAATGTACCACCTTTCATATTTCCCACATGCCAACATCCAGGCTCTAAATGGTTGCAGAGCGTAGGCTTATAGCTTGTTATTCGATTCTCTACCATGTACTTTCTCTTGCCTTACAGTCGTAGTCATCGACATTGACTAGAATAATGTTGTTTGCCGACGAATGTTTCGGCCCTAGTTAAGTTGAGTGTATCTTTATACGGGTTGTTTATGCATCTCAGTGTTTGCACTGTGTAAATTAAATTTATTGCCCCAACCCGAAACAATTGGGCCGTGTTTAGCAAATGCTCTAGGTGGTAGATACACGCATCCTGTACACGCTCACAATTAGTCAATTTGCTCATTGTTGTCAAATAATTGGCAAAACGGGCCTGGTGCTGGTGTTCGAATGTGTCTGTCCGTGTCCATGGATGTTCTGGGTAGTCCTGGTTCCTGAAGTTGCAAATTAAATTTGCATAAAACTCTTCACTCTTGACCCTTAAATGTTACGAGGGACTTGTTTTGATCTGGCAAGGCAATGAGGTGTGAATCGTTTGCCTCTTGGTAAATATTTCCAACATTCCTCTCGCTCTCGGTCCATGTCGAAGTTGCGATGTTGTGTAATCACCTTGAACCTTACCGGTAAAATGTTTCAGCAAATGTTTCTTCATTGGGACGGGGATGGAGGGTAGTTTCGCTTTAGTTTGGTTTGTGAATATTGATTGAAAGCGGAGCGATTGCAATCATTTTAATTTGACATCCCATTGGGATATTGTCGATGATGTTGAGGTAATATGCAGTCTGAGAAGATGTTTCAGTTTTATAGCTGTGTTGGGTGGAAATCCCGAAGGTAAATTATAATTAATGTTACGAAATCTGCATTGAATTGCAAATGAGGGTAGTTGAATGAAACTAGTTCAATTATTTCCGTCTAGAGGACACTTTGCTTCATAATTTGAATTAAAGATTTAAACATGTTTTCATTTGAACAACAGATTTCGATCAAACAGAAGATGTATGTAGATGGAAGGACAAGCAGTGGTGGTATTTCTACGTTCTGCAAACATTGAAAGGGTAAATGTAAATTTACTTAGATATCAGTCAGAATTGTGAAAACAAATCAATCTTTTGAGCTTCGATCTTTAATGGACATACTTTAAATCTACACGATTGAGCTTTGGTACTGCTTGATAGGATAGGATAGGATAGGATATTTGCAATATATAAACCAAATAATTATAACTAGTCAAATACTAGACAAAACTACGTTTGGGTGCTGAGCTTTGTTCTAAGGTCTTGACAGCATCCCGATATATATATACCCTTAACTTGGACTACTTCTATTGATTTTATGGATGAAAAGAACAAAATTCAGTTTTTTGAAAACTTCTTGAGAACTATCACATTTTTCAAGGAAATTTCAATTAAAAACTTGTGGCCAATTGGACACACAAAAAACTTCTAAGCCTTTTTAGATTTTGAAAAAAAATGGGCTTAAGCGCATAGCCCAGTACTTTAACATAGAGCCAGCGCTGCTGAGTAAACGTGACTTTAATATTCGGTTTCTTTTTAGGATAGGGTAAATCTTTGTAGAACTTTTTCGAGGTCAAAGTCCAATTTTTGGTTTCTTTTTCTAAAATTTTTTATAGAGTAATTGAATTTCATAAAGAAGATGAAGAAAATTAGAAAAGGCTATCGATTAAGCGTGGTGACTTAATAACTTGAAAGTTCAAATGACCTCAACTGTTTTCAAAAGTATAGGTTTTCGACCTTCTACTAGCTCTGAAGTTCTTGGCCTCTGTTTGGTTGTTAAAGTCACACATATTGAAAACCATAAAGAAAAACCTACATTTTATTACATTCAATTGAAAATTTGAATGACCTCAGTTTCATAATGTGATTCACTCAGGTACGACAGTAAGACCATCAGTAAGAGCCTGATTTACCTTTCTTAGACACTAATCTTGCTTGATATTAACCGATTCTTACGAAAATTACTGCATTGATATGAGAGTCGAAACACAAAGACTAATATTAGCGTCTATGAAAGGTAAGACGGAATTTTACTGATAGTTGAATCTCGTTTTTTTATGATTTTCGCTATGAGTGACTTTAACAACCAAACGGAGGCTTAGAACTTGAAAGTGAGTGAAAGGCCGAAATCCTTCAATTTTTAAGACATTCAAGATAAGTTTAATGAACTAAATTTTTACATGACCGAAAATTACGAAAAAATTACTGCAATGTCCCACAGGTAGTAAACATTTTTGGTCATTTGTAAAAAAAGTACGAAACATCACGACGACGCTCGTTTTCAATAACACTCCTGTTGTAAGTTCGATATATAAAGCCAATTTGCCGGATAACATCCCTTCTATTGTTCTAAAGAGGTGTTCTTCAGTGCTGGCAAAACCACTACATCAGCTTTCCCATCTGTCCTACTCTACAGGCCTCTTTCCGAGTTGATAAAAAACAGCATTTGTTCAGCCTGTCCCTAAAAAAGGCAAACCCTCCCCCCTTTAACTATCATCCAATTGCACTTACGTCCCTTCTTTCCAAATTTTGTCTCCGACACTCTTTCTTCATAAATTATCTTTTGTCTGAAACTTCTAATCCACTTAATTATTTCGCTGACGACAGTATCCTCAGCTTTTCATATTCGTTTTTAGATTCACATCCTTGTTCTTCGGATTCGGATATGGACTTCCAACGGCAGCGTATGAGAAGCTCATTAAATTATGATCTTGACAGCATTGTCAAATGGGGAATCAAAAAAGGTGTAGAATTAAATGCTTTGAAAACTCAATGCTGCTTACTGTCGCTAAAGCGTTACCCTCCCTCAATGCCACTATGCATGAGTGTAACTTGCGTCGAGGAGACTGAACAGCTTTCAGTTCTAGGCCTGTGTATCACAGACCATCTTTTGTGGAATGATTACATACTAGACGTCACCAAACCCGCGGCTAAGTGTTTAGCAAGAAGTTTTGTTTCCATTCAGTAATGTAATGTGTAATCTACACTGCCGGACAAAATAAGAGGAACGCATGAAAAAAGTTAAAAATCTTGGTTTATTTTGATTTCACCTTTATTTTTTTGATGAGGATTTATGGCCAAATCACAATCTCGCGTTCGTCGGTCGGGCGTTAAATGGGCGTTTGATCGTATATACGATTTTGTGTGTCAAAAAGCGCGACCGTAGCATTTGTAAAACGAAATTTAGCTTCAAACCTCGAGCGTTGATTGACATTTACATGACATCTTTGATAAGTACTCGTACCTACTTAATTTTGTTACTATTGACATCTTTGATAAGTACTCGTACCTACTTAATTTTGTTACTGTTTATTAATTTACAAGGTATATAATATTGTTGTATTTAACATGCTACTTTTTCTTAAGCAAAGCTAAAAATGCACTAAAAAAAAGGGCTTTGTCAACAAAGAAAAACTTTTTGCTCTTGGAAGCACATCTTTATTGCAGACAGAATGAAGACTGCATTTATGTTTATATATGCACCGTACATACATAGGTACTGAAAAAAAATTATTATATAAATGGAATATGTTTGAAAAACAAAAGAAATATATACCTTCCTTGGTGCGCTGGCCAAGATAAGTAGGTAGGTAGGTTAGATTTTAATTGAAAACAAAGAACTTGGCCAGCCTTGCTGGACTTTGTTATGGTTTTTTGTCTATATTTCTATCTGCTGTAATAAATTAAACAAAAAGAAAATTAAGGTACTGTATAAATATGTACATATATATGTATGTATGTTGGATTGTAGGTAATTGATGGAAGGGAATTCAAATGTGGAGTGAAATCAAGTGTCTTTAAGTTAATTATGATTAAGTGTATTATCTTTTTCGATATATGGTATGTACATTACCTACAAACTGTTCAAAAGAATCGCAAGATGTGCTTCCAATGCTTTCATGATGGTGCACCGTGCCGCTATCCACGCCGGCGCCGCCGATTGTTGATAGTTTGGTGGTTCAAAGTTAATAGGGTTCATACAGCCGGGTTAAAGATTTCTGAAACAATATAATTATTTGAATAAAAACAGAACCACACTTTTTTTGATTTAATTATTTATAAAAAAAGAACTTCAATTACTTACTTCTTATTTCACTTCAATTTTCAACTTTCAAAACAAATACAAAATACGGCCGACAATGAACTGTCAAACGCCCGACCGAATAAAAAATAGATCTACTTTTGCTTTGGCCTGGCGTTGGTCTGACGTTTACGATATTACGATATAAAACGGTCGCAACGCCGGAGGTAACATTTCAGATTGCCTCATAAGAGTCTATTGTTTTTATTCAAAATGTCAAAGCCCGACCGACCAAACGCGAGATTGTGGTTTGGCTATTATAACTTGATCAATTTAGAGTTACTTAAAACAAAAAAAATCTGCTACTTGTTTTCCTTAAAAAAAACAAAACAACCTAAAAAAAGGAAAATTCTGCTAAAAAAATTATTTTCATTGATTTACAAAACTTGAAGTATACCTTTGAAGTTTATTGAAAGTGGGGATGTGTTAGTACTTAGTATTCCCTCCTCTTGCTTTGAGGACAAAAATAAGTCTCCTTGGCATACTTCTGATAACATTATGAATGTTTTGCTGGGGTATTTGCTCCCAAGCTTCAAGTAAAGCACTTTTTAGTTCCTCTATGTTTGATGGACTCGGATTTTTCTCCTTTAATTGTCTACCAAGCATGTCCTAGACATGCCCGATGGGATTGAAATTAGGAGAGCAGGCTGGCCAGTCTAAGGTGTTTAGGTGGGCCTCTCGAAGATACTCCGAAACTCTATTCGCAGTGTGTTGACGAGCATTAAGATGAAATTTTCGCCAATATTTGGTACAAATGTCACAAGAACTTCATGCAAAATATCCCTCACATACCGCTCTGCTATCAAAGACCCATTCTCAACCACATGTAACTCCGTGCGGGCTCCCAAACATATGCCACCTCAAACCATTATGGAACATCCACCATAAGCAACTCATTTGATCCTCTGTAAACTTTGCCCTGCCTGTCGTCCGGCTTGAGGCAAAATCTGGACATCAGTGAAGAGCACTCGTTGCCAGTCGTCCTCAGACCAGGTTATATGGTTACGTGCGAACGCAACACGCGCTACTCTATGGCGCCTGGTGAGAAGGGGAGCTCTTACTGGCCTGCACGGTTTTAATCCAGAATCCTTGAGTCGTCTTCTTACAGTTTTGGACAAAATTCTTGCATTTCGCAATTTCAGAAGTCTGTTCCTAGCCTCAATCATAGAAAATGCAAACAAACTATCCCGTTAGTCTATATTTGACCTTGAGAGAGAGAGAGAACATGCATCGTTCCTCTAATTTTGTCCGGCAGTGTATTATCATGGAGGGTGATTTTGTGTTGCCAACGCTATCCTGGTGGTGGTGCTGAAATTAGAGCTAGATTTTACAGTGACAAGTACTAACGCTTTGCTTAAGATGTCGCTCCAATCTTTCATCTTCATGATATTAGTTTTATAAGTAATATAAGTTTTATATACAAAGGTATAATATACATTTCTTGCGCCGCTCCAGAATCCCGTTAGCACAGAAACTTGATATCTGGTTAGTTGGTCGATATGGCATATTCACCCTAATTTATTTTATTCTAAGATAAGAAATAAATTCCTAAAAAAATCCACTCTTTTAGCTATATTCAGAAATATTAAGTGTCAAGTAATAAAAACCGTATAGGGTGGCCGTGGCACGATGGTTGTGTGCTCGCCTGTCAACCTCATAGGTTAGGTTAGGTTAGGTTAGGAGGGGTGTGCACAGCCCAAGGGCTGTTGCGTACACGGGGGCCTATTGGTCCATTGTGATCCCCTATTAATAAAAGCAGAGATGCTCCTAACTAATTCCTTATGTAGACTGGTTCATTTTCGAACCAGCCTGAGCTTACAATGAATTTTCTCATATTTGCCATTGAGACCTGCGTTAGATCGTCTAGTTCTCCAACAAACCTGTTTCCGAAGTAGCGAAGGCGATTTGTTTGGAGGTTCGGACAGTCACAGAGCAAGTGTTTAATGGTTTCAGTCTCCTCGACATCCTGGCAGCTCCTACAGAAATCGGGTGCAAATGCACCCATTCTAGTGGCCATTGTGCCAATGGCGCAGTGACCCGTTAGTACACCTATCAGGATTCTGATGTTCTTTTTACTCAGCGATAAGATATACCGAGTTTCTTTTTCATTAATTCTAGGCCATAAACTTCTAGAGATAACACAGTCGTCCCTGGAGGACCAGGAGTTGTTGATTTGCTCTTTCGTTATTAGGTCTATTTTCCTTTTAATCACTCCAATCGGGATTTTTGGTTCTAAATTTAAATGGCTACTGCTGTTTTTATTTGATAGTGATCCTTTCCTTGCCAGTTCATCTGCTATTTCATTCCCTTCTATATTACTATGTCCGGGAACCCAGCAGAGGTTGACTTGGTTAGTGCTACAAATATTGTTCAGCATGTCTCGACATTTTGTTACTGACTTGGATCTTATAGTCTCACTAGCTAAGGCATTGATGGCAGCTTGGCTGTCCACGAAAAATGTGATCTCAGACGAGTTCAATTCTTTCGTGCGTACCAATTCTGCCGCCTTTTCAATAGCATAGATCTCAGCCTGAAAGACACTACACTCATCTGGGAGTTTGAATGATTCTTTAATATTTAGAGCTTCACAGAACACCCCAGCTCCTGTTCCCTCTTCCATTTTTGACCCATCGGTGTAGAAGGAGATACCTTGTTCACTAATTAGTGAGTTGGATTCCCATCCCTGCCTTTGGGGTATTGTAGTAGAGAATTGTTTGTTAAAATCTATTTTGGGTGGTAAGTAGTCAGTCGTCACATTAAGCCCTGCCACTGTGTCATACCTATGCAGTATTGACCCATGACCATAATTACTGTGCTTCCAAAAGTTCATTTCTTTAAGCCGAATTGCGCTTTTGGCTGCTGTGCATCTTATGTGCTCGTCCAGGACTGGAAGATTTAATATAATTTCCAGGCCTGCCTGTGGCGTAGAACCCTGTGCCCCCGTTATTCCTAAACAGGCTAGTCTCTGTACCTTATTCAGGTTTTTGAGATAGCTACTTTTTTCTGCTGCTTTCCACCACACGATCGACCCATAGGTAAGTATGGGACGAACTATCGCCGTGTACATCCACTGGATGACCTGCGGTCGCATGCCCCACCGTGTACCGAAGGTTTTTTTGCATGTGTAGAGAGCGCATAGTGCTCTTTTCATTCTTTCCTCTGTGTTCCGTTTCCATGTTAGCTTGGAATCAAGAATTACTCCAAGATATTTAGCCTCGTTGGAAAGTTTCAGAGGAATGTCGTTGAGTTTTGGAGGAGTGAAATCCTCCAATTTCCTTTTCTTCGTAAACAGGACTAGTTCGGTTTTGGAAGGGTTAACCCCGAGACCGTTTTGTCCTGCCCAAGAAGATAGTTCTTTAAGTGAAGATTCCATAATATCCTTGATGGTGGTAAGATATTTACCCGATATCAGAATTACTATGTCGTCCGCATAGGCTACTATTTTAATGCCCTGATTCTTAAATCTTGTGAGAATTTTGTTAACAACCAGGACCCAGAGAAGAGGTGAAATTACTCCTCCTTGTGGAGTGCCTCTTGTAACCGATTTCTCTACTTTGCTATCCCCAAGTTGCGAGCTAATGATTCTGCCATTGAGCATGGTATAAATCCAGTCCACAATAGCAGATTCAACGCCAACTTCTTCTAGAGCAGATTTAATGGACTCCGTTTTTACGTTGTTAAACGCTCCTTCGATGTCCAAAAATGCTGCCATGGTGTATTCTTTGTGCTCGAGACTTTTCTCAATTTGTGAGACGACCTCGTGCAACGCAGTCTCCACTGACTTACCTTTAAGGTAAGCGTGTTGGTAGTTGCACAGGTTGCTTGGTTTGAGTAGGTCCCTAACATGCAGATCAATAATTCTCTCTAGTGTCTTGAGGAGAAACGAAGAGAGACTTATCGGTCTGTAATCTTTTGCAGTCGAGTGTGTCGGTTTTCCAGCTTTTGGAATAAAGACTACTTTAACTCTCCTCCAACTGATAGGGACGTATCTCCATTTGATACAACTTTTGAAGATTACCCTAAGCCATGGGGTGATTATCTGTAGAGCATATTGAAGAAATGCCGGAATAATCTCATCTGGTCCTGCTGATTTGTAGGGTTTGAACGAGTTTATTGCCCACATAATCTTCTGCTCTGTGATAACCTGTTCCAATTCTGGTTCTGATTGTAAGATATCTAAGGTGTGTGGTTGTGTAAAACCCGGTCCTTGATGATTCTTACAGCCCGGGAAATGCGTTTCCATAAAGAGTTCAAGTGTTTCTTGGCTCGAGTTCGACCATGATCCATCGGGATGCTTAATGTATCCCGGAATCGTGGGATTGTGTGCAAGGATCTTTCGAAGTCTCGCAGCCTCACTTGTGTTCTCAATGGATTCACAGTGTCTTGTCCATGAATCCTTTTTGGCCCTTCTTAACTCTTTGGTGTATGAGTTAAGTTCGGATCTATATAAATTCCAATCTTCCTCCGATTTACTCAGTCTGGCTTTGTTGAAAAGTTTTCTGACCCCTGTTCTTCGTTTCTTAAGATCGCTATTCCACCATGGTGGATTAGTGGGTTTAATGTTACGAGATATGGGGCAGTGTTTTTCAAATGCCTTTATCATTTTACTAGTAAGATTTTGAACAGTATCGTCAATGATTGAGGTTGCCGAAAGCGTTTCTTCCTCTGGAGGATCGATTCGTTCAATCAACCATTTTGAATACTTTGTCCAATTCGTCCTAGTTGGGTTCCTAAAAGGTTTAATATCATTTATTCTCCTATCTAAGGTGAAGAGTATCCTTAAGTGATCCGAAAAGGATTTCTCAGAAGAGACTCTCCAATTCCCTACAGAGATCTTATCATTATTACTCATAAGAGTGAGGTCTAGAATTTCTTCCCTGATTTTGTTACGGAATGTAGGGTGATTGCCCCTATTACATAACATAAGATTAGAACAGAGAATGTATTCAAAAATTGACTCACCCCTTTTATTGATATCCTTGCCACCCCATTGTGTATGATGGGCGTTGGCGTCGCATCCAATCACCAAAGGTGTCCCTCTTGCTGTGGTGTAATCCACAAGATCGCGGACCGTTTTTGATGGAGGATTTTCTTCATCTCCCGGCATGTACGTTGACGCCAAGACGAAGTTGCCTTCCTTGGATTCAACGTTGATTGCCGCGTTATCCCTGTTGCTGTACCTAGATAAAAAGAAAGCATTAATCGATTTTTTGGCTAGAATACAACTTCTAATATCACCTTCTGACGTGGAGTGGAAAAGGTTGTAATTTTTTGACCTCAACCCTAGCACCTGATTCTTACAAATCCAAGGTTCTTGAATTAAGGCCACATCCACGTTCTCCTGAGACATGTAGAGCATTAGGTCGTGCGTTGCTGCTTTAGCGTGCTGCAAATTACTTTGCACCACCAGCAGCTTTTGACTCCCCTTTGCCTTCATGCCTCTTTACCCTTACGGTACCGAGACCATATCTCACCACGTCTGCCTTTTCTTTCAGGAGGAGGTCAGATTTTTTGTCGATAGCGAACAAAAGGTCCTTTCCTTCCCCGTTGAGACTCTTTCTGGAATTCAAGAGCTTCCATTCCAATATGGGGAGCTCCTTATTTTGTTTTGCCATCAGTTTAATAATGGATGAGTCCTCATGCGTGGCAGGAGGAGGAATCCATATCTTAATCTGCTGACGAAGTGGTAGAGCCGTGACAGGAAGAACCCCGAGAGATGCACCCTCCCACAGTTCACCAATTTTGGCGATTGTATGAGTGAGGAACTCCAAGGATTTCTGGTCTCCACAGCAAACCACTTTTACTCCTTTCCGCCAACCAGCTCCGTCGAAGGTATAGTCCTCAGCACTATCGTCTTCGGATGTCGCCATCATGGCTTTTAGGATTTCGTTTTCCACGAGTAACCAGTTCTTGGCCGTGATTTTCCCATCCGGATCCTCTCGACTAATAATGGCCACTTGAAGATCGATCGGGGTGTTGTCAAAGCTGTTGGTCTTAAACTTTTTAGAACCATCGGCCTTGGCTGTCTCCTCCGATCTTGCCCTCTTGGACGAAACTGACTTTGTCCCAGAAGAGTTGCCTACCTTTGCTTTGTCGTTCCCTTTCGGGTTCGATTTAGCGATGGTTTGCTGTTTCTTGAGGGAAGTCTTATTCGTATCTTTGCCGGTACGAGCTGTTGAGTTATTGTTGTCCTGTTCTCGGTTTATCTTTTTAGGGATAGACTTCGATGTGGAAGCAACTACTCTTTCGCTGACTGTTTTCGTTTCTTTCTGTTGTTTGGAGGAAGCTATGGGTGCAGTGGAAGTCTTTGCCATCTGACTTTCATAGTTCTTTATCAACTTTCTATGTTTCTTTAAAAGGGCCCTGTCTCTTGGACTGAGAGAAGTTGGGTCCTTTTTCTCCGTAACACTCACGAATCTTTTAGAGGATCTGTAGTTACTGCGTTGCCTCGAAGCATTGGGCGGTGCAGTAGACTTCAGCATAGTCTCTTCTTGACTCGAGTCTTCCAGCAACTCGTCCTCGGTCCGACTTCCTATAGATGGAGGTCTGTTCGAGGTCTCCCTACCGTCAATAGCCAGGCTATCTAGAGCAGGGAGAAGAGCCGCTGCAAGGTTGTGCTGTTTCACTAGTTTTGGCTTGTTTACATTTTTTGTCACTGGCGACTTAGCTTCTTGCGAAGCCAAGCCCTCGCCGGCAGCCGTGACTTCTGCCGACACTTGAGTGTATATCCCCACTCGATTTTTATTTTCATTTTGTAAACTTTTTTCCATAATATTTATTTGTTGGATAAACATCCCTTTTTTTTTTTTTTTTTTTTTTTTTTTTTTGTTGGTTTCTCTTAGTTGTAGGTCCCTGCAGCTGGATTGCTGGAGGGTCAAACGTAAGCCCCCTCGCCATCGTCAAGGCGGAAACCGTGAGGGGGAACCTCATGATCACAGGTTCGATTCTTGCCGTCGCCGTTTTAATTTCATTAAAAAACCTTCTAAAAATTGTCATCAATGGGTTGCTGGTTTGCTCATTACATGTTGTTCAGGCATAACACTAACAACATGTAATTGAGCTAAACTAGTATGCCCAACAAGGATGAACAGGAATAAAATAATGTGAATTAGAAGCGACATAGAAATAAGACACGGCATTTCTCCGCTTTAACTCAGCCGCCATCCCTGGAGATAACAAAAATCTGAGACAACCACCTTCAGTCTCAGAACATCGTGCCACACATCTTTCCTATCCTTCTTTCTCTTCATTAACTTCACACCCGCGCTGTGTTGAAACATTTAAAGGGTAATCATAATCCCTTGAGCACGGGTAGATTATAAAAAAAAAAACCGAGTGAGTTGTTTTCGAAATACGAATCGAGTTTTCAGAAGAAGATTTGATACACTATTTTTTAGATGTGAGTAAATATTTAAACTTCCTAGTAACTTCATCAAAATAACTATCCAAATGTGTTAAGCCGTTTTCAAGATAGTTAAAAATATTTTTATTTTCTTATCTATTATAACCTGTTATTTTTTAAAATAATTCTTGAAGGTTAAATAATTTTGTGTATGCTCAAGTAAAAAAAAATAAAATAAAACCCCATCAACAGGACATGTACAATAGCTATTATTTTTTTTTTCATAATAAAAAGTCATTTTGGTTGTTGTAGCACACATTCTGTCCTGTAAATGTTTTACGTGAAATTTATTTAACGTATGACGTGAATTGGAATTACCGGATTTATGCTTCATACGGTGTTGATATAAAATTTACAAAAAGTGTCGATTATACCATCGGCCATATTAATTTGACTTCGATATTATCTGTTTTTTTTTTTTTTTGTATTAATTTTGTGAAAAGGCTTTTCCCGAAACGAAAAACATGCCCAGCGTGCTACGGAAAAACTTTAATCTGAACACAAGATAATATGGAACACGCATTCCAAAAAAAAAATCCTTTTGACAGGACGAAAAATTCATGATACTGGTAGGTAAAGCGTTAAATAAGCTTAATGACAGTGCATTACACAGTGAAGCGATAATGACAAAGTGCATTAAATAACCACTCTCTTTAAATTAACCATGTTTACGGCTCACAAGAATAATTTCCAATTTTCGTTATGTATACAAAATAGCGTAAATATACACTACGTGAAGATATTTTTTTTTATCTTTGAAATTCGAATAAGGATTTAATTTTGCATTTTTCCAAAAAGGTGTAGGATAATTTTGAATTAATTCGAAACCCGTGTGACATTAAAGGATGGCAGGTTTAATGGTTTCCTTTGGCGGTGCGTGGTAATTTATCTGTTTCAAGAAATCAATCAAATGAACCATCGATCGGTTCATAATTTAATTTGAGTGCCTTCGTGTACATCGGGGAAATTGGTTAAAATTGTTGTTGTGTGAATTTTCTTTTTCTTCTCTTTTTTTAATTATTTTTATTTCCTTAATTTTTATTTTTATTATAATATTTTTTTTTTTAATTTTTTGTGTGGTTGTTTTAAAGGTAAAAGGTTTAACACGTTCTCACCAACGAGTCACACCATTCCATAAAAATAATATTTTGTCTTACCGTTCCCTTGTGACTGAAAAAAATATTTATTAATATTTCAACCATTTGATCCTATATGCGAGATCCCCAAGTTTCATTGGTGGTATACGATACTGTGTTGAAGAAATTGGGTTGGCCCGGTCCGCTGTATACCAGCACTGCCTGGGCCGATATTTCTGAGGCATTATTGTTTTCTACACATGATTTTAACAAAATGGGGTCTATAATTTATCGGCATCTTTGGCCTTCATCCAGAAAACCCTTAGCTAAAGCTCAAAGAATATTGGAACTGGAAGTCCTTATCTTTTTGTACATTTCGAACTGTCAGAAGGCATAGTCAAGTATCAGCCATAGTATGTACTCCTGTGCTTCTGACAAATAATGAAAAGAAACCTTCTTCTAGTAACAGGAGTCATATCAGTACTAGAAGGATAAACAAAGAAAAAACTGCAATTCTCAAACGATTTCCTTCATATTTCATATTTCAAACAAAACAGGTTTAAGTTTGACGGTCCTACAAAAACGACACCTTCCAGAACAGCGCTCTTTAAATGAGGTTCTCAGCAGACCTCTAAAGTATTTAATTACTTCAGAAATTCGGTCCTCTCAAATAAAATTACTAGGTAGTGGTACTTAGACTTGAGTATCCTGCTAATAGTACTTACAAAAATGCGAGTGCCAGTTTTTTTTTAACGCAATTGGAAACAAGTACAAAATCAGTAATTGAGTATTACCTTCAATTACTTGGCCATTAGTTTCAAGAACTTTCTAGCCTTTTGAGTAATTTTTACTTCTTAAATTAAAAACTGATTAAATACTTGAAAGTACTCGTTAACTAGTTGGAAGAACTGCATAAGTACTTTTTTATTTTAGTACCCAAAACCTGGT
This sequence comes from Chrysotoxum bicinctum, assembly GCA_911387755.1. Lineage (NCBI taxonomy): Eukaryota > Metazoa > Arthropoda > Insecta > Diptera > Syrphidae > Chrysotoxum > Chrysotoxum bicinctum. Next base: position 51,962,272 of record OU426987.1, read on the forward strand.
TCTTACGACGAAGTACTTGGAAAACACTGGAAAAAGTGCTTGCACCCTAGTAGTAAGGTATAACTACAAGTTCCGGTACTAAGGCAAGTATTGGTACGTGTACTGAAAATTTCATAGATCTGCTTGTCAGATATTTTCAAGTATCAGCTGTGGATAAGATTTCCACAAAGAGCAGATACCTGCTCTCTGGTTAAATTCGATCGATGTCAAGCTCGTCTAACTTAATTTCGATTTTCTCGAGATGCTTAAGAGCTAAAGAGACATGAAGTGTGGTGACATGCCATTAGGGGGATCATTAGTTCAAATATTACTACAATCAGCTCGTTGCTATCTCTGACTAGCATGAGAGATTTCAAAACATTAACATTTCTTTTTCTAAGGATGAGTTCAAAAGGCCATGCAAAAATTTGGATACTACATAAGAAGCAGACTCATACAAATTTAAAGATAATGTTATTAATGACGAGTTTGTTGAAGAATTCAAGGTCTGAAAGAGCGGCCAAGCCTTCCCATAACTGTTAAGAAAAATTTAAAAACTTGATCAAACATATACAGATAAGTCCGAAGCGTTTAAATGTCCTCAGCATTTTCTGATATTATTTCTAAGAGAGAAAGAAATCGTTATTATTTAATAATCGTGGATAAATTGCCAAAGAGTTCAAGACCTCCATTCATATCTTAGCCATAGAGTACTTATCCTACGATAATTATAATCAGTAAATACCTTATCTTACCTTACACCTACTGCAAACCGCACTTTAAACTAACAGGACTAACTAACATCTCTATGGTAGTTCAAAGATCAACAAGCGAGTTAGTACCTTTTCGATTAAATGTTTAACAATAATTTAAGGAAGCTAGGCACATATGGCAACACTCTCGCTCTTATAATTTTAAGAATCCGAGATCGGAAATTTTTTGACCTCCTGAAGGTGTACAGGATGTATGATAGTCATATAAGGCTGAATTAATTCACGATCCCGATTGTATCATCGCAATATTTTTCAAAAATGCTCATTCATTCTTCTTTTCTCAAAAATTTTTAGTTTTGCCCTATTTCTAAGAGAGTTTGTTTTATGCTTTTTGCTTTCCAGCAGAGGTTTTGCTCGCTGGTCTTGTCATGATCGTTTTGAAGAAAACACGAAACTTCAGAGTCATATGTCTTAATTTAACACAACTCCTAACCTTATAACAAATTACGCTTTGGATCTTGATCGGCCTCCAGACTTATAAGCCCAAATACGTCTGATTCGGTTATCTGAATCATACTCGTATATTCTGTATTCTGGTATCGCGGTTTACTGGATTCTGGTATTCTAGTCGCCTGGATTCTGATATCGTTAGGAACAATGGCCCTGATGGTAACTATCAGCAGATATAACGCCCTGGTTATAGCAGGTACTAGACCCGTGGTTGCACTCAATACAATAGACTTTTGCTCTGGTAGATCAGCAGGTATCAAAACCGTTGGTGGTAATTAGGACGTTTGCTTCGAACTTCTTCGAACTAGGACCCCTTTCACTGGTGGGAGGAAGTCTTAGAAAGAAGTAACTGGACGATCTCTCATAATTTTGTCTTCCAACGAAATCTCTTACCATTAGTGTGGGGAAGCTTCGCGAAAGCAATAAAAGCTATGATCGTCTGATCAATAAAATCAAATTTACTTTTATAGTTTGACTCTGCCGTAGACCGAAGGGACAATCTTATAGTTCATCCAAGCAGTGTGCATTGAATGTGGTAAAGTAAAATTATCACTACTGATCGGCCAAATTGTGGCCAATATTATTCCTTGTTGTATTGCGCGGCACGTCGGTGACTGGCACCCAACTCCGCCCAGGAACATAAATGAGATGAGATGGAGGATTCCCTTGGGTGTTGTGGTTGCTGTTCCGTTTTACTTATTGTTGTCGATTGGCAAACATGATGATTTGTGAGAGCAATTCCGCACGCAAACATCCAAAATAGAAAGATCGTTTGTCCCCTTGCTCTGACCAAAAGGAGCACACGACACGCAGTATGCACAGCAAAACCACAAGAAAACCGTACAAATGAGATGATTTTGTTATTCATGTCGATTACAGAATTCGCAGAATTTAACTTCCGGTGAGTTGACTGGATTCGCATTCGCTGTAAAACTCAATTATGAAATTCGCCGGATGAACTACATTGTCGATTCCTTAAACTACCATATCATTTATGAACTTTCTTATCGACATTGTCAGTTTCTGACATTTAAATGTCATATAAGTCAATAAAAAGTGTAAACAAAAAGTGATAAAGTGAAATAATTTAATTTATATATGTATGTATATATAAACGAACAAAAAAAGATGGATTCAATTGCCTTTTTCTTAAATTTTCGAGACCAGACTGCCAAAAGGACTAGATTTGAGATGCGAAGTATGTCTCAAAACATATACGAAATCCCAGATGCCCTGTAAGTCCTGCATTAAATTGTTTTCTAGTGAATATAACTTTGCCTCTTGTTGGGTCATTGAGATACCTTTCAATGTATCCTCTTGTTGTGTCATTGAGATATCTTGTATGGTATCATAAGAAAGGTTGTTCTTTTTGAAATCTACACTTGATGCTTTGAAAAGAAGCAACAACATATTTTACATACCACCAATAACTACAAACAGCGCTCTCAAAGTACACATACAGATTCCAAATTACGTATTCCAAGAGCTACTTTTTTTCAATAGTGATTCTTTTCAAACAAATGTTGATACTTCTTTTGAAAGCATCATGAGCAGATTCCAAAAAGTAAAAATCACATTTATTCAACTGGCCTAGGCTGTGATAATAGTATCGCTTTCGATCAACGAAATCAAGCATCGTTGAGAGTGGTTAGTACAAAGATGGTGGACGGTTCATAACCAGCCGTGTGCTCTTTTTTTTTTTTTTTTTAGATTTCTTGCTCTCTGGTTGCATTGCTATTTGTGTGTTTTCTATTAAAATTTGTTAAACAAACACTTTAGCATTCAGTATGATAAGCGTAGCTCATTCGCCGAATTCTGTAATAGGGGTGATTGTTTTATTTTATTTTCTATTTGCTCGTTACGAGTCCAACTCAAGTTTCTTCAAAATATATTTTTTTTTTATATAACACCGAGATGTAATTTAGGCTGCCATATGGGCCAAGTGAAAAAGAAACAGGAAGACTGAATGAATATTCATGAGGCCGGAAGGGCAGACATTTTCTTGTTTGTAAGAATTCTGAAAGGAGTATGTTCGATGAGTGAAGCAAAATTGTAGTGAGCTACAATTTAGCTTCACTCATAGATGGCGTTAACAACTACTAATTAAGATGATACTAAAGTTAAATAAAATGCACGACTGGGTCGCACGAACTTGCTCTTATGGTAAAAGTACTTTGGGATTTAAAATACATTTTATAAATACAATACATGGAATTGCCGTCTGATTTCCGGAAAAGTATGAATTTACGCAAAGAAAGTTTAAAAATCGTTTTATTAAAGTAATTTTTTATATAACAAATTTCTTTCAAATTTTTCTAGAACAAAATTTGGGATGCCAATTTTAAGTGTTTAGTAATATAGATTTTAGGCAATAATTTCAAAAAATAATCGGTCACACGTTTTCAAGATATTGATTTTTCAAAAAATAAATTGTAATTTATTTTTTCAAAAAACAAAATAAATGTTTTTTTTCGAATATTTTTATATACAATATTATTTTAAGCTTAAGGGGGCTCCTGGTGAAAATTTTTTGTTAAAATCGTTAGAGCAGTTAATGAGAAAGTCGAAAATCAAAAGAAGGGTTCTATGACAGGTACCATTTAACATTTTGCCCAAAATTTTTTTTTTACAAAAATGTAGTCCATGTCCTTGTCCATAATATCATACATAATTTTTGTTATTAAAATCGTAAGAGCCGTTTTTGAGATAAATAAGATTTTCCTTTACGGGTGTTTGGGGGGTACCGTTAGTTTTGGAGCTAAAAAAAAAAGAATTCAATTTCCCCTCTAGAGAATCAACGAAGACCCTTAACTACCGAGATTGAAGGAAATAGATCCAGTGGTTTAGGCTGTAGATCGAGGTACAGACATACAGACACACTGAAACATGTTTTTTGTCTACTAAATTTTCCTTAACATTTTTATAAAAAAAAGTGATATGCAAATTGTTAGTATTCAATAAAATACATTTTAAAACGTAATCTTAAAATTTAATCGTGTATCCGTTTTCAGGATATGGCATTTTCAAAAAAAAAAAAAATTGTATTATTTTTTTTAAAAATTCAAAAACTATTTTCTTGAAAAAAATTTTAGATTTTATTTTGTCAAATGCAAAGGAGCTAGTGCATAAAAATTTTGGTTAAAATCGGTTAGAGCCGTTGATGAGAAATTCGAAAATAAAAAAAAAACGTTCTATGACAGTTACCCCTAATAACATTTCCCCCCAATTTTTTTTTTTACCAAAATATAGTCCATATCCATAATATCACACCTATTTTTTTTTTATCAAAATCGTTAGAGCAGTTTTCGAGATAAATAAGATTATGCATTACAGGTGTAGGGGGGTACCGTTAGTTTTAGAGCTAAAAAAACATTTCAATTTCTCCTCTAGGGAATCACCGAAGACACTTAAGTACCAAGTTTGAAGAAAATAGGTCCAGTAGCTTTGGCTGTAGTTCGAGGCACAGACATACAGACAGACAGACGGAATGGTCGGACCCACTTTATTCGTCTTTGCTATCATCGTAAAGTCAACTTTGATCAAAATATCGAGTTCGATTTCTTCTCCGAATGCATAATTTGCCTTAAAGTACATATGTATATGTAAGTCGTAAGTAAAAAAGTGGAGTGGCATTGAAGGCTTTGTTAGAAGTTTTCTCAGATAAATAAGATCTTTTTCCTAAAGCTAATTCATAAAAAGAGTCAAAAACTGTGAAGTTCCAAACTATAGCCCATTCAAATATTCCCAAAACCTTCAAAATAGTTTCGTACGAAATTTTAAGTTTTCGTTGTAAATCTCTCATTTCCCATAGAAAATGCGGCTTTCTCCATAATGACTAACTTCGTTGAATTTCAGCGGTTCACCCCAAGAAAATTTAGAGGAAGTTGATGTTATCACAACCGATTTCAGTAATGCCTTTGACAAAAATTTCACATAGAATTATTCCTTTCAAACTTTCCACTCTTATGTTTGAATTTATTTTCTCTTATTTATTTCTTCTTGCTTGAAAAACCGTTGTAACAAGTTCTTTTCAATTTTACCTTCTCAAAAGATTTCTTATCTACATTTGGGGTCCCATATGGTAACCACTCAGGTCCTCATCTTTTTGTTCTTACTATTAACGATATTGAAATGGTCATAAAATATTCCCATAACTCACACTAAGGCGACGATACTAAGTTTTCAATACCGTTTCTTCGACACATAATGCTACTCTTCTTAAACTTGATTTCAATTCTCTGTCAGGTGCCTGAAAAATTACTTGGAGCTTATCTTTTTCACAAAAGTACTTCCAATCTCCTCCCAGTTTCTACTTTCTCCATTATCAATCCTTATCCAACGATGAGTCGATTCGTGACCTTGGTGTTTTATGGGATAGGGAGAAAAACATTAGCTATTTCGACTCTAACCTCAGATCCCCTACCAACTATTCACATCATGAATTCTATTAATGAATTCACACCAGTCCTAGTTTCTTAGCTTAAAGATACAATAAGACCTTAATTTAAGTTAGACAAAGAATAAGCTTGTTTTTAGCCGACAAAAATTTACTCCCACCAAAAATAAAATTTAAAACCGGCTTTTATTTGGTGTCCTAGAGAAGTATCCCTTCTTCAATACTTTTGAGACTAAAGATGTATAGACAAACATGCTACTACTCGAATATCCAACTGAGGGAACAGATCTTCTACATCTCTGAACCAACCGTAACATTGCCCTATACTTGGCTGAGAGATAGAGCTTCAATGATATTCCGGGTTAATAAGGGGTATGTTCGCAAGCTTTTATCTTAAATTCTTAAATTCCATTTCATACACAGGTCAAACGATTTAAGGTATCAGATATCACAACTCCCTTTGCACTCCAGCGATAATTATTTTATCGAACTAAGTTTTTCGTTGCACTCCGACATTTCCCGAAACACATCTCACGTTCCGATATATGTATGTACATACATTTTGCTGCCAGGTCCTAACAACAAATTTTCTGTTTTTCGTGATGCCTATAGGAACTTCGTAGCTTTATTGTTTTCGAATTAATTTACGTTTCCGAAGAATTGAAAAATACATACCTTCTCCCGCACCTGGGCCTTAAAAATATTCCCAGTAATATCAGATTTCCGAAGTAAAACCAAAATCCCAATTCTTTCCTCCACATAAACGAAAATTTCAGGAATTGTCTACATTACAAGTCTGCCCCCCCCCCCCCCCCCCCCATGGAATAAAATTTAAAACTAAGTGGAATTTAAATGCAGCCAGGATGTAGGTTAGTTGTGTCTCCTCTCCAAGAAATCTATTTACCACCAGGCTAAGTAATTTTTGTTTTCTTTTCCGCTTCGTCATTTGTATGCAACTACCAACTTTTTGCTGTTATTTTATTTTTCGACCTCTACGAAAATCCCCTTACATACTTCACACTAAATGCGAATTAAATGTGAATCCCTGTCTCAAATGTTTATTATTTTCCAACGCTTCGCGCCTGCAGAAGAGCAGCAGAAGGATAATAACGAAGGGCAATGCTTTTGCATATTGTACCAGCCACCCTTTATAGTATAAACCCTTAACGTTTTGCCCATATTTTTGCAAGTGATAACTGTGAAATTTAATTCAGGTACCTCTGAAATATACCGAGGCTTCCTCGCACAGGATACTCCAACTCACATGTTCTTAGGTTTAATATGCATTGTGGAATCTAGTAGTCTTAGGCATGCACATTGGGGGGATTTGTCACAACATTTTGCATCGCGGAAAAACACTTTCTTTTTTTTTAATATGGAGGTTGCAACAAGGCTATGTATATTAATGTAATTTCCTTAAGCGGATGTCAACTTAAGCTGACTCTAAAAATATCCTTGCCACATTTTGAGCTGAAAGTTGGTAAAAGCACTTCAAATTTTATGCCGTGAGTTCGGGGGATTTTGTTTAAATTAAGTGAAAGTAACTTAGTGGGAGGTTGTGTAAGCCTATTAGACGACAATGTTAATTCGTCAAGGTAGAGATATGAATAGGCATAGATATTTAAAGTTGACGTTCCTCTTATCTTGCTTGAAGGGTTTTTGTGTAGGACTATATGGGGAACATTAAGAATTTGAGTACGATAGTAATTCCATTGGAATACATCTTTTAACATTAGGGCCTAGATCCCCGTTGCCATGGTCTCTTGAGCGGTAGGTTCAGTATTCCTTGTCGTCTCGAACATGGAGGTAGGGATTCAAAATTCTTTTGGTGGGATCAATATTGTAAATACATCGGCTTGTGCGGCCTATGAAAACACTTTATTTCGAAAGTGCCCAGTATAATCCCAAATTTTTGTATGATCAACAATTAAGGCAAAAATACTACGTTGACCCAAAGATAAAACAAGAATTTCGTAAACAAATATTCGAAATACTACATCGTCTTCAGTTCAACTATCGTCTTCATTGACCTTTTGTCAGCTTGCAAGAAAAATCCAATTTAATTGCAGCGCAGCTTGCTTTCAATTCGAGAAAGTGTCATAGCTCCTCCTGTACTTGAGAACGTAAACGATTTTATGGGACAAATCTTCTTTATCGTAGTAGCAAACGTTCTGAAAGATCTCGATAAACGAAAATCCGCTAGCCTAGATAGGTACCATTACTCTGAAGAGGTGATCTTCAACGCTGGCTTCAACGAATTGGAATAAGTTCTACCATTTGTGCTACTCACCTGGGCCCTTTCCGAGTTGATGGAAAACAGTATTTGTCCAGCCTGTCCCTTGAAAAAGGTGCATCTTCTATCCAAGGTCATGGAAATGCTGATAAATTATAAGCTTCTCAATGACAATATGGCTTTCGTAGCAATAGTTTCTATAGTATTCTAATGGTTTATCACACAGAACAGTGGCACAAATATTTACATTGTTTTGGAGAAAGTAAGATTATTCCACTTGATATTTCAAAAGCATTTGATAGAGTTTGGCATCCAAGCTCCCTTATCGAAATTGCGTGGATTTAGTATTGATGGATCTTTTCTTCGTTGGATTAGAAACTACCTTTCGAATAATGCTTTCAAGTCAAGTTGTAATGGACTGTTTTATGTCTGATATTCGTTTAAAAAAAATGCTGGTATTGAAGCAGAAATTCGTCATCATAAAGATTTTTAATTCAATAATTTTAAATAATTTGTAAATATCTTGATTTTAACTAGAAAATTTCAATTTTTAAATTTAAATCTGGCGCTTAAATTATACCACTCATCAAAACTTTTGTATTCTTGAATTCGCTTTAAATTTTAAATATTAAATATAACGTAATCTCTCTTTCGAAATTAACTGGGGGTGGCCGTGGCGCGATGGATGTGTGCTCGCCTGTGAACCTCATGATCACAGGTTCGATCCCTGCCGTCGTCTATGTCGTTTTAATTCCATTAAAAAACCTTCTAAAATTGTCATCAATGTGGGTTGCTGGTTTACTCATTACATGTTGTTCAGGCATAACACTAACAACATGTAATTGAGTTGAACTAGTATGCCCAACAAAGATGAACACGAATTAAATAATGTGAATTATAAGCGACATAGAAATAAGACACGGCATTCTCCGCTTTAGTTCAGCCGCTATCCCTGGAGATAAAATATCTGAGACAACCACCTTCAGTCTCAGAACATCATGCCACACATCTTTCCTATCCTTCTTTCTCTTCCTTAACTTCACGCCCGCGCTGTGTTCAAACATTTAAAGGGTAATCATAATCCCTTGAGCGCGTGTAGATTATAAAAAAAAAAAAAAAAAAAAAAAAACTGAAAAATCTTACTGATTGTTACACAAACCTTAGTGGAAAATCATTGCCTTTTTATTCAAAACTTTTCGTCGTTGTTTTCAATCGCTTTTTTGGTCTTTTTTCGTAAGCCATTAAAAGTCCTTCGCAATTTTATTAATAATATATAGATATAAAATAATCGGCAATAAACCAGGAAGGTTTAAACCAAAAAATATTAAATTCGCTTTTTTGCTTCCGCTGACAATTGATTAATGCATCAACCAAGATCTGCCTATCCTTTCAATAAAAGGAATAAATAGAGATCTTGGGTTGACGGTCAAGTTAATTGATCGTTGAGCTGGTATGCCCCAGGGTGCTCTACTTTGTCCTCCACTCTTTTTCTCATATTCATAAATGATTTATTGTCTAAAACCAATCCATAAAATTTGTTTGCTTATGACAGTACACTCAGCTCCTCATATTGGCTTCTAGATTCTTCAACTTTCAGCTTTCAGTTCTCGGTATGTGGATCGGTATGGAATTATCATCTACGTCGTCAAAAACGCTATGTGTTTCGGTTTCCTTCGGCAATCTGGATTTTATCTATAAAATCTCCACATTCCTCCAAAGTTTGAGTACATATTTGGACAGGTGCTCAAGAAACCCACTCAAGTCTCTTGAATATAATCTTCAAAAGAGCTTTAAAAATGATAGGTGATAGAAATATAAATCGATCACCGCCACAATGTCTCTTGTCTTTCATTGTTTTACCCTTATTTTAATAGACAATTTTCTTCGCTTCACAAAAATCTTCGGTTTTTCTCTATCTCAAGGAGAATTCCCTCAGTTATTGAAGACTTCCTTCATAACCCCAATACATAAAAAGAGGCTTAAAGTGTGAAGTTACAGATTATCTTCCAATTGTTAAGCTTTCACATATTCCCTAAGTCTTTGAAAGCATTTTGTATGATATTTGAAGTTTTCGTTGTAAGTATCTCATTTTGAATTCGTATCCCTTGGCATCTCAGCCTTAGAAAACGGAAAGGAAGTTGACGTTGTCTCATCCGAATTCAGTAACAAAATATCACATACGCTTATTCTATTCAAACTGTCCACCCTTGGGCTTGAACCTATGTAACTTCTTAAGATCGGTTTCTTCTTACTTGAAAACCCCTTACTACAAAGTTTGATTCATATCTTCCTTCTCTGATGATTTCTTAGCTACCTCCGGGGTCCCACATGACAGCCAATTAGGGCCTACCCTTTTTATTTTTACTATTAACGATATTGAAATGTTCATTAAACATTCCCATATTTTACTCTAAAGTCGACAATACAAACTTTTTCAAGAACATTTAGTCCACACATGATGCCACTCTTCTCGAACTTGATCTCAACACTTTCTTTTCATGAAAATGCATCCATCTATTCCCCGTTGATTGCTTCTAAATTATCAACCCATATCCATCGCTGAGTTAATTCGCGACCTTGAAATTTTATTTGATAGAGAGCTCAACTTTCTTACACATATTGACGAGATTATACTCAAAGCAAACTCTACTTCTTGAATACGCCTGTCAAGTATGGTGCCCTTATCAACAAATTCATATACCCAGAATTGAGAGTATTCAACGTCGTTTCCTACGTTTCGAACTTCTTGGTCTGTGTATTGAAATAACCCTTTTATTTTACCTCATCACCGAGACCGACTTCTATTAATTAACTTGAATACGCTCGAAGTACGTTGACCAACATACGATATTCTCTTCAATCATCGACTATTTTCAGGGTCTGTTGACTGCAAAACTCTTTACAATTCCATCTCTTTCAGCATTAATTCCCTTAATATAAGAAAGCCTCATCTCTTCTGTCTGCCTACTCGCCGAACTTCTTATGGCTCCAATGAACCTATTACTCGCATGCTTCGGAGGAATAATCGTAAAGTTAACTGCTTCGACTTCAACCTCAGTTCACCCTGCCTGAAACTCCGTCTTAATAATCCTTCCGATTCACTCCAATCCTAGACTTAAGAGCTATATTTAAATTAGATTAAGAATTAGCGTGCCTAAAATAAAAAAAACCTAGAAAAATAGCCAGTTGCATTCCTCCCATTAAACAATTCAACCGTAATACTGGTACTTTAGGGATTGTAGGACAAAATTCCCAATCCGTGTGTCCCAATGTCCATTTTTCCCAAAATGTAATTTCCATATTTTTGTCATTCCCAAGGCAATGGTTTCCAATCATTATTTGTCCCAATGCCAAGTTTTTCCAATAATAATGTTCCGAATGTTAATTTTTTACAAAATGAATAATTTAATTTATTACATATTAATATGTATATTGAAATTAAGAAGAAGATACGTAAAATTTAAAGTACGGCAAGAGTTTTTTGTAGAACAGTTCAATACAAGCATTTTTTACTATGGGAGGGGGGGTCTATCTCCCCCCGTTTGGGCGGGAGGGGCAATTTTATAAAAAAGGCACTAAAATGGAAACAAAAATATTAAAAAATAACGGTAATACTTACAATTAAGTATTATCCCGTTTTTTAAAGCCAATACTCTGTTCTATTAGATAGTTTCTAAATCAAGTGAAATCTATGCACAGTTTTTGAAAAAAACGAGTTTTAAACTCAAATTTTGGGAAAAAAAACATAAAAAAAAAGTTTAAAGCTTAATTTTTCAAAACTGCAAAGTTATATTTTATTATTTTTCCTAAAATTCGTTGCTCTAATTTATTCTTATTCAAAAACTGAAAACCAGATGATTTTATGTTGTCTAGTTTTTGAGTAAATTGAAAATAACTAAAACTACTTTTTTATGGGATATTTGCTTTTTTTGCTTGCTTACGCATTACGGCGTATAAACAGTGAGATATGTATGGGTGGCATGCTGCCCCACTCAAACCCCCCTGCTTGGGCACACTATAGGATTTAGGGTAGGTGCGAGGTTGGGTGTATGCAAGGTTTCTTTTGCATTTACAGAATCTGGATTTAAAGAAATTTTGAATTTACCCTATGGCCTATATCCAATGTCTATTAAATATGTGTACGTAGCCCAAAAAAACGTTTTCATTAGTTTAAGGAAAGTTGGAGAGGATTTAAAAGCAGATACCGGTGCACATTGGTTTTGAATGTCTAATATAGTAATGGGAGGGAAATACTAAGCCGGGAAAGGCATTCCACATTCGTGTAGTGTGGTTTAAGAAATAATCTCTCAATTTTACAGAACAACCGAAGTTGAGTTCAAGGATAAACTGATGGGCATCCCCTGAAGAGCTAGCATTACGGTTGAATTGTTTATAATGAGGAATGCAACTGGCTATTTCACTAGAACACTGTTTATAAAAATAACGGAAATTTATAATGAAGGACAAGAAACATTGCGGTACGGTGCTCGAGAAATTCAAATGTTTCTTATATGTATATACATAGTTCCATCACATCCCATTTTAAAGCTCCTCTTTAGATTATATTCAGGAGACTTAAGTTGGTAATTGAAGCACCTGACCTAATATGGGAATTGTCCTAAAGCTTTTAACGAATAAAGATTATATATAGATTACAGCGAGATCAGAACGGACAAAAAATTTCTTGCATTGTCGAACGAAACCTAAGCATATAGCAGCGTTTTTGGAGAAGTCGCATAAGTGGTCATTCCACACAAGGTGGTCTGTGAAGCACATACTACGAACTTAAAGCTGTTCTGTTTCTTCAACGCAAGTACCGCTCAACGATAGCGACATAGTGGGTTCTAGAGATTGTATTGAGTTTTTGAAGCATCACTTTCTAATATTCCAAATCCACATCAGAAGAAAAAGGACATGCATCTGGAAACGAATATGAGAAGCTGAAAATACTATCGTTGCCAAAAAATATAATGGACTAGTTTTAGTTAAAAGGTCCTTGATTAATATGACAAAAAGGAGCGGAGACAAAACGGAGCCCTGAGGTATACCAGTATTTATTTTATATATAATATACTTGAAACCATCCAGTACAAATTGTATTGAGCGGTCCAACGAAGACGAGATTCATCGATACCAAATACACGGATTTTCAACAGAAGAGCTTGACGCCAAACTTTATCAAATGCTTTTGAAATTTCAAGTGCAATATTATTAATTACTTTCTCCAATACGATGTAAAGATTTGTTCCACTTTTCGGTGAGATATACTATCAGATTGCCAGTGGACCTATTGCTACCAGAGCAATACTGCCGGTCATTGAGAATCTTTAGTTCTTCAATATATTTCGTGACTGATAAATTTATCAGCGTTCTAGTGACCGTGGAAAGAAGGGACTTAAGCGTAATTTATCGATAGGAGAAGGGGGAAGAAGAGTCGCCTTTTACAGGAACGGGCTGGGCAAACACTGTTTTCCATCCACTCTGAAAGAGACCAGAAGAGTACGACAGATGGAGAAGCTTACGCAATGGTCTTGCCAACATTTAAGAACACCTCTTCAGGACAATAGGGTGTAACTATCTGGGTCAGCGGATCTGTCGAGATATCAACATATTTCAGTTCCCCTACAACTTTATGAGTTCGAAAGAAGGTTTGTTCTATAAAATCGCTTACGATTTCTAGTACAGGAGAAGTCATGACGCTTTCTGGGAGGGTCGAGCTTAAAGCAAACTGTGCTGCAAATAAATTGTCCTTTTCTTGTGATCTGACAAAAGGAGTTTCATTGATGACGAGCGTTGGAATCGAAGACAAATTAGTATTTCGTACATTTTTTAAAAATGTCAAAAATGTTTACTAGCTTTCAGACATTGTAGTATTGTTTGCCTTAGTTGTTGGTCATAAAAAAATTTGCTTCGTTAAATATGATCATTACAGGTCTTTCTAGCTTATTTTCACTTATTCCGGTTGATTCAATATGATGATATAAAAAATGCTATTAACACCTTATAATGAGCGCTTAAGCGTGACAATCAAAAATAACTAGGAAAACCCGATTTACTGAAGCAAAAACACTTTAAATCTATAGTTAAACAAAAATACATTTCAATAATCGGATTTTTGATCTAAGGTTGTTTCGTTGCTAAGAACTTGCTTTGCCTACATCAGGGCTTCGTTATATATTATCCATCGATTGTATAAAGGTTGGTCCAGTTAAAACGCACGATGTTAATTGTAAATAAAATAAAAAGTTTTCAGAGAATTATCTTAATAATTTTAATATGATAGAAGGATCTATGTACCCCTTGGTATAATGGTAAGTGCGTTGGCCTGTCATGCGGAAGGTCTCGAGTTCAATTCTTAGCCGCTGCAAGAAAGTTTTTTTCAGGGGTGTACTGCCTCTTGCGAGGAATCGACATATTCTCCAAGAGTATCGCTTGTCATGGAAAGTGCTGCTCATTAGCCGTTCGGAACCGGCAGAAAATTGTAGGGCCCCTCCGTTCCTGATAACACGCACCCAGGAATAGTTGAGAGTTGTAAGTCACTAGGTCCTGGTTCACTCCGAGCTGTTGCACCAGCAAATTTATTTATTTTTAGAAGGATCTATGACAATTATGTGTGAAACAAAATATCGGCCAAATTCTCGCCACGGCTTCGGTGGCATACCTCTATCCGATGGTCCATATTGTGTACCTCTCCATGATTGAATTTGTCAAACACTGAATAATGTCAAATTAAGTTAGGCAAAAAACTTGACGTTAAGGGATGACTGACAACTAACATCGTGCAGTATAGTTGGACTACCCTATATGTATTAGTAGAAATTGTTTAAAAACATTGTAGTAGAATTGGACTTGCTTAATTACTTACTTACTTAAGGTGGCGCTATAATCCGGGGTAGATCTCAACTAACAAGCTTCTCCATCTAGCTCGGTCCCTAGCTTACTGTCCCTATTCTCTCTACATGACCTAGCCATCTCAGTCGTTGGACTTTGATTCGTTTGACTATAGTTCGTCTGTATAGCCCGTACAGTTCATGATTATATCTTCTCCTTCACTCACCTGTCTAACGCAAACGGGACCAAAGATCACACGAATAATTTTCCTCTCGAAACATCTTAAAGCGGTCCCATCCACTTTCAACAAAGTCCATGTCTCTGCCCCATAGACAAGGACCGGGATAATGAAAGTTTTATTGAGGGACACTTTAGAAGCACCGATTGGCAAGAGTTATTCTCCGTTTGATTTCAGTGCTGGTGTTATTGTCTGAATTTATTGCGGCGCCTAGGTATGTATATAAAGTCCTTAACTAACTCAAAGTTATAGCTGTCTTTAATGACGTTCTGTGTTCTGTCCAAGACGTCGTCCGGCTTGTGTGTCCTTTATTGATGACAGCATGTACTTGGTCTTGCTCCCATCTCCTTCGCTTCCGTTTCAATGCTCACCATTGCGCTCCTGACATCACGCTTTGTTCGTTCTTCCAATAATGTCAATATCGTCGGCTTATCCGAGTAATTGAACGGCCCTTTGAAAGATTGGCCTCTTGTGTTGACACGTGAGTTATGCATATTCTTTCAAGAATGATGTTGAAGAAGACGCAGGACGGAGCATCGCCTTTCTTAAAAAATTTTTTGACATCAAATGCATAGGTGAGATCTTTTCCGATCTTGATGGATCAGCGTGCGTTCTCCATCGTCATCCTGCACAAACAGTCAAGTTTGTCAGGGATGCCTAAACTAGACATTGCTCTATGTAGTTTGTTTCTATGGATGCTATCATACGCGGCCTTGAAATCGATGAAAAGGTGGTAGGTGTCGATTTGTAGCTCCTGGTTTTTTTTTCCAAGATCTGTCGTAATGTGATGTTTGATCGATGGTTGACTTTCCTGATCTAAAGCTGCACTGTTATGGACCTATCAGACTGTTCACGAAAGGCTTCTAGCGTTCACATAATACGACAGAGAGGATCTTGCATGCGATGTTCAGGAGACTTATGCCTATGTAGTTAGCGCAGTCTAGAGAGCCTCCTTCCTTGAGGATCGGACAGACAATGCTGAGGTTTCATTCATTCATGGGGCATGCTTGCTTCCGACCATATTTTGCAGATGAGCTGGTGCATACTTCCAACCAAGTCATCGCCTGCCGCTTCGAACAGTTCCGCAGCGAGGCCGTCAGCTCCAGCGGCTTTGTTGGACTTAAGATTTGATTTAGCTATAGATTTGATATTTATATGAAGGTTTTTTATAATACAAACTCTATATACTACTGAAATAAATCAGCCAAGTAGAAGACTATTATTGGACTTGTTGAATTATTGATTCAAATTAGCTTTTTTGGCCTTTAGTCCACAAAAATTGGCGTTTCGTCCGGGTTATCTCACATGGACTCATCAGTTGACTTGTGAGGACCTTGTCAATACGCAATTTTTGTTAAGTTCAGTTCATCTTACATGAATTTTTTTGACAAAAATCCAATGTGAACTATATCCAACAAGTCAACTGATGAGTCCATGTGAGATAACCCGGACGAAACGCCAATTTTTGTGGACTAAAGGCCAAAAAAGCTAATTTGTATAGATTTGATATATCTTCACTTCGTCCAGGTCGGGTGGGCGGTAAAGTTGGTCTGCGTCGCCTAAGTCTAAATGGTACTATCTCTATAGCAGCGGAATTTTCTTCTTCATCGCTGTTTTAAAGCTTGGAGAAATGGTCTTTCGATATTCTCAGCGTGGACTGTGGTTCTACTTCGATGTTCCCTTCGGCTCGGGGATTGTATTCTTATGATGTTTTTTTTTTTACCTTTTGCTAAGGCTTCCAAATCTCATTCCTTCTATGGCATCCCCCTATTTCCTCGATGAAGCGCTTTTCATGCTTCTTCTTTTTTTCTGAGAAGCCGGTGTTCTTCTCTCCTCTTCTGTTCATAGAGCTTGCGAGCAGCTCTGGTCCTTCTTTGCAGCGCCATCGCCGGTTTATATGCCTTTTGTTTTGCTGCATGTTCTTGCCGGCACTCATCGTCAAACCAGGGGTTTCGTTGTGGTGGTCCTGCAAAACCCAGCACAGCAGAAGCGGCATCTCTGATGGCTGCTTGGAAATGTTGCCACTGATTCTGTTCTCAGTACTTGATGCTCTCGGCATAGGACTTAATTAGAATTTGTAAGAAACTCGATCAATTGTAATCGTCCAACTTCGAACTTCCTCGCAGTAATTCCTTGTTCTTGGTGCTGAAAATATGCAAAACTGAGTTAAAAGTATTTTCGGCACCAACTGCGATTCTACTATGATGTTCTCTTTATCGTGCTTGCTGGATTCAGTTCAGGCCTTGTTTAACCATAAGAGGTTCTTTTACTTCTTGTTTAATCTTCCTAACCTTTGCTTCGTGTTCTTTGTCTTTCCGTTTATTGTAAAACGTTATTTGCTATATGGCCTTCATCCACCCGATGATTGCCAATGGGTGCCTGGTATGGCTCAACGTTGCCCCAATGGTAATGTCCTAGAGGCTGCCTTTGATAACACAAAACATCAGAATTGGTGTAAACAAATTATTTTACCAACCAGGTCCTGTAAAACGGATCCCACATAAAAAGAATATATACAATTTTTTCTGATTCGGGGTCACATGGAAAGAGCGATGATCACGTCCAACAGCCTAATTTTTGGGGCTGACGATGAATATTATTGTAAGTCAATACGGAACAGAGTGCCTTCGGTGCAATTAGGCCTGTATCCGATCGAGACCGGAGGAGGGTGCTGACCTCCTGGCTAAACTGCGATATTGAAGAATGCTAAATAAGTTATGTATTTCGCGTGGAAAGATTTTGAAGACGAACTTTTTATGTTCTTTGTCTAGAAATTGTTTTTTAAAAACTTGCAATTTGAAAAAAAAATTGTAACCTTCTTAATTCTGCTTTTTCAATTTTTCAGAAAACGTATTGCAAAAAAAAATTTAAATGAAATACTTTCACATTCAGTCATTCGTCTATGGACATAACATTTTCTAAGGAAGTTAAACATAGGTACCACCTTATCACCTCTTATAAGATGTTTAGCAAAATATTGTAAGTTGTTTCGTTCGTCCATAGGTAGGTACTGTTATGTTAATGAAATAAAATCGGTACAAAAAAAAATACTAACGCTGAAAGTTCGAACGAAGCAATTCCCAGAGCGCAATATTTGTTCAGTCATAAATAAAAATGTATCTTTCCCTCCCCGTCCAACACACGTCCAAGCAATGCACCTTCCGTCCATTTCGCAGTGCTCTAAAAACTTAGAGGTGCCTGATACCAATGCAAACACCTTCTTCTTCTTCCTCTTGGCTTCTTAAACAAAATCTGCTTTACCTATAATCTTTTTATGAATGAAATCTGCTTTGGGCTATTCACACTGCACGTCGCACAAGGACGTGCTCATACAAATTTCATTTAGACAGGTGAAGTGGAATTTTCTTATATTTTTTTTTATTTTCATCTTGGAGCTGCTGCTGCTGTTGGTGGGGCTTTCAGCTCTTCATTGATTGCAGATACAGCATGTTTTGGAATCACGAGCAGATACATCCGCCAAGGTTTCAACTTTCAACACACCTGCACGCAAAAAAAAAAATCAAAACAAAAAGCACTCGCACTAAACGAATAAAGGAAGGAAGGAAGGAATTTGGAAAGTGAAGAAGGAGAAGAAATGTCTCAATCCTTTGGCTTGGAGGGAGGTTCTTCTTGAGGATGATGGGAAGGCGGTGAGTTCGGGAGAGAAAAGGAAAAGAAATATTTCAGGACAAAACGATGGAAAAGTGGAGGGAAAGAGGTTGCAAAAATCTTTATAAATAAAACTCGTCCGCAATAGTGCTACGAGTGCAGCTCTACGTCAGCTTGCCGGACTCTGGCAGTGGACATCGGCGGCGACTTCTTTCCCATCGTAGTCGTCGTCGTCGCAGTGAAGGAACTAGTTTGTATCAGTTTCAAGGAGATAATTACAGAACTGGCAACAGCAGCAGTGGTTAAAGATACTTTTGGGATTTGTATCTTTTTCTTTTTGATTTCTTGTTTTTTTTTTTTGTTTTTAAGTAAAACTTCCTCAAGATTTGTTGCAACATCTGCTTAACCTGTTTTTTTTTCATTATTTTTTTCTCGCAGCACCTCAAGCGCACCTTTCTTAAATTTTTCTTTTCCCACACGAAACACAACGGGCAAAGGGCATCGGGTATGGAATAAGACTTAGAAGGGGACTATGGCAGTACGAATTAATTGTAGTCTTTTGTGTTGTGCAAAATGCCTCCTCTTTGACTGCTTCGGCTTTAATGCTTCATTTTGTATTCTTCTTCCTGTCTTAAGGTAGAATGAAAATAAAATTAATTGGCCGGCTGTGCAAAGGAGTTAAATAACACCCAAGAACAGGTAGGTGCAGGTACTTACTTAGGCTTGGAAGACTTTGAAGTTTTGCATAGAATTTAGATGAGAAGGAGCAATGTCTTGGTAATTGTTTAACTATTACAGCAACTACGTGCTTCTATAGAGCTGCTCAAAGGAATGGTTGGTAAGTTGAAAAATGTTGACTACATCATGTAAATAATAAGCAGGAATACCAGATGAAAAAAAAACTGGAACAATTACGAGGGAGATGGAAAATTCTCTTCTCTTTCGCAGAAATTAGAATTTTAAAATGAGTTTTTAGATAGAATAAGTTGAAGACCACGAAGAAGATAAGTGATTTTAAGCAAGTTGCCGAAGACATTCAAAATGACATTACGTCCAGAAATGAGTACTGAACCTTTTGGTCTTTTCTTTATACTGTAGGTATACACAGTAAAAAGAGGAGAAAACTGGGGAGAATTAGACATAGAAGGGTTAAAATGCAAATAAGGTTCGGTTATAAGTACAGACAGGATACTTTTTTCTGTCTCGGATTATCTTTACAACTTCGGCAACTACCTATTGGCTTGTTGGATCCAACTTTGATGAGAGATACCTACCTACGTAGGAAAAAAAGTTCACGCATCCTCAAGGAAAATTTATAAAAAAAAAAGCCAAGACATCACTATTAATAGCAACAACGAGACTTTCAATAGGCACGAATTGATTTTGGCAGCCTGTGACGGCCATGTTGTTGTCGTGACATCTGTCAAATCTGTTGTGTATTAACTTTGTATATAGAACTTATAGTACTCTCATGAAATCAAATGATTGGGGCGACATCTTAAGCATAGCGATAGCACTTGTTAGATTTGTTTCTGATTAATTTAATAATAAAATATTCTCTTTTTTACTACTTCTTGTTTTGTATCTTATCCTACTCTCCACTGTAAATTCGTGCGCTAATTTTAGCGCCACCACCACAAGATATTATTCAATTACTAGTGCCAAATAACTGTATCATGTTATTATCATAAAGGGTTTTCGCAAAAGTTGCACCCATTTCACTGTAGACGTGGTGGCCATTCGCAGTTGATTCTTCAGTGTTTGGTAGTCAAATTTGAGACGAACTGTTCGAATATTAATCAGCCAAAACTCGTACACGTCAAAGGAATGCCAGATCGGGCGAGAACATCACAGCGATCCTTGAAAGTATACAGTAGAACCCGAGGCAGTTGATTTCTCGTCATGTACATGAACTCGGCCTTTCCTAGACTTCAACTTGGCGAATTATGCGTTTAGACTCGGGCCTATAGCCGTTTAAGATCCAACTGACCCAGGAGCTTAAAGTTCATGACCATAGACAGCGCCGCCTTTTGTTCGCTGACTGGGCTTTGGAGCGTTTGGAAAAGGACCCCAATTTTGACGCAAAAATCATCTTCAGTGTCGAGGCGCATTTTTGGATGAATGGCTGTGTTAACAAGCAAAATATCCGTTTATAGGATCACACCAGCCCACACAAAGTTCACCAGGTGACAATGCATGGTGAAAAAATTACCGTTTGGTGTGGATTTTGGGTCGGCGGAGTCATTGGTACGTACTTTTTTTGAAAACGACGTTGATGAGGCGGTCACGGTCAATGACGAGTCCTACAGAATGATGATAACCAATTAATTATGGCCCAAGTTGAATCATATGGCCGTAGACAACACGTGGTTCTAGCAAACGGCGCTACTTTCCACAAAACGGACGCCACGATTCACATTCTGCATGAATGAAAGATATCACGGTAAGATTATCTTTCACAGAGGTGTAGGTGGCCACCAAGGTCATGCGATTCGACCCCGCTAGAATTTTTTTGTTAGGTTTTCTGAAGTCGCAGATCTATAGGAACAAACCACCGATGCCCTTAAGGTGAACATAACACAGGCCATCGCTCAAATTCAGACGGATCTATGCGGAAGAGTCCCTGAAGATTCAACCACTTGGATCCGTGGCACGGTAAGAAGACGAGGAGGGCATTTGAACGACATTTCATACATAATGTCATGCATGGGCCTTTCAAACATAAGGAGAATTTTGTAATACCTTTAATTAAATTTCAATATCTACCCATTCTTAAGGTAAATCCTTATAGTTGGAAAGTTCGTCTAGCACAGAGTAAAGATTAATCAACATCACCTAAAAAGAGATCCGAGAAGAATAACGCTCAAAAACTGTTGGTACTTCGGTTTGACAAAACAAATTGGTGCAACATTCTCGATCAACGAAACTTATATACTGTAAGACCAGCTTTTTTTTGTATTATACGCGCACTAGAAGGATTGTAAATACCCTTTTAATGTTTAATCGCAGGGTGTATGAAAGTTGCAGAGGATTTAAAAAAAGATGCCGATGCACATTGGTTTTGAATGTCTGAATGCGAATAAAATATAAAGTTCGGTAAAGAATTGCGCATTCGTGTAGTGCGGCTAAAGCACGAATCTCTTAATTTAACAGTACGTTCGAAGATTGGCTCAAGGGTAAACTGATGGACATTCCCTGAAGTGGTAGGCGGTCAAGTTTCGCAAATCATTTTTCCTAATCCATTTTTCCCAAAATCCATGGCTCCAAACGGGATATTTTTTTTTTCCCAAAAAATTGGTGTCCCAATACAATTTTTCCAATTTTTTTTTTTGTCTTTCTTATTAACTCTCGCACTGTGCTCACATATTTTAAAGTTAGTCAAAATTCTTTTAATTAGTATGCTTAGTATATTTAATATTTAGTATTAATATCAAGGGTAATATATTTTTAATTTTGAAAGCAGATAATTAATAACCCCTTGCCGTCCTTCGTGAAGTCTAAATTCAGTAAAGGTGGAACCACATTTCTCTCATGCGGTGTGTTGTTTAGGGCAGGAACATAACTATTAGAGAAATAAGCTCGAATTTGTTACTTTTGTGTCACTTAAATGGGACATAAATCCCAAATATTTTGCTCGGACATAAGTCCCGAATTGTTGGATGTATCATACCGAAAAATTCGCCTATGCCTATCAACAGTTTTCTTGGGCAACAGTACCTTGGTTTACCCTCTCATTAGTTCTCAGTATTTTAACTATTTATGCCCCTGTACCGCTCACGCAACTCCGTTGATCCGCTTAACTTGTATTCAGTCACCAAGCAGTGTCTTATGTGAACAGTTTTCTAATACAACAGTACCTTAGGGGGTACCTTCGAAGGCATTGTTGCCTGGTTGGCGACTGAAAAAACCTTAAGCGGAGGGTAAAGAGTACCTAACAAAAAAATTTAGATCCTTTGAACCCGGGTAGTCCGACAGACAAATATTGATGTTCAATATTTGTTTGTCGCAAGGTCCCAAGATGGTAGTTAAGATCCTGAGAACCCGCGAAGCGAGCCATCCAAACTACCGATTTCCAAGAGAACTGTTGACATTGGCGCCTGCCTGAAGACTGATCATAAATTTTCTTAGCTCAAACTGTTACATAACATACCTAACCCTCAATTTTAATTTTTGCGACTTATTTGCCACTTAGATGAGATACATACATTAGTACAAAATTCAATTGATCATAGAATCATATTTTTCCGTTGTCGATGTGAAGTGGCGTCACCCCTTGAGTTCCGATTGCGCCATACCATGACATGTCGCAACCATATTTTTCTTTATAAAAGAAGCTGTTTATGAAATAGTTTTAGAAAATAACTATAGTTTGCAAAATAGCACCTGGTATTAGAGTCGACAACACACCACACCACTCCGTAGTATGACAGGTCCCGCTTCATGAGAAATTTAGGATGTTATTTCGGCCTTAAGCGGCGGTCATAATTTCCATAGGCCTTATCTGTTTCGAGAAACAGTCTATAAGTTCATGAAAATTATTATATAATACTATCCCGCTCAAGCTGCTTCTATCGAACATTAATTCCCATGACTTATTTTAATTGTCATCTAATATAACACTCATTCCTTCAGCTCACTTAAGACTTACATACTCTACTTAAACTTACACCACATTCTGGCCACGATGAAAATGTCTCTTACCTCTTTGTACAAGAGTCCAATCCAATTTAAGAAGAGATCTCTGGGAAAGTGGATTTCATCTCCTCGCCATGTGGCAGAACCAATTAAGATTTCCCATCATTAACGTCTCATAGAGGAATTTCCTAAGCACCGTACACGATTTTATTTTTATTTCAAAGCTTTCCATACCTATACTCGTACATTATCTACTCCTAATTGACGACTAGCACACACACACACACACAACTTCTTAGTCAAAATAAAACAATTGGCGCCCAAACGGTCTGATCAAAATAGTGAAAGAAAATCAAAACAAACTTTTCAGACAAAATGTCGTCTTAAAGTCTTTTCAGGTTCCTTCTACTAACTACTTCTACTAGGTATATCCTCCCAAAACTGGTATCCATCCAGCAGCGAGTATCCTTCGCTTGACGACTGCAAAAGGATGAACGAAAAAATTAAAGAGCAAATAACCATCCCGCACGAAAGATTGCCATTTCCAGGTCGTAAAATTTTAATGGCAATTAAATCAAAGTGTGGACATTTTTCATGTAGGTTGTTTTCACTCCCAACCCTTCAGCTAGCCTTTGTCAAGATCTCCACTCGAGATTGAATGGTGAAAAGGATGGAATGGAACACAGAAACCCGCCTCGTTCGTTCCTTATTTTCGAAATATAGGAAGCCGAGACGTGATTTATTTTATTTGTTGCTCCGCACGATAGACGAGACTTTGAGCGCCACCGCCGCCGCCGCGCCGTTTCGTTGTTTGCGGAAGACAGAAATTTTTGGCAATTCAAGGGTGCGACAGTAATTTCCATTGTTGGTAAAGTTGCTTTAAATGATTTTATTTTTTTGTCCTGAGACGTTATCTAAATGTTGTCATACAGGTTATAAGTGAATAGCGAGCCTACATAAATGTTTATGGTCGTACATTTCTCGAATACTTATATTTATGTATTTGTGTGTGTTGAAAGGTCTTTTGAGTTCTTTGACATGTCTCAAATCAGTGTCGACTTTTTCTGGAATGCCTTTCCCACCTCTTGGAAGTCGTTAGATACGAAAATGCGAATTCCTTCGTTTTCTCAACTTAAGCAAACAGTTGATGAAATTTTCAATGAGGCATTTGCGGGGTGATGTCTGCGACATAGCTTAGCAAAAATGTAAAGGATGTTCCCATGTCAGCGTTTAGGGACGAAATTTGTATATCAATAAACATTGGGAAGGGGAATCTGCGTGGCGTATTTGCTGTTTATGGTTTCGTAATGCCCTATTTATTGCACAGAAGTAGGTACTTTTGGTTTTCTAGTTATTTCTTCCTGTTTTGAAAAAAAGAGGTAGATACATTAGGTGCTGCATACCTATGTGCTCAAAAAAGTTTAAGTTTAAGAACCAAAACTTGACATTTAAGTAAAAATAAAAATACTAGCGACGAAGAAATATTTTTGGGCATAATGTCTGTAGCTGATTTTGGAACTTAAGGTTGGGTTGATATATTGAATGGCTGTGAATCCAGATTACAGACATGACAGCAGAGTGACAGCGTATCAGTTATGTATGGGTTTTAATGTAGTTTTCTTTCCAACCAAAAATAAAGATTTTTTTTTCGATTTCAGACAGATTCCTCAAACATCAGTTTTTAGCATGATCTGCACGAACACACCCAAATAAGTGAAGTGACATTTCTCAAAACGTCACTTTAATTTTTGTTTTCCATTTTGATTGTTGTGTTAAAGTTGGTAATATTTATTACAAAAATTGGATTAAAATTTAAAACAAAACCGTTTTCGCGAAAATATCGGTTTTGGACACCAAAAAGAAGTTTTTTTCCTTCAATTTTTTATAACTCTGACACATCACATCAGTCTGAATTTGACCTATGACATTGATTATGGTGACTTTCAGGGGTGATTTGTGTTTTATTAGCATGAATCTCTGATTTAAGAAAACTTCTCAAAAAGAAGTATAACAGGGTCAAATCGGATGATCTTGATGGCCAATTCTGACCGCCTCCGCGTGATATAACCATGTTCGAAAATTGCTCATGTAAAATGTCCATTGTTGAACGGGCTGCGTGTTACGTATTGACGTCTTGTTGAATTCACAATATGGTCGGTATTTATACCATCTTATTCGGGCCAAAACATTGGGTATCATCGATTGCCTAGCCAACGCCGCCGTTCTCAAAGAAAGATTTACCGATGATGCCACCAGCCCGAACAGTGACTTTTTCTGAATGCAGTTCAGTTTGGTGGATCTCGTGTGATTTGTGATTGTTCCAAAATTCAACAATTTTGTTTGTTATGAACCCATTCATCCAGAAATGGGCTTAGACCTCTTTGCTGAATATGATTTTTCGACCGAAATTGGGGTCAACTTTAAACTGCTCGGGATCCCAGTTCCCAGTTAGCGAACACACGTCTATGATCGTTAACTCTGAGCTACTAGGTCAGTTTAAGTTTGTACAGAAGTATAAATGTAAAATTTGTCACATTGTGGGTTCAGAAAGGCTGAGTTCTTGTGCGGATTGTCCTACATACTCTTATGGACAGCGGCGATATTTTCGGAAAATCTTGCGTTTTGTTGACGTACGCATACTGGAAAATTGTTAACTGACCCGATCGGCTAGAACATATCCACTACGTTGCCAAAAGTTCTATCGGAAGAGAGATGATGGCGACCGTAGAATGGGCGAAGCACGAGGAATGTTGCTAAAACAGAAGACCCACTTTCTTACACAATTTAATCCTTTACATGTGCTGTTGAGGACTATAACACTCCATGTTGATTTGACAACATACATATATTGAAACAGACTAAATAAATGACAGCTAATTTGACAGATTAGGCTTCAACAATATGGCCACAATTACAAGCAACTGTCAAAGTTTGGAAACCCCTATTGAAAACCCTTAAGTTTTAGATGAAATAAACAAACACAGAGTTTCAAAAATTCATGCATGTACACTTTTTCTTTATTTGCTTAATTTTAAAATGCCAATTTGAAAGTGTTTTTCACGAAGAAACTATCACTGTTTATGACAGTCTAAAAAGTCGAATTTCAAATGTCACAAACACATTAGGAAAAAATCAATTTTGATTTGCGTTTTATTTTCCATCACAGACAGAACTCCAATCTCTCACGCGAATCTAAGAAGAACAATAAGAAAACCTCATAAGATGGAAATTGTGACAGTTCGAAAGAGTGAGAGTGTTGAGGATTGAGAGTGCAATAATATCTGAGCCTTTTTTTATTTATTTATTTATTCATCAAGCAGAGACACAGCTCTTATAGATTACTTAAAATTAATTTACAACATAATGAAAAGAAATATACAAAATAAATACTAACCACCGTTAATAAGACTAGATAACAATTTTTTTTTTTAAAACACTCCCTACTTAAGTATAAATTAAAATCAATAACATTACATAGAGAATTTGCATGTCTTAAACAGCGAGTTAAGGGTTCATTGGTTCCATAATTAACTCTATGAAAAGGTATACAAAACAGACGATTACTTCGTAAATCACGATTGGGAACATGAAAACCAATTAACGAAAGCAACTGAGGGCAATTGATTTTATAATTGATTAAATCTCTGACTAACATGACATCGAAATAATAATAACAAACACCTTATATTATAAGATGGCATATTAATATTCTATCGTAAGATCCGAATAGCAGTTCTAGTGAAGCGTTTCTGTATTCTTTCAATTCTCATTGAATGAACAGAATACATAGGATTCCATATGGAAGAACAGTATTCTAAAATCGATCGCACATAACAAAAATATAAAGATCTGAGAGTATAAGGGTCTGAGAACTCTTTAGCATTCCGAGAAATAAATCCGAGCATTGAACTAGCCTTAGAAATGATGTAGTCAATGTGATTGGAAAACGTGAATTTTAAATCAAAGATCACACCAAAATCTTTTTTTTCTGTAACATTGGATAGAGAAGATCCATGTATGTATATCGTAAGAAAATAATATTGGCGATGTACCGCGGTAAAACATCATACTATGACATTTAGAAACATTCAGATGAAGATCGTTATTAGAACACCAAACAGATAATTTATAAAGATCGTTTTGATGGTTTGTGCAATCTGGGATAGATTTTACTCGTAGGAATAATTTAAGGTCATCAGCATACATTAAACAAAGACTATTAGATACTCAAAACACTTGGAATATCGTTAATAAATAAGAGAAAGAGAAGTGGTCCTAACTGACTTCCTTGTGGAACTCCGGAAGTTACAACAACCGGGTTCGAAATTAAGTTGTTGATTCGAACGTGTTGAATCCTACCAGTAAGATATGATTCAAACCATTTTAATAAGCTAGAATGAAAACCTAAATTATGAAGTTTGACAATTAATAATGAATGATCAACCCTGTCAAACGCTTTGGAGAAATCAGTATATATAACATTACATTGATACCCCTGTTCCAGAGCACCTAATATATAATTACTTAAAATCGTAAGATTGGTCAAGGTTGATCTGCCAGCGACAAACCCATGCTGCAAAGGAGAGATTATTTCTTTCACTGAGAAAAAAATCTTGTTATAGACAATTTTTTCGAATAGTTTTGGAATTGCAGATATTTTACAAATAGGGCGATAGTTTACTACTTCATTCTTAGATCCAGATTTAAAAAAAGGGTAGACATACGAATTTTTCCATTGTTTTAAGAAGTAACCATCTCGAAGAGAGCGATTGAAGATGATTTCAAGGGGAATTGCTATAGAAAAAACACATTTTTTTAAAACATAGGGAGCAATACCATCAAATCCAGCTTTCTTTTCATCTTTTAATTTTAATAGTTCATTAATTATATCACTTTTGTTCACATATAAATTACCTAGATTAATTAATTCAGATGAAGATATAAAGGCGGGCCTTATTTGATGACTAGTAGGCTTAAAGACAGAACGGAAAAAGTCAGCAAAGAAATTACATATACATAGTTAACGGGTCACTAGAGGTTTCCCCCATATATCGTACCGAATTAGGAATTCCTGTAGAACATTTCTTGTTATTAATAAACTTCCAGAAACATTTGCTATTTTTTTCAGCTTAGATTCAATACTTAATAGATACTGATTATAAAGAAATTTGTTGAGAAAATTAAACTCTCGATTACATCGAAGGTAGTTCATATATAAAACATTATCATCTCTGAAATCACGGTAAAGTTTAAAAGCTTTATTTTGCCGATTACTTAAATTTATTAACCGTTTATTGAACCAACAAGGCTTCGATTGAGATTTTTTTCGAATTAAAGGAGTATTAAATTCAATTGCCTCATTTAAATAGTTCGTTAATACGGTAAAAGCTTCTTCAATATTAATATTGTTAAACCCTATTCAAAAAAACAGAGACGTTAGAAAAATTACATTTATCATAGTTTAGAACATAACCAATATCAGATGTTTGCTTAATATATTTAAAAAAATTCGAAACTTATACACAGAACTTTATTATTATCAGTATTAGGTAAAGGGGGAGGAGTAGGACTGTCTATACACACACCAAATTCGTTATCTTCTGCTTCTTCTTTTTCCTTTTTTTTTTTTTTTTTTTTTTTTTTTTCGGCGCTGTTATGATCTCGATGTCGAGGGGATCATAACTCTCCCACGTATCTGCTTCACACTAGTGATCCGCCTGTGGGGTTCGCCGGGTTGACCTCAGAAATCGGCGGCAAGCCTCCCGGTTTTGTATTGTTCCATTTCTGAGGCCAACTGAATGCTGGTGTTTTTGCATTTGTTTGTACCAGGAGTGTTTAGGCCTACCTTTCTTTCCAAATTCGTTATCTGTAAAAACTAAATCAAGATAACGATTTAAATTGTTTTGAAAACAATTGATCTGATTAAGTCCGAACTCAGCTAGAGTATCGACAACCACACTCTCACAATCACTGCTAACGTTGTATGGAATCAAACATTTTTCATCGGGATCAAAAACCCAATTTAAAGATGCTAAATTAAAATCACCTAAAATAATAATATGTTGATGTTCTCTTAAGTTATTTAAAACAAATAAACAATTATCAATATTTATTTTATATACTTCAAAAGAACTTTTCGGTGGTATATAACTATTAATAAGAAAAAATGTACACAACCAAAGAAAACTAGATGCATTTGAGTCTCTTCTAATATTTAAATCAAAAAATGTGATGAACACAGACAATGGGAATATAGACTCTCCATTATTTTCATTAGCCTGATTTCATGTATATTTGTTAAAATGTTAACGTAAATTTCAAAGTTTGTTTGTATTGTTTAATTTTTGTTTTGATAAGTTTTGTTTTAGTAACGATTGTAATTCGCTGATGATGGGCTGCATGTCGGCTCGAAATGCATACAATTAAAATTGTTTTTTAAATAAATTCGTTTGTGTTTTTATTTCTATTTTCAATTTTTAAATTTTTTGCTGTAGTCAATAAAGGAATTTTTTTCAATTATTTCATAGAGATTTCCAATACTGGGGTCACTATACTATTAGAACGATAGGAAAATGAATTTAAATAAAAGACCAGCAATTTGATACATAAAATTTATTCTGGCTTAATTTTGAAGCTACATTTATGCCATTTTGTATGGAACAGCGCATTATGCAAATGGTCACCTCGCGTTCACTGGGCAATGTTGCAACGGTCCGTCCTACTTCTGACGACTCAGAGCATTATTCCGGCTTGTAAGAACTTGATGCAGCTCCAGAGAAAATAATCGAGCATGATTGCGGCAACCAATTGATGAACACTCGCCGTGAGATGAAAGAAAGAATGATGCAGCCATTCCATAAACCGCACGAAACAATCAATATTTCTAGATTCATTGATGCTTTTTCGAGAACATATATCGAGTTTGTACGGTTCAGTAACTATTATTTAGCTTGTTAACATAGCTTACTGAGCCGAAAATGGGCCGCGTCCAAGTAGATGATTTATTAATCAAGATCCCGATCACACGATCTTCATTGAACATTTCCAGCATCCAATTAACAAACTCAGAATCTATGGTAGTCCTGATAAAATGGCAAACGTAAACGAATATTTTGACAGTTTCGACTTTGGCAGTTGCTAAAACATAACAAATGAAAAAACTTTTCCTGACATCTAGCATTTTTAAAAACTTAATTTTCAAAAATATATTTGATTAGAGATCTATTTTGTTATTTTTGTACACTATCACTCTTTCAATTTTTCCTTACAAAATTTCTAGCTCACACACTGTTATTCTCTGTTATACTATCCCGCTTTCGAACTGTCAAAATTTCAAAATGATGGTATAACTTGATTCGCATATCGAATTGGTAGTGAATATGTCCAGGACAACATTACCAGTCAAAAAACGTGTACGAATAAAATGATCGAAATATTGAAAGCGCTCTCGGATTGAAGTGGAATACAAAAAAATATCAAAAGTCAAATTTTGATTTTTTATTAAAATTAATAATTAAGTTTATTTTTTAATATTTTGAATTTTCCGCTTTATCCTTAATTTTTGTTTTTCTCAATATTTTAAAGATACCTTCGAACATGTATCTGCGACACAATTGTGTCCTTTATTTTATTCAGATTTACAAACATGAGAATTTCGTTTTCGTTTTTTTAAGAGAGGACCACTAAAAGATTAAGAACACTTACTTTTTTATTGGTTTTATTGATTTGCCATAAAATTATTTATATTTTTTTCTTTCTAAATTTTGATGTGAAAGGAAATTTTTAAGAGATAATGGAATATTTCTGGTTGTCTGGGCTTAACGACTTTTATGTTTTACGAGTATTTTTTATATGAAAAGCATTTAATTCAATGAACACGAAAAATTGATATTAAATGAATAATACATTGAAATATTTTTGTAATAAAAGTTTTTTTTTTTTGTTCGATAACAGTTTGGAGAGTTCTTTTTTTTTCTAAGAATTCAAGATATATGGTTTTGAGTGGATATAAAATAAAGTGCGAGTTTTTAATGAATTGGGTCAAATATGTATAGAAAATTTTTACTACATACATTCGTCATCACTACGCACGATTATAAAATTAGATTTTTAAAGAACTTTAGAAGGAAAGAATTATAACGATGTAAAAAAACTTAAATACAATAATAGTTAATTTTAATGAAGAATTTAAACATTCTACCTGTATAAGCGGTGGAATGAAAAAACTCTCTCATCACTGAACAATGGACCTTAGAAGCAATGCATCATATCAGTACATTTCTCACGCTCCAACAACACAGTTTCGAAAAAAAAATTAAAGAGAACTATTGTGCAATATAAGTAAGCTAATTCGGATGGTCATAACAACTTTTTTGGACTCTTTAACTGGTCACTAAACTTCCTCGATATTGACTTAGATTCTAGTGCTGATATGGTGACAAGCATTATTTTTTTACCTAACGGGATTAAAGGAGTTAGTTTCAAGAAGAGTTCTTGGTACGACTATTGTAGTTAAGAGAGTTAAGCTTCCGGTTTCGATGCTACACAGCAATTACAACTGAAGGACAACCGGAAAAAGTATAGACAAGCCAGGAATACCCATAAAGGTCATATTAGAAGAAAATAATTCGTTTTTGGCTGAAATCTATGTGAGAAAAATTTACAACGTCCTAAAAGTAGTACTTTTGATCTATTGTAGAAAATTTTAAAAACTCTCTTAAGTCATTAGTTCCAACACTCCTTTTGTCAAATCAAAAGAAAAACATAATTTGTTTGCAGCACAGTTTACAACTTCGCCACGCAGTGTTGTGAATCCTCCTGTACTTGAGAGCGTAAATATTTTAATGGGACAAATCTTCTTTTACACTCATACAGTAGTAAGAGTCCTCAAAGATCTTGAACTACATACTAAATCCGCTAGTCTAGTTTATGTATCACCTTTACTTCTGAAAAGAGGTCTTCTTCTACGCTATCATTGCAAAAAGCTATTGTCATACTCTTTGGGTGTCTTTCCGAGTAGATGAAAAACGTCAGTCCGTAAAAATCTTTCTCCTCCTTCCAGTAACCGATCAATTGCAAGGATCTTTCCAAGGTCATGGAAACGCTTATCAACAATCAGCTCAAGACTGGGGGTACGGCTTTCGTAGCAATAGGTCTACTGGTGATCTGTTGCATATCTTACCCAAAAGTGGAACCAATATTTTGGAGAAACAAAGATAATTGCAATTGATATTTCTAGAGTATTTAATAAAGTTTGGCAAGAAGCTCCATTATCAAAAATGCGTAGATTTAGTAAATATGATTCGCTTCTTAGTCTGACCTTTCAATTCGAGTTTTTTTCAGATGGTTTTAAGTCAGATAAATGCTGGTGTGCCGCAAGGCTCCTTTCTATCTGCGACACTCTTCCTTTTATCCATAAATGATCTTTTGTCTGAAACTTCTAATCCACGTCATTGTTTCGCTGACGACAGTATTCTTAGCTTTTCATATTCGTTTCAAGACTCATAACCCGGTTCTTTGGCTATGGAACTATATCGGCAGGGAATATTTAGCTCATTTGGTTCCGATCTTGACAAATAACACAAAGATGACTTCTGTCAGCCAAGCGAAGTATACAACCTGTGCCATTTTCCATGAATGGCACTTGCATCAAAGAAACTGAAAAGCTTTCCGTAGCCTGTATAGCCTGTATGTGTGTTAAAGACAATTTCTTGAATGATCAAGTATTCTACGTAGCCAAAAAAGCAGCGGAAGCCTTATTTTTACTTAAAAGGTGCAAGAAATTTTCTTCTTATGATCTGACCATAAGGTATAGAGGGTGGGCCAAATACAAGTTTATTTTTAAAAATGCATTAAAATGAACAAAATTGACTTTTTTCCATATCTTATGGCTTTATTAGTAAGAGAAAACATTGCCATTAATTATGAAACACAACGTCATTTAAGTGGCTACCTCGGCTGGCTTCGCAGTAGCGCATTCTGCAACTCTATGGGAATAATTCGAGATCTTTGTGCAGACTGCAGAATTCTCCTCAGGCTGGTGCGTGAAATGTTGAGCTGCTGAGATCGATGGTGAGTTGACCATGAGTGTTGTCCAATAAAATACCAGTCTAACGAATTTTTTGCACTAACTTGAGTACAGCATGCGCGGCGGGTGCCTAATTTCGGCAAAAACTTCTTTTCAAAAAACGCACTGTTTGGGCTACACAGCACTAACTTTGGAAATAAGCTTTCAATATTACCCAACATTGTTCAAGCGTAAAGTGACTCATTTCATTTCGCGGATGTATGGTACTGATTATTTGTCAAGATTTCGAGCCGGAAACAGCTGTCAGATTTAAAAAGAAACCACAAGGAAAAAATTCGGGAAATTGGATCAGACAGCACTTAAAATTTATTAAGAGTTGAACTGCAGTGCTCCTATAAATGAAACAATAATGTGCGATGTGATTGCGGGCAGTAAATTCGAGCCAAATGAAGTTTCTTTCGCATTAGAACAATGTCCATATTGAGGAAGACTCTTGCAAACAGCATTATATCTAACATAAATTTTAAGGCCATGAAGGCGAAGAGTAATGGCATTTAGTTATAGCCAGGTAGGCAAAATTCTGAACGATCAGTACCAAAAGAGGTGGTCTGTATTAATTTAACAGAATAGGTGAACACGTCAAAAAAATCCTTCTTAGACCAAGAATATTTCAACGATTACCTAATCTTTCGATCCAAATTCCTTACTGATGCACTTGAAAATGCAAAACGAACAGATCCATTTTCACACCATACCATCGAAGATACCACGTAAGCCATGTTGTAATACTCAACACGAAATCAACTATCATCCATCTGCGATTTCAATCACTCAGCTCTTTTTACATCCATCAGTCATCGAGTCAACAAACATCTACCTGCCTGAACTTTTTATATATATATTTCTCATAACCCGGAATACATTATTAATAAACTTTATTCTTAGTAAGTAAATAGTTCTTTTAACTTGAAACGTAATGGCTAAAACACATGTGCAGCATTTTCCCTGCAGCGAAATTTAATTACACAGGTTCTTATGGGAGCAGAATCATTGAAAGTCTGCATGCAGCGCTGCACGATGTCTCTATTCCTAAATTTGCTGCCTAGTTTCATTGCAGCCATAATTGTAAAACAAAAATTTCCAAATAATTGCTATTTGGCATTACTGATATTGACAGATTGTTGACATTGTCTGTCATATTTGCAAAAAAAAAGTTATTGAAAAACCACCAAATCTGCAAAATAATAATTTCCATTTCCATAATGTTAATAGCGTTTCTTATACTTTTAGTTTTTATACTAAAAAACAAGAACTTCATCCGGAGAATTCATCCAAGAATCAAGAAAATAAGCCAGCTAATAAAATGAGTAGTTTCATAACAAAATCCAGCAGCGACATACTCTCGTTAAATGTTATTGCTTTCAAGTCCGGCGAAAAACAACACTGCTATGAGATTAACGAACCAAACGTGACCATCGTCGGAAGCGCTGGCAATCATGATCATGGCAGTTCCAAAGTGAAACTCAAAAACATCGTTGACTACAAATGGGAGACAGAATTATGCAGGCCATTTCATAGCCGTTCATATTGACTGAAAGCATAGCATAAGTTATAAATGTGAACAACAAAATCTCCAGAACCGAAGGCATGGTTCGAGTGGTTAACGCAACTTTCGGCCTTCGCGCATTGATCAAGGGAATGTCCGGAGAGATGCTGGATCTGCAGTTCGCTCACATCGAAAATGAGCGAATATTGGCTTCGATTGATGCCAGTTCGTTGTATGTCCACAAAATCGATATGATCAGCGAGACTTTGGTTTGCAATTTGCCTATCAAAATCGAAGACCCTCCTAAATATGATAAAATTTCATGGTGTCCTTATGTGGATTGTTCGAGCAATGACGACGAAGAGAGTGATCAGTTGATTGTGTGGGCCAGAGGCAGTATTTATCAGTGTTTCAATGTGAACACCATTAATGTTAATTATGGGATTGGCAAATTTTGTCCAACAGACATAGCCACTGGTTATCTTAAATTCTATGAGCCAACTTTAGTTATAACTTGGGTTGCTCTATCACCCGACGACGGTACAACACATGGAGTTGGCGGGGAAGATGGTCTTATTCGGTTCTATCAGGTATATTTCCATGAAAAAGAACCGAGATGCTTGCATCAGTGGAAACCCCACGGTGGAAACCGGTATCATCGTTTTTCTTTTTGTACAACTTAACTAAAATATCAGCAGAGTAAGATTATCTAAATAGTAATTAAATTTAATCTTACTTACTATATTTTGTATACAGTTCATATTGGAAATACATATGCCCTAACCGGTGCAGATGATAACACAGAGTTTATAATTTGGGACTGCGGTACTTGGGAATGCCTGCAAACAATTAACATTAGGACGAGCGAAAATAAAAAGTTGAAATTCATTGCCGAAATCGATAGAACATCTTCGTATTTAGTTATATCAAATTTAGAGATTCGTGTTATGTATGTCCTGCAAATTTTAACAGCTCCAGATGGTGTACCATCATTGGAAATGAATTCTAAAAAAGCTGGTGGTGGCTCATCAAATAACTCGATTATAGTGACCAGCAATGACCAAGTGAAGAAAAAGACCTTTGGTGTATGTGTGAAGAGTGTTTCGGAATTTCCATTGTCGTCACCGATTCTCAGTTTCTCAATTGTTGATGCAGCTGTTCGTCGCTATAAATGTGCAAATGACAATTATTTGGTCGATGAAATGGACGACTATGATGAAGAGACAAATTCAATTTATTGTGTGGTTGTTCGCATGTTTATTGTCCAACCGAAGAGCGTACAAGAATGTCATATTCTTTATCGGCCAACTGTGGACGAGAACATCCATGTAAAGAGCAGTATTTCCCTTGATAGTACGAAGGAATTTATAGAAAATCCGAGCGAAAAATCAAATGATAAGGATTTAGATAATGTGGCTGTGCAAGCAATGAGTGGAACAAGTTCCATTAGATGCTCTTTTCGATCGAGTATCAAATGTTCTGACAAATGTGGTAGGCGTTGACAAGACTGACTCTCCAAACCCATCACCACATTTGTCTACTGTTAGCCATAAGAGTTTTACACTGATTAATTTGATGACGCCAGATGCATTTAGTTAGAAAAATTTTTTGAACCATTTTATTTGAAAAAAAAACTTATTGGAATTAACAAAATACAGACTTATTGATTACATTTTTTTGTAAAACTAATGGAAAATAGATTTAGCAATCAATTGGTATTTAAAGCAACGTATTAACAGAACTTTATATAGTAATAAATTTAAAAACAAAACTCTCCATTGTTAGTTACCGCAGATAGTACTGCTGCGGTGCCGTGAAATAAGGCCAACTTTCAAAAATTGGCCATATTGCACTTTGATAAAGTGAAATATGGCCAATTTTCAGTAGTTAGTCTTATTTCACTTTGACAAAGTGAAATAAGGCCAAATGGTTTTGAGAAATAAGACCAAGTTGGTGCCGTGACATAAGGCCAAATTTGTTTGTGACTTAAGGCCAAACATAAAATGTTTTGTTAAAAATAAAAAAGTAGTTTTTTCCGTTAGATTCGTATAAACCATAATTGTTTATTGAGGGCCGTTGTTCTGGGTTTTCTTGAGCAACAGTACTTTGGGTGGCCCGCTTCGCGGGTTTTCAGGATTTTAACTCATTTTTCGGGGCTCACACCCGCTCACGCAACTC
This sequence comes from Chrysotoxum bicinctum, assembly GCA_911387755.1. Lineage (NCBI taxonomy): Eukaryota > Metazoa > Arthropoda > Insecta > Diptera > Syrphidae > Chrysotoxum > Chrysotoxum bicinctum. The sequence goes on from OU426987.1 coordinate 51,999,167, forward strand.
CGTTGCTCCGCTTAGGGTATGTTCAGTCGCCAGGCAGGCGCCTGTAGCAACAGTTTTCTTGGGCAACAGTACATAACTGTTAGTTGTTTACTCCAATTAATGTAAAATACAAAACTGTTGCTACAGGCGCCTGCTTGGCCCCCAATAAACAATAAATTATGTATTATACGAATAAATAATACTTATAAATGAAATGAGCGAAATGAAATAAATATAAAAATGCAGTTCGGCCTTATTTCGCTTTGTCAAAGTGCAATAAAACCAACTGTTGAAAGTGAAATAAGACCAATTTGGCCTTACTTCACTTTGTAAAAGTGCAATATGACCAATTGCTGAAAATTGGCCTCATTTCACTTTATAAAAGTGCAATAAGGCCAATTTTTGAAAGTTGGCCTTATTTCACTTGGCCTTATTTCACGGCACCTACTGCTGCCACCCCAACTCTGAATATACCATCACGATTTCACAGTTAGTACTAGCGGCTATAGCGGAGCGGCAACTACAGCTGATACGCGTCCGCAGTCGCTCTATTGGTGGTGGAAGTTGTATTACCAGTCGTTATGATGGTAGAAATATTTGATGGAACATCAATATCTGATTTACTGCTTGCGTGTGTTATTTTCAGTGAAGAAGCTGAAGTCGTTTCTTCCTCCTCCGATGACGAAGAAGGTGATGATGATTCGCTAGAATTTGTTATGATCGTTGTTTTATCTTTAATTTCCTGCGACTGGCTCCTTTTGCTTTAGCTGGGGTTGTTGTTGGTGTTTTTGTTGTGACAATGATTCGGACGAGGAAAAAGAAGAATTCGAGGACGACGACGACAGAGACAGCTCTTGCTGTTGATGCGAAATCACTACAAAATCAAAATTTTGTCCTTGTTTGTTGAAATATCCATTTAATTTAAAATAAACTTATAAAACTTTAAGTACAAAACAATTTAAGCAAACAAAAAGAATGAACATTTGGCAGATGTCATTTTTGTTTTAACAGAACTAGGCATCATTAAAGTTAGGAAGTATGCACATGTGTTCTGTCTGCAGCGCTGCATGCATCGCTGCGTGCAGACTTGCTGCACATCTGTTTAAGCCATAACACTTACCTTCGAGCCGTTTCTTCATATTTGGAAAAAAAATTGTCGTAGGAGGCTAAACCTCAGGAACATTCTGGATGAGGGAGAAGTTCGTAATCTTACTCATGCTATTCTGCCACTGCGACAACGATCTTATGGGTCGGTGCGGTGTCTTGGTGAAAAATGATTTTTTTTGCTTCAAATCGCCTTGGAGTCGATCCAGCAGATCTGTTTAATATGAAACGCTGGTAATCGTTTAACCCTTTTCAAGATAATCGATGTAAGACGGCACGCATCTTAAATATATGTCACCATGACCTTGTTTTCAGACGAACTCACCATGACCTTCCTCGGCTTCGATTCACCAAGAGAAGTCCATTGTTTCAACTGTTCCTTGGCCTCTTGATTGTTGTAGTGCATCCATAATTCATCGACGACGTTGACGAAACGATGCAGAAACTTTGTCGAATAATTCTTGAGTATCACCAAACACTCCTTTGAAGTTGTCAAACCTTTGTCGATTGAGGAAAAACGCGGCACCCATCTGGCGAGAAAATTTTTTCATGTCATAATAGTTGTGTTAAATCGAAATTACTAATACTTTAAGCTCGCTCATCTTCACTCGCCGCCGATTGTGGATCTATCACCAGAACGTTCGGCGACAATACCGCTGATGATTGATTCTACTCGTTATTGAAGAGTCTCCATAATATTTACCAAGCTTTTATTTCGGTTGAGTCATGGTTTTTCTCTTGAACTTCGGTTTTTTTCATTTCAACGAAAATGTTTGTAGGTGTCTATATAAAATGGCTGCCACAAGCAAAATTATTTGACCGATCTGACTGAAAATTTGGGAGCGTTCTTTTGAAAGATGCTTTTTGACAAAAAAATGAAGATGACACCATTTGTTTAAATGAGTTTTAGGCAGTGGCCTAGCGTGGGTGGGTGGAGCGGGTGGCAGAAGGCCGGGGGCGGCAAAATGTGACCGGTGAAGCGGGTAGAGTAGAGATCATATGTTTTATGACAGAACGTTTGACAAGTCAACAAACAACAATGACGTTAATTTGAAATTTGCACCCTGGCTGTGATTCGTCGTTGACGCTCTCGGCTGATTTCCGTGAATTCGTAAACGGTGAGTAAGGCCGTAAGGGTGCATTCCGTTATTGTCACGCGACTCGCGAAAATAAAACGGAACGTTCCAAAACTTTCGCCAAACTGAAAGGGAAGGTTCCGAAACATATGAGTGCGAGACCGTGACAAAGATAAAGCTTTGAGCAAGAGTCCCACTTTCGTATCTATCTCCAGAAACTCAGAATGAATTGATAAACTTACGGGAACAGCAAGTTCGATCTACCATCATCCGTCGCATTCAAGAAGCTAAATATTATTGCGTAATCTTCGACAGTATACCAGACATCTCCCACAAACACCAAATGAGCCAGGTTCTGCGATACGTACATATCGAAGGAGAAAAGGTCGCCGTGGTAGAATCTTTCATCGACTTCTTCGAACCAAAATGAAAAAATGCAGAAGATCTCAGAAACGACATAATCGCAAAGATAACATCAGACGGACTGGACATACAGAACTTGAGAGGAGGCTTATGACAACGCTTCCACAAAGTCAGGGATCCACAATGGAGTTCAAGCCCGGATTAAAGCACTGAATCCGAAAGCTACATTCATTGCATGCACAATTCACTCACTCAACTTGGCTGGGGTACACGCTGCTTCTGAATTAGTGAATTCCGTGACGTTTTTTGGAACACTGGAGAAGGTATTTGCTTTCTTTTCTGCATCAACTGCTCGGTGGAACGCTAGACATAAAGCTGTCAAGACGCTTAAACATAAGTTTGAGGAAGTTCTTAAGGTACTGGAAGAATTGACGGATTCATCTCAACTTTCCGAAATAAGATCGGGAGCCAGTCTTCTTCTGACAGCCATGCATTCACACAACTTCCTCACTTTTCTTGGATTTTGGGCTGCAGAGCTGCCTGAAGTAGATAACGAACAGATTTACCTGCAGCAATGAGGACTGAGTATGCATAAGACATCGACAAGGACGAGTTTCAAATGGAACGGAAGCGTCTCCAGCAGTTTGTCGCCAGTTTTAAATCAGAGGAAGATATAAAGGGCAAAGGACCACTGGAGCTCCTCCAGTTCTATCAAAAACTGAATCTGGGAATTTCGGTTCCAAATATAGTCACCTTGATTCGTATACATATGACTTTGGCAATTAGTGTCGCTAGTTGTGAGAGAATTTTTTCGAAGTTCAAGCTAATCAAAAATTATCTCAGATCCACTATGAGCTCCACTAGACTATCAAACTTGGCTATATTATCGATTGAACAAGAATTGGCTGCAAATATTGATTTTGACAAAGTTATTTCTGACGTCGCTGCTGGTAAGGCCCGTAGAATAGGCTTGTGAAACCGCTGATCCTATTTTACCTTCAATATATTTCCCCTCCGACGAGTTTCACCTTGTCGTAGTGGGGGGGCTTACGTCTATTCTCTCGCTGCTTGTTCAGCTAAGAGAATTAGACAAACTAAGAGAACTCAAGGGAGTAGTTGGGTCATTACGGGTGTGTGTTGGTAAAATCTCCGGCTACTTACGTGGCTGTGGATTTTTAAGGTACTATCCAGGTTTTTGAAGGTCTACTAGGGAGGACTAGGTTGAAATTGTGAAGTCTTTGATTGCTCGTGTTCGGGCTCTGGAGGGATTGACTGTTGTAAGTTTATTGCTACTGAACTACACATCGGACAAGTCCAAGATTATGGTCGTGGTGGCATACCCTCCTTAGTGTGGCTTGCGTAATTCCCACGATCATAATGGGTGGCGGGGAAGCGTTGATTACCGTTAGGTAAACTAAAGACTAGGATGCACATTGAGTTGTTGGTTTTTACCCCAGCTGACTTTTTGGTGTGTATCCTAAGGGTTGACAGGCCCAGGGTTTTGCAAAAGCCCATCTGGAAGTGGCCTTGGTTGACCTTGGAATACATATTCTGGTACCATTTTTTTTTTTTTTTTTTTTTTTTTTTTGTTTTTTTTTTTTTTTTTTATAATCTACCCGTGCTCAAGGGATTTTTACCCTTTAAATGTTTCAACACAGCGCGGGCGTGGTGAAGTTAAGAAGAGAAAGAAGGATAGGAAAGATGTGTGGCACGATGTTCTGAGACTGAAGGTTGTTGTCTCAGATATTTTATCTCCGGGGATGGCGGCTGAACTAAAGCGGAGAATGCCGTGTCTTATTTCTATGTCGCTTATAGTTCACATTATTTTATTCGTGTTCATCCTTGTTGGGCATACTAGTTTAACTCAATTACATGTTTTTAGTGTTATGCCTGAACAACATGTAATGAGTAAACCATGCAACCCATTGAGTCGGAGGTTGAGTTTTACCCTCGGCTTGAACCCTATCTATGAGGTAGGCCCCCTAGTGGGAGTATCATGGTAGCTTGGCTTACTCCAAATGCGGAAACACATGGTTTTCAAGATTCTTTTCTTGAATTCAAGAGGTGTTAGATAGACCTCGCCTCCAAAGCAAGAGGTGTGCATATGCTGCAACATATCACAACTTTACGACCGAGATAACTTGCTATGTCGGGGTTAATGGTCAGGACTAAATCTGACTCTGATGGTGGTAGGCCACCCGTGGGGAAGAGCCGTAATAGGCAGGTATCCACGTAAAACCCAAAGACGATCAATAAAAGAAACCTCATTGCCTGTGAAATGATGTCTCGAAAATGAATTTTAATTAAGTATTGAATGAGAGCGGCAAAATGAGTCACTTGCTCCGGGTGCCGTGATGGCACACTATGCCACTGGATATAGGATTTCTTGATAGCCATTTCAGTTCAGAACGAATGAATAGTCAAAATGTACTTCACATATCACAAAAAGCAGAAATTGACGAAAAATTGACCCAAGTTTATTTTTCTTACAATGTGTTATCTAATTCTTGATTAAACTAGTTCGTGTTCTAGAGTTTAGTTAAAAGGGATAAAGTTACGAGTAAACTGTAACATACTAAACTACCTTATAGAAATAAAGAATTTCCTTAACTTTAAATAATTTTAGAACTTAGCAAAATTCAAATATGACTTCTATGCCTTCATGCTAAGGTTTAAGCTAAGACGTGGACGCAGTTTTTTTTACAGAATTACAAAATCCAGGTTCTAAATCCTCTTCTACTATCGTAATGTTTGATTAAAATATCGGGTACTTTTTTTTTGTTTAATGCATCCTCAATTTAATCTTAGAATGCTTACATATATCGAAAATAAAAAATACAAAAACAGAACCTCTTGAGATAAACACATGTGTTTTACTGCTGTTTTTTGAGATGCCAACTTTTGGCGTTCCTGTTTAATGTTCACGGGTTGAAGACGAACACTTATTATGTAAGAGAACAATAGAATGCATTTCTTTAAAACAACTCCTGAGGCTCCTTCATCTTGAGTGTCCTTGCAGTATATTCAGACGCTTTTTCCGGTACTTTTTTTTCGTTTCGTTTCCCTCTAGGTGTTTCGGTAAGTTTTAGAAAATATCACACAGGTGTAAATATTTTGTATAGTAGCTCAGTTTTACTCGTTAAATAGAGTCACCACCGTTAAAAAGGAATAATAGTGTGATACCTAACGGGCCAGAAGTACCTACACCTACATACACCCAGTTGAAACAGAAACAGTGCTGACGTGAGATATGAACGAGGATCAGAATAAATGAGCGTTTTTGAATGTGGTCCATTAATTCTTAGAGGTGAGATGTTTCGTTCGTGTTTTTGCTTTGCTTTGCTTTCCTTTTTTTTTGTGTGTTCTTTGAGAATTCAGATAGGTATAGGTACCCAATCTTTTATTCTTCTTTAAGCTCGAAGGGATTTAAACCGTTGGTTATATGGTAACGATACTCTTGTACAAAGGTATTTGGGTTAAGTGTGGTTTCCTTTTTTCGCAGGTGGATTGAGATTCGAGGATGGGTAACCGTTTTGCAGTTTATTACGAAGCGGGTGTTTTTTTGAGGACTAGTTTCCTTGGGTGCTGGAAAATAGATTGGATTTTTTTGCTGGAAGGGATGTTTTATTGAAATGTTTCTGCTTTTTGTATCTATTTGAAAATTGTATGGAGGTGTTAATACACTTGGTAGTGAATTTTTTTTTTCACTTGGAACTTTGTATATTTTTAAAACGGGTTGAATTTCGTTGCAGAAATGTGTGTGCTTATGCTGTGCAGTAATGAATGTATTTTTATGGTGTGCGGTGCGTTACTGGAAGCAAGTAGCATAAGATCTAGTTTGCTTAAGAGGCTTGTTGTTGAAGTTTCTTTGGTCCATGATCGAGCATCTTTACATAGCTTTGGAGAAAGTAAGTTTATTGCAATTGATATTTCTGAGGCATTTAATAGAGTTTGCAAACATTCAAGACCAATGTTAATCGACACCCCTTCAAACCCCCCACCCCCTTTAATCTATCAATCGCTCGTGCTGTGTTTCACAGTATAAGGTTCTCTCAATACACCCTTAGTCGCGTGCGAGTTATAGAAAAAAAAACGCTTATTTTGAGGGATTTGAGAAATCGTTTTATTTTTACTGCATTAAAAAATTTTAAAGAAGAATTTAAATGAGCTGATCAAACCTTAAAGGAGACTATGTTCAGAAATAAAATATTTGTATGTCGAAAAGAGTGTTCCTTGTTTAATTTTCAGGGACATATTGACCCAGCCTTATCATAGAGATACCTTGAGGGACATAAATCTTTATTTGGAACATTGAATTTGTTCCGTTAAGAGGCCTCCGGACAAAATATTGAGAAAAACGTGAAATTGGGCAAATTCGTGCAAGGTTTGTGAAGTCAATGCAAGACGTATTGAAATAAAATAAATTGCATATGAAAGAATTACATTTTATCTTGAAAAGCGTCGAGCCACTTTTTTAATTTTTTTATATTTTTCTTATTTAATTTTAATATTCCGGTTGCTTCTTTCGTTAAATTCCACAAAACTGCTAAAGTTGTGCAAGGTTTGTGACAAATTGAAGTGGAAAACTTATAATATTTTTACGTCATTTTAAAGGTAATGAATAGACTTAGAAGAGCGTCGGAGCGGATTTTTAATTTTGGGCTCTATTTTTAAATAATCATCTTTTGAAAAACATTAAAATTGCTCATTTTCCAATGCATTTTTTAATGTGTAGTTATGTGAAAAGATCATCATAACTTTCCCAAAATGACATAATGCTTTCTGAAATTGTTTATATTAAAAAAAAGTAATCAAAAAGTAACTTTTTATTGCATAATAACACATTTTATAAAAGCCTTTTTTTTGCACAAAAGTCGTTACTTTTGTTTACTGGCTGTTTTTAGTTCATCTATTTGCCAAAACGTGGTTTTTTTCGAAGATAGCTAATTTTTGTTGGAACTGAAGCAAAAAGAAGTATGACGAACATGAAAGGCGAGTAGGCTTTTGTGTATAGGAGAAGTTCAGTAAAGGGGTGGTGTAGAAGGGGAAGAAATGGATGTGAGCAGAACCACTGTGACGGTGGATGATAATATTTGAGGGCTATGGTGGTATAGGGATTGGTAAGCGATGAGTATGGTCACTACTATGGTGTGAATGTAAAATGAAGCAAAGGAGTAGATTTAAATTGTTGGATTGTTTTGTGTGTTTTTAGGAAGAAAAGTAACTACATATATGTACATTGGTTGGTATGCGAAAAGTATTGAATGTATTATTATGAAGCTTCAAGCTCGGTATGTTTGTTATGATAAGAAATCGGTTTGTATCTTATTTTGTACTGTGATGAACGACGAGGTGAATATTCTTTTTTCGAATAGGTATTAGTTTTTTAATAATTTGGACAAATATTGGATTTTGAGGGAATTGAAAAGTCTTGAAATTTTTCATTTTTGAGCTAAAATTTTCAACTTTTTCATTTCAAGGCAGGTATTAGTTTTTGCAATTTTGAGAAGAGATATTAGAGTTTTTAGGACATTACCCAACCCCTTTTTAGTAAAATGACTTTTTTTTTAAGCAGAATACAATATTCTCAGAAAATAAAATATTAAATTATCCTTTCTTATTCATAAAAATGATGTTTGTCCTAGAGTGGGCGCAACGTCAATTATAGATTTTGTTTATTTTTTTGAGTTATAACGTTTCGGGTGTGATTACACCCAAGACACGAATACAAAAAATGCTCCAATAAATAAGACAAAATTGGTATACATTCTTAATTATTGCAATTACAATAATTATTGTAAGTATCTACAATCTTTTTTTTATTTTATTATTGTATGTAGATATGTATTGTATACTTAAATGTTTTCATAAACAAAATGGCGCAAGATTTTCAACATTTAAAACCTACTCTAAATCAATTTTAGAATGGGGTTTGACTGTAAATATCGTTTATAAAACGAGAACCGACTTTTTGTTAATTTTAAACGCAAAACTATACTTTAACTATAAAGAGCTCGTCTAACTTTAACAGTAGCAAATATGTATGTAGCTACTTTATCTTTTAAAAGTATGCTATATCCAGATTAACAATGGCCATTTCATACCAAAACAAATTGGAGTTGATTTTCTTAAAAGATGTGCTTTGTAAGTAGATTGAATATTAGAAATGCGAAACAATTGTTCAAAAGTGCTCTTCGATCTTAAATTTTCCAATATTGCAGCGGGCGATGGATAAATAAATCTGTTATTATCTATTATAATTATAAAATTCTTTATTTAGACAATACAAGAATATAATAAGAAGTATATAAAAGAAAATAGAACAATGACATAATATGCCGTCTGTCGAAATAATTGACGTGTATTCTTATATATTGATTCATTACTGAGTTGAAACTATAGCGTTACAAAAGAATTAATTTAAAACAAAACATTAGTTTGTTTGTTGGATTTAAGTTACTGTTTGCAAATACATTTATACAAAGCAAAATTATGAATTTATTTGTTTAATTATTACAAAGTTATTATATTTACAATTGATATCTAAAAAAAAAAAGAATTGTCCAACCTATCGTAAATTATGAAAAAGTTAGACAGTCATTTAAAATTTTTCCGCCAATATCTTTAAAATTAAACTATATAAACATTTTCTAAATATTTAATCATAATATAACTTACCAACATAGCTGGGCACCGTTAATCAAACAGTTAACTTCGTTAATCGTTAATCCGCTACTAAAAAAGTTAGCTTCGTTAAACGTTAAAGCGTTAAATTTCGGAAGAATTAACGCAAGTTAACGTTAATCGTTAATCCGTTAACATGTGATAAAAATTGCATTTTTTATATTTTTTTACTCTGAGCACCGGCGCTAAGTAATGCCGGTCGTCCACTAGGCGATCAACGCACAAATTTCGAATTCAACGCATTCAACTCTCAAATTTATTTCAAGTTTGACGTTTGAGTTTTTTGTTAAGCGTGGTTCGTTCAACGCGTTTCCCACCGAGTGATCCTTAGTTAAGTGTATGAAGGTATCAACTCGTTCATCAACTGGTTGAGCAACAATATCAAAAAAGCAGTTGATCAACTCGAAAAAAAAATTTTTCTGTCAAAATCGAACAAGTTTATCAACTAGTGTACGAGGTTATTCAACATTTGAGTAAGTTGGTCAACTAGGTGTGCGGGGTTAATCAACATATGGGAAAGTTGGTCAATTATGTTTACGGGGTTCCAAACGCATTTTGTTTAACTTTAGTTGCTCAACGTGAATTACGTAAGTTGCTGCACTAGTGTAAGAAGTTGTAAATTCGTTTATCCAACGAAAGAGTTGAATAAAAAGTTGAACGAAGTCGGTTGAACTTATCGCGCACATAGTGGACGACCGGCATAATGAAATGATCAAACGAAACGAATCTCTTCGAAGTTTTCTCACTCGCACGCGCCGTCAAAATATAATACTTCCCTAGCTGTTTTTGTTTCACCCGCGGCACGCGCCGCACGGCACTTGTCTCATACTTGTCTGAAAATGTTTTTCGCGCCGCGCGGTAAATAGTAGGCATTGGATTAACGATTAACGTATTTAACGTGGATTAACGGATTTAACGTGTCCGTTAACATTTTTAAAAGTTAACTTAAAAGTTAATCCGTTAATCAAAATTTTAACTTCGTTAATTAACGATTAACGGATTAACGAGTTAATGCCCAGCTATGCTTACCAATTTGATGGATAAGGAGTAAGGTATAACCAGCGGCGTAGCGTAGGGGGGGCGGGGGGGGCGGTCCGCCCCGGGCGGCAGGCCTAGGGGGGCGGCAAAATGTCGCCGGTGATGAGGGTAGAGTAGAAATCATATGTTTCATGACAGATCGTTTGACAAGTCAACAAACAACAATGATGTAAATTTGAAATTTGCCACCCTATCTGTGGTTCGTCGTTGACCGCTTTCGTGAATTCGTAGACGGTGAGTAGGGCCGTAAGAGTGCATTCCGTATTGTCGCGCTGATCGCGAAACTAAAACAAAACGTTCCGAAACTCTCGCGAAACTGAAAGGGAGTGTTCCGAAACATATGATATGCATATGCGATATATGATAAGATAACTAGGATTCGACGAATTAGAAGTACCAAGATCCGAGGAAGCCTTCATGTTAAGAATACCATTTCCCAAAAAATTGAACACGACCGACTCAGTTGGTATTGCCATGTTCAAAGGAGAGATCCTGAGAACCCCGTCAAAAAGGCAATATCATACAACGTTCCAATTCGGAATAAAAAGAAAGGTAGGCCTAAACACTCCTGGTACAAACAAATGCAAAAACACCAGCATTCAGTTGGCCTCAGAAATGGAACAATACAAAACCGGGAGGCTTGCCGCCGATTTCTGAGGTCAACCCGGCGAACCCCACAGGCGGATCACTAGTGTGAAGCAGATACGTGGGAGAGTTATGATCCCCTCGACATCGAGATCATAACAGCGCCGAAGAAAAGGAAGAAGAAGAACTAGGATTCGACGGAAATGTTATTCTAGTCTCAGCCAGCTCAATGTTTTTGCTCCCTCCCGCATCACAAAAAGTTATTTCGATTGTGTTGTTTATAGTTTAAATACTGTTGAATCTTCTAAAATTAAGCACTTAGTACTTCACTCAACCTTTGAACTAGTTTTTGAAAATGAAAAGAGTTAAAGGAAGCGGCGCGGAATATCGCAAGAAAAAGGCTAAGAAAGAAGCAGACGCGAAGACGCGAAATATTTCAGTTCTAGTTCTGGTTCAAAAGCTACGTTAACGTCTTCGGCGGCATCCAGCAGCAGCGGAAGTGATTCCAATGTAAGTAAGATTCCTCCATCTACAATCGTGAGTGGCCTAGAATTGTCCTCCGGCCAATATTCATGGGAATGCATAACTTATTTTACGGGCAGAAGAAGAAGACGTGCCTGCCGTCGAAGTTGGAAGTCGTTCTGGTCCCACCACAGAGCAGGGTCAAGACGAAGTCGACTCACCAGAAGTATCTCAAGGATCTAGTCACAAGCCTGCAGAAAAAGTGAACCTCGTGAAGCTGTAAAGACGCTTAAAAATAAGTTTGTGGAAGTTCTTGAGGTACTGGAAGAATTGACGGATCGGTAGCCAGTCTTCTTCTGACAGTCATGCAGTCATTCAACTTCCTCACTTTTCTTAGGTTTTGAGCTGCAGAGCTATCTGAAGAAGATGACGCACAGATTTACCTGCAGCAATGTGGACTGAGTGTGGATAAGTGTGCTCAGAAACTCTGCGTTTTAAAAGCTCTCCTGGTGGAGAGCAGAGACCGTTTCGTCCAAGCCGCAATCGACTTTTCTAAGACTTTTTGGAAAAAACTCGGAATCGATCTCAAAACGAGTACAATTCGCAGGAAATAAAATGCACGACTGGGTTGCACGAACTTGCTCCTATGTAATCGACTAGGAATTTTAAAAACGAATGTTATTAGAGAAAACTGTTCATAAGGATAAAATTAATTTTTAAATTCTTTTAGTAGTAAGAGAAAAAACAGAATGCTATCCAACTATGAATTTATGCAAGAACAAAAATTATAAGTCCTTGTAGTGGTTTCTTAAAAAAAAAAACTTTAATATACAAACTTTTTAAAAGCTTTTTAAGAAAAAATTTAGGTACGCCAATTTAAAGTTTTTATTATTGTTCGAACAAAAATTAAATTTACGAAAAGAAATATTGACCCGTTTCGGAGATATCGAATTTTCAAAAAAAGAAAAAAATAGATTTTGTTTTTTCAAAAATTCAAAAAATATTTATTCTAAAGTTTTGAAATGCAATGTGTTTTAGATTTTTTAGAAGCTTCTCTATAAAAATTTTCATTAAGATCCGTTATGTGGATAATGAGAAATTCAAAATTCGAAAAAAATGGTTCTACACAAGCTGTAATATCTTAATTTCAGAATTTTTTTTATTAAATTAAAGATCGTAAAAATTAATTGAAAGAAAAAAAAATGTATCAAAATTCTAAGCGCTGTTTTCGACAAAAATACGATTTTTGAAAACCATTTTTTAAATTTTTTTAGCATTTGTATGGTAGGTACCTTTATTTTTAGGTAAAATAAAAAATTTTTTCTCACATTTTGTAGATTATATTGAGAAACTTTTATTTATTAAGTTTAAAAAAAATCTAGCAAGGGGTTTTCGAAATATTGAGTTTTGAAAAAAAAAATTTTGAAGTTTTTTTTAAAAATCCAAAATTTTTTTTTTTTGAAAATTTGAGTACAGAATATTCTATTTATAATTTTGGGGAGCTTAATCAAAAAAAAAATGATCAAAATCGGTTAAACCGTTTTTGAGAAAATCAAAAACAAAAAAATGGTCCCATGGGGGTACCCTCAATAAAATTTCGAAAAAAATTCGTATGGGGGGTACCGTTATTTTTGGTCTTAAAAAAAAAAGAAAAAAACGTGTGGAGGAAAAAAATTATAAATGATATCTACCAAGTTTAAAGAAAATCGGCCGAGCCGTTTAGCCTGTAGTCGAACAGACAGACAGAATTGCGAGACCCACTTTTTTAGTCTTCGCTATCAACGTAATGTCAACTTTGATCAAAATCTCGAGTTCGATTTTTTTTACGAATGCATAACTTACCTTATAGTACCTATAAGTCGCAAGTAAAAACGCATGCATGGAGATGAATCCGCAGATGCAGCTTTGTCTCACGAACCTCATTCGTAAGGCTCGTAAAATCCGTTTATGAAACCGCTAATTCTATTTTACTTTCAATAAAAGATATTTCATTGCCTGTGAAATGATGTCTTGAAATTTAATTTTAATTTAGTATTGAATGGGGGCGGCAAAATGGGTCTCCCGCCCCGGGCGCCGAGATGGTACGCTACGCCACTGGGTATAACTCTTTACCAAGAAATGTAAAATTATGTCTTTCACTCCTCAAAACTATCACAATTAACTTTTACCGAATTTGATTTCTTAAGTTCACAATACGCCAATTTCAGTGGCGTGATATTAAGAATTGTTGCAGATTTTGGTTCGTCATTTATCTCTATTTTAAATAAATTCTTTATTCATACAGAAACTTTATTGTGTGGGCACTTGGCTTTCTATGCAAGTTTTAATCTTTTTGAAAAGTATGTTCTTATGTAACTTCTTTTCACTTATTTAAAAATTTAAAATGATTGTATGAGGCTATGAGTGCAATAGTGACGTAACCCACTTTTTTTTAAAAATGAGTTTTTCATAAAAATGGGTATCTTAATATATCTATTTTAATACAAAAATAGTTTTATGCAGCTATCTACACACAAAACTAGATGGCACTCAAAAAGGTGTTATTGCATTTTATAATTTGATCATAGTTTGAGTGCAATAGTGGCGTAACCTTCATACTTCTCTTAGAAACTGTTTAGATTGTGACTGTATCTATCGATACTTCGGTAATAACTTTTGATCTCATGAAAACCCTTCCAGCTCTAGCACTAATAACATTGGTTGTATATTACAAAAGACAACTTTGGACCTTTTGCTTCGGCATAAATAATAAGGGTACTGAAAAAGTTCACATGTATGTTTGGGATGAGTCCACAGCGTCAAGAGGGCCTCAAGAAATTGGATCTTGTATTATGCATTATTTTAAGAACGTAGGGCAGTCTAAGATAATTATTGGTGCCGTGAAATAAGGCCAAGTGAAATAAGGCCAACTTTCAAAAACTGGCCTTATTGCACTTTGATAAAGTGAAATAAGGCCAATTTTCAGTAGTTGGTCTTATTTCACTTTGACAAAGTGAAATAAGGCCAAATGATTTTCAGAAATAAGACCAAATTACCAACAGACCAATTAGCAACAGGTTTGTATTTTACATTAATTGGAGTAAACAACTAACAGTTATGTACTGTTGCTCGGGAAAACTGTTGCTACAGGCGCCTGCCTGGCGACTGAACATACCCTAAGCGGAGCAACGGAGTTGCGTGAGCGGGTGTAAGCCCCGGAGGGAGTTAAAATCCTGAAAACCCGCGAAGCGGGCCACACAAAGTACTGTTACTCAAGAAAACCCAGAACATCGGCCCCCAATAAAAAATAAATTATGTATTATACGAATAAATAATACTTATAAATGAAATGAAATAAATATAAAAATGCAGTTCGGCCTTATTTCGCTTAGTCAAAGTGCAATAAAACCAACTGTTGAAAGTGAAATAAGACAAATTTGGCCTTACTTCGCTTTGTAAAAGTGCAATAAGACCAACTGCTGAAAATTGGCCTAATTTCACTTTGTAAAAGTGCAATAAGGCCAATTTTTTAAATTTGGCCTTATTTCACTTGGCCTTATTTCACGGCACCATAATTATTATGTATTCTGACCAATGTGGGGGTCAATATAGAAATATAAAACTTTCACTGTTGTGATAATTTTTGGTATCCCATTCCGATTTTATGGTTGAAGAAATCGACCATAAATTTTTAGTTAGTGGCCATTCCTATTTACCGCGTGACCGAGATTTTGGTATATTAGAAAAGAATTAAAAAATTTATAAGGATATCTTCGTCCCTGATGATTGGGTTAACGTCATTTCCTCGGTCAGAAAGAGAAACCCATTTGAAATTGTGAAAATGACTTCATCTGATTTTTTTTCCATGAAATCTCTTGAAGAAAATATCGCAAATAGAAAACTGTCCATTTCGAATTCCAAGGTTGAATGGCTTAAAATTCAGTGGTTACATTTCGAAAAAAGTAAACCAATTTCAAGTTTTTATAAATATTCTAATGAAATTGATGTTTTACTCGAAGAGGTAAATGTAAAAAAGAGACAATCAGTTAATATTAAAAACTCAACCAGCTAGTTGTTCAAGCAACTAAACGATAAAAAAAAGAAAGACTTAATTGAACTGCTTCAATTTATACCACCAATCCATCACTTTTTTTATAATAATTTAAAAACGTCAACAAGTGTTCCAATCGAAATATTTGACGATTTATCAGACGAGGAGTAAAATCAATAATAGGTTTAGCGTAGCATTTCTTTTTTTTTTTACAGGAAACCATGAATGCAATAGTGGCGTAACCCACTTTTTTTTCCAAAATAAAGTTGAATTTAAAAAAAAAGCTTGCCCTACAAAATATGTCTTTTTTCAAACTATTCCACGTTTTTAGATAAATCAAAAATGTCAAAGGAAAAATACAAAAAATGTTTAAAGAAAACCTGTTTCTTTAATCTCTCGTAGCTCTAAAGTGAATTTTTTGGGTTACGCCACTATTGCACTGACAGCCTCATTAGGTATGTACCAAGTTTAACGAAAATTGGGCGAGTCGTTTAGGCTGAAGTCGAACAGACAGAATTTCGAGACTCACCTTTTTCGTCTTTGCTATCATCGTAATGTCAACTTTGATCAAAATTTCGAGTTAGATTTTTTTTAACGAATGCATAACTGGCCTTATAGTACCTATCTATAAGTCACAATTATAAATAGCTTTGTATAGTTAAAAGTGAACAAAAAAATTATGCATGAACATGTACATACATATGTAAATACATAGCTAAATACTCACATAATTACGTATTAATTTTCCCTTTTTTGGTTGTTTAGCCTTTTCTTAATCCGTTTTTACTTTTTTTATCAAATTGGAAACTTGGTACCTACTAAGAATAAATATAAATGTAAATTTAGCAAAAACTCGATCACCATCAAAATTATTTTTAAGAGAGCAAAATTCGTATTCAGAATTTAAAATAAAAAAAACCTTTCTAATTCATGCAAGTCTTTCTTTTTCATTTTATCGAAACCTGCAATTACAAATAAATAATGTACATGACAACGTATACCTATAGGTAGGTCGAAAAAATACATCTGTAATATAGGTACAAAATCTTACATAATAACTCTGAATTATTTTAAATTCAAGGTCAACATCACCAATTTTCCATTTTATGATATAGGTCTATACCTACATACATACATGCACAGATATGTATGTAACTTCATTTTACTAGACATATTGGAGCTTCTAGGTAGACACAAATAATATTTTTTTCTTGCTCAAATGTTCCAACGCCTAATACTTCACACAACGGAAAGATTGAACCTACACTTACCCCTCTATACATCTTTACACTACCCTTTTCTACAAACAGATCAAACAGAGCAGAGGACACAAAAATAAAACAAGCAAATGAAAGAAGGTTGTGTGTAGGCTGTAACTTCTCTGCAACCCAAATGCAACTTTCGAAGATCAAACATGTTGAATGTACAAATGCGGAGTGATTATTTCAATTCGAAGTTCCAATCTTCGAATCTGAGTTCGACATTTTGGACGGAGGCCTCTTAAGTGGAAAAGATGATATCTGGATGCTGGCAGTGTCACATTTGTGCCCGTTTTATGGTATGATTTTCTGTAAGATTTTCGGTGATAACTGTTCGCACTCCTGTCAAAACCGCTTATAGGCTGCGATTATCTGAGGCTCGTGGACATAAGCCCGCAACTTCAAGTTGCCCCAAAAAAAGAAGTCTGGGATGGTTAAATTGCCCTGTAGTGTAAGCCAGAAATAGTGACCGTAATGCCGATGGCGCCCTCAAAAAATTACCGCCCAAATCACTTCTCCTGCATGAACGCGGCACCACACAATGGCTTTTGCAATGGCTCTTCATACATTTTCAGTGCCCCAGAAACAAAGGCTTTGTTATTGACGTTACCGCTTAAGTGGAAATGCGCCTCGTCGCTCATGATAATTTTCGACACAAAATCGTCCTCTTCGTTGTTGAGATTGAGGATGGCTTGACAGTAATTCACACGTGACGGACGGTCAGCATAGACATTAAGTGATACACTGTTTGCACTTTGTAGGGAAACATGTGAAAGTTTCCACTAAAATGTAGGGTCCGTGCGTTGATGATTCTTCATTCTCAACGACATCGGCAGCCACAGCCGTAATGGTCTCGGCCTGCATGGTTTTATATGGTTCCAGTTGGTTCAAGTCAGAGTATATCTAATAATGAGTAGGGACACTCTCCACGTGTTTCTTATCAGTTCATTTTTTTTAAATACACAGACACGAGAAATAGATGGTAATAAGAGGTGTGATGGTGCAAGAGAGATAGAAGAAGAAGACTTTGGTTAAAGAATCTGGCATAGGGTGTTTCGGAAAATAAAGGCATATACATGTCAATTTTTAATATACATGTTTTTATTGAATAAATAAAGTATAAAATAAAAATTACATGTGTGTAACGCTCAAATATTTTTGTTTATTGCTCGTTTTTTTTACATTTGTATTAAAATTTCTGAGTATATGGTACACTCGTACTCTTATATAGAACTTTATTAAAAATTCTTTGTTTTCATTTGAACAACAATTGAAATCAACAGCCCGATTCTCCCCCTTGTGAGGAGTCACAAGTCACAAGCTCTTGTGACTATTCCTTGTGAGGATTGTTGTGACTCGATAACATTTTGGTATTCTCCCCCTAATCGTCACAAGAAAGCTCACAACGAAACTCACCACAGCATGGTGAGATTTTTAAGTGTCATTATTTGAACAGCTGGGGCCTGTTTCTCAGATCATACACATCATACATTTCATACAACAAACAACATTTTCATACAACATACATATCATACAATTTTCTGTTTCTCAGATTTCATTGGAAGTGTTGTATGAAATTTGTTTTGTTGTATGATGTGTATGATTCTGACATTTCATTATTATTTGAGTGTTCAACTTGAAATAAAAAAGTTAATTGTGAGATAAAAAAAAGATAAAGTTTTACTAATTTAAAAGTAATATGGGTGATAATTATGGAACTATGGAATTACTATACAATAGTATAAACCATTTTCTTTGATTAATAATTGTAATTAATTGTAATAGTTGATTACAAAATTAAAATTTTAAATATAAGGCTAAATTAATCATTCTTGGATTTTTAATGGAATATCGACGCTCCAAACTTTTCCATAAGACATTTGATCAAAAATTAATTGGTCCGTTTTGGAAGAATCAGAAAAATAGTTCTAAGGTTCTATTTAATTATATTATTATTTATTAATAAGGCTGGGGGTTCTATTTATTTTGAGTCTTCTATGTGGATTTCACTTCAAACATAAGATTCTTTTGAAAAACTACAAGATAATTTGGATTTGTGAGTGTCAAGCCAGTAAACTTTCATAGAATTGACTGCAGCACTAGAATTTTCCGTTCTTTGGACGACTGTAGAAAAGAAAACAATGAAAATTAATTCAAAATTGTTTTAATTTTATTAACTCAAAAAATACTTACTTTTCTTTATTTCCTTTTCATGTTGTTTCATGTGCAGCAGCCAATTACAACAAAATTTTTTGCTGTATAAAATGTAAGAACAAATGTAGGTTAATTTGCTGTATGATGTGTATGATAAATTTCTGAGAAACAGAATCATACAACATTCCAACATTTCCAGTGTAATCTTCGGTCATACATTGTTGTATGACAGCAGATCATACAACAAGTTTGAGAAACAGAAATCATACAGCAGAAATGTCAATATCATACAATGTATGATGTGTATGATTTGAGAAACAGGCCCCTGATTATTGAAAACGAAAAAATTACTTTATAAATGTATTGTTTTGGAGAGCGAATGGATCATTTGTATCTCTCAGAGTTTTTAAATGCCGTCGGCGCTGCAAATTTTTTGATACTACCTATTAGTTTTTTAAAAAAATGTTTGTTTATGTAAAAATGTTACTTTTTATTTTCGTGGGAAAGATCAGCAATTATATTCACTAGAACAAAGTCCACTTCCATTTTTGTGTACTCACAATTATTCACAAATCTAGAAAATTTTCTTACAAAATATACTGAATGTCAGTCCAAGAAACTTAAAAATTTATGACTTGTGACCTGCTCTGAAGGAGATCACAGTTTCGATTGTTTTTGTGACTCTCACAAGTTGTGACTGAGTGGCAGAATCCGAAAAAGTCACAAAATCAATTTCACCTCTTCTTGTGACTTGTGAGGTATCACTGACTTTGGGGAGAATCGGCCTGCAAATTCATTTTTTAAAAGTTCAAACATTTTCATTTCAAAATTATTGAGATTATAGATATTTGGAAAAAAAGAAATAAATTTTGTTTCTAGCTTCTCTAACGAATCTAAAAAATCTTGTGGTGGTCGTGTTAGTTTCGCACCTTCGAATTCCTTTAAATCAGTAAATGTGGATGATACATTAGGTTGGTGACTCAATTCCAATTCACATGTATGTTTTTCCCGGTATTTTTTTAAAATGTAGCCTGCAAAATAATAAAATGCATTTTGACTGCCGAAATCAACGTTTTTATAATCAGGTTCGATATTAAATGTGTAAACTACTTTGTCTTTTTTTTCTTCTGGTAATTCCATATGTATTTCAACATCTGGAAGTTCCAAATTTTTAGTTGGTTCGCAGTTTCCTTGGTTTATATCTTCCATGTACTTTGCGGCAAAAGACCTTTTAAAAGCACACATAAACTGGAAAGGAGTCAGCAACTTATTGTTTCCTCCTCGATTGCGTAGCACAGCGAATGTGTTTTCAAGACAGTCTTGATTTAGGTTTCTCGTAAGAAGAAAATTAACACCTTCTTCTTTTAATTCAGTAAAGATCGCAATCAGAGCATAAATATTTTGTTGCCATCCATTTATAAATCTCAGTTTTTTAGTGACATTTACTGAGTTATCTAGAAAGACAATATTTTCGAAAAAAAATTTCATTTTATTTAAGAAGTCTATTTGCTCTTTGTTTGCAAAAAATGGCCTTCTGGATGGTTTTGCTCTAAATTTAGATGAATTAAAAATATCAAATAACTTGTCAACATCTTTAATTATTTCAGCAGTGTTAATAGATGTTGACGAAACAGCACCTACACTAGCCCAAGTATATATGCCAGCTGATACTGTTGAGCTTAACGTTTGAGAAGCAAGCCTTACACGCATTTTTTGGTAGTTGTTAGGGAAAATGTGTTGGTCTGTTAATTTTGGAGCTAATCTATACTTTGACTCTTTGTCTCGTAAATAAAAATTGACAACATCTTTCCAACTCGCTTTCTTGTTACCATGTGCAACAATGTCATACTTCATGAAATCTCGCCAAAAAGATTTCAAAAGATGAGGACTGTCGAACATATAATATAATTTATGTTTTTCTACATAAAAGAAAGGTTGTTTATAGGAAATGCCAAGAAGTCTATTTAGACCAACAAAATTTCCACCTTGATCTGAAATTACAACCCTGGGTTTCATCTTAACTTCAATTAATTGTTGGACACATGTATATAAAATTTGTTTGAATGTCTTAGCTGGACAAGCAGAATTCACAAAATAATACCCGAGTAACTGCTTATAACGATGAGTAATGCCTCTTACCATGACAACAATGGCATAATTCGCAGCTAATCGCGTCTTATTTTGTCCATCGTCTTCCAAACCTATTATCTGTCCCTTATTTTTATTGAAATAGAGATGAGTTTTCAAAGATATTTCGTCTAAGCAAATAACACAATTCCGAGCAATTTCTGGAAGAACTTGTATTTTAATCATTAAAGCATTAAATAATGGTTTGTGAAACCCAGGTCCAAAAGGCCAGTTTTTTGTAAACCTAGTTAAAGTTTTTTTTGATGGCAAACTTAAATTCCGTTCCAAAAAGTAATATGCATTTGGTGCAATGAAATATACACTAAGACAAAATTTTTTAAATTCGTTTGAGTACCTCCATCCTTTCTGTTTCTTTTTATAATTTTGTACATGACTTTCAACTATTCGAGCTAACTCTATTGGTAAAATATTCTTAGTTTTTTCGAGATACACTTCTTCTGAATATTTTTCCTTTTTTAAGATTTCAATGTCTTTTTTCAAAATCTCACACTCTTTTTTCAAATAAAGTACCTCTGAACATTCATTAAAGTTTGTCTGCGTAGACTGGTGTTCTGCAGAAGCTTTCTCCGCTTCCAATTGCACGTCAACGAATCGTTCAACTTGAAGGAATTCCCTTATAGGCTCAACGACTTCTAAGTTCTCCATTACAACGTCGCCTGCTTTAGTAACATGGATGTCATAATTTTCCCCTTCCTGTACAAAAAACTCCTTCATTTGAATATCTTCTTGAATAACGGCTTTGAAACTCTCAGCTTCATTTTGAAAGTTTTCTCTATCAATATGCTGATCAATTTCAACTTTGTCAATGAAATCAAAAATTGATTATTTCAATTATACATATACATAATTATAAATAGCTTTCCGTTGCCTTTTCACTCTTTCTCATTCGTATGGAATATGGAAATATGGAAATAACACTCTTAACACTCCGGGAGTAAAGAAGGGAGAAGTGTTTCATTTTCATATTCCATACGAATGAACAAGATTGAAAATCCAAAGGAAAACGAGATTGGATTTTTGGTTCTATGTACCTTCTGATTTATCATTTAATATTTCCAAAATATTTATGTTAGGTATAGCAGAAAATTTTAGGCGAGCTTCAGACTTGGAAAACATGTCTTTTGAGAAATGATTTTCGCATACCCTTAAATCCTTTGAAATTGGCTTGTCTAAGAGATGTATTTTGTGAATAGCACTTAACCAATTTTTCCTCCTGAAAAAGGAATGTTGTTAGATTTTTAACCAATGCAAAAATGCATGCTCATGAATAGCCTTATTATTATTTTTCAAAAAAATAAAACTATATTTGTTTTGATATGATGTGTTTTTGTAATAAAAATTTTATGTACATTTTAAAATTTGTCATTGAAGTATTGCTCCACTCAAATTGCAGACACCTATTATTCTACTACATTTTCATATAAAATTCAAACTATCAAACTGTAGCGACATCTGAAATTTCACAACGAAATTATAATTGTGTTTGCCATTAATGTACTAAACATAGTTTTCCAAATTTTTAAATTACTTTTTTTTTCATTTTTCTAAATAAGACCAAAATGTTATAGGTAAATCGAGTTGGCTTAACCAAAAATCCTTCTTCTCGGATTATCGACGACACGAGCTAAACCAAAATTTAAATTGTAGATAATTATAAGTACATACCTAGTTGTTTAGTTGATCTTTTAATAAATTGGATTTTATAGTAATTATAATAAAAGCGAGCATTTTTTAATTAATTATTCGATTCTATAAGACCAACCACCTGCGTCGGTATCTCTATTCAATTTCACATACAATTATTACGTGTGGGTACCCACCAATATTAAGTACCCTCTCGGATAGACACTACTAATAACATGCTAACTTCATTAAAATAAGACACCAATGTAAATGAAACTGATATAAAAAATATTATTAAAACTGTATCCGTCTATCTATCAAATACCTACTCAAACATTAAAAAAACTGGCAGACTAAAATAGTGATCATTCACAGTTAAATGTATTTTGCTTACCTTTCATTATTTTGCGGTATTTGAAAATACTTTGCTCCGCATCTATCTTTTTCCTTTCTGATACTTCCGCACACCAAACACTTTAAATAATGATGACCCATTTCTATTTTTCACTTTTAATTCACTGCACTTTATTATTTTTAACACAAACGGAACATACTGTATATTGCTAATTCTATTGTTTTCGTACTTCTGATAAGAATTCAACTCGTCGCGCCTTTGAAAATACATTATGAAAAAATGTAAACAATTCCCAATCAACTCCTAGTGTGACCAACTTCCTTAAAAAAAAAATACTTAAAAAGTAAATACACTATTGCTATTACTTAACCAAAAAAGGCTTTGTTTTATTTTTTGAGAATATAAAACAAATAACAAATGAAGATTTTAATATTTAAAAACGAAATACATATTTAAGATTCTTTGATATGGTCAATATCATTAAAAAAAATGTAATCAAGAGAAATAAATCCAGTGTCACGAAAAAAAAAGAATATGGTCACTTGAAAGAAGAGAACGGCACAGAGAAAAAATACGCACACAAGCAACCAACCTATCGCGCCTTTAAAAAAACCTTATGAAAAAATATTGCATTTATATATCTTACGAATGAGATTGTTTGTGTTGGTGCTTGAAAAAAATATTGTGGGTTTTTCTTATATTAGTGAATTGTCGTAAGGATTAAAATTAATACTTTGGAACTTCTCACGCTTATTGTTTGTTTTTGTTCTTGTTTTTATTTGTGCTAGTAGGACTTGCATATGTATAGAGAGTGTCCCTACTCATTATTAGATATACTCTGGTTCAAGTGAAGTTCCTAAGCACCGGAATGTTTGTCCAATTGACGCGACATCCAAATCGTAGTCGAAATTCACACTGCGTTAATACCACCGACCGATTATTGGTCAAAAAAATCGACACAATTATTCCACGATCTTGCAGAGTATAGGGCTCCATTTCTTGTCTTGCTGTCTAGTGGACAAATGTCAAATGTGACTGACGACTGACGTACGACGCCATTTGCAAAACTTATAAAATCTTCCGATGGAATGATTAATTTTGCGCCACCTAGTACAATTCATATGCATGTATTTGTTGAAGCTGTATCGATTAGTGATGGGCATTATAAACCGATTTGAGCTATCGTTAGTTCATCTATCGAACGAATTCATTTATTCATTCATTCGTTCAGTTCAAGTAGAATTTATTGCTAATTTCTCATTTGTGAATATTACTGTATTCTACATATTAAAAACATATAATATTGCATTCTACACTGCAATTAAACAAGAGGTTTTAATATTTTATCTTCTGGAGATGGCTCCCACAAAATACTATATTCTATTCTATTTTATTTTGCAAACCATGAACTGCCAAATTGCATCGAATGATGGCTAACATGTTCATGGATTAAAGAATTGTATTTACCTATTGCTCTGGAAAAAAAAATTTAAGGCTTTTAGGTGATATTTGAAACAAATTACTCTATGTACGTCTTAACTGAATTCGTCCTCTATTTGTCAAGTCATAAACTGTCAAATTCCATCAAAGGATTTCTACGATGTCAATAAATTAAGAAACGTCAAAAAATGTCAAAAAAAAAACATATTTTATTTATTTCTCTAGAAAAAGGCAATTTTAATGCTTTCGAGTGATATTTAGAACGAAATACTATTATACGTCAAAATCGAATAAGTCCTCTATTTTCCAAACCATATATTGTCAAACACTGAAATCTTAAGCCTAAACTCTAAAAATAAGCCCTACCCTAAGCCATAATAATCTCAAATATATACTTACCGAATCTCAATCAAATCTCACAAATCGCAATAAGAATATTATTCCAAAGTTAAACAAAATTACAACGAGCGAAAACGAAATGAATGAAAATAGTAACTATAATCACCCCTATTACAGAATTCGGCGAATGAGCTAAAGTGACAATTTCAATGCATTTCCAAACTTTTGCTTTTGAATGTCGGTAACAATCCCTGCACCACTGACATTTTGTTCAACTTATATGGTATTACAGATTTCGCAATCCATTCGCACTCCATACAATTTCTATCATTTTACATTGTAACGAAGTTACATATTTCGGCCGCCGCGGCACGCCGACGCTACTACTCAGCTACTTATCTGAAGCCGCCTTTTCTGCTCAACCCGACATCAGAAAGTATACACCGAAGGTACAGCTGAAAGTACAACAAAACTATTGCCTACCTTAAGGCGCCCACGGAGATGTAGGTACACACAACACGCATTGGAACTAAGTCGTCGATGGTACAACAACAAAGTAGGAAGAAAGCATTGTCGGTGGTACAACAACAAATTACAATGAATGCATTGTGTTTGTTTCTTATGCATTCACATTCGCTGATGACGATGGATGTGATATAGGGAGGTAGAAAATCAAGACCAAATGGGATTTTCTCTCGCCTATTGTTGTTGGGATACCAATTTAGAGTATCAGGGTTGCAGATTATCCCCGAAACACGCTGATAGGGTGCGTAGTGTACTTACAGACGTTTCAAAGCTTTTGGCTCTGGCCGTAAATTGTGTGTGTGTTGTTCTGCCTTCTCGGTACCTCCCCTTTAGTTTGTCTTAAACTTTGTTTGAGGCTAAGGATTTAATCCTACCCGTTTTTGTACCCCGCTGCGATTTGAGCCGAGGCTAGAGATTAATCTCACCACCGATTTTGCCAGGCGTTCCAATCAGTGTTGTCACTTCCATTTCAAAACCAGAGGTAGGTTGAGATGAAAAACAGTGGTAGATTTAGATTTTTTGTGGTAGATTTGTAATTTCCCAAATGATAATAATCCAAAAGGACAAAATCCAAAAATATTAAATTATAAATATGCTAACAAATTCGGCAGGTAATATTTATTGATATTTTATAAAATTAGAGACATATTTTTTATTCAGTATTTTGTATTTATTGAAAAAAAAAACGAAAAAATAGAGCTTATTATAAATATTATATATGTATGTATGTATATGTATGCATTATAAATAATAATAAATAAAAAAATAATCCCTTAAATCACATTTTTAAAGCACTTAAATTCATTTATAAAGACAAAGTTTTACACATTGATTTAAATACCTAAATATATTTCGTCGCTTTTCCGGAAGAGTGGCATAAGTTGAAATTTGTCGTTTTTTAGTTTTGAACACAGAACTGAGCTGAAAAACAAACACAATTTTTCTGTGCAATCGGCGTTAACCTACTTCTTCTAGTTTCCGAGTTATGAAAAAGCGCCGCTCTCAACTTTCAAAAACATCCCTGTCATTTTCTACGTATAAATACGGCATCAATCAATTTTTGTTTTTTTTTTTTGTAATATTTCGTTTTTTATAAAACTTAACAAACAAAAAATGCAATTTTTTCACGTATTCAACATTCGAGTTTTGTTTTTTATGAAAAACGAATTTTTTTTTGTTCAGTATGAAAAAAAATTTAAAAGGCTCTCCTGAAAATTTGCAAATTTCGACTTATGCCACTCTGCCGGAAAAGCGACGATTTGTTGTGATATTTTGTTCTATATGTATACATTTTAACTTTAAACTTATCATCAACAAATTAAAATTTTAAATAAAAGCGAATAAATTCTGCTCAAGGAATAAAAATATTTATTTGCCATTTCTTTAGCAAAAATAAGACTGTTTATAGTTTTGACGTTTAGTTTGATTTTTATTTTGTATTTCATTCATTTCTGAGAAGGCTCTTTCTGCTGCAGCACTGCTATGTGGTAAAGCAGCTAAATTGAACATATATCTACATATTTACTAAAATTCGCAAACATGGACTCTTCGCATATATTCTTAAATCAATGCTTAAATCAATCCATCCCCTTTAATGTCATTAATTTTTTCACAATCAAAGAGCAAGAGTGGAGATCGCAACTTCCTGCGGAATATCGTTAAACGGGAATATTAAAATATTAATAAAATATTAATAGAATATTAATAAAAGGGAAACTCTTTTGGACTTATGAATTGAAGCAGCTGGAGATGCACACTTGAAAATCGAACTTTTTTATTAGCTGATCACAAAGCTTAATGTAATACGCAAGAAGATTTTCTTTTATTTTATAAATTTCAATTTCCTGGTTATATTTTTGCATTTGTTCGATTCAATCAGTATCTGCCTGCCTGCTCTAACTCTATCTAGCCAAATATACATGAATCAACCTATAAATGAAAACTCGTGCCAATCGGGAGATTTTTCTTTAATTTGCCTGCCCAAAAGTGAACAAAGTTTTAGAATTTGAATTTTTAGAAAATGACTTCAACAACTCAGAATTATAGAAATGGTATAAAATATTGAGGATGATTGAATACAACACTGTATAACAATGTAGCCTCGAATAGCACTCATCTTCTTACCAAACTTGATTGTTATCATCCTCCAATCTCAATTATCTTCGCATACGTTAGCAACAATATTAATCCTGACGTATTAACACAGCGTAAATTCAACTTTCGTAAAGCTAATTTTGAAAAACTTAACGATGTTATTGGTAGGGTAAATTTCGATTTTATATCTGATTTAATACACATATCGACATAACTATCGCTACTTTTTATGCACATATTTTTTACTGTTGTTCCCAATCGATCCCAATACTTTCTCAAAAAAACATAACTTCTTCTCCTCCATGGTATAAAAAAAAACTTCGCTCTCTTCGCAATAAACGTAACAAACTTTGGCAAACATTTCTAAGGTCCAAATCAGAGTCTGATTTTTCTAACTACACTTTAGCCTATAATAACTTCTCCGTTTTGTGTGAATACTTATACACAAGATATCTTTCTCAAATGCAGTCTGACCTTATCTCTAACTCAAAATTGTTTTATTAGTTTATTAATAGTAACAAAAAATTTAATGGTTACCCCTCTGTATTAAAATTATACGATTCTTCGTCAATGGATCCAAAAACTATATCCAATCTTTTTGCAGAATTTTTCAGGGCGGCGTTTTCGTGTGACAATTCTGAGGCTGACGTTAGCTATTTTAGTTATATGAACGGCTGCACGCAGACTTCCCTTACTTCCATTAATATTGACATATCATCGGTGATAAATAAAATGAATCTGCTCAAAGATGATTTCTCTTTTGGTCCTGACGGTCTCCCTTCTGTTTTGTTAAAAAAATGTACTGCCAACTTAGCCCAGCCACTTACTGCACTCTTCCAAAAGTCCATTTCAACAGGAATTTTTCCCCAGCTTTGGAAAGATGCTTTTATTATACCTGTGCATAAGAAAGGACCTAAAAATGATATAGTTAACTATAGACCAATTGCAAAACTTTCTTGCATACCGAAACTCTTTGAGAGTATTATATATGACAATATGTTCTTTTTTTGTAAGCCGATTTTTTCAACCAAACAACATGGTTTCCTAAAGGGCAGGTCCACTACCACTAATCTGGTAGATTTTGTATCTACTACCCTGTGTGCTTTAGAAGTAGGAAAAGAAGTCGATGCGATAGCTACTGATTTTAGCAAAGCTTTCGACAAAATATCTCATAATATAATATTATTTAAGCTAAAACAACTCGGCTTTCCGGCTTTAATGATTTCATGGATTCAATCATATTTATCGAAACGACAATACAACGTTATATTCAGGTCGTGTATATCTACCTCCATCCGTGCAACGTCTGGAGTTCCGCAAGGTAGCCACCTAGGACCACTTATTTTCGTTCTAACCACTAATGACGTTGAAAAAATATTTTCGAACTCTGATCTGTTAATCTACGCAGATGACATGAGAATATGCCGAAAGATCTCTTGTGCCGATGATTCCAAATCTCTGCAAATCGACTTGGACAAATTCTATATATCGTGCCAAAAAAACCTCCTGGAACTCAACGTTAATAAATGTCAAGCCATAACATATACACGTAAGCGTCCTCCATTAGCTCAAAGACAATATTTTATAAATTAAGAACGCTTCTAAGTTTACAATCTTTATATGCGCGCCGTAAAACTTCTGATATTATCTTCGTTCATCGGTTATTAAAATGTAACATTGACTGTCCCTGTTTACTACAACAGATCGGTTTTAATACTAACCAACATCGTTTTCGATCTACGACTCTTTTTCGACTCCAATACCATAGTACTGACTACGGACTAAACGAACCCCTGACAAGAATGTTGAGTAGGGTAAATAATTCCAACATATTTGACTTAAACCTTAGTAAATCCTCACTTAAACATGCCCTATTACGCTACCCCTCCTGATACTTATCCAAATTATCCTATTATTAATCAATTTATTAATTTTTAGACTTAAGTACTTAATGTTACACTTAAGATATTTTTATTGTGATATAGTATAAGTGGCTTGTATTAAGCTTAATTAAATTAAATTAAACAATGGGAGTTAGAAACCGAAATCTTTGATAGTTGTTCATCTTTGAATCCTAATTTGAATCGTCTATACAGTATTAAAAAAAATTATTAATTTGTTTTTGTTTTCAAAATGTTCCGTTTCAAGTATTTTGAGTTTAAGTAAAACTTGTAAAATTTGAAGTAGGTACTCGTAGTTAAGGAATTTTACAAGCAGGCTTTTTGTGGTACGTAGATATAGAGCATTTTCTTGATGAATCTCAAATAGTAGCGTAGTGACTTTCTTTCTAACGTAACAATTAATTTCAAAACTAGAAAAACGATAGCTTATGTTATTGTTTCATTCACCACATTTCCATAATCTCGTACATTTCTGCCATCCAAAAGAACTTAAGGTTGCTTTAATGTAACTTAAGGTACATCTTGTCACAAAGAACCCTAGCGAACACTGATCCGCAGACTATTACCAGATGGAAAATGGATGCTCTGGTAGGCAAAGTTCAAATATATTCTGGTTTTATTTCTTTCTTAAGAGAAGCTGTTTGCTGGACATTAGTTGTTTTGAATTTTGTTACTTTTATTACTTTATTAAATAATATGCTTGTTTAACAATCTAGAGCCTAAGGATAATTCTTACATGAAAAATATTAAGGAAACTTACATGCAAGGTTGATTACTTTTGTCTTTTTCAAAACTTTTTTCGCTTTCATTTTGTTTAGAAGTCGATAGTCCGCTCGAAAGATTCCTGGTTAAGAAATCAAAAATACAAATAAGTCTGATTGGAAATCGAAAACAATTATCTAGACTTACATTTCAGTTGATTTTCGTATTCAAAATTAATGCCTGCGTTTAAAATCAATTCACTTCAGCTATACAACAAAAATTAACCGTTTTTTATCGTTATCATATAAGGCATAATAAAAACAATAGAAATAAGCTTCTAAAGCAAAATTCCTTGGAGTGTGTGTTAGTGTTAGCTATACTTTTTATAGGCCATCTTCAGTCCAGAAAATGTAATAGAAGGCTAACTGCTGCATCCGGAAAAATTAAGACAAACAAATTGTTTTGTAAAAGTTGTAACAGATTTTCATTTGTAATTTTTCTTTTTGGAGGGAATGTAAAAAATAGTGGTAGAATTTTGAACTACCGTGGTAGATGTGGTAGATTTTGTAAATCTTAAAAAGTTGTGGTAGATCTACCACAATTGTGGTAAAGTGACAACACTGGTTCCAATCAAAGCTAAGGATTTAATCCTACTTGTCTGACCGTGTCTTGTCGCTGCTTTAGGCTAGGGATTTAATCCTGCTGCGTTTTGCCTATAGCTTCAGTCAAGGCTAGGGAAGTTATCCCACCTTCTGTCACGCCGCCCCCTTGTTTTGCCACGAACGTTTGTTTGAGGCTAAGGATTTAATCCTACCCCGTTTGTACCCCGCTGCGATTTGAGCCGAGGCTAGAGATTAATCTCACTACCGATTTTGCCAGGCAATTCAATCAAAGCTAAGGATTTAATCCTACCGTCTGACCGTGTCTTGTCGCTGCCTTAGGCTAGGGATCTAATCCCACTGCGTTCTGCCTATAGCTTCAGTCAAGGCTAGGGATCTAATCCCACCGTCTCACCCTTGTATATGAAATACCGTGTTAATTATTTAGGTACTTGAAAATTTGTGAACTATATGAAATACCGTGTTAGTTATTTAAGGATTTGATACAATTGTAGAAGTATATGAAGTAAAGTGTTAGTTAGAATTAAGATAAAACTGAATAAAGTCGGACATTATTTGGAGTTCTGAACTTTCAAAAACCGAGTTTTGTGCTTTCTTCGGACTGACCCTGGACAAGCTGACGCTACCTCAGCCTTTGAGAAAAAAAAGCATCACAACATTCGCACCAATTTCGAGACGAATCTGAAGTGAATTTTTGATTAAACGAAAATAAACAATGGAGAGTACAAAAATTTAAGTCAAAAGCTTATCATACTGAATGCTAAAGTGTTTGTTTAACAAATTGTAATAAAGAACGCACAAATAGCAACGCAACCAGAGAGCAAGAAATCTAAAAAAAAAAAAAAAAAGAGCACACGGTTGGTTTTGAACCGTCCTCCATCTTCGTACTAACCACTCTCAACGATGCTTGATTTCGTTGATCGAAAACGATACTATTATCACAGCCTAGGCCAGTTGAATAAATGTTTGTTGCTGACAGTGCCAGTGTCGATACGAAAGTTCATAAATGATAAGGTAATTTTAGAAATCAACAATGTAGTTCATCCGACGAATTTCATAATTGAGTTTTACAGCGGATGCGAATCAAGTCAACTCACCGGGAGTAAAATTCTGCGAATTCTGTAATCGACATGAATATCTTCCTAGCAACAACAACATAAAATAAAATGCACGACTGGGTCGCACGAACTTGCTCCTATGTAATGGACTAAGAATTTTAAAAACTAATATTTTTTTTAAACTTTTATTTATTTATTTTATTAAACTAATTATTGGAGAAAACTGTTCATAAAGATAAAATTTATTTTTTAAACTCTTTTAGCAGTAAGAGATTAAAACAGAATGCTATGGCAATATAAATTTAGAAAACAAAAATTATAACTCGTTGTAGTGGTTTCTAAAAAAAATAAACTTTTATATAAAAAATTTTTAAAACATTTTTAAGAAACCAAATTTGGTACGCCAACTTAAAGTTCTTATTACTGTACGAATAAAAATTAAATTATCAAAAACAATATTGAGCGGTTTTTGAGATATCGAGTTGTCCAAAAAAACAAAAAAATGATTTTTTTCTTAAATTCAAAAATATTTTTTTTTAAGTTTTGAAATGCAATATTTTTCAAACTTTTTAGAAGCTTCGCCATAAAGAAATTTCATTAAAATTAGAAATTCAAAATTCGAAAAAATGGTTCTATGGTAGGTACATATATGTACAGTCAGTAATTTCTTAATTTCAATTTTTTTTTATCCAATTAAAGATCGTAAAAATTGATTGAAAGGAAAAAAAATTTCAAAATTCTCGCAACCGTTTTCGAGAAAAGTACGATTTTCGAAAAACATTTTTTAACATTTGTATGGATGGTAACGTTATTTTTAGGTAAAATAATTTTTTGTTCTCATATCTTGTAGATTATGTTAAGAAACTTTTATTTATCAGGTTTTAAAAAATCGCGCATGGGGTGTTTAAAATATTGAGTTTTCAAAAAAAAAATTAAATTTTTTTTAAAAAATCCAAAAAAAAAAATAGTTTGAAAATTTTAATGCACATCGTAATGTCAACTTTCATCAAAATCTCGAGTTCGATTTTTTTTACGAATGAATAACTTGCCTATAAGTCGCAAGTAAAAATAAGTAAAGTGCATTAAATCGTTCAGTTCTACTATCGTTTAAAAAAAGGAATTGAAAAAAAGGTATACTGAAAACTTTCAATGTAACAATCGGGTGAAAAAGTAGTTGAAAGAAAAAAGTATTACTAAAAATATTCAAAGCTAATATCGGGTGAAAAAGTAATCGAACGAAAATAGTAACGAGTGATTTTTTAAGAGATATCGGAAATTAAAAAAAAAAAGAAACACATAAAATTCAGAAAAATATTTATGTATTTGAATCGATGGTACGGTCGATATAATTTAATGTTTGAAGATTATTTCATGCAAATGTTGGCCGCGGCAGCCCCTCAAATGGTTCATCCGCTTAGTCCAATTTTGGCATACTCTTTCTTACATTTCGGCCGGTATCTCACAAATATCCTTATAATGTTGGCTTCCAGTGCGTCAATCAAAGCGGGCTTGTCGCTATATCACTATAGGCATGAGCCTTAACATTGCTCCACAGAAAATAGTCTAGAGGCGTTAAATCGCACGATCTAGACGGCCAATTGACGGGCCCAAAACGTGAAATAAACTATTCACAGAAGTCGCCTCTCAATTGGTCCATTGTTACGCGTGCTGTGTGGCATGTGGATCCGTCTTGTTGAAACCACATTTCATGCAAGTCAAGCTCTTCCATTTTGCGCAAAAAAAAGTTTGTTATCATCGCCAGGCCATAATCCGCACCAAACAGAGACTTTTTCTGAATGCATTGGTAGCTCTTGCAATGCTTCTGGCTTCTCTTCATTCCAAATACGGCAGTTTTGCTTGTTGACGTATCCATGCAACCAGAACAGAACGTCGCTGAACAGAATTTTTGGATAAAAAAGTGTATGTTCGGCCAACTTTTCAAGAGCCCATTCACCGAAAATTCGGCGTTGTGGTAGGTCGTTGGGCTTCAATTCTTGCACCAGCTGTATTTTAAAAGACTTCACACCTAAATCCTTACGGAAAATTTTCCACGTAGTGGAGTAACAGAGGCCCAATTGCTGCGCACGGCGCCGAATCGATAATTCACGGTCATCACTAACACTGGCCGATACAGCTGCGATATTTTCCTCAGCATTCTACGTAAGCGTGTTGGTGGTTTAATGTGCAACAATGTAAATTTGGTGCGAAATTTAGTTACAATAGTCTGAATAGCCGCCTCAGTAGGTCGATACAAGTGGCACCCGAACGTGGGGCTTTTTCAATAAAACAAAATAAAGATATTCGAGGAAACAAAAATATAGTTCAATTACCGCGGTGAAAGAGTTCTTTGCATATTGCATATGCACTTTAATCCGGAATACCTACATACATACGATTGTGTTTTTGTGAATTTAGGGAAGTGATTTCTATTTGATTTTGTTTGAGTATAGTTACTTTTGGTTTTGTTTTTCTTTTTTTCAGAGTGAATTGTGTGTTGTGCAAAATTACCATTTCATTTGAGTAAAGAATACAGGTGTTGCAAGTACCTACATAAGTGATTTGATAGAGAAATACAGTGGGATAATCAGAAGCAAACATTTGGAATAATTGCGTGAGATATACCAATCATTTAATTAAAGTGAGTAAGTCTTATCATTTTAATATAATCGATTAAATTAAATTGAAGATTTATAAATTCATTTCCATTACGGTTTATATTATTACGGGTTTTATTTACTGAGGTTGTTTTATTTACATAGTGGTTTTTAGTTCAATTGTATAGTTATCTCGCTCTGGTACGTACCTGCTACGATAATTATTTTTGCCGTGAAGTTTGATCGTTCTTTTTCGTGTTGTTGTGAATATTCTTTTTCTCTTCTCCCATTTTGGGCTGAGTTTTTTTTGAATAAAAAAAATTTTTTTTGTTTACATTTTTGGCATTTGTCTGCGAAATAAATTTTAATCGAAGATTGTGCATTTTTCTTCTAGTGTGACCATACTAGATTTTATTATTCTGAAATCCTAATTTGAAACTTTGTTTTTTTGGAATTCTGTGTTGAAAATTGGTTTTATTTATTGAATTAAAAGTGAAGTAATTCAAGAAAGAGTCAAATATTTCTTAAAGCGTGTTTGTATTTTTTTTTGGTATAATTTTTGGTAGTCATTTCCACTTAAGTGTTGATTTAGTGGTGTTAATATTTTAGTGGTGTTTCGGCATACAATTTTTTTTTCCAAAAATATTTTTGCCTTGTTTTCAAAAGTTTGAGTTGGTCAAAAATTTAATTTTTAGTTTTCGAGATTTTTCTTGTTCGCAGTTTATCGTGGATTTATATAGAACAATCAACTGGGTGTTGGTTTTGTGCTTTTAATTTTGGCTTTTCTTTGTAATTGTTGCATTTTCATTTTGGTGATTTTGGTTTTAATTTGGTAATTTGTTTCGGTTTTGTTTAATTAATTTTCTTATAATGGACGTGAACAGGTTAAATAAAGAGGGACTTCTTTACGGAGATTCAATCTAGCGAGAACAAAAAAAAATTATAAGCAAGAATTTTTATAACGAACAAATATTTTTTGAAAACTAAAAAGAAAGGGAATTTTATTTTCTAAGCAAGAAAGGAAATTATCAGAAAATTTGAGTTGGAGAAACACAGGAAGATTTGGTAAAATATTTGCAGAGAAAGTTGAAGTTGGCTCCAGGACTAGAGAGGAATTTGGTGGTAGAACAGGAAATTAAAGCTAAGTATAGTGGTTTAAAATCAAAATTGTAATTTTAAAGTTTCATTGGTTGGTCGATAATTTCGTTTAAAAATTTGTTTTTTTTTATAATCGTTTGGTTTTTGTTCTCGAAAAATTCCGATATTACGGAACGCGCGACCCGTTTTTCTTAACACCGTTTGTGCTTTCGGGACCGAGTGTTAACGGTCCATCTTGTTAATTTCATTTTTTTGTGTTCTAATTATTCAAAAGATCTTGGGTTTTAGCCCTCCTTAATTGCAAGGTTTCCCAAGCAATCCAATAAAATTTTAAAATTCCCATTCGGAATAATAAATTTGAATCTTTTATTTAAAATATCTTTCACCGTCGGTTTCGCTCCAAAGGTTTGTAATTTCCTTGTAAAACAAAAATTACTGGCGCCCTTTTTCATTTTTCAGCTACGCCTCTGCGTAAATTGAAAATAAATTACTTCGCTCTTTTTATTACTTTAATAATTAATAATCAACATAAAAATAATTCACGAACCCACCCCCTTGCTGAGCCTAGTCGTGGTGGTAGCATACATTGTTGCTATCAGTTGCAATTTTTTTTCGCTGAACTTGCCTGTCGATAGTTTGACAGTTCGTCATCGAGTTCTCTTTCTTCTAGTCTTTTTTTAATTACATACGTACATTGTTGTTCGGTTTCGATCGCGTCGGCGCGTCGTGATTCTTTCTCGTCTTTTCGTTTGTTTATTTTTATTTCAATAATCAATTTAATTTCGCGAATTAAAATTGTAACAAGTGGCTTCCCCTTCTTCCAAAAATCTCCCTTTTTCTTTCTACTATCAAAATGTAAGAGGCCTTCGTTCCAAAACTCAGTCAGTTTTGCAACAAACTCATGCCTTACCCTTTGATTTATACGCACTAACTGAAACGAACCTTATCCCCAGCATCAAAAATCAAGAATTGTTCCCTTCTACTTTTAACGTTTATCGCGATGACGATCTTAACCGACCCACCAATGATTACCCTAACCGTGGTGTCCTTCTTGCTGTAAAAAATACTATTGACTCTTCCCTCATTGCCATATCTTCTTCCCCTATACTTGATTATGTGTCAATTAAGATTTCACTACCCCGAAAATCACTTTACGTTGTCTGTTGTTACATCTTACCTTCACAAACCATCGAATCCTATGAACTTGTAATTAAAACGATTGATCACATCACCGATTTGTGTGACCCCCATGATGAGATCATTCTTTTCGGTGACTTCAACCTTCCTAATTTAAAATGGTCTCCATCAGACGATCTTTCGTTTTATATTGCTTCCAATCCCACATCTGCCAAAGAATGTCTTTTCTTAGATAGCCTCGCTGATTCCAGCCTCTGCCAAATTAGTGGCATCTCAAATTTCATGGGTAGGCAACTAGACCTTATTTTCACAACAGACCCCATTAACTCATCTGTCTCACCTAGTCCCCTTTTTCTATCAACCATCGACAACTTCCACCCTCCCCTTCTTGTCTCATTTTTTCACGATTCTCCACTACGGTCCACCCCTCCTACGGATCTGTCTTCTTACGACTTCCATAAAGCAAACTATCGTCTAATAAATGAATACCTCAACAAAGTCTCCTTCAATTTTGACAACTTAACCGTAAATGATGCCATAACCTTATTCTACAGAGAAATATTTAACTCTATTTCTCTTTATGTTCCTTTTTCCCGCCACAAAACCTCGTCTACTTCTCCACCCTGGTATAATCGCAAACTTCGTTCTCTGCGAAATAAAAGAAATAAGTTGTGGGAAACTTACCTCCGTTCTCGTTCTCCTACTGACTACTCTAACTATCTGGGTTCTTATCTCCATTTCACCGAGCTATACAATTCCCTTTACCAGCGTTATCTAATGGAAACGCAATCCAACCTTATCAAAGACCCTAAGTCATTTTTTCAGTTTGTTAACTACAAAAGAAAATCCGATGGCTACCCAACCACTCTCTCTTTCAATAACGAAACATCAAACGATCCTAACACTATCGCCAACCTTTTTGCTACATTCTTCAAACAATCTTTTGTTGATGACTGCTTTGTTCCTGATTCAGACTATTTCAATTATCTACAAAGTTTTTCTGTTGGACCGCTTCTCCCTCGTTCCGTCGATCCCCATATCATCGAATATAAATTGAATCAACTTAACGATGAATTCAATCCTGGTCCAGATGGTCTCCCTGCCATCCTTCTAAAAAAATGTTCTTCCATCCTTTCTCTTCCCCTCTCAAAAATTTTCAGCCTTTCCCTAAATAAAGGAGAGTTTCCTGAGATATGGAAATTATCTTTCATAACCCCTATTCACAAAAAGGGTCCGAAGAGCGATGTTAATAATTATCGTCCCATTGCCAAACTTTCACACATACCCAAACTCTTTGAAAGTATTTTGTATGAAACCTTAAGTTTCCACTGCAAATCTCTCATCTCCCCCTCACAACATGGCTTTCTCAAATGCCGGTCTACAACCACTAACCTTGTTGAATTTGTATCCGTCACCCTTTCAGCCTTAGAAAAAGGCTACGAAGTCGATGTAATCTCAACCGATTTCAGCAAGGCCTTCGACAAAATTTCCCATAAGCTTATTCTTTTCAAATTGTCCACTCTCGGCTTTGAACCCTCTTTGTTACAGTGGATCTCTTCTTACCTTGAAAACCGTTATTACAGCGTTCGATTTAGATCTGCCACCTCATGCCCTTTCTTAGCTACCTCCGGTGTCCCCCAAGGCAGCCACCTCGGCCCACTTTTGTTTATTCTTGCTATTAATGATATTGATAGGGTCATCAAACATTCTTCTGTCTCTCTGTACGCTGATGATACCAAGTTTTTCAAGACCATTTCCTCAACACATGACTCTTCGCTTATTCAAAAGGATCTAGACAGTTTTTCAGTTTGGTGTCTAAAAAATTGCATGGAGCTTAATGTCGTCAAATGCCAATCAATTACTTTTTCACGCAAACGTAACAAATCTCCTCCCCGTCTCTACCTGCTCCATAATCAACCCATACCCACAGTTGATAATATTCGTGACCTTGGCATTTTATGTGACCCAGAGCTTAATTTTCTCACTCACATAGACGATATCATTCTCAAAGCAAACTCAGTGCTCGGTTTCGTCAAAAGATGGTCCAAAGAATTCTCCAACCCCTACGTAACCCGGTCCTTATACATATCGTTTGTTCGTCCACTGCTAGAATACGCCTCTCAAGTTTGGAGCCCTTACCAAATTACTCATATTTCCAGAATCGAAAGCATCCAACGTCGATTCCTACGCTTTGCTCTTCGAGGTCTATCATGGAACAATCCTCTGATTCTGCCTCCCTATCTAGATCGACTTAAACTAATCAATCTGAATTCGTTGGAAGAACGAAGAGAGATATCAGACATTCTTTTCATTCATCGACTACTCTCCGGTTCCGTTGACTGCATGTCGCTCTACAACTCCATCTCTCTCAATACTAATCCCCGTAATACACGAAACCCTCGTCTCTTTTATATACCCACCCACCGAACCTCTTACGGCTCCAACGAACCTGTCTCTCGCATGCTACGGGCTGTTAATTTAAACATATGCTTCTTCGACTTTAACCTGAGCACTCCTTCCTTAAAACTCCTGCTTCTGAACCGTCCTCCCCCTCACTAACCTTAGCTTAAGTTCTTAGTTTTAAGTTAGATTAAGAATTAGCTTGTATTAAGCCGAATAAATGGGGGTTTTGCCCCCACCAAAATTAAAATTAAACTGGACCATAAAATGGAAGAAGCGCGCGATGAATTTTCTTAACAGAGCACGCAGTTTGGTAATAAAATTCAACAGTGACACAAAACACGAAACGTGCGTGAGCTGTCAAAACCAGTGTTGCCAAAAAGAAAATAGCAAAAAAATCACCCATTATAATGAAAACTAGTTACTGAAAATAGTTACTGAATGATGGGTATTGGGTACTATCGAATAAATCAACTTATGGCTACTATCGAATAAGTCGATAGTTCCCATTACTAGTATCGATTAGAAGGATTGAGTACGGTATCACGTAAAGATTTTTTTTTTTTCAATGTGTGTTTGAAGTGGCTCAAAGTTAATAATGTAAGCACAATAAGAGTCATCAAATTTGGACTGAATCTCCATTAAAAATAAAATAGATTAAACAAATATGTAATTTGTTACCAAATAAAAAATAACCTCTAAAAAAACGTATACTGATCGTATTTAACCAAAACTTCTTTTCAAGATGTCAGGAGTTAATATAAAAATCCGAACTCATTAAACCAAATGAGAGATGGGTCAACGGTAAAACTATAAAATCCATGAATTTTTTGTACGCAATCAGGTACAGCGGGTTAAAATGAAACTCTTGTCTATACGTTTTACCAGATTAGAAGTTTTTAAAAAAGGAACGCAAGTTACAGGAAGTATAGTTAATGTTTTTTTTAAATAATTCTCCAAAGTCTATTAGTGTCATCTGCACTACATACTCACGGTTCATTTAAAAATTATTTCTCCACAGATCAACTGACCATGAACTTTCGCTTTCGATTATGGCCACATCATTAACCAAGGTATATTTCAAATCGGCCCCAACATTTCTGCTATTATTAATGTTTAATTATTCCTCTGCCATTAACTGACCAATAGCATTCCTATAAAGATATTTATGAGTGCTGGTGGGGTGCTTTATCGAGCAAATCACCGACTGGCCACAATAATTTTATCAGATATTCCATATTCTGGATCTGTTCAATTAGCAATGTCAACTAATATGACGGCCATTAAATTCAGAGTGTAAAATATGTTGTAATTATCAAGTAATGAACACTTGAAGCACCAATCCACTGTCCGTCGCGTCCATTTGAGTCCCCCGAGAAAGTCTATCTCTCCCCGCTGAAATACCGACATAAATTCCCTAATAAATCTGCATCAGGAAATGAGCCACAGTTACAGTTAGAGATATATGTAGGTGCATTTACATATTAATATTAAGTGGATATCATTATTATGCGAATTGTAAGTGCGTCTCTGTTGTTGATTGAGTACCGCTAGCCGGAACGGACATGCAGCGCCAACAATAAAATATATAATATATCCTATATCCTAGACGCAAGCAAAAGACATTAACCAACAAAATCCAGCTGCTGCACGTAGTTATTTATCAATTGAATTAAGCGTTGCATTATAAACCTACCGGTATTATTATCACACGCAAACGAAGGTAATTAAGGCAACCGCATTAAGCTTTGTGCGGTTCAACGAGGCGTCAGACAATTAAAGCAGGAGGAGGACCATTGAAGGACAATAATGAAGTCTTGTCGATTGAAGGAGTTTTTAAGAATGAGCGTGATCAATATCAATGTGAATCGAAGAACGGGGCATTGCAATAAATTTGCGCTTCATTGGTATAGTATCATCCATTTCGTGGTTTGGATTTGACAGCCCCGTTTTAATCATGTACGTCAAACCGAGTTGTCATATGAGACTGAATATTATATTATTTATATCATTTAATAATCGCTGACTGTTTTAAAACTTTCTACAAAAATATTAATTTTGTACAGGAGGAGCTTTATGTTCTAGGTCGATTGGTAGCCATTTTTGTGTGAATGGAATTTGTCCGTTGGTATTATGACAGGCGAAAGTTGTAGTCGCAGACATAGTGCTAGAGTTATACATTCGCTACAGACGACTGCCATTTTAAAAAAAGAGTGTGTGTACTGACATACGTGAGCTAGAAGTAAAACTTCTTTTCCCTCAAGCAAAGCCCTAGTAAGATTTTAACCTATAAACGTACAAACATTTTGTACAAACCAACATAACAACTAATTTCTGACTTAGATTATTATGAATTCACAAATTGGTTGTGTAACCGATAAGTTTTCGAATCGTTAAAAAATTAAAAAATTCATTCCTCACTTATCGTCTCTAAAAAAAATGAGTTTTGTGACATAGATGTCAAGTACTTTTTGGGTGTGTTCCCCTTTTGACGATACGGAAATCTACTTTTCGTTAGTTTCGTTACCTTTCAGTGCTTTTCGGAAACATAAAACAAAATTCAATTTAAAAGTAATTTTAGTATAGTTTTGCAAATTGAAAGATGTCAAAATCACTTTCTAATACTTTTTTTTTAAATATTTCTTTGAGTTGAAAATTATTTGCAAGACAAGTTCGCAAGTTAAATTGGAACTCAAACCTGTTTCAATTATACCGATGATGCAATTGAATCGGTCATTTCAAAAACCTCTTAAGTCACATTTTTTTCCAAAATGCTTTTTTTGCTGAAAATGGTTCCTTAAAGGGAGATGCGTATTCTGGGTAAGAACCACGTAAGTCTGTACATTCCTTCCTCTTCAAATAATACCGTAGGAAAGACGTTCATTGCATAAACAACATAAGTCAGTGACTTAAGAGGTTTTTGCATGCACTACCAAAATGGCGGGAGTAGTTTGATATTTTAAATTTGCTTTGCTCTGATTGTTTCAACAATATTCAAATCTTCAATTTGATAACAACCTTCATCAATGTCAAATTTGAGTTTTTCATACAACTATTTTCTGCGAAAAGTAATTTTATCTTTAAAAATGTCTGCAAGTGAAACAGAGAGTGATGGTGCGCCGAAAAAGAAGAGAACGTGTAATACCTAAATGAAATATTATAACAAATTATAAAATTGAAAGACAAGATATAAACTAATTTATCTAATATGTCGAAAGATCATTGAGCTTGATATTTCTAAGGTATTTGAAGGATTTTGGCATCAAGCTATTATATCGAAAATACCTGAGTTTGGTATCAATGAAGCCCTTATTCGTTGGATTAGAAATTTTCTACTGGATTGTTCAATACTTTTTTTTTTTTTGGAAGGTTTCAAATCGGATCTTCACAAAATAAATGCTGGGGACCCCAAGGGCTCCGTTCAGTCTCGGACTCTCTTTCTCATTTTTATGAATGATCTCTGAAACTGAATGATCTTTAGCACTTCATTGTCTATCTCGGCTTTTCATACTCATCTGTCTCGTCCATCTCATGTCATCATCAACATGTTTTTCAACACTGAATCTTATAGAAACAAATCCCACAAAAACAGAAAAAAGCACTTTCGACATAATGAGCTTCACATAGAAAAGGTACTATCATAGGAATATATTGATGGATTGATTAAACATTCATTATTAGTAATAAATAAAGTTGCAACTTCGGTTTCACTTCTATCAGCAAAGGCTTATGTTTTAAAAGTACCCATCAATAAGAAAATGTTGAAGATAATCAATCTATGTACCTTAAAGATATTAAAACATGACAAAAAGTTATTCTTAAGTGTGATTTTCAATAATAAGCAATACAAAATATAATTACTACCATTTTTTTGGTTAAATTATATACCACTTACCCCAGTCCTTGCTAAAACAACTTAAGTCAAGAACAGTTTTTTAGGTTTTTTTCATTATTTTTATTAATAAACTGTGAATTTTTTTCGCTTTTTAATTTTCTTACCACTAAAATACTTAGTTAAGCATAAAAAAGTGGTTTAAAACTCATTTGTTTGAGCATGAAACAGTTTTTATTGA
This sequence comes from Chrysotoxum bicinctum, assembly GCA_911387755.1. Classification (NCBI taxonomy): domain Eukaryota; kingdom Metazoa; phylum Arthropoda; class Insecta; order Diptera; family Syrphidae; genus Chrysotoxum; species Chrysotoxum bicinctum. Next base: position 52,042,008 of record OU426987.1, read on the forward strand.
TTCCTGAAAAATTCTAATTGAATGACTTATGAGGTTTTTGAAATGACCGATTCAATTAGTTTGGAAATGACAGAATTAGTTTGGTCTATTTGGCACTTTCTTGAGTTTATTGAGAAAATCAAGAAAGTCATGTATAACTTGATTGCTACCAAGGTTGAGCAAAATGGACGCCTCCCTTTTTGACGCACAGATGGCGCTCTTTATGACGCACATATGGCGCTTTTTTAACGCACATGATTACCTAAATTTCAATACTAGCCGTTTTTTAGTGCGTTTTTATTTGTCAGATGGTGAGATTAAAATCCAATTGAAAACACAAGTTTTTATAACTATGCCCGATTCATAATACGAGGAGAAGGCGAGACGAGAGAGAGACATGATTCACTGTCACCTTTTCGTTGTTATAAAATCGTTCCGCAATTCCTTAGGCCTGTAGCCGGAGCGTGAATTAAATGTTTATTTTCGCAACTGTTTGGTTGCTAAAATGAAACACATGGTAAATATATAGTAATATAAAACATAAGCCCATATGTTTCATTTCAGCAACCAAACAGATGTGAAACTAAAAATTGTATGTGCGCGACTGTTGTTACTTCATTTAACGTAACGCCGAGAAATGCTATATTAAGTAGATATGTACATATCTTTCATAGTTTGATACTGATGTTACAACAACGACTATTGTACCCCTCACACACGCCACATCGTATACCATTTGTATGGGCATTTACACGCCAATACGTCGACGTAGAAGTACATGCCAAAATGAGCTGTTAAATGGTAGAGTTGTGAAATTTTAAATGAAAAGTGAAAATGACCGAAATTGAATTTTAATGCTCCAGAACCACTTTTTACTTGCGACTTATAGGTACTATAAGGCAAGTTATGCATTCGTAAAAAAAATCGAACTCGAGATTTTGATCAAAGTTGACATTACGATGATAGCGAAGACCAAAAAAGTGGGTCTCGCAATTCTGTCTGTCTGTCTGTCTGTCTGTCTGTCTGTCTGTCTGTCTGTCGGTTCGACTACAGCCTAAACGGCTCGGCCGATTTTCTTCAAACTTGGTAGATATGGGTTTTAATTTTTTACCCCCGGACGTTTTTTTCTATTTTTTTTTAAGACCAAAAATAACGGTACCTGCCATACGATTTTTTTTCGAAATTTTATAAATATTTTTTTTTCTCAAAAACTGTCCCACAGAATTTTTTAAAAAAAATTCCAAAAATTTAATTTGGTTAAAACTAGCTAATGGTTGAAAAAAATTTTACAAAAAATTGTTATTTTCGGTAGCCCCCCTGGGTCCATTTTTTTTGTTTTTGATTTTCTCGAAAACGGTACAGCCGATTTTAATAATTTTTTTTATGCCAAAGCTCCTCCAAAGTTTAAATATTATTACATATTCAAATTTTCAATTTTTAATTTTTTGGATTTTTAAAAAAATATTCAAAATTTTTTTTTGGAATCTCAATATTTCGAAAACCCCATGCTCGATTTTTTTTAAACTTGGCAAATAAAAGTTTCTTAATATAATCTACAAGATTTGAGAAAAAAAAATTTGTTTTATCTAAAACTAACGGTACCTTCCATACAAATTTTAAAAAATGGTTTTCGAAAATCGCATTTTTCTCGAAAACGGTTCCGAGAATTTTGCTAAAATTTTTTTTCTTTTGATTAATCTTTACGATTTATAATTTAATAAAAAAAAATTTGAAATCTAGATATTACTGACTGTACCTACCATAGAACGATTTTTTCGAATTTTGAATTTCTCATTATCGATTTAACGGATTTTAATGAAATTTTTTATAAAAAAGCTCCTAAAAAGTTTAAAAAACATTGCATTTAAAAACTTAAGAAAAAATATTTTTTCAATGTTTAGAAAAAAAAGTAATTTTTTTTTTGAAAAATTCGATATCTCAAGAACGGCTTAGTATTTTTTTTTGGAAATTAGACTTTTATTCGTACAATAATAAAAACTTAAGGTTGGCGTACCAAAATTTTTTCTTAAAAATGTTTTAAAAATTTTTTACATAAAAGCTTATTTTTTTAAGGAACCACTACAAACACTTATAATTTTTGTTCCTGCATAAATTCATATTTGCATATCATTCTGTTTTTATCTCTTACTACTTAAAGAATTAAAAAAAAATCATTTTATCCTTATGAACAGTTTTCTTTAATAACATTCGTTTTTAAAATTCCTAGTCTATTACATAGGAGCAAGTTCGTGCGACCCAGTCGTGCATTTTATTTGTGTTGATCAGAGCTTTATTGAATTGCTGCTTAAGGAGATTGAATTTTATTCTTGCATTTTTAGGCGATTTGTAAATTTTAACAACTCAAACCGAATAACATCATAAAAAACTGTGTCGACGAACTAGTTCGGACACGCCATGTCGGCATATTACATCGATTCCCAGAGTTCGCACTGCTATGTCGAATGTCGACACATATTCATTTCACACGACCCAAAAACCTTATCGGCAATATGCTTCGATGAAGTAGTTCGTGGTGTGTGTAAGGCTACGGCCACGCACTGAGCGACGACGACGAGCGGCTGAGCGATTGAGCGACGAGTTGCTGAGCGACGCAAAAAAATTAAAACACATGAAATTGTATGGAGGTGGGTGGCCACGTACACCCTGAGCAACTTGTCATTGTTTTAAGCGACTGAGCGATTGAGCGACGAGTTGCTGAGCGACGCAAACAAATTAAAACACATGAAATTATATGGAGGTGGCCACATAAACCCTAAACGACTTGTCATTGTTTTAAGCTACAGAGCGACGTCGCTCAATCGCTCGTCGCTCAGTGCGTGGCCGAAGCCTTAGAGTTATATGTTCAATCACGCTCACATCTTTTTTTTATCGCATTTATTGTGTTCGAGCCACAGGATTCTTTAAATTGCAGGCAATGCTAATTTAATTTTGACACCGAATTTAAAATTCTTCGCATATGGCAATGCTAGCTTATATTTGACAGCAGAAAGCAGAAAGTTTATTTACAAGTGTTTTTTTTTTACTACGCATTAGTTATTTTGTATATTTTAGTGCTTAGTTTTTAAGTTCAGTATTCAGTATTGTGTAGGATAAAGTGTTTAATGTTTTAAATAAATAAAAGCATAAAAAATATATATTTGTTTGTGCTCTTTTTACAAAGGGAATGGGTTTTCGATTGAGAAATTATTCAGCCACATTATTCATTAGAAAAACCTTTTATTGTGTTTTTTTTTAAATGAAATTATGTTTTTAATTGTTTTGTTGGTTAGGTGTTGTGGTTTTTTCATTAAAAGAACTTTCTCTTTCGATGATGAAAAGTGTTTTAAATAACATCTAACAAAGTTCGAGCAATAAATGTTAAAAACATGTCACTGTCCTTGATGGATAACGTGTCGTTTTGACATGTCACTGACTGCATATACATACAATTTTTTACCCCCAACGAAGTATTTGTATTTGTATTTGTATTTGTATTTATTTCATTGAAAAACATTAGCATTATAAAACATAGATAGTTTTTTTAAGAAATACTAAGTACAGTGTGGGTAAACAAACAACATAGAAAATTACTAACAATTAAGTTTAAAATTAGAGAACAATTTAAATATAAAGTGAAAAATTAATTATTTACATTATTTAAGAATCAATTTACATATTTAGCATTTTAAAATGATCATATAAGGCACTTTTAAATCTATAGCAGTTGCTGATCCTCCTCAATACGGCAGGTAGATAATTCCACAGACTAGCAGCGTAAACAAAAAATTGTCGTTGAGAAACAGTATACCTAAATCTAGGGGAAATAAGAACCCTGCTTCTGTCCGACTGCGAGAAGATTAATTTTTCGTACAGATATTCAGGTTTTTCAGCTTGCATCAGATTACTTGCTGTAGGTTTTTTATTTATAACTTCTTTTGATCCTCGTACAGATGATGTTGCTGGAGTAGTTGATGCTGTTGGTGGGGATGGTTTTGATTTGTCTGATTGGGTAATTGGAGACGGAAGGAGCACAGGTGATGAAAGTGGAGAGTTGTTGAATGTATGTTTTCTGGTGAAATGTGATCTAGAGCTCATTTTTATTGTGTATTCCCAGTAGGAAATTTGCTCATCAAGGAAAAATAAAGTTGAATTCCTCGTAGAAATCACCTGGCACTTTCATTGAGTAGAAGGTCTGCATTGGTTTCATTCATCGAAAGTCATGCAATGAGTCAGTAGTTTGCAATCCCAGTTGCATCTTGTGTTTTGTTCTCGAAAGAAGGTAAAGAAAACATGAAACAAAGCAATATCCTTTTTACACATCCTTAATGTTAATGAATACAATGCTGAACACGTTGTAATTATTCCTGCATCTTTTCAGTGGTTATTGTAATCCACAGTTGAGTGTTTAATGCCTGCGATGTGAAAGAGAAAACAACCCTTTCATTTCTTTGGAATTGAAAATCAGTAAACAACCTTTCAATAGAGCAAAACTATGGTGATTAAGTGATTTCGCTAGGGAAAAGGAATGTATTTTTTCATGAACTTCGTTTACTGGGCAAAATAGTCTGCGAGCTGAGAGGAAAAAGAGAGAGAGAGATTTTGACCTGCAATAAACAATCCTTTTTTTTTTGGGTTTTTCCCGCGATGGGTCGGCGACGCTCAATAGGTCTTTTTTTGTCATGAGTTATTTCTTTTGTTTTGGAATGATTTAGTGTCAATTTTGTGATCAAAGAAAACGGTTGTGCGGGGTTTTCTGTGTTTTCAATCAATTTACTCAAGATTAAATAACAACCATGGAGAAGGAAAACAATTCGCCAACGGTAAATTCCCTATACTTATTCTTTTGAATGATTTTCCAAAAGTAAATATTCCCCTTTTTCTTAGATCTCAAATGAACAGGAGAATGAAGATGAATAATCCTAAGCTGCCCAAATTCTACCAAGTGTCAAAGGAGAGTTTTTCGACCAACTGTTTGTGTTACGTCTTACAACAAGACAAGACAATGTAAGACATATATATCTACTACTCGTAACTTCTTTAAAATGTACTATAATAGTTAATAAAATAAATACGTACATAACACAAATTTAATTTGTTTTTTTTTCATTCAAGCGATAAATTTGCCTATACATTTCAAGCGCTTCTTCTATTGATGAAATAAGAAAAGAAATGGATAATGATTTCATTCATATTCCTTATTCTCTTAATAAAACATCGCCTAAATGCATTCCTTTTTTCAAAACTGAAAAAACGAGCTTCAAATATGTACACAATTCTGTAATGAATAATTAGTATTTTCAATAATTCTTTCCCTGAGGCAATTGATTAAATGTTGACTCACTTTTCATTAATTTATTTCCATTGAGGAAAGCATCACATCAATAGAACCAGTTTTTTCATACACAAAAATTACCCATGAAATCGAAGATGCCGTGAGCATAGTGATTTCACAACAAAATATGCATCTAGAAAGTGTGTACCTCCTTCCAATGACAAGCCTGTGTTAAATTCCTCATAGGATTCCGTAGGAAATTCATGGGTGCAGCTCCTTTTCCATGATGAAACACCTACTTCTTCATTAGTGAATTTTTGGAAATTTCCTACTGGGTTGTGAAAATCGGACGGAGACAATTGAATGTATAAGTGGCTTACTATTGCACATTTGGTTACGCAAAAACGAATGTGTGTTTCTATTGCACTTATGTTATATGTTTATATAGCGCTATTGGTTATAGAGATTATTGACTGTGTATGTGTGTTTCTATTGCACTTTATGGGCTTATCAAATAAATGAAACTAATTTAAAATAACAATATTTAACAAAATTATGCAATATTTCCAAGAAACCTTTCATTCAATTAATTAAATTTGTAATTTAAACAATACAGTCCAGTTTTTATATATATATATATGACTTTAAAACGCAGTTGGGTAAGAAGAAAATACACAGCACTTCTTAAAAACGTCTGTTCACCTCAACATCTATGCACTGAAGTTGAAGTTTGAAGTTTTACTTCAAAAAAGAATACAGCTCCTAGAATTTTGATAAAAAGTTTCTGTTTCACTGAATTTGTATCGCGGTAAATTCTTAAAGTATACGTTAATTTAAAATTCCATCATTTAATCAAAAAAAAAAACGACTGGGTCGCACGAACTTGCTCCTATGTAATAGACTAGGAATTTAAAAAACGAATGTTATTAGACAAAACTTTTCATAAGGATAAAATTAATTTTTTAAATTCTTTAAGTAGTAAGATACGAAAACAGAATGCTATGCAATTATGAATTTATGCAAGAACAAAAATTATAAGTCCTTGTAGTGGTTTCTTAAAAAAAAACTTTTATATGCAAAATTTTAAAAAGATTTTTAAGAAAAAATTTAGGTATGCGTACTTTAAGTTTTTATTATAATGTACGAATGAAAATTAAATTTTCAAAAAAATATTGAGCTGTTTTTTGAAATACCGAGTTTTCAAAAAGAAAAATGATTTTTTTTATCAAAAATTCAAAAAAAAAAATTAAGTTTTGAAATGCAATAGTTTTTAGAATTGAATCGGTCATTTCAAAAACCTCTTAAGTCACATTTTTTTCCAAAATGCTTTTTTTGCTGAAAATGGTTCCTTAAAGGGAGATGCGTATTCTGGGTAAGAACCACGTAAGTCTGTACCGTGGGAAAGACGTTCATTGCATAAACAACATTAGTCAGTGACTTAAGAGGTTTTTCCATGCACTACCAAAATGGCCGGAGTAGTTTTATGACTGAGTTTTTTAAATTGGCTTTGTTCTGATCGGTTCAACAATATTAAAATCTTCAATTTGATAACAACTGTCATTAATGTCATAATTGCATCTTTCACACAACTGTTTTCTGCGAAAAGTAATTTTAGTTTTAAAAATGTCTTCAAGTAAAACAGAGAGTGATGGTGCGTTGAAAAAGAAGAGAACGTGTAATTCCTTAAAGTATATCTTAATGAAATATTATAACAAAATATAAAATTGAAAGACAAGCATAAACTTATTATCTAAGAGATTTGAAAAACCGAGAAACTGTCGATATCAAGTTGCAGAAGAGTAGAATCATATGTCGAAGTAAGATCATTGAGCTTGATATTTCTAAGGCATTTGATAGATTTTGGTATCAAGCTTTTACGAGTATATCGAAAATACATGAGTTTGCTATCAATGAAGCCCTTATTCGTTGGATTAGAAATTTTCTACTGGATTGTTCAATACATTTTGTTTTGGAAGGCTTCAAATCGTATCTTCACAAAATAAATGCTGGGGTCCTCAAGGGCTCCGTTTAGTCTCGGACTCTCTTTCTCATTTTTATGAATGATCTCTGAAACTGAATGATCTTTAGCACTTCATTGTCTATCTCGGCTTTTCATACTCATCTGTCTCGTCCATCTCATTAGAAATTTAGAAAATATAGTCATAGACCTTAAAAACTGAAGATGTTTTGGAATTCATGAAATGGTGGTCAAATTTGTACAAAAAAACATGTTTGTCAACACTGAATCTTATAGAAAAAGTCCAACAAAAACAGAAAAAGCACCTTCAAAATGCTATCATCGTAATGTCAACTTTGATCAAAATCTCGAGTTCGATTTTTTTTACGAATGCATAACTTGCCTTATAGTAGCTGTAAGTCGCAAGTAAAAATAAAATGATATTACCATAAAGACATTTTTTAGGTTTTAGAATTCGTCATCACCGGGATAATGGACGAAACTTGAATTTTGTATACAGAAGCTCTTAAAAACTCTTGTTTTTGAAAATTGGATATTTCAAAAACTGTTAACTGATTTTTTTGAAATTTTAAATTTTCATAATAATTAAAACTTACCAACCATTTTTTTAAAATTTTATATACACATTTAAACATTTTTTTAAGCGCTACTTATCTATCTGAGCTTGAATTACTAAGTAAATTGTCTTATCCATTTAAAAAATGAATTTCTAAAGTTCTAAGCATACTGACCACTAATTTATCTAACTTGTAGTAAATTAAAACTAAAATTTGGTTCACACTGTTTCTTGTAATCATGCTAAAAGTGCACCAGCTGCTGGCGCCGCCCCAGTGCTCTACAAGCTATCGCCTATCTGTGTATACCTTAATAAGCAATAACCGACCCTGGTTTTAATATATTCAAAATTTATCCCCAAAGTAGCTACCTTATGTGTAGGTATACACATTTTAAACACATCTTGTGAAAATATTTGTCTATGGACAATTATTTATTTTTTTTTTGTTTGCGTGCGGTCATCAATAAAACGACCCATAAAACATTCAAAGAATTAATTACTTATCCACTTTAATTCCAAATGTCCGCACTTCCACATTAAAAGGCAATCAATAAAATATAACTCACTTTACCCTCCAGAGGAAGTACATCAGTCGTGAACTCGTGACCGTGTTCTCGTGTTCGTGTTCCTGATGTCGGTGGCCGTGAGGTCTTCTTCTTTCACAGAACATTCACAAGAATTTATTATTATGCCCGGGCAGTAATAACTCAGGAACGCCTGCCTAGCCATAGACCTCTTCGACTTCGGCTAACTGTTGATCATCGTTGTCGTTGTTCTTGTTGTCGCTGTCACAAATGCCTCACGCGACGTCTTTATGGGTACAAACTCATACAACATTTATAGACTTTGCCTAATCTTAAAGTAGCAGTAGGAAGTAACTTCCCTAGATTTTTGTTGTTACTTCTTGCTTCTTGCCCATCAGAAGGATGATGGGAACCTTTAAAGCCGGAAACCGAATAGACCTCTTGAGCACAGCAAAATTGAAGTGTGCCATCATCAAGCTATAGAGACAGACGTCGAGGCAGCTTACTGCAGGCAGCTACGGTCTATCATTAGGTATGGATACGACTTGTGCCTGTTTCGCCATTTGATACGAGTCAAGATGTCAATTATTATTATCTGGCATGGTGGGACGCGGCGCGTCTCGGCAACATGTGCGACGAATAAGCATATAAGTTGCTTTTATTGACAAGTTCCTAAGCTGTGTTTTGCCGCCGCTTCGTGTGGTTGGTGTGTATATTTTTGTTCACTATGGAGCTAATGAAATTTAGGCAGGGAGAGGAAGTCAGATAGCATAAATAGAAACTCTCCGGAGTACCTACTTATTTGGTTTGGGCAGTTATCCAAAAACAGAGGGTATATCGCCATATAAACTGACTGTTCAATTTGACCAAGCAGCGTGATGTTTTAACAAGTTGCTTCTGCTTGTACCATTCATTACTATTCCTGACAGCTCTCCCCCGGGGTGCAGTTGAAAGAAGAAGAACATTATATTTGTATGTTTTCATAGTCGCTTGCCGCCATATTTGGCTTTGTGTGATTTCATGTGTAGGAATTGCCATTTGTGGCTTTGGGATAGCAACGAAAATGAAGAAGCTTTTCCGTAAAGACATTATTGTCTGCTTTTGACATTTTAAATGTGTGCTGGTAGATTTTTAAGTTCTTATTTCTTTTGACAACATTTTTCTTTTGACAAATTATTTGAGCGAAAATAATTACGAAAAGGGGAAAACTATTTCATGGTATAAGTACTGAACAAATTATATCCTAATATGCACGAAAAACTATGAAATAAAATTCATACATGAATTGTAGATATACAACAATTTCGGAAGTTTTGAAAAAGCATAACATTTACCGGGAAGTTTATACCTACCTAAAAAGAATTTGCTCTAGCAAGTTTTAACATACTAAATGTGCCTCCCACTCGTGAAGCAAACCAGAAGTTGCTCATAAAGGTTGTCCATCGGAATATTTTCAACTTTAAAATTCAATATAAAAAAACTACATCGTTTTCTTACAGTCGGACCCTTAAATTTGCGATTACGCGACGGCAAAGCACTGGAGTAATGCTTTGAATTTCATGGCGAATATTTTCCTGTAGCGCCTGAATAGTCCGGGGATTATTATTGTAAGCCTTTGATTTGAGGTATCCCCATAAAAAGAAATCGCAAGGCGTAAGGTCTGGCGATCGAGGCGGCCATGGAATGTCTCCGTACTGATCAGGGCCCTCATCGCGTAATTTTTAAGACGATCGTCGTCCAAACGATTGTCGAGCACGACGTCGTCAAAAGTTTGCTTCGTGTAAGGTTTCAATCGCATCGTTCGGTCGTGTCGTCCATCGTCCACAGTTTGAGAACATCAAGAAGCAATAAAATGTCATTTGGGCTGTCTGGTTGTAATCAAACTAAAGTTTTCGTTGGAAGTGAGAGAGGGTGCGATGCATTCCTTATGTTGATTTCCTTTACACATGAGAAATCAATTTCTGTATGAAGATTTCGATTAATCGACAGATTTTTTTTTTTTGCAGAGATCAAAATCTTCGAATCCTTATTTGAAGATGGATTTATGTATACGAAATGCGCACACCAAAAGAAAACAAATTATCCCGGATCGAAATCCCTAGTGTTAAATAAAGGAAATCGAAATTAGTGTCCTTCGCATTCGCATTTATTCGATAGTTTCGCTTTCATTTAATTCGCTTTCATTATCATCGAAAAATAACAAATTGTAATGTAGTAACATTTTTTTTAACTAATTTAGATTAAAAAAAAAACTTTCAAAAAATCCACAAAATGTATGAGACGATTGTAAAATAGCAATCGTTCAATCGCAATCGTTCAGTCGACCATATTTGACAGTTAAACAAGTTACATGAAGCTAAAGTTGAATCGTCTTAACGACATCGTCCAGACGATTCAAGTTTGTATGTGTTACACGAAGCAGTTCAATCGTTCAAACGACGTCGTCAAACTATCGTCGTCTTATGCGATGAAGGCCCAGTTTATTCAAAAAAATTGTCTTTAGCGTTTCCATCGGCACCCTAGCTGTGTACGGAGTGGCACCGTCCTGTTGAAATTGTATTCGGTTGTTGTACCCTAAATACAGCTGCAATTTCGGTAACAGAAACTCATCAATAATACGGCAATACACTGGAGCAGTGACTGTCTCACCTTGGTTAAAAAAAATAAGGGCGGCACACCAAACTGTCGTTTTTAAACAATGTAAACGTTTTTGATGGCATTCTCTAGGGTTGTTGGGGAACCAGTATCGTAGTTTGTTGACATATCCATCAATATGGAAATGTGCTTCGTCCGAAAACGTTACAGCATTGTTCTTACGAAAGATTTTCGCAAAGGATAGTCACATTCGTTGAGATACTGAACAATTTGCATTTTGTAAGGGTGGAGCTTTAATTTCTTTTTCAAAATAACATGCACTGTTGATTTTTTATTCCTGTAGAAGCCGCAATTTTCCTTATCGCTTTACGTGGATAATTTCATTTCGAACTTGAGACACACGTTCTGGCGTTGTTGCTGACGTTGATGGTCCAGGAATAGGTCTACTGACCATTGTGCCTTCTTGCCTGAATCTTTGTACCCGCGACCAGATAAGTTGCGTGCTCGGCCCATTACTTTGTCGTCGAATATTAAAATGAGTACAAAAAGCGCGACGCGCACGTACCAATGATTCACCACACTTCAAATATTGCTCCACCGCAAACGCGCGGTGCGCTCCCGACCAGTGACTCATGGTGATTAACAATTCCGCAAATACTGCGCTTTGAATGATACCCCTCTTGCCTGCCCCAATCCACTAGTATTTCAATAATCGCGATTTAAAGTTAAAAAATTCCCGCTAGATACCCTTTACATTGCACGTTAATTCGGAATATTAAGGCTTAAATTTAAAATTAATGCCAAAAATCGTAAATAAGCGCTTGAAAGCGCTTGAAAAAGAGCATTGCGATAAAGGAAGCTTCACAGACAGTGTGAGCAGAGTACCACTCTGCTGCCTAACCCGCACTTAGGAGACATAGGAGACTTTCTAGAGAGAATACCTCTTAAGCCAAATAAAGAAGACTGGAGGTAGCTGTATGCTTAAGTCACCAGGTGTAGATACTCTGAAGTAGCATTGCTCTTGAGTATGTACCAAGTCTATGGAGAAGAGCTTAGGTGATCTTCATTCCCGAAATTTGGAAAAAATAAAAACCCATTCAAAGTCTTTCAGGCCGATAAGCTTAATATCCTTTTTACTGCCTTATAATAAATAGTTGATAACTTTATAATATCAGAAGTTTTGACAAAAACACGTTTTATTTAAAAAATAAAAAAGCAATCAAAATTCTTTTTACGCCATTTATTAAGTATTAAATTTACAATATAAATATATAAGAAATTATTCAAAATGCCCCCCCTTAGCCTTCAAACAATTCCTTAAACGACCGCCTCGCGTCTATCGCCGAACGCACGACTTCCAGTGCAAACGAAACTACTGTCTTCAACAAATCACCTTTGAAAGCTCAATATTTCGGTGAGGCTTACAGCAAGCCTTCTTCTCCAAAGTGTTCCACAACCGGTAGTTCAGCGGATTAAGATCGGGGCTGCCCGAGGGCCAATCTTCTGCGGCAATAAACTCTGGTAAATTGTCCTTATGCCATTGTTGTGTTGTTTTTGCTTTGTTGGCCGGCGCAGAATCTTGCTGAAATATCCAGTGCTTGCCAGCCGGGCAGCCCCGATCTTAATCCGCTGAACATTTTGGAGGAGAGGGCTTGCTGTAAGCCTCACCGAAATATTGAGTCTCTCAAAGCTGTTTTGTTGAAGACAGTAGCTTCGTTTCCACTGGAAGTCGCGCGTGCGGCGTAGACGAGTGGCCGGATCGTTTAAGAAAGTGTTTGAAGGGTAAGGGGCGGCATTTTGAATAATTTCTTATATATTTATATTGTAAATTTAATACTTAATAAATGGCGTAAAAAGAATTTTGATTGCTTTTTTATTTTTTAAATAAAACGTGTTTTTGTCTGAGACAGAACTTATGGCAGGACTAGGTATACGTCAACATGTTTACAAAACGGTTCGATTTTGAACTCACTTATACCTTACGAAATGCTCTAGATAAAAATGAAATAGCTTTTTGTGCCAGACTAGATATGGAAGATTCTTTGACAATACCTCCCATGTCGCTTATAATAAAGCCCTAGTAAGAAAGTGTGTACCGACCCATTACCATAACTAAATGAATTGGTGAAAAGCTAAGCTCTAGAACAGCAGGGACCAAATGTACGGAAAATTATAGCAACAAAAGGCTTTCCACAAGGAGGGGAAAGTCAGTCTATCACCCTTGCTTTGGAGTCTTTTAGTGGATGAACTGCCAGAAGATGTCACCTTCTAGGACAAACACTGTATTAGTTTGGCTACATTGTTATTACAGCCCTAGGGAAGTTTCAAGAAGCTGTCGGTAAACTACAAGTAAAATGGTGTCTATCTGTAGAATTATCAGTTAACCCTAAAAAGAAAACTATAATACAACAATTGATGAAAGAAAAACTTCTGCCACGCACGAGTTATACTAGATATTAAGCTCATCTGAAGTTAACACTTGGAATTTGCCGTCGGAAAAGCCACAAAGCCACTTATGGTATGGAAAAGACTTGCAGGAAAATCATAGGGTTGCATCAGGGCATGTATTCCAAAGTGGATATACAGTACACCATCATTATCCATAATGCGATAAATAAATAATTAAATTTGGTAGTGCAACAGCTCAAAGAGAACCAGGACCTAGTGACTTTGAACTCTCAAATATTCCTGTGTGCGTGTTACCAGAAATGGAGGGAACCTACGATTTTCTGCCGACTCCGATCGGCTAAATGAGCAGCAATTTTCATGAAAAGAGATACTCTTAGAGAATTAGTCAATTCCTCACGAGAGGCAGTATAAACCTGTAAACTTTTTTTCAGCGGTTTAGACTCAAAACCAAGACCTTCTGCATGATAGTCCAGCGCGCTAACCATTCTGCTAAGGGGTACAAGGAATAACCTTAAAATGCGATAACATAGCACAAAACAACCGAGTTGCAAACTCCAAGGAAAGCACAACTAGAAAAACAATAGTCCAAACACCCGCACGTATATGTATTTCTGGAGCAGTGATAACCTGCCCTACAGCTGCTTACCCTTCAACTTTCCAACCATTTTAAAACTGCCTTAAGTCGAAAAAAGGGTAGGAAAAACAGTAAGCTATATAAACTCAAAGCCAATGCCATTAAGTGGTACACCGATTGTTCGAGAACGTGTGAAGAACCTGGTGCTGGAATTTTCGGGGCAAGAACAAAACTTGCTATACTGAAGGGACAATCGACTAGCATCTTTCAGGCAGAAGTCAAACCAAAACATTATGCATTATGTCAAACAGGCAAGCCGCAATCAAAGCACTAAGCTCATATACCATCACCTCTAAGTTGATGGTGGAATTTTAAGGCAGGCTAAACGATCTTGGTAGGAGCCTAAAAGATCCAAAAATTGAAAGAACTCCCTAGGCTGATGCAGCCTTAACCGTAACTTGGGAACTATAAACAAAATGGTTTCATGAATTGTAGCTTAGTTAGGAATAACCCAAGAATATTAACAGGTCTCCTCACGGGCGATTGTAAACTAAGAAGAATTCTTCAAAACTCATGAGGAAACGCTGGACCATAAATAATAAATTTTCTTAAAGGGATGCACTTGGAGAAAAAGCTGTAGGGTGAGAATATGATCTAGCTGTAGATGGGGGTACAATGGATCCTTAGGTTCGCAGTAAAATACACCTCCCCCTCCCCCAATATTCATTCATTCACAGTTCATAAGGCTCCCGGTTGTACCTTCTCCTCCATCCGAAAGACCTTGTTTGTCAAAAGAGACCAGTAAAAGCTCTTGTTTTCTTCTTGTGGTCCACCAGTCGGCAGAGATAAGACGACCGATTTCGATATCGTCCGCATATGCTAGGAATTCAACAAATTTGTTGAGTATAGCGCGTCAATGTTAACGCCAGTTTAACGTACCATCTTCTTTTGAAAGAGATTGAAGAAGTCATATAAATATATAGCGCATCTACTTGCCTAAATCCTGTGGAAGATTTTTGGTATCTATGATAGTTGAATGCGAAATGAAGAGCATCTCGTTCAGCGGCTGTCTATAGACTCTGTTGGCTCCATGTAAGGCGACCAACATGAAAAAACAAACATAAAAATTGTATTCTGGGCCGTTTGCAATATGCATTCATTCAATCATCATCATCATCGGCTCGACAACCGGGTTCCGGTCCTGGCCTCTTTCAACAAGTCTCTCCACCTATCCCGGTCTCTAGCCGACGCCATCCAGTTGCGCACCCCAAGGCTTCGGGCGTCCTGGTCTACGCCATCTCTCCAGCGCAAGCATGGTCTACCACGCTGTCGTCTACCATAGAATGTACCACAAAGAACTTTCCGAGCAGGTTCCTCTTCGCTCATGCGAGCTAGGTGCCCTGCCCACCGGAGTCTACCGAGCTTAATTTTTGTCACGATATCTGCTTCTAGGTAGATTGCGTACAATTCATGATTGTACCGTCTCCGGAATCGTCCTTCCTCACATATGGGGCCAACAATTCTCCTTAAGATTTTTCTCTCGAACGCAGCTAAGAGGTCGGAGTGCCTTTTGCTAAGCACCCAAGTCTCGGATCCATATGTGAGTACTGGCAGGACCATGGTCCTGTACAGCAGCAGTTTTGAAGTTATGGTGAGATTTCTGGATTTGAAGAGCTTTGACAGACTATAGTAGGCTCTGTTGGATTTGAGAAGCCGCCCGCGTATTTCTTCTTCTATATTGTTATCGGCTGCTACTATTGACCCAAGGTATTTAAAGGATTGCACCACTTCAAATTCGTGCTCCGCTACCTTGATTGTTTGACCAACTGTTCCTCTCGCATTCGACGCCACCATGTACTTTGTTTTACCTTCACTAATGTGCAGCCCCAGATTTTGTGCCGCCTGCTCGATCTGGATGAAGGAATCGTGTACAGCTTGTTCGGTTCTTCCGATGATGTCAATGTCGTCTGCGTAAGCCAGTAACTGGCTGGACCTGTTGACGATGGTCCCTCTTGTTGCCGTGCCAGAGTCACGGATTGCTTTCTCCAACGCCAGGTTGAAGAGGAGGCAGGCCAAACCGTCCCCTTGTCGGAGTCCATTAAAGATGTTGATTGGTCTGGATAGCAATCCGGCTATTTTTACTTGGCTTGTTACGTTGGTCATGGTCAACCTACATAGTCGTGTCAATTTATTTGGGATGCCGAATTCTCTCATGGCTTTGTAAAGTTCTACCCTGGCTATGCTATCATAGGCGGCCTTAAAGTCTATAAACAGATGGTATGTTGGGATGTTAAATTCTAGACATTTTTCCATCGCCTGCCTAAGGGTAAAGATCTGATCAGTTGTTGATTTGCCTGGAATGAAACCACACTGATATTGCCCGATGACGGTTTTAGCGTATGGGGTTATCCGGTCTTGTAGGATAGAGGAGAGTATCTTATAGGCGGTACTCAACAACGTGATACCTCTATAATTGCTGCACGTTGTGACATCTCCCTTCTTATGTATGGGGCATATTATGCCTTTTCGCCAGTCTTCTGGCATTTCTTCTTGCTCCCATACGTGCACTATAATATCATGAATTGCTTGACGTAAGGCTGGCCCGCCGTGATGAAATAATTCGGCTGGTATGCCATCGGCTCCCGGGGATTTGTTCTGTTTAAGCCGGCCTATAGCCTTCTCAACCTCTTCTATGCTTGGTGGCGGCAACATAGGGTATTCTTCTTGAAGTAGTGGAGCCTCCACTTCTGCAGTGAGCTGACCATTTAGCAATTCATTGAAGTACACTTCCCATCGCTCCAGTATGCTTTCAGGATCGGTGATCAGATTTCCCTCTCCGTCCTTGCAGTATGTGCAGCGTGGTGTGTACTGCGTCATGTTTCGGACGGATTGGTAGAACTTCCGCGCCTGGTGCGGACCTCGCTCTCGGCTGTTTTCTATTTCACAGATTAGGTTCTTCTCCCAGGCTGATTTCTTTTGTCTGTGAAGCCGTTTTTCTGTTCTTCTGAGCTCTTTATATTCCTCTTCGCGTGCCCGCGTTCTATGAGATTGTTGCATTGCTCGGTACGCACCATTCTTACGTTCAGTCGCTAGCTTGCATTCATCATCAAACCAGTCGTTCCGATTTTTACGACTGCTGCCTAAGATGGAGTTGGCAGTACTAATGACAATATTCTTAAGGCGTGTCCACTTCTCATTTACGCCCAGCATACTGGCTCCAGGACTTACTCTCCCTAAATCAGGTGTTTCTAGGGCGAGTCTTAACGCATTACCAAAGGTGTTACTGGTGTTTTCATTGCGCAGGGCAGCCGTGTTGATTCGAACCTGATCGGCGGATGCAATGCGTCTTCGCAAGGCAATTCGCCCTCGGAAAACCATACCAACAATATAGTGATCCGAGTCGATATTGGCACCTCGGTACGTTCGTACCGTCATCAAGTTCGAGTAGTGGCGACGGTCTATCAACACGTGTTCTATTTGGTTACGAGTGACTCCATCAGGTGATACCCAGGTGGCTTTGTAGATATCTTTACGCGGAAACCTGGTACTCGCAACGACCATGTTTTACGATGCTGCCAATTCTAAGACTCGAAGTCTCATGCGAACTATGGGTGCCGATATGATTTTAACATCATACCTTGGACAGGCATTGAGGGCCCTCTCGACTTGTTCGTAGTAAGTCTCTTTTTCTTCGTCTGAGGACTCCTCCGTAGGTCCGTGAACGTTAATGAGGCTGATGTTCGTAAATTTGCCTCGCACGCGAAGGGTGCATAGCCTTTCGCTTATAGCGTTAAAACCGATGATGGTAGACTTCATTTTTTCGCTGACTAGGAAGCCTACCCCGAGCACATGGTGTTTTGTATGACAGCTATAGTATATGTCATATTCTTTCTTCTGTAGAACACCATTCCCTGTCCATCTGATTTCTTGAAGAGCTGTTATGTCAGCTTTATATTTTGACAGGGCATCGGCTAGCTGCTGAGCAGCTCGAGCTCTATAGAGCGATCGTACGTTCCATAAGAAAATTCGTAAATCGTTTTTCCTTTTTCTTTGCGTGGGTTGTCGTCGTGAAATCAGTCCGTTTCCGAGGCTTGTTGTCGTTCTCGAAATTCATTAAGTTTTACGGGACAGGGAATACAGGTTAATTCCCTGTCCCGTACGCCAACCTGAGGAACCAGCCTGATCATATTAGCCAAACCTTTTTTAAAAGGCTTGTTTCTAGCGGCCGCCGCGGAGAGGCTATGATCACACTTCCACCAGTCCCGAATAGTTACGGCACGTGCATGTTTTCGTATGCTACATGTTGTTCCCCCTATTCGTCTGATGGCTGACCGCCGCATTCATTCAATAGTCGATCTCAATTTAACAGCCAAACAGGATGTAGTCAAGGTCGATGGTTGCTCCTTAAAATAAAAGCACGTCCAAAATTTGGAATAACTGCCTTACGTTTATTAGCTTTAGAATGTTTTGGTTGGTGGAGAAGGCTAGGTTGTTTGTAATTCATTGAGAAACCTAGAGGCTGCCGTTAAAATCTTCCAAATATATATTTTTCCGACTTTGGCATGAATATCCCCGAGAATAACTTCGATATGGTACTTCAGACACAGGCTCCGCAATAGGTTTCAGAAGATAATTCAACTTCCTTTTGGTAGTTACGTCAGTTTGATCGGTAGGATTACAGCCAGGTGATCACAACGAGTTAGCATCCTTACATATGTCGCATATTTTTTACTTTCCAACATATTTGCATATCTCCTAAATTTCAATAATATCTACCTTATACCACATGAAGACAGGCTTAAGCTTTTGAGCAGATTCTGAGGAGTAAATTGTTCTTACTTTTGAGAAACATACTCTAAGGTTGATATTCTTTGAAGTTGCGTGTCTTGATGCCATTAAATTGTGATCATTATTCGTGTTTCATTCAGTTTTTCTCAGGCCCAGACCTAGGGGACGGGATGCTGGCATTATCCTAGGACAGCATCCTGAATAATCATATGCCAATAATTCACTATACGAGTATTGAGATAAATATGAGATCTAACGTTGGCTCATAATAACTTCACCGCCCACCAGCTCCTCTTCGGAAAACATGGCAATCCTCTCTTTTTGTTCCGAAAACGAAAATCCTTACTGAATTGAGCTCTACTAAATGAGTCAGAGTAGATAACGTAATGTGAAAACCAACTTATTCGTTCTTATTGTTACTGGAAACACCTTTGTTGATTATATCTACAAAATTTCGCTTTCGCTTTTCAAAAGCGCCTTGATGGGAACACACTTTACTCTCCTTTCGACGCACGATTGCATGCCCTTTTGCAGAAAGAATTCTTCGTGTTTTACCTGTTCGAACTGCAGCTCTAGCTTAGTCTCTAACTATCAGAGTTTGAGAAATCATTATTAAACCATTTTAATATCTGACGAATGAATTTGAAAAGAACAAAAGAACGAAAGGCTATGATATCATCAAGCCTTTAAATCATCTTGAACCGAACTTCTTTACTTTCTTTACTAGAATAAAAAAAACATGAATATTATTTTTTTCTGAGAAGTCGTTAGGTGAGCTTCATCATGCCACACTGAATGTAAAATAAATTCATAAACAATTGAATAACGTCAATATTCAAAATATTGTTCTTTTTCCCAGAGCTTCAAAAAGGCTTTGCTTGTAGGTTTATTTTGATAGAAAACACAAAACTCACATTTACTTTACTGCCAACTTGTTGTTACATAAAAGAACAATACATGAAATAATTCTGTTATAATTTTTCTCCAACATTCGAACCATTTTTCATTGATATTCCGCTACCTTAAATAAGAAAAAAAAAAACACACAAAGAAGCCCCAAACCAAAACCAGGGCAACGTTTGCTTAAAATCATACCTTTTAAGAATATAGCAAACATAAAACCTTACGTGATATGCTAACTGATTTCCTCCAAAGTTTTTTTTAGATAGAAATGATTTTCCTCACGAGGCAGCAGAGAGGTTAGGAAAGTGTTACCCTTAGTTCCTCCAATAACCTCACTTTTACCTATTCGCATAAATAAATATTCTATACAAATAAATTGAACCCCGCGGTTTTCATTCCCTGCAGCTCCAGAAGACTCAGCTATCGAGAATCGTGCCAAGCTAAATGTTCCAAGTAGCTATCGCAACGTGACTTTTGCCAACCATCAACCATCAAACACCATAACCACAACCACAATTTTCAATAGTCGCCCTTTTATCTAAAAATAAAAAGGTTATAGGTACACACATTCGTCTCGGAAATGTGCGCGATACTTAAAATTCCCTCATGGAAGGTTTTCACCACTCTAAAAGTCTACATGTTCAGCACTGCCACCCACCACCGGATTGCCCAGGCACATCAAGTGAGAAAGCACATACGAGTAAGCCCGTAACATGAAAGAACCTCGCGGTCTTCGCATAACCAAGCACAGAATCGTCAGCCCCTCATCAGCATCACACACATCCCTGCCCTCGCTTTACTTTCTGTGCCAGTGCTAAGAAGGGCACACGAAATACGAAATTCAAAATCTAAAATGCTGTAGCTTAGGTGGTGTCAATTGAATACAGCGGCATTCAGCTGATGTCACCGAGAACAAAGTACAAGTCGACGTAAATGCCATGCTACTGCCACAACGATGACGATGATGACAGGCTCAGGCTAAAAGGACTGCAAAATGTAAACACAGCTCATCGAAACGGAAACAAGTGTAGGTTCACTAAATTCCGCCTTTTCCATAATTATTCGCGGAAATGAGGTTGTAAATAAGTATCCTGAATTTCTGGCGACTCTGATGGAAATTATGGAAAGGCCCGGGGCTTAGTTCTGGTTTGTAGGTTGGATGGCAGGTGGATTTGTCCAGAAGGGTCATTAAAGAGGTTGCAAATAGTTTTAGATGGAGTCTAAAGTAGTTTAGTTGCGTGTAATTATGCTTAGCAGCAGTTTGAAATGGTGTTGAAGTTTTATTGTATCGATATTTTAAACTTTGCTAAAAGTTGCCATGGATGTGTAAGAACGGGGCTGTCGTGTCAGTTATAGCTATCATTGAAGTGCATCATTGGAAATTTTTATTCCTATTTTTAAGACGAATAAACAAACTACAATGGCTTTAATTGGTACCAAAATGAAGGTAATGAGCAGTAGAATTTTTTTACTCTATAAAATACAAAATTCTGATTTAAATTTTCTTTTAAATCCACTTTTATTACTTCACTGATAGAAATCAATTTCAATGAACAGCTGATTTTCGTTTCTTTAATATGACTGCTTTTAAACGAAGCAATATTACCTTGCGATTTTTAAGCCCGTGGGAGAGAGATGTGTGTGGTGGCGGGGGTACACAAAATTGCTGGGGTTGGAAAAATTGCAGAGTTATCGTTCCTTCTTCTTTGTGGTTTTCTTTACTTGTCAGGTATGTTTCATTTCTATTTGGCGTTCGCTCAGTGAACTTCGATCTACTCACTAGAGTAAAGAGTGCGGAGAAATGACTCCTTTTCAATGAAGAAAAGTTAACTTTCATTAAAAATCGCTGTGTTTAAAAGCATTCATGCAATCGAAGGGAAGTCAAAAGAGAATCAAAGATTAAAAATCGCTTTCGTGTAAAAGCAGTCTATGGAACACACAATCATTCCACTGGATGTGTTCGATTCTCTTTCTATTCTCAAATGTCACTTTTCCCTTCAATGATCAACTCTAACCTCAAATGCATAGAATTGGTTGTAATCAGCCACTGACAGGATCTTTTACTGAGACCAATTTTTCAATGATTGCCAGAACTGACTTGTCAAAAACATCCACTGATTTTTTCCAATGATGCATTTCAATGAAAGCTATAACAAAACCAGAGGAGGTAATAATACGCTATTCACACCAAATCAAAATCTAGATTTCGAGCAAAATTCTCAAAATCTCATCCAAATCTACTAGATTTCCCATACATTTTCAGATTTCCAAATCTACTAGATTACGGCAAAATCTCCTCAAAATCTACTTTCAAACACAAGATTGTCAAAACAAACAAACCTTTAGAAATGTTCTGCTTTGTCAGCAAATTGTCAGCAAGAGAAGAGGTAGATAAAAAACAGATAATGGAGTCGAGTCTCGAGTGACTATTTGAAATTTGAATTGTGGGGAGAGAAGGAGAGAAGATAAATTATATCCGAGAAAGCAGGATAAATGGACAGAAACGTCAAATGAAATCCTGGTTCTGTTCAGTGCGAACGCTTCAATGAGATTTCGTAATCTTGTTGCTGAAATCCGAGATTTTAATTAGGTGTGAAAAGCCTATTAGACTCACATGTTCCATTTTCACGATTGCCATCAAAACCGTAGGCATAGGTGGGGGAATGCAGTCAAACAATTTCTAGAAATCCATTTCTACGATAAAATATACTTTCGGAATTGAAAGTGATTTTCGAGACTAAAAATAAAATAATAAATTAGAGGTAAGCTAAACCATACCTCTGTGCGTGGCGCCTAGTCGGAAGGAAGGGGGGAGATCTACAATTTTCTGCCGAATGTGAAAACCGAATTCGTCACATTCTGGCAAGAGGTTTTTTTTTTGGTTCTAGATGACAACCACTGGGAAACAAACACAAACCTCTGGTATAACAGTCCAATGCAAGGACAAGGATACCAAGCGGTATTTAGTTTTCGAGACTGTACAAGACTTATGAAATGTTCAAAATGACAAAAACGTACTAGATCTATCAATAAACCAGTAAAATCAGGCTTTGGCTTCGAAAAAATTACGAAAAATCTGGATTTTTGTGTAAAGCTTTGTTTCTTAAGCATATCAACAAAAATAAGATAAAAGATATAAGATAGATTGCATTTTACAAAAAGCCGTACTGACCAGGCCCTTAGTCGTCAGTCGTCACTAGTCAACTACGCAAAAATAATCAGCATGCTGATGCGGTGGCATTTACTTCATACTTTAAACACAAAAATGACAATAGGTGTATTTTATTTATTCCTGCATAGCCAGCGCAGCATTCAAGTGCGGATAAAACGTCAATTAAAAATATGTCAATTTCAATTTATAGTTCAATGTTGGCCATTATTATAGAAAATATCAAAATCTGATATCAAAACATGTATGTACAAGTACATATGTTTAATTCTAAAATTTAATGCATAGGGTCATTTTCATTTCAATAATTTAAAGTTCTATCACCAGCACAACTGTCATTTTTTTTACTGGCTTCTTTTTCGCCAGCAATCAAATTGTTGTTGTTTGTCGAGGGAAATTTTGCTGCGCTAGCTACGCAGCAGTGAATAAAACACAACTAATTTAAGATATAAGATAGATTGCCTTTTACAAAAAGTCTGTACTGACCAGTCAACTACCCATAATTGGTAAACTGAATTTTTTGAGTATTTACTTCGGTATAAATTACCTGAAACTTCACACGTACCCTTGAAGTCATGCAAAGTAAATACATGAACACATCTATTCACCATTTTCTACAATAGCCGTGTTTTATGGAAAATTGATAGCCACTCAGTAAAAAAAAAATCAGATTTTGTAAATGTTTTTTAATCCATCGAGATCCATCCTCCAATGGAATTTGACAGTTTATGGCTTGGTTGATGGATAATATACTATATTTTGACCTACTAAGAGTATTTCTTTCTAGATGCTTTTCAAAAGCCCTTAAATTGCAATTTTCCTGAACAAAAAAAAATCCAAAAAATTTCGATTTTTCGGTGAAAAAATTAAGATTTTTCAGAAGTTTTTCAATTAATTGACATTTGAGATTTTTTGTAAGTCTTTTACAAAATAGACATGAAGCTTTATTTCCAAATGTCTTGACATAATAAAAATCTCTGAGAAAAAAAGATGCATTCCAGAACACATCTTAGTACCAACCTTTCCGAAGCAAATGTTTTTCTGCACTCGATTTAAGCGCAATCTACATCTCAATATATTAACTATTTTTCTCCATTCTATTCACAGTGATTGCTGACCAAATTATATTCACTCTTGCAGCCTTATTTCGTTTTAGCGATGGAATTAAGTTACTTCAACTTTACAACGGCCCTAATCCTGAAAAACCTTATTTATAATGAAAATGCACGAGGAATAGCGGTGGAATAAGCTAAAACTGGTTCATATGAGGTTTAAGGCCGTTTTAGTATCTAACTAAATGTCATTTTGAGATGACATCTTGTGAAATTTACAAAAAGGAGTGTAAGCAATTGTTTTTTTCGTTTATTACTAAGACAAAAAGGATCGATATTTTGCATTAATAAATTATTTAAATTTTAAACGCTCTAGCAGTTGTACGGTATTTGGGATGCAATGAGGTTGGTACATTCACTTATTGGATTTGAACTTTATACAATCCAATTTCCAATATGCATACAATGATAATAAAATGAATAATAATGGAAATCAGCTGGGGTTTGCTTACGTGTATAATTACCAGAGTTTTAGATTGGTGACTTTTTTAGTAGTATACTTGACATAAGGAAGGTGTAGGTAAGACGGCTAAGAAAATATATTATAAATAAGGATTTGTTTGGCTCGGTTTAACTATTCCGAGGTTGAACCCAATATTAGTAAAAAATAATAAAAATAATAAAAATAAAAAAAATAAATAAAAGATGTTTTTATTGCTTTTACTGCTTTTACACGGAAGCGATTTTTAATCTTAGTTTCTCTTTTGGAGTCATCTTCCACCTTATGTAACCCCGCCACCACACACGTCTCTCTCCTACGGGCTTAAAAATCGCAAGGTAATATTGCTTCGTTTAAAAGCCGTCTTTGCATGTAAATTTTTGCTAACTTGGCTATTCACTCTTTCAAAAAACACGGCTAATATAAGGAGACAATTTGCATCGACTAATCCACATAGAATTAAAGAGGAGAATCGTTTTGAAGTTTCTTTTAATCGTGCACAGCGCCATTATTTCTCATCATTCAAGCATCGATTTGGATTAGATTTCCGATCCATGAGTTGAACGATCGGCTTAGAGTTGAATTAAAATTAAATGAAGAAAGAATCTCTTCATAACAAAAAAAAATAAAAAAAAAAACAAACAAAATGTATTAAAATCCAAGTACTGTGTCTATTTATCAAAACGAAGGGTTATTCAGGTTGGCCTCAATACTGTATTGGCGATTTATACGTTGCAATTTTTAAGTTGTTTCTGTTTTGGGTTGCATTTTAACTGCACATACAAAATTATTTCGACTTACATATAGGTGCTAATAGCTTATGTAACTTTCAGGCTTAATTACATTAAAATTTTTGAGAACAGGAAATCCTATAAACTGAAACGCTTCTTTTGAGCTTACTTGAATTCAATTTATTTGGAATATCTTCTTATTCTGGGTTATCCCAGAGTTAAGTCCAGGACTGAAAATGTTACCCTTTTTAATGACAAAAATATTAACATGTTTAGAATATTTGAGAGTAGTTTTCAGTGCTGGTTGTAGCTTTGAGCTAAATTTGCAGATTAATTTAACACAAGCTATATGAGAATTAGTTTTTCAACTCAGATTATCAATTGCTTAATATCTATCAAAATCAAAGTGCGACACTATGGAAATGTGTTTTGACTACCGAAACAGAGAAGTACATGCGGTACTATGAAAAGGGTGATATCCATATCACACCCTTAAAATAAATCTATCTCTCACAAAATGTATAATTTTTCTTGATGAATTGGAAAATATTTACGGAAACTGGCACATCGGTAGATTTTGGGTGGGTAGAATCTCTTAACGGCTATAAAACTGTCGCACTGTATGCGCTTTTCAGTAAAATGAATATGAAAACAGAAACTTACTGCCACATTATTCACTCGATACATCCAGATTAAAACTTAAATCCGGATGAATTTACATTGAATTTGTATTATTTACATTCGGATTTAAGTTTTAATCTGGATGAATCGAATGGATAATATGCCTGTTAAACTCTGTTTTAACAGTGTACAAAGACAGAGCTCCTTACGGATCTCATCGACAAAAACATCGTCATGGATGGCTTTATGAAAAGTCACAATCTAAACAGGGTCTTATAAAGACGCGTGTAAACGCACCTTAAATGAATTGCAAATATGAACATTGGCGCTGTTATCGTTAAGATTACCGTAAATAAGAAGAATATTTGAAAAGCGTCAAATGTTTCACTTTCAGATGGGGCTTATAACATAACAGATAAGTAAAATTTATAATTTATGTATTATTTTGAGTGTTTGTTTTTGTTTGTTTATTATATCTTTTACATTTTCTTGAAGACATACCTATAGTAATAGATTTTTTTTTAAATTTATAATGGTTATAATACATCGTGCACAGTTCACAAGAATGCGTTAGAATTATCGTTTTTTTATTGTTGTAAACGATCAATTATTACGACGACACGCAGCGAGAAAAGTGGGTCTCGAAATTATGTCTGTCTGTCGTTTTTAAATTGTCATAAAAAAATGCCCTTCCTAATGATCGTGCTCTTGATAATGTTGGCCAGAGCAGGGCATTTGCCGAGGAAATTACTTTCCCGCTGGTCCCCACAGCTATGACAACGAGTGTCAAGAATACCTAGCTTCCCTGCATGCTCGCCTATTGGCCAGTGTCCGCTTCAAGTAGCTACAATCCTGTCTTCATTTGGTGAAAAGTCGCAAAATAGTAGGTATTCCAAACTATACCGAGAAGCCTGAAGAAAGGTTTAACTTTTTGATCAAGAAAAAGTCACGGGCTATAGATGGTATTTTTCACAGCCCTCTCGCGAAAAGGGGAAGAGGTATTGATGCAGAAACCTAGTATACACATTTTCAACGCGTATGAATAAAAGGATTACTATTCAAACTCTCGGAACTTGGCCTTCTTAATCACTTGGTAAGAATAATCAAAAATTTCCTATCCCATACACTTTTTTGATGAATATGTACCAAAACATTTATAATCAACCAAAGGAATCGACGCTGGAGTTCCTCAAGGATCAAAACTTGGACCACTGCTGTTCAGCATTTACACTGTTACACTGTTGATCAACCATCCAACATGCCAAGTACAAGTACGAAGCTTTATGTGTACGACCGCATCACATACGCCACCACTTTTTTCACCAGAAAATGCTGCCAGGAGAGCGCAAGAGCATATTAAAAACCTATGGGTGATTCAATTAAATTAAAGTTTCCAGACAACTCTAAAGTAACAGTCAACCTACAGCAATGAAGAAGATGAATCGTTTTGAAAGAAAGATGCTGCACTATTGGACTGGTAACCCACTGACGAAGAAATATGTACCAACTAAGAAACTGTACGAAAAAGCAAAGTTAATACCACTGGACAAGTATTTGCAACAGCTCTCCGGAAAAATCATCAGGAACCTGGAAAATCATCCCAACTCAGAAGTTCGACAACTCCTCCAGCATGAACTAAGGCCCAGGGACTAAAGACCATTAAAAGATTTCATTTCTATATTTATGTAATTACTTGAAACTAGGTACAAGATATAGTTTTTTTTATTGAGCCATTTGGCTAACTGGCGAAACTCATCTTTTTCCACAAATTTGCATTTTTAAAACTCTCCTCTGCCAAACGAGAAATTCAAATTGAAATTAAATTGAACGAGGAGTAAGAAAAAGTCCTTTCAACCAGATGACCAGATCGGAGCCGGTGGTAATATTTTTTTTTCTTTTTTTTTTTTTCATAACTCATATAATCTTGAATGTCATTATAGAGAGAGGCAGCTTTTATGGTTGCCTGAAGATCTGTGCAAACTTCTGCTGGTGGTAAACCAATAAAAGGTAGGCTGTGTAGAAGGTATGATGTAGGTTATATCAATTTAAATGAGGACTTTAACCTACGCTATAAAGAAATTTGTGAAACGAATATTTCTTGGTGAGTTTATTTGAGTGTGTTTATTTGGAAATATTTTAATAATTAAAAAAAATCTGAAAATTCTAATTCTTTTGTTCGTAAAGGTCTTGCACAGGAGAGAAGCGAGAATCTTGAGTCTTATGTAATTGTTAAATTTTTGATAAGAACTTGTCCAATGGAAATATATTAAGCAATATTACTCCATTTTCAAATCTATTGATTTTGAATGCATTTTAACATTTCTTGCGCCTCTCCAAGGCCTTGACACAGGAGAGGGGCTTACGATAACAGCTACTATGAAATTAATATGAACTTGTTTCTCCAGAGGGGCCTCACATGGTCAACAGGTCGAAGTGGAGTAAGATGTCACTACTTAATACCCTGTAAATAAAGTTTGTTCCCACCAAACCACTCTCGGTAAGAGTTTTCTTATTTGAATCAAAGGTGGTGTTTAAAGTTATGTTATCTCTGACTTATTTAGACTTGAGTCAGTAAAAAATTTTAGTACTATCGATGTTGCTGAAATAGAGATAATGACAAATGAACCCGTTTTCGGCCATGACTGCTCTCATTTCCAAATAGCGGGTTATTGCCATCGGATTCTTCAGCCTATGGTAAAGTACGGGCTCTGTTCCAGGTTCTGAGGGATTGGGCGTCGGTTTTACTACACTGCCTCATAAAACTTGCAGGTTATGAGAGATACGCGAAGATATCTCAAATGATAACAAGACCCGTAAAGGAAAAGGATAACATCCTGAGAGTAAGTATCTCGAACTTGTGAACACTTTACACTTCGCGTCCTAATCAAAAGAATGACTCTGTTCCTACGCCGTAGCAGGCAAGTATACTTATTGTGTTTTGGGAATATGGTTTATAAGCAATGTAATTGACTTTAAGTCTAATCTGATCGCCTAACTGTTAACCTACCTATAAAGTTGCATCGACTGGCTGTTACCCCACCTATACAGCTGGAGTACCTACTAATAGAGGTTCTCGACGGAACATTCTACGGAGCCTATAGAGCCTGAGTCCGGAGAGCCATGATAAAGTCATGCTTTAAAGCTAAAGTTCAATTGGCAAGAGCGCACGCGAATATGGGGCAGCGAAAAACATGAGTAGCGAGAGAAAAGTATCGACCAAGGAGCTGAGAGAGAAAAAAGGGGGGGGGGGAGGTGGTACCCAGCTTCCCAGCTCGAAGAGACAAAAGATTCTTAAAATCAAAGCAAACCCTGGAGATTTTATAAAAAAAAAGCCAGACAACCTGGCTGTTGGTCTTAAGATCGGAACGCATAATCTTCAATTAGCGGAGGTTACCTGTCACCTAATCACAGAGATCAGTAAGTTATACCACATGCTTTAGAGGTCGTCAAACTAGTAGAATATTGATCGGAATGAATCTGAGCTGCAAAGGCCCATAGAAAATCAGAAAAGATTCATACCAGTAAAGGTCAATTATTCTAGTGGAAGTACATAAGTGATACCTCTACGCGGTGGCGACCGGTTATATCCAGGGAATTTTGAAAAGTAGCCAATAACCTCTGCTTATCTAAATCACTAGGCTTAGATTTTCAGTTTACAGAGGGTTATCTTCCCTAGGTGTCAACGTTTAGGAATATCTTTCCTGTTTTCAGAAATGTAAAAGAATGAGTTATTTTCCCTAAAACTAGTTAAGAAGGGAAAGGGGACAAAAAACTTTGAAGGAAAAGCGTTCCGGTTAAATTATTCCATAATTGTTTTGTGTGATCAAAAAACAAATTTCTTTATTTGACGGTACCAACCAAGCTCAACAGGTATCACTTCATGGGTAAGTTGATTGGAGGGTGGAATAGATCTGGTTACTAGGAAGGAGCATTGCTTGTGAAATAAGCGATAAAACAAGGAAATACAGGAAACAACCTGACGATGGTGTTCAAGTGATGGAAACGATTCCGTGATAGTTCGGGTGCCGTGAAATAAGGCCAAGTGAAATAAGGCCAACTTTCGAAAATTGGCCTTATTGCACTTTGATAAAGTAGTTGGTCTTATTTCACTTTGAAAAAGTGAAATAAGGCCAAATGATTTTGAGAATTAAGACCAAATTGGTCTTATTTCACTTTTTGAAAGCGTAATAAGAGCAACTGAATGTGGGTGGTGCCGTTTATCGGGGGCCGACGTTCTGGGTTTTCTTGGGCAACAGTACCTTAGGTGGCCCGCTTCGCGGGTTTTCAGGATTTTAACTCCCTTTTCGGGGCTCACACCCGCTCACGCAACTCCGTTGCTCCGCTTAGGGTATGTTCAGTCGCCAGGCAGGCGCCTGTAGCAACAGTTTTTCTTGGGCAACAGTACAGAACTGTTAGTTGTTTACTCCAATTAATATTTTTTATTTTTAACGAAACATTTTATGCTTGGCCTTAAGTCACAAACAGATTTGGCCTTATGTCACTTTGTAAAAGTGACATAAGGCCAAGTCCTAAAATTTAACCTTATTTCGCTTTTGTAAAGTGACATAAGGCCAAATTTTTTTATGAAATAAATATAAAAATGCAGTTCGGCCTTATTTCGCTTTGTCAAAATGCAATAAAAGCAACTGTTGAAAGTGAAATAAGACCAATTTGGCCTTGCTTCACTTTGTAAAAGTGCAATAAGACCAACTGCTGAAAATTGGCCTAATTTCACTTTATAAAAGTGCAATAAGGCCAATTTTTAAAAGTTGGCCTTATTTCACTTGGCCTTATTTCACGGCACCGATAGTTCGGTTTCCTATCAATTTTAACGCTCTGTTCTATATTATATCCAATGAATTAAGATCAGTTTGGGCATCACCAGGCCAAAGATGTGAGTTATAACTCAGTTTTGAACGTATAAACGCCTAATAAATTGTAGCCAGACCACAGCGATAGAAAAATCCTAAGCATTTGTTGCGGTAAAATTTACCACAACAAGTTTCACCTACCTAGTCAATTTTCCCCAATCCATTTTTCAACCTTCCTTTCTATTGCGGCTCCAAAATGCTGTAGAGCTCAGTTGAAACCTGGTTTCCACCGTCCAGAGTCCTACTCTTAAGCATTCTGGAAAAGTAATCAAAATAGGTCTTCGGTTCTGAAATACAAAGTTGAGTGACAGGTGGTCACCAAAATCCATATACATATATGTGACGGATGAGTCACAACGTCAAAAACACACAGGGACACAGTGTGCGACAGATGGTCCGCAAGATATGTGGGTGTGCGACAGATGGTCCACACAGGATTGCAAAACATGAAGATTTTGACCCATGTTCAACGACATGTGTGATTTCAAGTTCACACCAACATAAATTTAGTATGGCCTTCTGCCCAATTTTAAGTGTCTGGTTCACCAAGTAAAATCACGTTGCGATGTTATTCCCTTTACCCTTAATTGTCTGCGCGAAAGTCTACGGGTTTAAAATATGTAAAATTTCGCGTGAAACATCGGATCCTGTCTCATAATGTTTGTTGAGAAAATGGCATGGGATCCCATCTAACAGAATGCTTTCTTCAAGTTTTTGAGTTGGGCCGGTTGGGCTGGGGACCTTATTCGCGATCTTTAATAATTTTTCGCTTAACTTTTAGACCATTTGAAATTGACGGATTAGAACTGAACTCGTCCATTAAGCCAAGGTTGGTGTTCAAATCACCAATGTGAAAGAGACCATATATGCGTGGCTGGATTCGACAGCGGCATGCACACCAGCGAAAAAGCCGGGTGTTGCAACCGCGACAGAATACCAACACGGACCAAAGGTCAGAAGAGGATGGCATATGTCGTGGCCGAATGGGTGAGAGAAGTTCGCCTTTGGAGAGGCACTTTTGAAAAAGCTACTAAAGAGTTGAGTCGAGGAAAAGTTTAGAAGGAAAAATTATTAAATCGAAAAAAAAATTTCGTTGTGAATTGAAAAGATCAATTTTTTTTTGTCAGAGGAATCCCAGTTGGGGAATACTGAGAAAAGTTAAAAATTTCAACCTTGTTTGGTGGTAAGAAGGAAGCATTTGTTCGAGGAGATAAAGCCAGGGTGAGACTGACTGTGGAAGAGACAGGATCCGCTGCAGAAAAAAAAAAGCTAAGTATACGTTGTTCGTTGTTCAATTGTGCTTAGGAGAATTTTCATTCGTTTTGTTTTGTTTGGAGGCTATTAAGTGCCTTAGATTTATCCCGTTTAGGCTTTCGCTTCGCTCTTTATCTTCCCGAGATTGCGGGACCCGCGACCGTTCTTAAAATTCCGTTGTTGTTCGGGAATTTTCCCTAACGTGATTTTTCTTCGTGTCCCGTAGTGGCACAAAACCATTGTTCTTGTTTCACTTTTCCATTTTTTTCTACATTTTCAAACATATTATTTTGTAAATTGGCCATCTGCCAATTGCCAAACACCTTTGTAAATTCTTATTTGTTTTAGAAAAAATTCTGGGTTTTATACCTATACCTATAAAGGTTTCCCAGATAGTTTTTAATAAAACTTCATTAAAATCCTATTCAGGTAAATTAAAACATTCTTTTATTTTTTTTTCTTGGAAAGGAGCTTCTTTTTTTCAGTGAATTGGTCCAAAAGGTTTGTAATTTCCTATTTAGTTCAGAACTAAAACAAAAAAAATTACTGGCGCCCATTTTGATTTGGTACACCCTACTTTACTATTCAATTTAATTCATTTTTTTACATCTTTTTTTATCATCCCCCAATTAATACAGCCCACCGTTTCGCTGAACCCACCCCATCGCTGAGCTATCTAGGTGGCAGCATTTTTTTATGCTCCCTGTTGCGAATTCTCTAAACGCACCCACCTTTGAGTTGACAGTTGTCATTAGTTTTTTTTTTCTTTTCGCACGTCGCGCCGGCTCATTTCGACTTTTCGAGTATTTAATTAATTCGTTTAATTAAATAACTATCTTGTTTTGTGCTTTGCGGATTGTAATTCCGCCTTCGTAAATTTAACCTTTAATTTTCGTACAAATTTATCCCAAATTCGCGTTTAGAAATTCGGTAACACATTTAACACCGTTTTTGGCAGTCTCATGAATGTGGTCAAACCAGCAAAAATCTTCGTTAACATATACATACATACCGAGTACTGACAGCTTAGCGGTTTCTTCAATGAAAGTGCCATTTAGGGAGAATGGCATAAGGGGTACTATTTGCTTTAACGAGTTTTTGAAACATGGAACTCGAAAAGATTTGGCATACCCGATTAAGCAATGCTGTAAAGGTCAAATTTCAATGAGCATATCATACGGTAGCTTTGAAATTCCACTTCCGAAGGAGATGGACGTTAATTTGTGAACGATTATGAAAATCTGAGGGTATATTCGTCAGCAAGACAGTGTAGTGATTTAGAAGTTTCAGACAAGAGATCATTAGTTAAAATGAGCAAGAGACTCGGAGACAATACGGAGCCTTGGGGAACACCAGCATTTATTTTGTGTAAGCAATTTTTCATATAAAAAATAAGGATTTCATTGAGACCAAACGATAAGAGAATTGGATACGAATGCCTTAGAATTATCAAGCGCAAAAATCTTACTTTCTCAAAATCAATGTAATGATCTGTTCCACTCTTCGAACGAACATGTCATCAGAATACCATTGGAATGATTGCTTGCGAAAGCCGTATTGCCCGTCATTAAGAAGATTACCGTCTCCGGGATACTTCTTGAGCTGATGGTTGGAAGTACACTATCAGGTCCAGTGAATTTTCTTATATGAAGATTTCGAAGGGCTCTTGCAACTGTACGAGTGCGGAAGTATACCTGTTCGATTGAATGATTTACGTTTTCAAGTCCATGAGGGGCAATGTTGATGACATTTTCAAGGCGAACGATTGATTCAGTAAATGCAAAACCCGTTCTCGGGTTCTAAATTAAGCTCAATCAATCAATGCGTTCCATAGAGAAGTCTGATCTGCAGATATTTTGATTTTCATCTATGTTGCAGTTAAGCTATTGTTTAACGGTGCATGCAAAATAGAATTCATCAGCTGTGTTTTATAAATTTTAGGGCGAGTTAGCTTGTTCTCTAGTCTTAAAGACTTTATTATTTGGCTGCTAATTGAAAAGTCAATCTACATATTTATGCTACTAACTGTTAAGCAAGTGACAGCTACAAGCAGGGCTGTCAAATTACTGCAATTTCAATATTTTACTGCTTTTGGAAATTTGGTACTGCTGCACTTCTAACACTACCAAAGTATTACTTTTTTCTTGTGATACCTACATATGTACATGAGAATCTGTTTTACTTTTCAAAGTGAAGTTAAGTCTTTAAGAGATTTAGTGAAAAAATGGAGTATTTTTCCACTCCCACTAAATTTTTACCAGAGCCAATAAAAATTCCAAAAAAGTGTTTTTATCTCAAATTTGTCAATTTCATTTCGTTTAATAACTGATCTTAAAACAACTCAAGGCTCATGAATAGATTGACAACTTCTAGCATACTTAGTTTTTTGAACACAAGAAATGTATTTCTCTCGGGTGTGTTCGTAAACGTTGCACATGGTTTGTTAGCTCCTTTTGAAATGTAAATTTAAAAAATGTTTAAAGGATTTTGCTCTTAGAATATTTTAAGTCTTAAGAAACACCTAGTGCAACAGATTTTTAAAATAAGTTTCACGTTTTCGGAGAATATTTTTAATCGTGGTGTGGTAACCTGATGTGCCCAAAATGTTTTCTTGGACAACAGTACCTTATTGGCCTGGTTCGCGTGCACAAACTAACTATTTTAACTCATGCAACACTGTTGCTCAACTTACGTTATGTTCAGTTGTCAGACAGGCGTCATGTACTACGTTTATATGAGGTATTGAAGCGAGTTTGAAGCTCGCTTCGACCCTTTGTAAACGGGTATTGAGTTGAAATGAGCTTCTTTCGACTCGATCTCACTCGCTCAGCGGCGTCGAGTCGAAATATGAGACGAAAAACCTGGGTCGAGGAGTTGGCCTAACAAAATGTTTCAGAATCGCTCAACACCATTTCAACTCAACTCCAAATCGAGCTCTCAACTCAAATGACGAAAAACCTAGGTCGAAAATCCGACCCTAATCCAACTCGATCTTTCGATACTGCATAATGGAGAAATAAAGGGAGAGCTTTAAAGAACAAATATAAATGACAGATGTGAGTTGACAGTTCAGTGCTAAGTGTGTTTCTTAAACCAATCAGAAAGCTCTAACAACTATAGCGAGAGAATAGATTCAATAGATTAATTGAAACCACAGCCCTTGGTATAAGCCTTGTTCTGGTTTAGTATCCAAGAAGACTATTTCTCATAACTATTTCTCTTAAGTTTTGCGAAGCTCACTTAATGCCACCATCTTTATGAACAGCCAAATATTTGTTGTCATCACAATCGCATACTTGCCAAACAAATTTATTTAATCCCTCACAAAAGCTTAGCAAGCACATGAAACTATTCGCGCGCTTTGCCTTCAAATGCCCAAGTGAAAAAAGATTTTTAATACATTGCCACTCGGTAGGCACGTAAGGGTTAGGTAAACCAAATTCCACCGATTTTAATTAGCTTCCGGCACATTAAACCACATTCACATTTACATTGACCCTGAACCACACGCCACTAATTCAGAGCAGTTCTGACTCAAAAATGCCCTCTATGCCGTTATATTGCAGTAACTAACCTGTGGTCACTGCAAAAATCACCCCCACGCGCCACGCTAAATATTTTCCATGCCATATCCTGCTCTATGCTCCCTTACGAGTTAAAAATAACCCATTAAAAAATTCAATTCAAATGGAAGAAGCAGGTCATGATGATGATGATGATGTTACACTCTCCGTCCACCACTGTGACTCTGATGTTGGTCCTTTTTTATCCTTTCTTCGGCTAGTGTTTAAACAAGGGATACCTACTTGAAAAAAAAAAAATAAAACGTACAAAAAATGAAACTAAAAGAAATCCTTGAATTTGTAACATCACACTAGTAACACTCTACAACACCCAGGATCAACATTGTTGACCCAAATCCAAGTTGGCCATTATTTCGTCCTTTTGTTGAATTCTTTTGCATTTTTCTATTTCGGCCCAACACTCTGTGGGTGCAAAAGTGGCAAAACCACGAACAAAATAGCTCGTTGTGTCTAACAAACGAAACAAAAAAAAAAGCTGGATACATCTATAGATAGGTATGCCAAAATGCAAACATAGAATATAAGGTTATCCTTGGTGTAAGCCTCAACAGCCTTACTCACAGTCATAAATTGATTAAAAACTTTGCAAAGGACTCTGGCTACCTCAACTTGTATAATGTGTTTCTCTCTATTTTCCGTATCCGTATCCTCTGTTCGTTCTTCTCGGAGCGATGTACTCGTACTCGTACACTCCCTGGGTCCGTACTGGAATTTGGATGTCTTATTCTATGCATTAAATATAGCAATATCTGCTGCCTAACTAACGGCGGTATTTTAACCCTTTTTCGAGCCCCAAATTGCGTTTCGTGTATTCATATCCAAGAGCTACAAAAATAAAACAAAAAAGCAGTGAAGTACACTCTTTTATGCAATATCAGCAGCGACACTCGACCATTGCCGGAGGTCGCTTATGCCATTCTGGCCTGGCTTGGCCTGGCTCCTTGATGAATCTGTTAGGGAAGGATGTGTTCTCGAGAGATACATTTTTTGTGCTGCTGAGAAATGATGATCCTGAAAATTGAATGAGATTCTCAAGACATGGGCTTTTCTTAGGAGGAATTTTTGGTTAAGGTCAGGATTGTTTTGATGGGGTTGGCATTGGGGGGAGCTATTTCGAAATAGAGAAGGCAACCTAATGAGAGTTTAGAGTTTTGTTTGAAGTGAAATGGTTTCGAACCATGTTTGATTCAACGAGTTTGAGCTGTATTTTGAGTTGAAAGCTAGTGATATGTTTGAGCTAAATATTGGTTCGATGGCCCCTCAGAAGTCAGAAGGGCATGTATTTTTTGAAACATTTAGTTCAGGTTCCCACATTAGTTAGCCAAGGTCATGGAATTGATTCTGATTGAGGAAAGTATTTTAGAAGGAATTTTAGACATATACGGTTAGCAAAAGCTAAAAGAAGTAATAATTATTCTCTTGCAAGGGTTTTGGAATCTTTAATATCTTCATTTTGACTAAATAGAAGCTTAGAAAATATTTAATTTTGTATCTATTATTGCTTCGAAATGAAGGAGACTATTTATTTGCGATTGTGAAGAACAAAATTGACCTTAAAGTTTAAACAGTTTGCGTTATATGATCCAGTTTAATTTTACTTGGTTTGTATTTGTCTGTGAACGACAGTTGTCATATGTCATTTGACAGGGGATGTCCTAAGTTTCAGGAAATAAAACAGAAAAAAGCGAAGCAAACAGTAGTAGTAGTGGAAGAGAAACGCCCACAAACGCGGCTCCCCACAGTAACGCCCGTCAACTACCAAATTTCCTACGCCCAAATGGCGGCAGGAAGGGGAAGCACGGTACAACCTGTACAAAAGGCAGCCCCAAAGGCTCTCGTGCCAAAGGCTCCTGATGCACAGGCTGAAATAAGAAGCATGTTACTGGATATTCAAGGCCAGTTAACAGGCCTACAAAACCAGATACGGGAGCAGGCGACTAGGGTAGACCATCTCTACTCTGTTTTTGCCGAGCTTAACGCTTGTAGGTTAAGGGCGCGCTGCCGGAGAGGCCCTTTAAGATCCTTGCTGTGAATGTAAATTCACTGATTAGGACCGAACGCAGAGCTTACTTATGTTTATGGCCAGCGAAACCAAGCTGAACCAGAAACATAAAATGACTCACATTAATTACAATATCGTAAGAAGAGATCGGCCCAACTCGACTCAAGGAGGTGGCGTCGCAATCTTTGTACGAAAAGGCATCAGGTATAAAGTTATATACAATAGTAGGTACGCAGATTTCGGCTGCTTGAGGCGTGCATTGTATGCATTTCCTCTCCAACAGGGGAAGCGGATGTATGTGATCGCGACTTACGCACCGGAATCACCTCAGCCAACTGACTTTTTGACAGAGCTCGAAAAACTTTTTCAATTACGACAACTAAACTCGGAAGAGAATTACTATCTCATGGCCGGTGATTTAAATGCCAAACATATAGATTGGGGAAATCAAGTACAAAATCCGAGAGGTAACCATCTATTCAATTGGATGGGTCAGTACAGTATTGAATTTATGCTCGATCTTCTAGCTACTGATAGACCATCGTTTCCGAGGAGCGGTGCTTATCTGGATCTATTACTAAAAGACTCAAGACTGACAAATACTAACACTGTGGGTCAACGGACAAGAAACTGTTTACAAACAATAGACTATGACAGCGACCACTGTGGTTTCGCTGCAGTAATACAGTTGCCGAACGAGTTCATAGAGTTGGAAGAGTATGTACCTGCGCATTCTTACAATTACAGTAAGATGCGTTGGCCACGCTTTACTAACGCCTTTGCGAGCGAAATTCGTGCCAATAATATATCCCCACCAAATAACAGGAATTTAACAAACAACGAAATTGACCAATACTTAGAACAAATGGACGAAACAATGCTACGAACTATGAACAGAACTATACCAAAATACAGAGAACGTAACGTAACCGAAATGTACCGTAACGCAACAATTGATGCGCTACACAGACAAAAAAGTGGACTACTGACAAGACTAAAACGGTTGTACCAACGGTTTACTGACGCACGCGATCTGGAGATTAGGACACTAAAGTCGTCATCGTCAATCAAAAACATCAACCAATTGATCAAAGAAAATTATAGGTTGTCTATTAATTTGTATTGGAACAATAAAATTCGGGCCGTTAACTCTAGCGACCAAGGCCGTCTTAAACTAGGCTGGGGCCCTTGGGCACACAAGAATTTGGGGCCCTTTTGGAAAGTAAAAAAGCGAATTATAATAACATTTTTTTACTAATAAGTATAAGTATGACCATTTATTATAGGTAATCATATATAGTATGATATAATATGTCATTAGTGATATTGGAATGCTGCTGGTTTTTTGGTGACGATTACGATAACGGTTTCTTTCGGGATTTCTGTTGAGCAAAATCTTCTATTATATCCTTAAAGTCAATTTTTTGAAGGATATCACTTTCTATGCACATAATTCGCGACCCTAGAACAACAAGGTTCTAAGTACACCAAAGTGTGTTTTGAGAAAAACGCATCTGAATATTTTTTTATTTTATTTTTTATAACCCGATGAATATGCACACAATCTATAAAATTTTTAAAACCTAATAAAACCAGATTTTTAGCCCTTAAATTTGACTTTAAAAATCATTATAGGACTTTGCTGCTCAACGATGCGACACTATATTCTAGAACAACAAGGTTCTATGTAGTACTTAGAACCTTGTTAACTTATATTTTCATATTTCTTTTCACATAGAACCTTGTGAACTTAATTTTTTCGATTACGGAGGATAATTGAGATTGGATGAAATAAAAAGATTTAAATAAGTTTTCTTTATTGTGAAAGAGATGTGGATTATTATTATGTTAATAAAAAGATAGTTACTTGAATTTTGAGTGACTGTAACATAAATAAATAATATTGTTGTTACAGCTGATAAATACACGAAAAAAAAATATAATGGTCAAATTTAAATTTACTTGAAATAAATCTCAAAACCTACTTGATTCTATTTCAAAATAATAAATAAATTCCGAACAATAAGGTTCTATCTGCATTTAAAATTGTAACAAAGTTCTATTTGCATGGTTTCTTTTTTTGAATTTAGTGAAACAAAGTTCTAAGTGGAAGTTAGAACCTTTTTAAATAAATCTCAAATCGAAAATATACAGATAGAACTCTGTAGCTCTGGATATTTTGTGAAACAAGGTTCTAAGTGGCAGTTAGAACCTTATTGATTAAATCTCAAATGGAAAATATGCAGATAGAACTCTGTAGCCCTGTCTATCATGGAAATGGAAAGAGATAGAGCAAAATGGACTGCGGGAATCGAAAGAGCACCCTAAATTTACCCAGATTTGATATAAAACTCATTTTTTTCAAAATTGTCGGTTAGAACCTTGTTGTTCTAAGGTCGCGAATTGACAAATTACTCAGTCGTTTTTGTAACATTGTTGTTCGCAATTCATTTTTTATTCTCTTAAGCTGCGAAAATGACCGCTCTCCACTACAATTGGTAACCATTAGGCAAAGGAATATTCTTGTAGCAATTTCTACGTTTGGAAAAGTTTCTTCCAATTTATCTGATTTTATTAGGTTATGTAAGGTTGAGATATTTAAATCCACTGATTGCTTTGCTATGTTTTTTAAATATTGGCTTAAATGAAAACATTCTGTTTCGAGATCATCTGCATTAATGTCTTCATGATAAAATTCTGCAAATTCTTTGCATTTTTTGGTCAACTCATCAGATTCGATTGTTGTTAACTGACAAAGAAAACTAAATCGACTATCAATTTCTTGGTATGCTGCCGAACGTTTTTTTAAACGCGTATTTATTGTGTCAATTATGGGAATGAAAGTATCTACACGAAACTTTTCCTTGCCTCTCGACTGTACAGTCTCTGATGATCCTTCAAAAAAAAGTGATGCGTGTTCTGCGGAATTTTTTTCTTTCAAATGTATCTTTATAGTCAGCATATGGATTTTTTTCTTTAGGAGCCGTTTCGTATTGATCAAAATTATTGCGTGCGGTATTGACATAACTGATTAAAGATTCGTAGAGTTTCGTTACAACGTCCATGGTCATAATGCTATTCTGTAAACTTAGACTTGTTTTATTCATAACTCCCAAAAGATCATTCCATATTTCCGTTAGAAGAGCAGTTTCGAATTTTCCCATTTTTTGTTGCTAGGCTTTGGGTTTCCTTTCTAGTGTCTCCTGGTTGATTGATGTCACTCGCGATAGAAGACAATGCTTCAGAAATATTTAAATTAACATTTTGCAAAGCGCGTGCAGACCACCTAGTTTCCGAAAGAGACTTCAGGACTCTATTTTTGCACCTAAATGATCTGTCAAAATTTTCCATCGATTTGTCAAGCCGAGAAAAAATTGAACAATTTTTGAACAAGTTGAAAAAATGTTACTGCTTTAGTAACACACTCAACAGCCTGAACACCCACTAAATTTAGTGAATGTGCTGCACATGGAACGTAAATCGCAAATTTGCAAACTTCTTTTATTCTTGACTGAACACCAGAGTACTTTCCAGACATATTTGATGTATTGTCGTAGCTCTGTCCGCGACAATCTTTTATAAAAATATCAAGGCTTTCAAAAAAGTTTTAAATGGTATCTGCTATATGTTGCGCATTATGTTCATCAGTTCATCCACAGGCAAAAATTGCAAAAATCTCTCAATAGCCTGTCCGTCTTTTACGTATCTTACTATAAAAGTCAGTTGGTCAACGTGGGACAGATCGGGCGTAGAATCGACGCTAATAGAGTAGTACTTTGCTGATTTAAGTTCTTTGACAATGGTTTTCAAAACTTGCTGTCCCATTAAATTAATAAATTCATTACAAATATTTGCCGATAAATATGATGTACTTCCTTTTCCACCATTTCTGTAGTTTTGTATATTATCAGCAAGAAAAGGATAAAATTCACAAATCAGTTCTAAGCATCCCAAATAATTCCCATTATTTTGCGATCCTAATGTCTCATTATCACCTTTTTTCTGTTCCATGAGAGTACTATAGATTTTATATACAAGGGCTTAATACATCATTCGGGGATTCCCCCAACCATAGACAATGTCGACATTTATGTTAGGCCTTGTTTAGACGGTGCAACTTGACTTAGGAATCGGCGGGATTGCGTAAGTGATCGCCAGATGGTGTACTCGTACTTAGTAAATTAGGTAGGACACGTTCGGAAATATTAATAATTAGTACAGTAGGAATAGGCGCAGTCATCGATATAATGGCGTAGTATATGCCTTGTAAATACCTTCTGATAAGATTACTGATTTGTGAAAAAAGTGTAATGTGCCCGACAAAAATGTTCTGAAAATAAATGTGTGAGAGAAATTGTCGGTCCTTCGGGGCCCCCCTGAGATTGGGGCCCTGGGCACGGGCCCCGTGTGCCCTTATGGTAAAGATGGTACTGCTAGCGACCCGAGTATGTTTCCACAAATTAACAAGATATTTAGACGGAATGATCAAAACGAACTTCCGTGTCTTAAGCTCCAGAGAACGACAGAAAACAGAAACGTACTTCTGACAGCAGGTATAGATCCAGATGACGCGGTCTTGGATGATGACACCTTTATTGTCGAGGATCCGCTGGAGAAAGTGGAGGCTGTGGGGGCTGCTTTTCAGCAAGTGTATAAGGTGAATGCAAGCATCCACCCCAACCACGACCTGGAAAACAGAGCTCTATTTCATCACTTCTATCTTCGTAATGGAATGACGCAATGGTGATCAGAGAACCTAGGTTTCACCGGGTTCAATGAAGAAAACTTATCGAATGCTATCATCGCCGTGCAAGAAGGGAGAGTAGTTCCCTGTTAGTTACGAGGATGGAGCTCCAGTGTATCTTCGATTCACTAAAGAAAAAAAAGTCAGCAGGAGTCGATGGTATATCCAATATTGTACTTCGACATCTACCTAAGGAAGCAATTGACATTTATGCCACAATGTTTAACAACGCACTGAATAATGCATATTATCCAGGGCGGTGAAAGACAGCTGTGGTTCATCCTCTCCCGAAAAAGGGAAAGGACAACTCCAATCCGGCGAATCTCCGGTCGATAAGTCTTCTATCGAGTATCAGAAAGGTATTCGAGAAAGTCATAAATAGAGCTCTGTCCAAGTGGACGGAGGACAATAATATCATACCGGATAATCAGTTCGGTCTTAAGGCGGGACATGACACCATTCACGCCGCGTCTAAACTCGTTTCTTATATCAAATCAAACAAAACTAAAAGTCAGCGTACTGGTGCTTGTCTGGTTGATTTGGAGAAGGCTTCGACACCGTATGGTTAGAGGGTGTCTATCTAAAACTGACTAGACTCGGCATAAGTAAACCACTATTGTATATACTTTATGACATGCTCAATGGTAGAAAGTTTGTTGTCAAAAGTGGCAATGTAACTTCTACCGCAGTCTTCGATATCAAGAATGGTCTTCAGCAGGGAGCGGTGAACTCGTCGATTCTATTCAGCATTTACACCAGCGATCTGATAAGTAGTCTAACTCAGGCAATTGCGTAGAATATGCCGATGATCTAGTAGAGTACAGAAGAGTCCGTAAAGTTGAGGTCATAAGAATTCTTTTGCAGCGTGACTTCGACAAGATTCAGCTATATTGTGATGACTGGAAGTTGAAAATAAACTTTCAGAAATGTGAAACTATTCTGTTCAGGACTCCGTTGGCTAGAGCCCCTAGGGATACTAGAAAGAACTGGCATAAGCTGATGATCGTAGGACCGCACCGGCAACCACTGGCGAGCAGAAGTGTGGTAAAGTACCTTAGCATCTGGTTGGATCAGTATTTGTATTTCGACAGACATATAAATGCTGCTCTGAACAGGGCTAGGGGAGCCTTTGCCCTGACGAAACGGTTGTTTTACAGCAGCCGGCTTGACACCAGGGTGAAGGTGATTTGCTACATGGCCCTCATCCGGCCGATGATTGCCTATGGGTGTCCGGTGTGGTTCAACGTTGCCCCATGGCAAATGGGAAAGATTCGGGTGTTTGAGAGGCAGTGTCTTAGACGTTGTCTTGGATTACACAGAACACCAGAATCGGAGTACAAACATTACTATTCCAACAGGACTCTATACAACGGAGCCAACATTAACAGAATAGATAATTTTTTGATAAAGCTGATTCGGAGTCACATTGCGAGAGCGATGACCTCAGCAAATAGCTTAATCTTTGGGGCTTACTACCCCAACACAGAATAATTCGAGAGTGTGCGTTTAAGTGGCCATATTGCACCTAATGTATTCCTCTATTATTAAAATCTAATCTAGTATAGGGTTGATCCAGGATAGAGAGGCGGTTCCCCTAATCTACCACGTCGGCCGTAGTACTGTGGATAGACGGCTCCTTTATAGTCGAGACTTCCTCGCACAAGACGGAGCTGAGCGACTTCTGTTCAGTAGGACTGTGTCCGATCGGGACCTGAAAGACAGGGTAAGACAGGAGAACCAGTTTTGGTGGTTGTCTAATGTTGATAGCGATAGTTGACAAGTTGCCTGGGCCGACTTACATAGTTTTAAGGGTATTCTTAGGTAGGGACAGTCAGGGTGGCACACAAAAAAAAAAAAAAAAAAAAATAGAGTACATTCTTCCAATGTATTTAAAAAAAAAAAAACTCTGCTGCTGTGGCTGTTCTAGTTTTTAAGTAGTTTTAGTTTAGTTTTAGTTTATTTTAAGTAGTTTAAGTTGGTTTAGGTAGTTTTTAATTAGTTTTACTTTAGTTTGTAAGTTTTATATAAGAAATATAAAAAGATAAAGAATCCGAGTTTTTTTAAATTTTCTCGAGAAAACAAAAAAATAGATATAGTTTTTGATTTAAAAATAGTTTTTTAGGCCGAAAGGCATTACATTTAAGATATAGTTTAGCTTAGAGCGCCTGCATAGGGCCAGTAAGTTAGTTTTAAGTTATTGGATAATTAGGCTAGTTTTTTATGAATTTTTGTCTAGCTTTAAGATTGATGATTGATGAAAATAAAAATGAATTAAAAAAAAAAAAAAAAAAACACTTGCATCGAGGAGATTGAACAGCTTTCAGTTCTAGGTATGTGTATCACAGACCATCTTTTGTGGAGTGATCACATATTTGACGTCGGCAAAAACGCTGCTAAGTATTTAGGTTTTCTCCGCCGATGCAAGAAGTTTTTTACCCCTTCTGACCTTGCTGTAATATTATAAAGCTGCTGAAACTCGAGTACAATTCCCATATCCTGGAACGTGCTTCGAAAACCTACTTGAGTCTTTTGGACAGAATTCAAAAGAGAGCTCTTAAAATGATAGGCGACTGAGACATTTATATCTCTCGAATACCGTCGCAATGTGGATGGCAATGTTTCATGTCTATTATTTTACCACTATTTTCACAAACAGTGCTCTATAGTCAAATAACCAGTTGCATTCCTCCCCTCAAAGAATTCCACAGTAATACCCGCTTTTAGGAATGCTCATCAGTTTACCCTTGAGCCTAATTTGGGACGTCCTGTGAAGTAAAGAGATTCTGTTTTTAGCCGCACTACACGAATGTGGAATGCTTTACTCGGCTCAATATTTCCTACTCATTTCAATGTACAGGCGTTCAAAACCAATATGCAACGGTATC
Organism: Chrysotoxum bicinctum; assembly: GCA_911387755.1. Classification (NCBI taxonomy): domain Eukaryota; kingdom Metazoa; phylum Arthropoda; class Insecta; order Diptera; family Syrphidae; genus Chrysotoxum; species Chrysotoxum bicinctum. The sequence continues at coordinate 52,086,998 of OU426987.1, forward strand.
TCCCTTAAAATCCTATCTTACATTCCTAATTGCTCGTACTGTGTTTAAAATTATACGGGTAATCAAAGCCACTTGAGTATAATAAAAAATAAAATGCACGACTGGGTCGCACGAACTTGCTCCTATGTAATAGACTAAGAATTTCAAAAATGAATGCTATTAAAGAAAAACACTGTGCATGAAATTAATTTTTTAGATGACTAAAACAACTTCTTTGGTAGTTGGAGGTAAAAATAGGATGCCATGTGATGCTAGGTTTACGCAAGAACAAAAATTTTAAGTCTTTGTAGTGGTTTCCTAAAAAAATAAGCTTTTATATAAAAATTTTTTAAAACATTTTTAAGAAAAAATTTTGGCACGCAAATTAAAGGTTTTTATTATTGTTTGAACGAAAATTAAATTTACAAAAAAAAATATTGAGCCGTTTTCGAGATATTGAATTTTCCAAAAAAATTTTTTTTTTTTTAATTAAAAAAAAAATATTTTTCTTAAAGTTTTGAAATGCAATATTTTTCAAACTTTTTAGAAGCTTCTCTCTAAAAAGTTTCATTACAATCCGTTGTGCCGATGATGAGAAATTCAAAATCTTAAAAAATCGTTCTATTGTAGGTACAGACAGTAATATCTTGTTTTAAATTTTTTTTTATTAAATCATAGATCTTAAATACGAGTATTAATCGAAAGAAAAAAAATTTAAGCAAAATTCTCGGAACCGTTTTCGAGAAAAATACGATTTTCGAAAACAATTTTTTAAATTTTGTATGGAGGGTACCGTTAGTTTTAGGTAAAATAATTTTTTTTTCATATCTTGCAGATTATTTTAAGTTTTAAAAAAATCGAGCATGGGGTTTTCGAAATGAGTTTTCAAAAAAAAAAATTTAAAGTTTTTTTAAAAATCCAAAAAAAAAGTTTTTTGAAAATTTGAATACACAATAATGTTGAAACTGCTGGGAAGCCTTAACATACAAAAAATGATCAAAATTGGTAGTACCGTTCTTGAGAAAATCAAAAACAAAAAAATGGTTCCAAGGGGGTACCAAAGATAATATTTTTTTGGAAATTTTTTAGTCAACCATTACCTCGGTTTAACTAAATTAAATTTTTTTAATTTGTGGGACAGTTTTTGAGAAAAAAAAAATATAAAACTTCAAAAAAAATTGTATGGCCGGTACCGTTATTTTTGCACTTAAAAAAAAAAGAAAAAACATCCGGGGGTAAAAAATTAAAACCCATAGGTATCTGAAAAGTTTGCAGAAAATCGGCCGAGCCGTTTAGCTGTAGTCGAGCAGACAGACAGACTGACAGAATTGCGAGACCCACTTTTTTGGTCTTCGCTATCATCGAATTCGAATGCATAACTACTTGCCTTATATGTAGTATCTATAAGTCGCAAGTAAAAAAGGAAATAATGACCACTGGCAGCCTAGCCATGTGGCCCAATCAGCGCAATGGTTCGTCATTTTGATAAAAAAAAATGCAGGTAAGCCATTAGATACTGCAGCCTTGTTGTTCTTAAGCTTGTATATAGCTTAAAACCTACCTCTTCTATACTGGGTGGTGGAACTGGTTCTTCATTGATTGGAAGCGGGTTGTCTTCTTGTCCTATAAAACGTTCTACAAGATGCCTATTTAACAGCTGTTAGAAATCCTGGCTGAAATCATTCGGTAACTCTTCGTTGTTTTGAAGAACTGCATTCCGCTCTTAAAACCAGCAGCCAGTTATTTGGCTTTTTGATAAAACTACGTAGCAGAGGTGCTTTTTTGTAAGCTCTGTCAACTCCAGGCATGCTGAGGCGCCCAAAGTCAAATTGTTTTTATTGGGAAGTTCACAGTTTTTTTTTTCGTTTGACAGTGAAGCTCCCAATTTAGCTGCAATGAAGAAATGGTCACAGTGGACGTATGCCCCTCGAAATGTACCCAGCTCTAAGATAGCAGATATGTACGTGCCTTACATCGATTAGCACATGGACGATTTTGTTGTTGGTTCGACTGTCTGGAGATCTCTAGGTTGCTTTGTGGATTCTCATTCCTGGAAACCTAGTGCTACTTATCACTGTATTACGAGCTGCTACAAAATCTAGGGGGTGGCCGTGGTGCGATGGTTGTGTGCTCGCCTGTCAACCTCATAATCACAGGTTCGATCCCTGCCGTCGTCTATGTCGTTTTAATTCCGTTAAAAAACCATCTAAAAATTGTCATCAATAGGTTGCTGGTTTACTCATTACATGTTGTTCAGGCATAACACTAACAACATGTAATTGAGTTAAACTAGTATGCCCAACAAGGATGAATACGAATAAAATAATATGAATTATAAGCGACATAGAAATAAGACATGGCATTTCTCCGCTTTAGTTCAGCCGCCATCCCTGGAGATAAAATATCTGAGACAACAACCTTCAGTCTCAGAACATCGTGCCACACTTCTTTCCTATCCTTCTTTCTCTTCTTAACTTCACGCCCGCGCTGTGTTGAAACATTTGAAGGGTAATCATAATCCCTTGAGCGCGGGCAGATTATAAAAAAAAAAAAAAAAAAAAAAATAGGTCGGAAGCCGATATCTGTTCTCATTTCGTGGAAGCTGTGCTTACTAACTAATCCGCCCAAGATGCGTCTTCCTTGCCGATTTTAGCATTAAAATCCCCAAGCACAACTTTTTGACATCGTACTCCAGACAGGTTCAGTTGGCTTCGTGCAGAAGGTCATACAACCCCTCCTTGACATATTCTTCAGCTTCATTGGTAGGAGTGTGTGTACATATTAAGCTTATATTTTGCAACCTGGCCTTGATACGGACACAGCCAGGCGATCACTTATGGACTTAAAGTCAATAACTTTGTCTCTTAGCCAATTTCTTTGCATCCTTTTCGTACCTGTAATGTAGGTATATCTTTTTTTTTAATTCCTAAGCCTATCCATCGTATATCCTGGATATCATCATTATATCCTGAGGTTTTCGATTAGCACCTGGGGTGTACTGTACAGTAGGGTGTGTCACTTTTGTATGGCCGCAAAAAAGTACTCTTATTTTTTAATGTAATAGTGCTCAAAAGTTGTATTAGGGTCTGAGGTTTAAGAACATGTAAAAAAAAATAAGATATCGTTCGTCTTTGGCTCGCTCAAATCGGTTGAATTTGAAAAAAAAAATTTAATTTACAGAAATTTTTTTTTTTTTACGTATACAAAAAAAAAAAACTAAACTAAATACAGAAAGAATTTTTGTCTTTACAAAAAGATATACCATGATATCGTTGGTGGTTCTGTTGATTTTTAAGAATTTTTTTTGTAAAAAAAAAAACGATTTTACATAAAAAAATGATTTTTCTTCCTTCTTTTATTATTTCATAGCTTCTTTATCAAGTGTTCGATTTAAACAAATATAAGCTTAAAAGTGTTTCCTTGCAATTATCTATGACTTGAAAGCCTAAAAATATTTTATATAATTTTTTTGTATCCACACGGTGCAATTGAAAACAATACATATTTCAAAAATCTCGAAAAATCAAAATTTTTTGGATTTCATCCTATTTTTGAGCGAGCCAAAGATATTAATTAAAATGAAAATTGTAAACGCAGGATTTAATTTTGATAAGCAATGCAACTTTTAAAAGCATTTGAAAATACCATAGTTGAGCACTTTGACACACCCTACTGTACAGTGTTCTCACGTTCCAGGAACATACTCTCAGATCATTGTTTTTCGACGTTCCGGATCTTGCTGTCATTTGAGGGTAATTATATCCGCGGTTCCTCGTGTCTCGCTCATAACTGTTGAGTTTTATGTGCCAGTGCCAGGGAAGTGAACCCAACGACACAACCACCATATCCGGGGGACAAGGACCTTGTTCTACTATAGGACAGCAGCCCGGATAATCCGATGCGTGTAAGCCACTAAGGAGATATGAAAGCTGTCGTTGGTCCATACCTGATTTATTTATTAAACTTCCGGGTGATGTTTCTATCGCGAGACTCTTCGATCTCCTTGAACTGCGTGGCTTAGGACATATATACAAATAAAGCTCTTCACCAAAATTCAGCTTTGTCGAAATATTTTCGGAGTTGGGTGATTTTTTTTTATTTTTTTCAGCTAATGTTTTTATATAGACAATTTTTAAATTTCTAACCCCCAGTTTCACAGTGAGAGTTTAAACCCCACTTTTGGTTTAAGCTTCAGTTCAACAATAAATTCGGTTTCACAGTTTCATTTAATCCTTGAACAGAGTTCATTCTGTAGTTTAAGTTAAACGATACTATTCTGCCGTTTAAACCTCAGATCAACAATCCCTTCGAACATTTGAAAATAAAATTTATTTTCATATTTTAATTTGTTTTCCTGTCACAGGTCACAACTAAAACAAAGCAAACTTTCGTTGATTGTTTTTACTTTGATTCAGATAGAAAGAAAAAACAATTTACTTAAACTACGTTCAATCAACTGAAGTTCAGATTAGACTGTGAAACCGGATGAGTTGAACTTCCAATTTAAACTCCAGTTCAGGTTCAGCAGAACTTGAGTTTAAACTCTCACTGTGAAACTGGGGGTAAGTCTCTTATGAACATACGAGCAAGTTCTTTGTAAAAACATTTTCAAATATCTACAGTTTGTTTATGCACGCGACAAGACCTAAATCCTCTACTCCAGTATTTTTCAAACTTTTTGAGTACGCGACCCCTTTGCTAGTAACGAAATTTTGGCGACCCCCCATTATAATGTGTCAGTTATTTAAAAAGCTACATACACTGAACAGTGAACCCCTTCCAAGCCCGGTCTAATTACACAAGATTTTACTTATTCGCGATGAAATTTTCTCTCGTATTGCAAAAAAAAAATGTAGCAGGTCTTGCAGTAATTTTCATTTTTTTGAATTCTAAGTGCGCATCAGAATTGTCATTTTTGTTTGTTTGTCATTTTTTTTATTTTGCTACCTACCTACACACATAATATGTATTGTAATTTTGATTTACTGTTTTGTTTGGTACATTCTTTTTGTTTTAAAATTTGTTTTAAGTGCCAATGAGAAAGCGTTGTTAGCTAGCTATCAAGTAGAATACCAAGTCGCCAGAGCAGGGAAACCTCATACAATTGCTGAGAATCTTATTTTGCCTGCGGCCCTTGATATGGTTGAAATTAGGGGAGAGTGGAGCACATTTAAACACTTTTTGCTTTCCAGACTGATAAAACCTAAAATATTCGAGCAATTCGTCTGATATTTTACTCACATTGAACTGTGGTTAAAATTTTAAATTAATTTTAAAAAAGAGTAATAAAGTAAAATTTTATAAGCATTGTTGAAATGTGCCCCACTCTCCCCTATTTTGGGCGGGCAGACAGAAGGCAGGTAAACTTAGAAATATACCACTTTCTGACAATACAATTGAGCGGAGAATAAGTGACATGGCCGTTGAAATTAATTCAAGAACAATTAATTGAAAAATTCAAGAAGAGTCCAAATTTTGCCTTGCAACTCGATGAATCTCCTGATGTTTCAGACTGTGCACAGTGGTATTTGTTCGTTTTGAAGCAGAGGAAAACATTGAAGAAGAAATTTTATTTTGCAAAGCTCTTCCTGCTTATACTACTGGTCAGTTTTTGTACGATATGTTTTTAGAAAGCTCTCGCAACTTCGAAATTGATTGGAAAAAATGTTTTGCTATTTGTAGCGATGGTGGTAAAGCTTTGACGGGCAACAAAATTGGGCTCATTGCAAAATTAAAATTATAACGCCAAACGTTTTATGGACACACTGCTTTCTTCATCGCCAAGTTCTGGCATCCATTTCTGCTGATCTTTTTAACCACTTAAACATATTGAATAAGAGCATCCAAGGGAAAAAAGAAAGCATTATAACTGCAAAAGATAAAATCAGAGGATTCTTCACAAAACTTCGTTTGTGGTCAGATTCTTTACAAACAAACAGTTTTGATTATTTTTCCTGCTTTCAAAAGATCCTCGAAGAAATATCATCAGATGAATCGATATCATTAAGCTCTCATATTCATCTCATAGTACAGAGTTTGCATAATTTAGAAAAGAAACTATTAAGTTACTTTCCGGAACTCGATTCTGATAGTGGAGATGGACAAAGATGGGTATTAAATCCTTTTTTGAATATGTCAGTCAAACTCGCCAATCTACCATCGGTAAAGATGAAATAAAATCTTATAGATTTAGCTGCAGATGCAAATTATGGATAAAGAGAAGAGGAGAGTATCCTGAGCTGACAAACGAGGCTTTAAAGTTGTTACTGACTGCCATTCGCCACTTCTTACCTGTGTGAAGTCACATTCTCTTCAATATTCAACATTAAAACTAAAAAACAAAACAGACTAAATTTGGAAAATGATTTAATCTTAAAAGTGTCAAAAACTAATCCAAGATTTCAACGTTTATTAAAAAATAAACAGGCACATATGTCGCACTGAAATTTTTTTGTTTTATTTAATTTTTTTAGCACAGGACTTTTGTTTATTAATCCTATCGGCTTGCGACCGCGATCCCCCCAGGGGGTCGCGATCCACAGTTTGAAAAACACTGCTCTACTCTAAGTCACTTGAAAAGGTTAAAACCACCTAGGGTTATTTATGTTTTTAACACAAACGTACGTGTGTTCCAAATCAGCCATATGTATGTATATATGTACTATGTTATGTACCTTCATCTACTATCAACCTTATTCGAATTTCCCTCCCCACCAAAATGCACTTTTTTTTAATGAATCGATAAAAAAAAGTGTGCTGTTGATAAAAAACATCAAATTATGGAGGAGAAACACTTTTTTATGATAAAAAGTGAAGTATAAAAAAATGAATATAGGTTATAGGGTAAATTCAAAGTTTCTCTAAATCCATATTCTGTAAATGCAAAAGAAACCTTGCATACACCCAACCTCGCACCTACCCCAAATCCTATAGTGTGTCCAAGCAGGGGGGTTACTTACATACATATCTCACTGTTTATACGCCGTAATGCGTAAGCAAGCAAAAAAAGCAAATATCCCATAAAAAAGTAGTTTTAGTTATAGTACTGTGGGTGGTCCGCTTATACTTCACTTTTTTACCATAAAAAAAGTGTTTCTCCTCCATAATTTGATGTTTTTTTATCAACAGCAAACACTTTTTTGTCCGAGTTCAAAAGTGAGGTTATTGTGTGGTTCAAAAAGATATCACTTCCGAAAACGTTGACATTTATAATTGCCAAATTGAGCTTTCCTGACCATCCATCTATTAGGTAGAGAATGAAAACGTAAACAAAGTTCATACACATTGGGTGAAAAGTGAAAACCACCAAATTACGAAATCCACTCAAACACAACGACACCTCAAACGCATACGCAACATTCAACTCCCAACTTCGAAATTCGAAAATGTCTTTTAGAACATTGCAATTTGCAACATGCAACCGTTGGTTACTCTTCTCTTTGACTTTGACTCCGGCAGGTTCTTTTCAACTGTTAAGTTGCGTGTTGTACAAGGTGCATTCGGTTGGATTAGATTGCGCACTGTCACCATCGCACCGGCACGGCACTGTCAGGCGGGCCGCGGGTGGCCCTTCAGCCATCACAAACGAACCCACGATGATACGACAACAACAGCTCGCATACAAAACAGTTATTTATCCCATCTTCTACTGGCGTTTCCGATTTAGTACTCCATGTAACCCCGAATCGAATGGCTGGTATGTGTTCTCGGAACTGGTTTTCTATCAACTTGCCATACGTACGTGATCTGATAGTCCCCGTGAGTGTCAAAGCCGTTAGTTCGTCTTCGCTTCCGTTCAATTTTATTTAATATATTTTTGTTCTCTTACACGGTGTTGGTGGTTTATAAGTTGTTTTTTTTTTTCTTGCTCGTTTGCTCTCTTCGGCGGTCCTTCGAGGATGCTGCAGCATGCTTCCAATTTTCTTGTTTGTTTTTCCTTATTGTATCACCTCTTGGAATCATCACCTTCAGGAGTGTTAAACTTGTTCTCTAGTGTTTTTCTTTGAACTGGATCCGTGTGTATTATACGAGTACCCTTTACCCGACCCCAACTCACAAAAAAGGCTTTCAGATTGTCCTGCCTCGCCGCACGTCGTCGTCATCGTCTTCAGCAGTGTCGTCATCTTGCTCGCAGCTCGTCCTGATAAATCATCGTAATCATTATCAAGACGACAAAGCAACCCCCGCCGTATCCTTTCGCGGGTTGTTTACTCTTTGTGTCGTCGTACTCGTCCTTGTGATGAAGTGATGAAAGATGCGATAAAGAAAGTGTGTCTTTTCTGATCCTCCTGAATAATGCTCAAAGGGCTGATAGTGTGGGAAGGTTTTCGTAATTTATTCCCAAAATAAAGGGTTTATAAGATTAAAAAAAAGGGTTACTGCACAGGTTAAAGCGGTCTAACCGTAAAACTCGTGTTTGTTTTTTTTTTTTAGTTGTTCTTCGGAGTGTAATAGATACGTTTTGGGACCCGACACGGTGGTGGTGGGTGTGCTTAGTTGTGCGTGTGACAAATACAATTTGGTTTTTGTCGTGTTTAACGTTTTTATGTCATCGGGACGATTGTGTTTCTATTAACCGTTAGAGAGGGTGGATATGTGCGATAACCTGTGAAATTAATTTTGTTGGTGAATTTTTGTTGTGTTGGTGTTATTTATAGTTTGAAATTGCTGGAATTCAAATTTAAACGTCAATTTGTTGGAAGTGTGAGAAAACCCCTTGCGACAAAATAAAAGGATTAAAAGAAGTAATAAAAAAGTCATTTGTACTTTTTTACGGTATCTTACCCTTTTCGTTTGTTCGATGGGAAATTAATGAAGGGAAAAAAACATTTTTGGGATTTCTTGCTTTGAATTCCAAGGACATCCGTCATCGTCGTCGTCGTGTCGTCGACGAAGTTAAAGCTGGTTTCGTCTTCGTTCTCACAATAGTGTGTTGTAAGGATCCTTAGGATTTTATTGAATTTCATTCGATTTTTCACAATAAAACGAAGCGGAAGCAGGCAAAAACCAGGTCAACTACCTACCTATTGGAGTTTGAGGTAAGTGATGGTTTTTTACAAGCAGTACGGCATAGAAATATCTTGAATGATGACTTTATGGTGGAAGTTGAAGCACACAATAATGGGTTGGAATTATGTGTGAGGATTTTTATCCGGAGGTATGGGAATCGAGGGGGAATGAATATTGATAAAGCTTGCTGACGTGAAGTGGATTTTATTTAAATTTTTTTCATATATTTTTTTTTTTAAATTGTAAAAAAGTAGGTATAGGTAGGTATAGGTATGGAACTTTTGGTCCTTACTTTTTTGTAGACGTTAATGGTTTAAGCATCGATTTATTAGGTGCTATCGAACACGTTTCTGGAGATAAAGGGAAATACTTAGGTAGATAAAGGTATGTAGGTACTTTGTGTAGGTCAGGGATTTTGAAATATTTTAAGATGTCTATCAAGTTGATATTTTGGGACTAAAAAAATCTTTTGAGGCGACATTCGTTTAAGGTAGCAGGCATACCTACCTATAATATTGATTTTTTTACAGGTAGCTAGTGGCCTCATTATAACAGATTTAAAACATTAAAGTTAGGAAACATAGTCAAATTATAAAAAAAAAGTTTTACTTTTCAGTTTTAACCTCACTTTTTTTTTAAGTGTTTTTTGACTAACAATAATGAAAGTGGCAAGTGTGTAAAGTCGCCAGGCAAGCATCTACATACTATATCAACAGCTAGGTATTTAACATAATAGTAATGTGGGTGGTCTGCTTCACGGGTTTTCAGGATTTTAACTCTCTTTTAGGGGGCCTATCCCGCTCACGTAACTTCGTTTCTCCGCTTAGGGTAAAAGTACTGTGGGTTCAGAAACTTCCCTGTAATCAACTAATGATATCCCTTACAAAATCAACAAAAAAAAAAAAACTGAAATTCCAAATACTATCCCAAAATAACCCGACTCTGGTAATACCTACTTACACATAAAGAAATGTCAAAATGGTATTTAAAAATGAGTTAAAAAATGTTATAAATGTTTCCTCACTTTAAAATTGTGATACCTATCTGTTATTAAAAATTGCTAATCTACAGAATAAAATTATCCGAGTTTGAAAATTGGTGCTTCCTTAATGGAAAGTTGAGCCATCTTGTACTAATTTCCGGTGGCACACTGAAGTATAAATCCTTCAAAATTTTTGTAAGAATTACCTTGGAACTCAAAAGTATCCCAAATTGTACGAAATACCAAATACCAAATACCAGTACCAGTCCCAAGACTGCCAAATATGTTTCCCATTTCTGAACTAAAATATTTCGCGTCATAAGAGGTCCCATGAACCTTTCGATACTTATTTAATAGACCTATATGAAATTGATTCCTACACCATCGAAATAAATACCATAAAGTGGTTGACAGATGGATCGAGAACAACCGAAGGGACTGGTGCAAGAATCTTTAGGCCTGCAGCCTGCTAGCATTTTCCAAGCCGAGGTATACGTAATACAAAATGTGTGCATCGAAATTTCGAATGAAACTATCGTGACCAGATCATTGTTATTATGTCAGATAGCCAAGCTGCAATAAAGGTACAGAGTTAATATACCATCAGTTCTAAATTAGTGTTGGCGTGCTAAGCAGGCTAAACGAACTTGGTAAACAGAACATGGTCGCAGTTCATTGGGTGCCTGGTGTCCATGGAAAATAGGCCAAAATAGGCGCATCAAACCCTTGAACAGGGTCTGAGCCCTATTGCAGAATAGGAGAAAACATTATCAAAAACTAAACTAAGCAAGAAGAAGAGGCAAGAAGATTCAAAAACTGGAAAGAACTCCCAAAGCTAAGGTAGGCGAAACTACTGGGCAATAGGGCTGATGATTCTACCCGGGTAATCAACTACCCGGGTACCCGGTTACCCGGGTTGCTTGTACCCGGGTAGTAAATAACCCGGGTACCCGGGTATAAAAACGAAAAACTCCTTCGTGGCTATGTAAATCGCCTTTTCAAAATATATAAAGCTGTCGGTTTCCGACGCGAGAGCAAGCAACATACAATTGTCCATGAAAGAAGCATGTGTTTTCCAGATCAACGTCGCAAACACTCAACGACTGACCCTGTGATTTATTTATGGTCATAGCGAAAGCAAGCCTAACTGGAAATTGCAGTCGTTTAAATTCAAACAGTACGTCAGTTAGTACCATTGGTATGCGGGGTATCAACACATCCTCTCCCTTATATTTTCCCTTTAGAATGATTGCTTCGATCACATTGTTCAGTAATTTTTTCACTGCCAGCCGTGTGCCGTTACATTTGATATTTCGTAACATTATGACCATCTATCCTACTTTTAAAGATTATGGAGAAATAATCCTGGCAAATCCAGTGAGTTCAACAATTCTGGTGGATAATTGACGACATCATTTTAGTTAGTTGCGCAATAAACTGATTTGTATGTCCTTAATTCACCGGCAATTTCATTTTGGATTTTGAAATTTATTTCATTTACATCCCTGTTTTTTGGCAGCTAATATAGCTCGTTCGCTCAACCAACAATGATCTCTGTAATTTTGAGCGACGTTTCGGAACATCTTTTCTATGTGCTCAGATTCTGTAAACTGACAAAAATTTACAGGAAATAATGCAGCCTGTCATAACATATACAGAGATTTTACAATTACCAAAGTCAATGAGTTGTTCTTGCTCAAAATAATTATCTTAATTTTTTTCCACAAAGTGGAGGACTTCAAACATGCATTCAGTTCATCCGCTGGTATAGACCGGGGAATAACTGGTAATGTTTGACAAAAATCTCCTGCTAACAAAATCATCGCTCCACCGAATCGGTTTTGATTGCTTCGCAGATCTTTCAGAGTTCTGTCTAATGCCTCCAAAGACTATTTATGTGCCATCGTGCGTTCATTCCATACTATCAACTTGTATTGCTGAAAAACCTTTGTCATTGCAGAGTGCAAGTCGGAGTTTCGTTGCTTTGAATATTCAATGGTAATTTTAGCACTGAATGGGCTGGTCGACCGCCTTCCAACAATGTAGCTGGAATACCAGAGGAAGCAAGTGCGAGTGCAATTGCATCCTGTAAGCGAATTGTTGCTAAAATCAATGTACCACCAAGAACATCCAAAAAGTAAAATCCTCCAGTTTTATCATTTACAACTTCCATAAGTGTATCAAAGACACTGTTGGTTCAACAACGGAACATATAATTCGAACCAATTTCCTTAAAGCATCGAGATCGATCAGTTTTTAACGAGCAACTCTTAATTAAAAGCGTCGTGCATTGGGCGATTAGGCGCGGCCATTCCTAATTGAGATAATAATTTGTTTGACATCATCAAGCACATGTCTTCAATTGATATCAACGCCTCGTTGTAAATTTCTTCAGTGAATTGTAAATATCGATTTCCTGTGCGCATTTGATGCAAGATATCGTCACACATATCATCTTTGTATTTGATCCATAAATCAATTGTGTTTGACGGAACATTGACTAAGAGTAATCTATATAAATAAAAATTAATCGCAAAATATGTTACGAACCGTAAAACTCAAGAACGCCGCAATAAACGTTTTTTCTCTCCATAAGAACCTTCCTTGAACCTTAACAAAAACTTAAAAAAAAAAATAGGCGAATTGGTCAAGCCGTTCTCGAGTTTTACGCTTAGCAACACATTTTGCGATTCATTTTTATTTATATAGATGAGCAAAAGAATTATCAAAATTTCATAAATTGTTGATGAGGAAAATTTGATGGGTTTAAATTCTAATTTAATAGATCTTGATTTCTGTGCAAGAACACCAACAAAGAAACATTTTCTGGGGCCAAACATGATCTTTTGGCAGTAATAATATTGCCGGCAGTCGAAAAGAGCCTTTCTGAACTTGCTGATATAGCTGGAACAGCAAGATATCTTATTGCCAAAAATGCCATAACGAGGATAGAGCGTTCTCTCGAGCACCACCATACAAGAGGGTCCAAACGGTTCGATATACGAGGTTCTGCTATGTACTGCTCAAACTAAGAGATGTTGTCAAGTAATTGCCCTTCAGTTGCAAAGAGGAAATCCAAATCTTGGTCATCACTACTTCCACTAGGTTCTTCTTCTGTTACTTTGTCAGAGCACATTCCCAGAATTTTTTCCTTAACAAAAGTATACGGATTTAGTCTGCTACTTAACTGCTCTCAGTTTTAAGGTCCTTGTACCTTGGGTCTAAGAATGATGCTACTTGGTAAAATATTCTCGGCTGGGGACATTTCGCCTAGGTGAAAGCGGGTTTTTAGAGAAAAAACGATTTTATTTTTGAATATGGTGGCTGTTTCTGTGTCTTCGAGCTTAGGTGCATAGTGGTTTTCAATCAGAGTTTTGATAACCAAGCGCACTTCAGAAAGCGTTACTTTACTTTCACGACATAGCAGTTTTGTTGCTATGTATAGTGGCTTCAAAACTGTGGTTAACTCTTCCATTATTCCCCATTCGTACTCAGATATTTTCAGGTTCAGTGCTGTAGAAGAACTCGTATAGCTGTTATCACTTAGAACTGCAATAACGTCGGAGCGATTGTGGTGCAAAATATCACACATAAAATAAATGGAATCCCATCGTGTTGGACAATTTTGAACTAAACGTTCCTTCTTCATTCCTAACTGCAATTGTTTTCTGTTTAAGGCCGACGTAGCAACATTCGATTGGTGAAAATGTGATACCACTCTTCGACATTTTATTGGGACAATTTCGTAATATTCAACAAACTTAAATATATGCTTTACACAAAGTTGTAGGGTGTGGGCAGCACAATTCACATTGTCACCCACATTCATTAACGGTAATAATCCAAACCAATTTGTATTCTCTCTTCTTGAGTTGAATCATTTTGCGAACTTTTACAAATCTCTTTGTAAAGGGTGATTTTTTTGAGGTTAGGATTTTCATGCATTAGTATTTGACATATCACGCGGGATTTCAGACATGGTGTCAAAGAGAAAGATGCTCAGTATGCTTTGACATTTCATCATGAATAGACTTACTAACGAGCAACGCTTGCAAATCATTGAATTTTATTACCAAAATCAGTGTTTGGTTCGAAATGTGTTTCGCGCTTTACGTCCGATTTATGGTCTACATAATCGACCAAGTGAGCAAACAATTAATGCGATTGTGACCAAGTTTCGCACTCAGTTTACTTTATTGAACATTAAACCAACCACACGAATGCGTACAGTGCGTACAGAAGAGAATATTGCGTCTGTTTCTGAGAGTGTTGCTGAAGACCGTGAAATGTCGATTCGTCGCCGTTCGCAGCAATTGGGTTTGTGTTATTCGACCACATGGAAGATTTTACGCAAAGATCTTGGTGTAAAACCGTATAAAATACAGCTCGTGCAAGAACTGAAGCCGAACGATCTGCCACAACGTCGAATTTTCAGTGAATGGGCCCTAGAAAAGTTGGCAGAAAATCCGCTTTTTTATCGACAAATTTTGTTCAGCTCATTTCTGGTTGAATGGCTACGTAAATAAGCAAAATTGCCGCATTTGGAGTGAAGAGCAACCAGAAGCCGTTCAAGAACTGCCCATGCATCCCGAAAAATGCACTGTTTGGTGTGGTTTGTACGCTGGTGGAATCATTGGACCGTATTTTTTCAAAGATGCTGTTGGACGCAACGTTACGGTGAATGGCGATCGCTATCGTTCAATGCTAACAAACTTTTTGTTGCCAAAAATGGAAGAACTGAACTTGGTTGACATGTGGTTTCAACAAGATGGCGCTACATGCCACACAGCTCGCGATTCTATGGCCATTTTGAGGGAAAACTTCGGAGAACAATTCATCTCAAGGAATGGACCGGTAAGTTGGCCACCAAGATCATGCGATTTGACGCCTTTAGACTATTTTTTGTGGGGCTACGTCAAGTCTAAAGTCTACACAAATAAGCCAGCAACTATTCCAGCTTTGGAAGACAACATTTCCGAAGAAATTCGGGCTATTCCGGCCGAAATGCTCGAAAAAGTTACCCAAAATTGGACTTTCCGAATGGACCACCTAAGACGCAGCCGCGGTCAACATTTAAATGAAATTATCTTCAAAAAGTTAATGTCATGGACCAATCTAACGTTTCAAATAAAGAATCGATGAGATTTTGCAAATTTTATGCGTTTTTTTTTTTTTAAAAAGTTCTCAAGCTCTTAAAAAATCACCCGTTACTTGCAAAACATTATGAAAACAAGTTCAGGTATTCCATTTGTAAAACATACCTAAGCCTAACCGTTGTATCTGTACTTTAATCAGTGCATTTCATTGTGTACTTAGTAAACCTCTTAATCTGAACCATCCTAGAAACGAATAGCGGTATTGATTCGGATATTTTTATAATTTAATAGAGTTTAACTTCAATGCCTTTTATTTTGCTGTACCCGGGTAATCGGGTAATCGAGTAATCGGGTAGTCGGGTACCCGGGTAATACGCGGGTACCCGGGTATTACTCGGGTAGCCGGGTATCATCAGCCCTACTGGGCAACTACAGCCAGCAATGTTTCTTAACTTTCTTAACTTAAGTAGAAATAACCTAAGAATTATAACAGGTATCCTAACTGGATACTGTAAGCTTAGAAGACACCTAGGTTGGTTTAGTAAATAGTTCGGACTAGATTCTGAAACATGCATGAGGAAACACCAGGCCACATACAAGGAAAATGTTGTCCACTTTTTGGAGGAGAGCAATCTATTCTCTCTGAAGCTGCCCCCCAAATACTAAACTTTCTACGAGCAATAGATTTGGAAGAAGAACTGTAAGATAAACAAGCTCATCCATATTTAGATGGTGCCCAATCAATAGATCTCTAGGTTGCAGTTCAATACCCCCAATAAATAATTCATTCATTCATCAATGATACCTACCCCTGTGGATTAAATTGGAAAGATTATTTAAAGCGCCCCCATTGCTAGTTACAAGAGTCACTTTTCTATTAAAAGATTGAAAGTTGCTTTACAAGGCAAATTTGTATTCGGCTTGTGGGATAACAGATAAGATATAAAGGGTTTTTCAATAGGGACGAGTAAATATTGAAATCGAATAAGATTAGTTGAAATTCGAACTCGAGATTTTGATCAAAGTTGACATTACGATGATAGCGAAGACTAAAAAAGTGGGTCTCGCAATTCTGTCTGTCTCTCGGTTCGACTACAGCCTAAACGGCTCGGCCGATTTTCTTTAAACTTGGTAGATATCTATCATTTTTAATTTTTTTCCCCCACACGTTTTTTTCTTTTTTTTTTTTTAAGACCAAAAATAACGGTACCTGCCATACGAATTTTTTTCGAAATCTTATAAATATTTTTTTTCTCAAAAACTGTTCGACAGATTTAAAAAATTAAAATACAAAAAAATTTCATTTACTTAAACCTAGGTAATGGTTGAAAAAATTTTTCCGAAAAATGGTTATTGAGGGTTCCCCCATGGAACCTTTTTTTTTTGTTTTTGATTTTCTCAAAAACAGTACAACCGATTTTGATAATTTTTTTTGCTAAAGCTCTCCAAAAACATAAATAGAATTGTGTACCTACTCAAATTTTCCAAAACAAAATTTTTGGATTTTTACAAAAAAACTTCAAATTTTTTTTTTCAAAACTCAATATTTCAAAAACCCTACCATACAAATGCTAAAAAATTAAAAAGAAATGGTTTTCAAAAATCGTATTTTTCTCGAAAACGGCGCCTAGAACTTTAAACTTTCAATATTTTTTTTACTTGCGATATAGGTACTATAGGGCAAGTTCTGCATTTGGAAAAAAAATCGAACTCGAGATTTTGATCAAAGTTGACATTATGATGATAGCGAAGACGAATAAAGTGGGTCCGGCAATTCCGTCTGTCTGTCTGTCTGTCTGTCTGTATGTCTGTACCTCGATCTAGAGCCTAAACCACTGGACCTATTTTCTTCAAACTCGGTAGTTATGGGTCTTCGGTGATTCCCTAGAGGGGAAATTGAAATTTTTTTTGAAAAATCAATATCTTCAAAACCTATGCAACGATTATTTTTTGAAATTATTTCCAAAAATCAATATTATTAAATACTTAAAAGTCGAATCCCACATTTTTTTCTTGAAAAATTTTAAAGAAATTTCTTATATAAAAAATTGATTTATTTAATAATAAAACGATTTTTTAAAGTTTGTTTGCATAAATTCATACTTTTCTAAAAATCAGACGGCAATTTCATTTTAAATTCATGTTTTATATTTATAAAATGTATCTTAAATTCCAAAGTACTTTTACATAAGAGCAAGTTCGTGCGATCCAGTTGTGCATTTTATTGAAAATTCAATTTTTATTCGAACAATAAAAAAAACTTTAAATTGGCGTACCAAATTTTTTTCTTAAAAATCTTTTAAAAAGTTTTTATATAAAAGCTTTTTTTTTTAAGAAGCCAATACAACGACTTATAATTTTTGTTCTTGCTTAAATTCATATTTTCATATCATTCTGTTTTTGTCTCTTACTACTAAAAGAATTTAAAAAAAATAATTTTATCCTTATGAACAGTTTTCGCTAATAACATTCGTTTTTAAAATTCCTAGTCTATTACATAGGAGCAAGTTCGTGTGACCCAGTCGTGCATTTTATGTTTTATTCCTAGAATACTTAAATAGCACCTAAATGCTAGACAAACTGCGAGTTTCTTATCTTACGTTTTGAGCTTTTTCAATAATTGCTCTTCTAACTTGATTTCAAGTCAATTTTTACCAAAAGTACTGGAGCACCTAATTTTATTTGTGGGTACTTAATTAGCACTTAATAAGCACCTAATTATTGCATCACAAAAACTTTGTTCTGCTGACTTTGGTCTGCTAACTTGAGGGACATCTTAAGTCACCCGGGTTGACCGTACTTAATCAATTCAAGAGCTTCCTTCAAAGAAAAATGTTTTTTTTTCCCTGGTTTAGGTATTAATTATGTTTTATTAATGGATCGGATGATTGGAAAATATCCTCATTCGTCGATACCTGCAAAAAATTTCTTAGAGTGGTGGGTCCTATAGTATTTGTAGTACTTGTATAATAATCATTATTTCTGCTTTCCCGAGCCTTTTCTTAAAGTTATCTACTTTCTGTTACTTTTTCTTCTTGTAATAAAATATTGTAAGCTCTTCTGGGCATATGATACCAAAGGCTTAACGATACCGCGAGTTTAGCTGTCTCTTCAGAATAAACCTTAAATTCTTGAAAAGTTGCTGCAAATTACTTCCAATAAGACTGCGAGTCTCATTATCAATGTAATATCTACATATTTTGGTTATCTCTGCAACCACATTTGGACTTTTAAAAATCTTCGAGAAGTTTCATTTCATTGTTCCAATTCCTTGTTTTACCACGTCAACTTCCATTCATACCTTTGACATGAATTCAGCTGGAACTCGGTTTTTTTCCTCTTCCTTAATAGCACGGAAGTGCAATATGTAATCCATAAATCTAGTCCGTGTTCTCATTTCCAGTATAAGAGCTTCTTCATTCGGGATCATAGACTGCAACTTTGATAATTCATTCATCTCTAAAGGTTTACCTCTACGAATTATGCAATTGCTCGTCGAACTAGTATTTTTCCCAACCCGATCTAAATCATCCATCATCATATAAAAATAAAAAAGTTTTTTAAGTGTGAAAACAAGCATTCTAGCAGTTTTTGAGTTCTATTTCAGTTCTTCAATTTTATTTTTGACACGGTTTTTCTCGTATACGAGTACCTAATGTCTCGTATAATGTCAATGACTATCTGACTAAAATCCATCAAAAAAAAACTAGATTTGGACGGTCAGAAAGGTAATTTCTACTCCAAAGAAGGAAAGAGAATCATCAATACCAAAACCATGTATACTGGATTAAAAAGCTTTGTGCCAAACTTTATCAAATGCCTTTGAAATACCACGTGCAATGACCTTTATTTGACCAAAATAATGTAACGATTGGTTCCACTTTTCGGTAATTGGATTTATTTCTGCGAAATATTTCTTGAGCTTATTGTTGATCAGCGTTTCCATGATCTTGGAAAGAAGGGACCTTAGTGCAATTGGTCGTGCAAAGGTTCTTCTTTTAAAGGGATTGCCTGGACAAATTTCATTTTCCATCTACTCTGGGAGAATACCCAGAGAGTACAGATGAAAAAGCTTTAGCAATGGTTTTGCCAGCTTAGAAGAACACTTCTTCAAAACTAAAGGGGATATTCAATCTATAAGATCCACAATATCCACCCTATTATTCCAACTTACTCTCAGTATTAGCTTATTCTACTCGTACACAAAGTGTGAGTTAATTCGTATAATAATTGAATCCTTCGGATTTCCAAAATCACCTTCGCAATGAGTTATCACTAATTGTTGGCCACAATCATAGTTAAATGCCCATTCAACTTTCAGAAAGATTCTTTAGTTTTCCAAAGAATACTTGCAAAAGTCTGTTTATGGTGATGCCATTAAATTAACTTACTTTTTCATTCCTTTAAGTTTTTTTTTATTTTTTCTTTTTCCATTCGTACACAGTGATGAGTTTAAAAATAACTTTAATAAAAACTAATGGGCAATATCCTTTCGCTTTGACCTAAATTTGTTCATGAATAAGAGGAAAAGGTAAAAGTTCTCATCATTGTGCACCTTTTCATGGTATCCCAATTTGAAAAATGAACCGGTAATAAAAGAAAATGAATAAGCAAAACCCAGTGAATAAAAAGTGTGATTGATAGATTTTTTTTTTGTAAGATAACGTTGTCGGTACAAGAAGAAGATTGTGGGTTGAAATCATTCTCCATTCCTTATCTAAGGACTCTATTGGATAAATATTCAATTGAATGGACTTGATTTGATCCATCATGTGTGTCCTGGTTTGGTTGGCTTCGAGCATTATATGTTAATCTTTGCAATGATTTTATGGCTTTGCGAATATCAAACTGGTGATTTGACGTTTGAAATGATGTCATGTCTAAGTTTTTGAAAAAATTATATAGCAATGTAGCTTTTGAAAGAACGAAAGCATAACAGAAGAATCGACTGACAAATTATTATATAGCAGGTAATGCTTACCAGAAAAGCCACAAAAAGTCCTCTGAGGTAAGACAGAAAAAAATTTGTATTAAATTTCAAAACTTGTTTAAGAACTTTCTAAATTGAAATATTGAAATTGTATACCCAGTATTGGTTTCTAAGCAAATTTTAACAGGTATTGATTTATTTTTGTTTTGCATTTGAGAACGTTCGAGGTCAGTTTTGAAACCAGACTAACTCCAAAGTAAATTTTGTTTCAGTCGCTCATAACTTTTACAATGCTGGGGGGAAATTGTGTGAAGGTGAATCTGAGCCGATGATTTAATTAGCAAAAGTTTATATTTTATTCGTCTCGAAACAAACAACTTGTGTGTATAAGTTTTCAACAGTGTTATTTTCCTCCAAACAGGGTAGGGGTTGAACATTTTCCTCGTCTCATTGTGAACACTTCAATTCTCTCGCGAACAAACTTCGTGGTTCTCTAGTGTTCAATGTGTGCAATGCGGTAAAAATATAAAGCACAGCATACTAGGGTACTAAATGTTTTATGACTTTAAGAGGAAAAAAAAAAATTTTAAGACTTTTAATGGAAGAAGGATTTCACATCACAGATTGAAGTAGAATAATATAGGACCTTACTATTTTTTCTACACTTCTCTACAATGCCTTCAAAATTATGTTTATTTCTCAGCTCAGACGAAGAGTAGACATTTAACAAATCCACAAAGTAATGTAGGGAACCAATTTTGTTAGGATCCCAGAAAACAACTTCACTTCGATCAAAGGAATTCAAAAAATAAACAACAACCAAAATGGACTGCAAGCCAAAAGTACTTAAATTTGATACGTTATGTCAATAATAGTTAAAAAATTGTGTGATTTTTTTGTTAATAATATAATTTTATGTTTTAATATAGGGTTTTATAATTGGGACTTTAAGAGCGTTAACGCCAAGTTTTGGTCGTAATTCACATCGAAGTAGACAAGCAATTCTTATTCTATTGAAACAAATGTGTCTAAATTTTCACTAAGATATTCGTGTGCCAGTGACAAAACGGGTTGATTGTTGATTGAACTGCTGTTCATCCGTCTAAAACGAACTTGAACATTTTATAAACGATTCCACGGTGTTTTCAAGGATTCGCTAAGACTACACTTTTGCGAAAGAATCTTGGACAATGCCAAACAGCGAGTGCAAAAATAATTGACATATTGAAAACTTAATAAAATGAACATGTTATATCGGGAAATGGGCATCTAGTGTGATTTAACACCTCTAGACTTTTTTTTTTATAGACCTATATTAAATCATTAGCCTGTATGCCACCGTGTGTTGCGTGTGGAACCGTGTGGAACGAGAGATAGCGGCTACTGCCGTTAAATGTATGGCCAAATAATCGAAAACGGGTTCAACGGCGCTGCAAACGTTCCCGTAGTTGACACATGAACGACGTCGAATTTCATACATACATATGTAAATAAACTAGCTAATTGTACTTCAAACCAATAATAAAATTATCAAAGGGCACAGTAGTGCCAAGCCAAGTTCTGGCACTGCACCCTTTTTACAGGAACAAACTCAGGGGATTTTTGACCCCTCCCTATCTTCAGTACCAATGAAGTCAGAAACTTAAAATTCTGAATATTTGATAAGCTAGTCAGGCACAGGCGCCTCACCAAATTGCAATTTTTTAGCATAAGCGGTTTCTGATATATAAGGCCTCAAAAATCACAAAAACCGTAACTGACTGACTCACTGACTGACAAAATTATGGACCACTTCCCGATATCATAGAATCTTGTAATAAATTTTATGGGTTCACTGGTCAAGTTTTTAAAACCTTTCGAATTGGGCATAAAAAAAACTTGGAAAGTAATCATTAAATAATAAAATTTCTCTATTACATTGTAGCTGTTTCAATATTATTCTACTTTAAATATCCGGTATTAAACCTTCATGAAGTATCAACTTGGCGTACTTTTAGGGTCGTTTTCTTCACTAGAAGTTGACCTCAACTTTAGGATTTTTATTCTCAACTTGTGATTTTGTTTTTCTTCACTCAAAGTTGACAGTTTCAACTTTCGATTCTCAACTCTCGAGTTGATCAACTTCTGGTTTTCTCAACTTCCGAAAATACTAGAAGTTGAGAGAGAAAAAGTGAGAGTTGACATGAAACATTGTTTTTTTTTTAATAAAATACATGCATTTTGCTTCAAAAGTTTTTTTAATTGAGTTTTCACAACAAAAAAAAAATATTGGCATAATTTTCCGCAGCAATTATTTTTGGGAAAATTGGACTTCAACTTCGTCGAGCAGTGAATGTTGCCGCTCATTGGAGTTGAAGAGTGGGACGACCGTGACTTCAATTATTGTTTTCGTTTCATTTCCTTGCAACGCGAGACGGTAATAGTTTTGAATTAAAACCTAAGTTCCCCTTTAAATTAATCTCGTGGCCAATCACAAAAATCACTTTATCACCATTGTAACAAACGCTGATGAGAATTTGTACAAAGAATTGCAAATAGGCACTCGCGATTGAGTTGAGCGTTAATATGGCGTTTGGAAAAGCAGATTTCCCGTGTTGGCTTCCGACATTATGTGGAAAATAGAGACGGCAAAACTCATCATCATCGATTGCGCTGTTATTCACAACAAAGCAATTGAAGGAAAATTATAGAACCTGCTCCAGAAATTCCCAGATTTGCTGATTTAGCTGACACAAATTTACCATGTATCTTTGGGGAAACGGCAACATCCATGACAAACATCCGTTCGCGATTGGTAACAACTTATTTTTATCCCTATGTAGATCGAAGAGAAAATCATTCATCACAAATTTCACACAAAAATTCAATTAGATTGACCGAATAAATTAAAATTTAATTTTGAAAGTGACAGCTTGTCACTTGTCACAACAAATATCCCAGGGATATTTTTCAAATCAGAAGTTGATCAACTTTACATTTTCAACTCGGGAGTTGAGAAAAAAATTGTGAAGAAAAAGAAATTTCAACTTGCGTTTCAACTCTCGAGTTGAATCCAACTCTCAAGTTGATCAACTTAAGAGTTTGCCTCAAGTTGAGCTATAGTGAAGAAAACGGCCCTTAGTACTCTCAGTACTTTTCACAGCTGACTTGTTACACAAAGGTTTTTTTTTGTATAGAAAAACTTGGCTCTTTTTTTAACATTTATGTTTTTGGTCTGATTGAGATATCTCAAATGGTTTGCTTTTTATGTAAAACAAAATGTCAAATCCGTATTTGAAAACCCAATGGTTTCAGTTTGAAAAACAAATAAAATACCCTCGAGCCCAATTTCGGACAAACTATTAAGAATTTTGATGTATTTAATATATATTGTATGTATATATGTTTTCAGTTATACATTTCACTTAATAAATAGGTCTGAAGAAGTGTGTAACCACATCGGAAACGTCACAACATAAAAAAAACAAAAAATATTAACAAAAATTGACCTTAAGCCCAGTTAAAGACAAACATTATTTATTTTATTAAGTTCAGAGATTCTTTTTCTTAGTTTTTTTAAAAGTTCAAGTTTTTTCTTTAAGTTTTGAAATGCAATGTTTTTCAAAATTTTAGAAGCATTTCTAAAAAAATTCCATTAAAATCCTTAATGCCGATAATGAGAATTTCGAAATAGGAAAAAATGGTTTTATGGTATACATTATGTATATAGTCAGTAAAATCTGAATTTCCAATTTTTTTTAAATTGAATTCTAGATCGTAGGAGTTTATCGAAAGAAAAAAATTTTATCAAAGTTCTATGTTCCGTTTTTAAAAACAAGACGATTTTCTAAAACCATCTTTTAATATTTGTTTATTTTTACATCAAATACAAATTTTTGTTCTCACATCTTGTAGATTGTTTTAAAAATTTTCAATTGTCAAGTTTTAAGAAATGCAGCATGGGTTTTTCCAAATATTGCGTTTTGAAAAAAAAAATAGATTTTTTTTTAAATCAAAAAAACTTTGTTTGAAGATCTGAACTTACAATACTATTCAAACTTTTAGGGAGTATAGTCTCGGAGAAAATCAAAAACAAAACAAATATGGTTTTAAGGGGCTACCATTTACAGATATACTCGTATGTAACCATTTTTCTGAATTTTTTTTACGAACGCATAACTTGCCTAAGAGTAACTATAAGTCGCAAGTAAAAATTAATGTGTCATGAATTTTATTTTTCATAAGCTCATATTATATACATACAACATATTTAAGGGTACTATAGGGAAAGTTTTGCATCGGGAAAACAACTAGAACTGGAGAGTTTTATCTGCATATCTGCCTCTTAAAGAATCAAGCTATTGTCTTAACATGATGGTAGGTATTTAAAGTTATTAAATAATTCCCGAGAAAATTTGTTTTGTTTTAATTTATAATACCAGTACCGATATCGGGTATAAGACGGCTGTGAAAAGAGTAAGTTTATAATTTCTAAATACTATTGAAAGTGTGTCGTTTACATTTTGGTTGAACACAATTTCAACAGAAGCTTTTACTTACTAAAACTGTTCCTTTTTTATATTCGTTTTCCTCGTAGACGGTTCTGCCGATTTCGATCAAATTTTTTTGTACAGCAGCTGTTTTGAATTTGAAATCATATTGCATACAAACATTTTCACACATTTTTTTTTTTCGAGAATTCTATGGGCCTTACCAACAATCAAACTAAGAGATGATTTAATATTTGAGCGAAATGAAGCATTATTTAATGGACTCTATATAACTGACCATATATGCTGTATTTTATTTTTTAGGGTCCGTACAATAAATGGTTCATAATTTAGAGTTCACATAAATATTAAGTTCATAACATGTATGGTTAACTTTATAGAGCTCTTTGAATAATGGTCCATTTCGCTCAAATATTAAAGTCGTCTCTTCATTTGATTGTTGGTACGGCCCAATATCTTGAAACGGGTAGACGATTGTTTTTAAAATTATTTTCTTAAATGATATTATAAAATGCATAATTAAATTTGAGATACCAAATTTTTTTATAAAATTATATATGCTTTTTTTTACAAAAAAAAATTTATTAACTATCTATTAGTTATCTGTACCTACATAATATGACTAAATATTTTCATAATTCTTCGATGCATCAGATGACAATGATGGCAATTGCAATTTAAAAACTGTTCTCTAATTTCATCCATGTTTTTATAAATATATTCTTACTTGCGACTTACGTATAGGTACTATAACGCACGTCATTCGTAAAAAAAAATCGGACTCGAGATTTTGATCAAAGTGGGTCTCGCAATTCTGTGTGTCTGTCTGTCTTTTCGACTACAGCCTCAACGGCTCCTCGGCCGATGTTCTTTAAACTTGGTAGATATATCATTTTTAATTTTTTCGCCCCACAAGTTTTTTTCTTTTTTTTTAAGACCAAAAATAACGGTACCTGCTATACGATTTTTTTTCGAAATTTTATAAATATTTTTTTTTTTTTTTCAAAAATTGTTCCACAGAATTTAAAAAAAAATTCATTTAGTTAAAGCTAGGTAATGGTTGAAAAAAAATTCCAAATAATGGTTGTTTTTGGTAGCCGCCTTGAAACCATATTTTTGTTTTTGATTTTTTCGAAAACGGTACAGCCGATTTAAATAATGAAGCTTCTCAAAAGTTTGAATATTATTTTATTACATATTCAAATTTTCAATTTTTGATTTTTTGGATTTAAAAAAATATTCAAAATTTTTTTTTGGAAACTCAATATTTCGAAAACCTCACGCTTGATTTTTTTCAAACCTGATAAATAAAAGTTTCTTAATATAATTTATAAGATTTGAGAAAAAAAATTGTTTTACCTAAACATAACGTTACCTACCATACAAATGTTAAAAAATGATTTTCGAAAATCGTATTTTTCTCGAAAATATTTCCGAGAATTTTGATAAATTTTTTTTCCTTCGTTTAATTCTTACGAAATTAATATACCTACTACTGACTGTACACCATAGAACTATTTTTTCGAATTTTGAATTTCTTATTACATATCGGCATAATAGATTTTAATGATATCTCTTATAGAGAAGCTTCTAAAAAGCTTAAAAAACATTGCATTTCAAAACTTAAAAAAAAAATTTTTTGAATTTTAAAAAAAAATCTAAATTTTTTTTTGGAAAATTCAATATCTCAAAAACGGCTTAGTATGTTTTTTTTTGGAAATTTATTTTGTATCCGTTTAGTAATAAAAACTTTGAGTTGGCGTAGCAAAATTTTTTCTTAAAAATGTTTTAAAGATTTTGTATACAAAAGCTTATTTTTTTTAAGAAACCACTACAAAGACTTATAATCTTCGTCCTTGCATAAACCATATTTGCTTGAATCACATGCCATCCTATTTGTAACTCCAACTACTAAAGAAGTCGTTTCAGTCATTTAAAAAATAAATGCATGCTTTTCTATAAGGCTGAGAACACACTGGATAAGGCAAAACGTGTTTTTTTGTTTCGCGAAACAAGAGAAAATTGTTTCTTATGAGACTACACACACCAAAGAAAACGAAACAAAACACACGTTTTTGTTTTGAAGTATTTTGGTGGTGTTTGTCGAAAATACATGCCATTGTATGGGAGCAACACACATCGAATGCAACAAAACTGTTTTGAACCACCCGCCGTGCGTCGTTGACGATAATTTCCTACTTTTTTGTGGCGCAAAATAAACCAAATGAAACGAAACATGAAAACAAACGCAAAACAGAAAAAACATGTTTCGTTGCCGATAACTGACCTATTGTTTTTTGCGAAACAAAATTTGTATTCCGTTGTTTTTATTTTCTTCTTTCGTTGTATTTCACAGCTTTTATCTTTTCTTATAAATAAACACATAATGTCTATTTTGTAAACACAAAATTGTTATTTGTATTTACTTGCCGTAGAGTTATAATCTTTTAGCCAGAGTTAAGCTTTTACGATAGTTCGTACTTTGTTTTGAAACAAAAAAACAAAACGTTTTGTTTTATTGCATTCCGTTTCGCTAGGTGTGTTTTTAAATAAAAAAATTATTTTTGTAATTTTTAGTCTTTTACATAAGAGCAAGTACGTGCGATCCAGTGGTGCATTTTATATTAATAAAAATTCATTTCATATTGAATGAAATTGAAAAAAGCCTAGAATGTTTTACAAGTATTATTTTTAGAGAACAGAACGATTGGAGAAATAAGTTGTTAATAATTGTTTTTCAAAATTCTGAAATTTTGCATATTTTTATATTTATAATGCCGCGAATCGAATTGATTTTTCACTTAATCACATATCTAAATTTGGTAAACAAATCCAATTTTTCTGGATTTTATAGTTTTTACTTCCGTTACATGTATATATGATGTATTTAAATAAACACTTGCATATGTATGGAAAATTATGCATTCTTAAAAAATAGAACTCACCAACTCAACTAAATAAAATGCATGACTGGATCGCAAGTACTTGCTTTTATGCAAAAGTATCATGGAATTTAAAAATTGTTTATAAATATAAAAAAATATAAAAGCATGGAAAAATGTTAAAATGCATAAATTTGACATCTGATTTCTAGCAAAGTTTGAATTTATGCCAACAAAGTTTTAAAAAACGTTTTATTATTAAATTAATTTTTTATGTAAGAATATTAATGAAATATTTTCTAAACAAAATATCAAGCATTTAATAATATAAATTTAGAGAAATAATTTCAAAAACCAACCCATATTCAAGATAATGAACTTTAAAAAAAATGGATTTTTTTTTTTTTTAATCCAAAAAATATTTTTTCGCAAATTTTTGTACACAATATTATTTTAAATTCAAAGGAGCTCCTGTTTACAAATTTTGCTCGAATTGGTTCTATGGCTATAGGGCAATTTTTGCTTTCGAAAAAAAAATCGAACTCGAGATTTTCATCAAAGTCGATACGAGTATTAAGATAAATCGGCCCTATCGAGGTAACCGTCGCGTCGGAGCATATTATCTCCGATTTCCTACGAATCGGAGACATTTTTCTTCAAGGTATTTCTCCGATCAGCTGATCGGAAATTTTGTTCGACGAAATTCAACGCGTGCCATTTGTGTGCGATGAAGCACTTCTAATGGTCTTATTTCTGACACATACAAACAAAATTTTCTCCGAAATCCTCCGACAAGTTCTTGTTGCGGAAAGTGTTTTCTTTTTAGAGAAAAAGTTGATTAAAATGTATAGTACTCGTATATTGTGTTTCAAAAGTTTTTTTTTTTCAATTTATTATTATTTTTTTGACACTTCAAATGGAAACAAAAATCACGTATGGAAATAGGTAGGGGACTTTATACGATAGTTTTGATTTAAGAATCGGTGCGTCTAATTACATTTCTTAAAAATTGAAAAAAATACTTTTTATAAACACTCTCTCACGGATTTGTCATGGTTTAAAATACTTATGGTGTTTATTTTATAAAAAATTATCGAAAATATATCGCATTTTCGATATATCGGTTAATTAGCACATCTCTGTCTGAAATTTATATCCATCTCAATGCGTCGTTGGATTTCTGTAAAATTTCTTCCGATGAAAGCTACTACAAACCGAAATTGAATTTCCCACGAAGGATGCGTTGTGGAGAAAGTTCCGCTCCGACCGACGCGGTTACTTCAATAGGGCCGAATAGAAAACGAGTGAAAAGTGGGTGCCACAATCCCATCTGTATGTCTGCACCTCCATTTACTGCTTCAACTAACTGCTGCAGTGATTTTATTTAAACTTAGTATTTAAGATTCCTCGGTGATTCCCTAGAAGAGAAATTTAATTTTTTTAGCTCAAAAACTATCGGTACCTACCTGCCATGCAGTCGCCATGCAAAACCTTATTTATCTCAAAAACTGCTCAAACGACTTTGATAAAAAAAAAATTAGGTGTGCTCTCCGGAGCATGGACTACATTTTAGTTAAAAAAAATGTGAAAAAATGTTATTAACTGTGCCTGTCATAAAACGGTGTTTTTGATTTTCGATTTTCTTATTCACGAATTCGACACAAAATTTTATACAAGAGCTCAATTAAAATTTAAAAAATCTTGTTTTATATTTTTAATTAAAAAAATCAATTTTTTTTTTGAAAATTCGATCTTTGGAATGGGAAAGTTATTAATTTTTGAAATAATATCCTTAAATATAAATTATTAAATATTAAAATTTTTTGTTCACAAAAACTTTATGGAAAATTTTGCGAAAATTTAGTAAAAAACATATAGAGAATAATTTTTGCGGGCTCTAGGACCTAGAAAATTATTCTCTATATCAAATTTGAGAGGTCACTAATAATTCTCACATATGTATGTATGTATATATAAAAAACATGTTTCAGTATGTCTGTATGTCTGTACCTTAATCTACAACCTAAGCCGCTATATATATTTTTTAAAACTCGGTACTTAGAGTCTTCGGGGATCCTCTGAAGGAGAATTTTTTTTTTGGCTCTATATTCAAAATATTATTTATCTTGAAAACGGCTATATATGTGAAGACACCTTCCCAAGATTTTGATGTGGCCCAAATTGAGCCATAAATGTACATAGCTCTAGACTACATGTGTGGCTTCAGCAGGAAGGCGATACATGCCATACAGCGGAAGCCATGATTGGCATTCTGTATGAGTATTTTGAGAGCAAGATTATCTCCCGCAGATTCAACGTGAATTGGCCACCAGGGTCATGTGACTTGATCTCGTTAGAATTTGCCTTGTTGGGTTTTCTGAAGTCGCGGTTCTATGCGAATAAACCACAATCGACCCATTATCTTAAGATGAGCATCACACAGACAGGACATTGCACAAATTCAGTTGGATCTATGCGGAAGATTCATTAAAAACTGGACAACTCGGAAAGGTACCACCGTAAAAAGCCGAGGGAGCATTTGAACGAAGTCATGTTTCAAAAATAATGATATGTGTCTTTCAAGGGAGGTTGAAACGCTTCTCTTTTTTATAAGCGGAAACCACCCACACCTGTGATTACGCACAGCTACTGTTTTAACCGACACATCGATTCGGTCATCAACCGATGAAATTTATCCAAGTTGACGTTTTAATATTTAAGTGAATCCTTCCTAAAAACCGTTTAACCCTCTATTTTTATGGAAAACACATAATCCACAGCTGGCCCAATTTCTATTAAATAAAATTTTAATTTTAATTAAAACTTCAAATCAACTCTTGTATATATTATTATTCAGTGACCCAGATTGTGTGTACGCCTGTTACCCCCAATTGACTGCTTTGGATACTAAAGCGCTTATAGATAAGGGTTAACCGCCCATCTTCCTGGAATTGCGTGCGTTTTGGATAATTACATTTCTCAAATTTAATAGATATTAAATAACGTTTATGATTAAAAAAAAAATTACAAACGGAAGTTTTTCAATGTATTGAATTTTCCATATGATGAATTACGTGTTAAAAAGAGGTGGACATTTTATGAGGCACATGCAAATGACATCTCTTCATTATGTTAAATAAAATGTGTTGTAATTAACAATCGGATACCATAGCATAATTCACATACACATCAATTAAACTCTGTCATAAATAAATATTGATGTAGCCCGTGACGGAACCGTTTCCGGGGAAAAAATCAACCTAGCGTGAAGTCAGAACATAAATCTACGCAGAATAAAAACAAAAAAAAACGAAAAATAAACCACACATAAAATATTCATAATTAATTTAAGCATAAAAATGGTTACAAAAAATAATCACACACATTTTGGAATTTATTCAATTTCATACGGATACAACGGTCCACGATTATTATTATTTATTAATTTAATTATATTTACATGCATGGTATATCTAAAGCACGGCGGCCTATAATTACTTTGTCCGTTTAACAAAAATTCCAAGGGGTATAGGGATTTTTTGTTTGCCCTCTATTTAGGAAATTGTTTGGTCAATTTGTTATAATGGAACTTTGCGTGTCTTCAACTGTTAAAAACCTATAATGTCTGAGTGGTGAGTGGCACGATACACCCAAGCCGTGGAAATAAAACAATATTGTTTTATTTTAATTATTATTAGGGTGAAAATGAAAAAAAAACGTAAGCGATTTGAAACGATTTTCGGTTGCATATGTGTAGCAGAGCCGGAAAATCTCAAGAACAAATTAATATCAGTACCCGTTACAGTGCCGGGATAGTTGTAAATACCTCAGTACTCTGATAATGGCACTTGATAATGCCAAGTACCAATATTTTTCCTTGCGACTTATAGGTACTATAAGGCAAGTTATGCATTCGTAAAAAAATCGAACTTGAGATTTTGATCAAAGTTGACATTACAATGATAGAGAAGCCCAAAAAAGTGGGTCTCGCAGTTCTGTCTGTCTGTCTGTCGGTTCGATTACAGACTAAATGGCTCGGCCAATTTTCTTCAAACTTGGTAGATATGGGTTTTAATTTTTACCCCCACACGTTTTTTTCCTTTTTTTAAGACAAAAAATAACGGTAAAAAAATTGAAAAATTTCATTTAGTTTAAACTAGGTAATGATTGAAAAAAATTTTACAAAAAATTGTTATTTTTGGTAGCCCCCATGGGTCCATTTTTTTTGTTTTTGATTTTCTCGAAAACGGTATAGCCGATTCAAATCATTTTTTTATGCTAAAGCTCCTCCAAAGTTTGAATATTATTACATATTTAAATTTTCAATTTTTTATTTCTTGGATTTAAAAAAAAACAAAAATTTTTTTTGGAAACTCAATATTTAGAAAACCCCAAGATCGATTTTTTTCAAACTTGACAAATAAAAGTTTCTTAACGTAATCTACAAGATTTGAGAAAAAAAATTGTTTTATCTAAGACTAACGGTACTTTCCATACAAATTTTAAAAAATGGTTTTCGAAAATCGTATTTTTCTCGAAAACGGTTCCGAGAATTTGGCTAAAATGTTTTTTCTTTTGATTAATTTTTACGATCGATAATTTAATAAAAACTGTACCTACCATAGAACTGTACCTACCATAGAACGCATTCCTCATTATCGGCATAACGGATTTTAATGAAATTTTTTATAAAGAAGCTCCTAAAAAGTTTAAAAAACATTGCATTTCAAAACTTAAAAAGAAAAAAAATTCAATTTTTAGAAAAAAAAAGTATTTTTTTTGGGAAAATGCGATATTTCAAGAACGGCTTAATATTTTCTCTGGAAATTAGACTCTCATTCGTACAATAATAAGAACCTAAGATTGGCGTACCAAAATTTTTTCTTAAAAATGTTTCAAAAATTCTGTATATAAAAGTTAATTTTTTTAAGAAACTACTACAACGACTTATAATTTTTGTGCTTGCATAAAATCATATTTGCATAGCATTCTGTTTTGATCTCTTATTACTAAATGAATTTAAAAAATTAATTTTATCCTTATGAACAGTTTTCTCCAATAACATTCGTTTTTAAAATTCATAGTCTATTACATAGGGGCAAGTTCGTGCAACCCAGTCGTGCATTTTATTTAAATCCGTCGAACAGTTTTTCAGAAAAAAAAAATATATTTAATAAATTTCGAAGAAAGCAAGCGTATAGCAGGTACCATTATTTTTGGTCTTACAAAAAGAAAGAAAAAGAAACATGTAAGCGGAAAATATTAAAAATACTACGAGTATCTACCAAGTTTAAAGAAAATCGGCCGAGTCGCTTAGTAGATATATGTAGTCGAGAAAACAAACAAAGAGACAGAATTGCGAGACCCATTTTTTTCGACTTCGCTATTATTGTAATGCCAACTTTGATGAAAATCTCGAGTTCAATTTTTTGGAAAAGCATTAATTGCCATTTAGTGCCTATGTGTTGCAAAGAAGGATCTAGATGTTATATTTGATAGAAAACTTAATTTCAATCTACTCGTACATATTATAGATTATTTTGTTGCGAAAGCAAACTTGATGCTAGGATTTATATCACGGAATCCGAAATAGTTCTCGGATCCGTATACCTACTCTCAAATCGCTTTATATTGCTTACGTTCGGTCTGTGTTGGAATATTGCTCGGTAATATGGAGCCCTTTATATTTAAATAGTTCTTTAAGAATTGAAAACATTCAAAAACGCTTCACTACGACTTGTAGTTAATCGTTTACATTGGAATATTCGAATGCCCTCATATGATTAGCGATGCCAACTTATTGATCTAACAAACCTGGATAATCGCCGTAAATATTTCTCTATAATATTTGTAAGAGACCTATTATATAATCACATCTACTGCCCCTTTTCTTTTAGCTTTAATTAAGTTCTATGGTTCCTGAAGAAACTTGAGAATAAGAAATATTTTCTGTGAACCCTTTCATAGAATGAATTACGGGCTAAATGAGCCTCTTACAAGATGCTTAAGAGAAGCAAATTCTGTAGAGAGTTTTGTAGTTTTTTTTAATTCTTCAAATAGAAACTTGTTCAAAGAAAAATTGTTAAGTATTATAAGGTAACGTGGATGGTACTTTATGTATATTGTATCTAGTAGTCGTAAAGAAGTATATTATTATTGTTATAATGTATTATCTGTTAGATGAAATAAATGAACTGAACTGAACTAAAAATTGATATGAAGACATTACCGATAGCACCTCCCAAAGAGCCTTTATTTTTTAATATTGACTGTCTTGCTATGGACGCAATTGATATACGAGTATATTTTTTGAAGTTTTGAATTTTTGATTCGGAAAATGGTCGATTTAGTTTTTGGTTGCCATTTGAAATTTGTCTGTAAAAAATCTTCAAAATAAACTTGGTAATATTCGTAAACAAGTAGTGTAGGACTCTTACCACTTGAGTCAAGACCAATCTATGAAACATATCCAAATCAGGGTTGCGAATTTTCGAATTAAAAAACCATAAGTCATAACTCATAAGTCTGTAGATGATTTCTGATTAAAAAAAATCTAATTCATAAGTTAGTTAGTGACTTATGATTTAAAAAAAATTTTATTCATACGCTACTAGGTGACTTATGAATTAAAAAAAATTTAATTCGTAAGCTAGTTGGTAAATTGGAAATGCTTAAGTTGTTTTGACTACATAATTATTTAATTATTAACGAAAGTAGATTTCAAGCTTTTTTGTGTCATAAAATTATCATGCTAGCTTATAAATTTACTAATTAATAAATTGTTTAATCAGAATTTATCGATTAGCTTATGAATTAAATTTTTTTAATTCATAAGTCACTAGGTAACTTTTGAATTAATTTTTTTTTAATTCTTAAGTCACTGACTTGCTCATGACTTAAATTTTTTTAATTCATAAGTCACTTAGTAGGTTCTGAATTAATTTTTTTTAATTCATAAGTCGCTAAAAAGCTTATGATTTAAATTTTTTTAATTCACAAGTCACCAACTGACTTATGAATTAAATTTTTTTAATTCATAAGTCAGTAACTAGCTGCTGAATTACATTTTTCTTAATTCATAAGTCACCCACTAGCTTGTGAATTGAAGCCAAGCTTAAACTAAAAAGTGACTTAAGCTTCTGCAACCCTGCTCCAAATAAATAAACTTTAAATACGTTTCCATAGCTCTTAGGCAATTAGATCATAAAACTTTGTTTTTCTTAGTCTCCGAACATTCTATCGTATTTTTAAGACGGTTCTCATTTCGGAGTTGGTATGACTTTGCAGTCGCTTATTGTGTAATATAGCGTGTTTTTTGTGCCAACTTTTGTAACCATTTCACTTTGAAACTCACGATGTTACTATTTATTGTGTATCAAGGGAAGGATTTTGGTTTGGAATATCTGGATAGGTTCAGCATATGATTTTTTGCACATCCTCATAGCTGGATATGATACGTGCAAACGGGTTTCAGTTACTTGCTTGTTTAGTATTATTTTGTTCTGGTTAGACTAGACATATCAGAGTTCTGTCCTAGTACCCACTATATTCATCTATACTTCAAGTTTAGTTGCATCCATAGAGTCATTCCAAGGTATTTGGTAGTAAGGTTTAGATGTACGTTGATAAAACTTGGAAAATTATTAAGCTTTTTGATTGTAAAGTTTAGTGCTGCATCCGAACTCGAACTTTATCACTAAATTTTTCAATTTTTCTGTAGCATTCCTAACGGATTTTTCAGGTACCCATATTTCGGTAAAATCAGCAAAGGTGGCCATGATAGCAGTGATGTCCAGTCCACTGTAATATTATACTCTGTCCAACAAAAATATGCAGTGTAGGCAAGATAGGACGTTTGCCTCGCATTCTGGCTACAGTGAATTGCATAAATCTGTCCTTCATTAAAGCTCTCACAGAGTTGTCGTAGTGTTGATATTAAATGGACCCTTTTTTTAAAGCTCTAAAATCAAAAGCACCTCAACAGAAACCCAAGGAAAAAAAACTGAACAAGTTAGCAAATGAACAAGGGTAACTCTGAACGCACATCAATATTTAATGGGGGTTGAAATTGAATAACACCAACAGCAACAGCCGTAAGCCAAAGCAATTCAGTGCGCACAAACACTTTTTTATGGAGGAGTTCTTTCAATTTAGTATGGTGCAAAAATATAGCACGCTACTGATTTTGAAAAAGCTCTTCTTTAAAACGTGTACTGCATATTTTTGTTAGATGAAGTATAATAGCATATAATAAATACAGGGATAGTGCTACGGCACTTCCTTGCTCAATGTTTATGTTATTTAAGTTGCATTGTACTTCAAAAAGTCGCACTGTAATGTGGGACTTAATTTTTTCGTAAAACTTCCTGGGAAGGTTCGTATGCAGTTTGTTCTCAAGTCCCAAAAGGCTTCATCAACATCCAAGATTAGAGCAGAACATCCCTTTTCTTAAGTGACTTTTCTACAACCGGCCGTACCAACAATCAAATTATTTAACCATACATGTTATGAACTTAATATTTATGTGAACTCTAACTCAAACACTTTCTTAAAGGATCCGGCCACTCGTCTACGCCGCACGCACGACTTCCAGTGGAAACCTTTGAAAACTCAATATTTCGGTGAGGCCTACAGCAAGCCTTCTTCTCCAAAGTGTTCCATAACTGGTAGTTCAGCGGATTAAGATCGGGGCTGCCCGAGGGCCAATCTTCTGCTGCAATAAACTCTGGTAAATTGTCCATAAGCCATAGTTGTGTTGTTTTTGCTTTGTGGCGCAGAATCTTGCTGAAATATCCAGTGCTTGCCAGCCGGGCAGCCCCGATCTTAATCCGCTGAACATTTTGGAGGAGAAAGCTTGCTGTAAGCCTCACCGAAATATTGAGTCTCTCAAAGCTGATTTGTTGAAGACAGTAGCTTCGTTTCCACTGGAAGTCGTGCGTGCGGAGTAGACGAGTGGCCGGATCGTTTAAGAATGTGTTTGAAGGCTTAGGGGAGCATTTTGAATAATTTCTTATATATTTATATTGTAAATTTAATACTTAATAAATGACGTAAAAAAATTTTGATTGCTATTTTATTTTTTAAATAAAACATGTTTTTGTTAGGGACAGAACAAATGGCAAGACTATGTATAGAGTCCATTAAATAATGCTTCATTTCGCTAAAATATTAAAGTCGTCTCTTAATTTGATTGTTGGTAAGGCTCAACATCTGAATCTTAACTGAAGGCTATATAGGGTTTAGTCATCTTCTATTATTTTGCTAAGCCTTTCACGAACACTTTCTTGAAAACTCTTGCCAAGGATTTGTTTAATCGATATTGGTCGGTTGAATGTTACCTCTGTTGATGATTTCACTTTCATTGATATAAGAAGGACTTCAATTCTGCTGTTGCTATGTATGTGTAACAGCAGAATTGAAGTCCTTCTTATATCAAGCCCAACACAAGCATTTATCATGAATTGATGTTTTTTGAAGGCTATTGACGGTACTTTTTTCCAAAACCTGATTTTAGATTGTACATAATCTGGTGATTACTTGTGACGATGTCAGTTTTCTGTTTCGGGCTTCCAATGCAATTTCAATCTTAAGATTTTATTGGTGGGCTGTGTGTCTTAATAATAAAAAAAAAAAAAATTAATGTGATGGCTAGCTTATAGGTTTATAGTACTAGTACTTCACAAAAGACTATAGGTGCGTGTACAGAAAATATCAGACACATTTTCATTACAAGAGGTACTCTCAGTCACTTCCTCGTAAGGTTGCTTCCTAGAGTGAGACGTTGGTACTTGTGCTGACTTTATAACCAATATAATTTTTTATCAATTGAAATCCTTTGATCCTTATAAAACAAATAGTATCAAATTTAAGAAAATCCTTGGTTTGACTTTTTATATACACCATTCTTTCAGTGGAAAACGGTGTAAAATTTAAACAAGGCAAACATTCCTGAAACGTCCTAATTCTAAGAACCATGTTCTTACATTAGTAAAAATTTAGACGAAAAATACTTCAGTGTTCGAAAGGCAGTAAAAGCTTTTGTCCATTCTTTAAGAATATTAAAAACTCAGGATCATCATTAGTTCCTAAGCTTATCTTCAATGATAAACAAGATCAATGTGTTCGTTGCTTAGGATACCTCAGACGATAAAAGATCTTTGTCCACTTCTGAACTTGCGATTGTGTATAAAGCATATACATATACGCCCAAAATTAGAGTATAAGCCATAGCTGGGCACCGTTAATCAAACAGTTAACTTCGTTAATCGTTAATCCGCTACTAAAAAAGTTAGCTTCGTTAAACGTTAAAGCGTTAAATTTCGGAAGAATTAACGCAAGTTAACGTTAATCGTTAATCCGTTAACATGTGATAAAAATTGCATTTTTTATATTTTTTTACTCTGAGCACCGGCGCTAAGTATCTAATGCCGGTCGTCCTCGTCCACTAGGCGATCAACGCACAAATTTCGAGTTCAACGCATTCAACTCTAATGTATGGTGCCTTCAATTCTGTTCAACCAACGGGTTGGATTTAGTTGTTGGCCGTTGCTCAACGAATTGCGCGACAAGTGTACGGGTAGTGTACGAGCTCGTGTTGCTCCTTGAAAATGTTCGATCAACACGTTGAGCAACACTTTCAAGATAATGTGTTGCACATTATTTGTTCAACGCGTTGATCAACTTTTTAATTTTCTTTGGGATTTCTTGACGTAATATTGTGGTGCGTTGCGTTGGCTGCAGTGAAATGTGTCTACGTGGTTGAACTATTGCGTTGCCATGAACTTGCAGTTGTTGCAACTTGCAAACTGTAGTTTATTTTGGTTTTTCGTCATGGAAGGTGATAAAAAATCAGAGTAGACCACGGAATTAATTTCGCAAATGATTTCAGCAATTGAGGAAAAGCCCAATATATGGGACATTAAGAGCCCCTCTTATAAAAATCGAGATACCAGGGAATTGGCTTGGTTTCAAATTTCCTCGAAAATGCAATTGCCTAAACTTTGAATACGAATTCACGGGCGCGGTGGGATCAATCGATTTTAATGTCTCATATATTTCATTGAAAAAACAATTTTCTTCGCGATTCAAGAAAAAATCATCTACCCAGAATCGTCTTAGCTTGTTTTTCTTCCTTTGTCGTTCATTTTCTAATATTATTAATGCGGCAGCCACTTTTTTTTTCTTAGAGGAAACCATACTCATACGGAACAAATTTGAGAATATTTTAAAGCGAAGGCGTGCGTCGACAATAAATGTATGTATCGAACTGAAGTCAAAATTATTTCAGGTTTGACGTTTGAGTTTTTTTTTTATCGTGGTGCGTTCAACGCATTCCCCAACGAGTGATCCTTGGTTAAGTGTACGAAGGTATCAACTGCGAAAACGCAGTTGATCAACTCGAAAAAAAAATTTTGTCTGTCAAAATCGAACAAGTTTATCAACTAGTGTACGAGGTTATTCAACATTTGAGTAAGTTGGTCACCTAGGTGTACGGAGCTATTCAACATTGGAAAAAGTTTTAAAAGTTGATCAACTAGGTGTGCGGGGTTAATCAACATATGGGAAAGTTGGTCAATTATGTTTACGGGGTTCCAAACGCATTTTGTTCAACTTTAGTTGCTCAATGTGAATTACGTAAGTTGCTGCACTGGTGTAAGAGGTTGTAAATTCGTTTAACCAACGAAAAAGTTGAAAAAAAAGTTGAACGAAGTTGGTTGAACTTTTTGCGCACATAGTAAAATGATCAAACTTCGTTAATTAACGATTAATGGATTAACGAGTTAATGCCCAGCTATGAGTATAACTCTCATAATATATGGTCACATGGTCAGGCGCATCCAAGAGATCACTGCACCTATTTGATAGAATCCAGGGGTGCCAGCCAGCGTTACCACTTCCGGAAAAAAAGTCGAAGTAAATTTGAAGAAAAAAGTGAAGTAAATTGAGAAAAATCGATGTAGATTTCAAAATGACTTTTTATTTGCATTTAGAAAAAAAATTGGACTTGAGATTTT
This sequence comes from Chrysotoxum bicinctum, assembly GCA_911387755.1. NCBI lineage: Eukaryota > Metazoa > Arthropoda > Insecta > Diptera > Syrphidae > Chrysotoxum > Chrysotoxum bicinctum. The sequence continues at coordinate 52,126,380 of OU426987.1, forward strand.
CACCAGATATTACAAAACGAAAAAGTGGTGATTCAGTCTGTCTGTAGATCTGTTACTCAACCTGCCGTCTAGAGGAGAAATTATATATTTGTACTTGTGTCGATGCTCATATTTTTGTATGGAAGTACTAACTATAATGAAAATAGAGAAAATGAAGTAGTTTTGGGCTTTTTTTGTAAAATTGAAGTAGATTGAAACAGAGATTTTTAAAAGGAAGTAGATTTCAGTATTTTGATGATGGTGCGAAGTAGGAAGTAGATTTTAAAATATTTTGAAAAAAAGAAGTAGATCTACTTCAATTGAAGTAAAGTGGTACCACTGGTGCCAGCACGTAACTTGAAACAATCGAGTCTAGTCGATGTAGTCGAGTATAGGGAGTTCCTTATTTGATTCAATCGAATCGAAAACAATCGGCTTATCATAAGAAATAACTGCCTGTTCTCGATTGTATCGACCTAACTCGATCGTATCAAGTTACGTGCTAGGGCCTCAGAATAGAGCTTCAACACTGATAAGGGACAGATCGATTTCGAAAGCATTTGATTCGTTGGAACACTGTCAAAATGTCTCTTGCTTATCACTGTCTTATCCCTTCTTCGTCAATCATTGCTCTTTCGAAATAGCCAGTTGCAATCCTCCACTTAAGAAGTTTCAGGGTAATACCCGCTCTGCTAGGAATGCTCAACAGTATACCGTCGAGCCTGACTTCGGACAAACGTACATCGTTATCTCCTACTCAATTCTCTATTGCCTAAAGCTCCCACTGTCAAACATTTTCAGGGTGTGCGTCAGTTATATAAAAATTCAGACAGTGTATGTGAGTAATTTCATTGAAAACTTGAAAATTTGTTTCCCCACTTTACCCGCACTCTGAGCACACTGCTGAACGACAACTTTATTTAAATTGCAATACTAATACAAAAAGATTGTATGAAATTCTTTTGTTCTGTTTTCATTTAATTTTTGAATACAAATTTAGTTTTCTTTAATATCCAACATTCTTCTCGATTTCTTGCTCATATCTCATCTTTGTTTGAAAACTTTACAAATATTAATGTTTTCATCAAAAATCAATTTACTCACAATATGTATGTACATATATATTCTTTTTTTGATTAAATATTTCTAAGAGAAATAACTCTTGAGCTTATAGTTTGTTCTTGAACTCCCTTGCTCGAAAATTACATCAAACAGCAAAAACCCATTTCATGATCTTTAGTTTGGACAAAAGGAGAATCCTTTATTTCTTTGTCCAATTTTCCAGATTCCATGAACATCTTACCTTTGCGATTTTATTTTCTAAAAGCTTCACTTTAGTTTCTCGTTTTGTGTTTGTCGTCCAGCGCTATTATAAGTTCATATTCTTTCAGGATTATCCTGTCCAATGAATTTTACAAGGAAATAATTTCTACCATCCATTTATAAATTCATTGAATTTACAAAGCAAAGTAATAAATTTCTCCAGGACTTCATATAACATGGTACCTTACCTACCCAACCTTTGTTGGATATAATACAATATACCAAAGCATGCGGTCTTATATGCTTTTTGAATTCATTTTAATATCGGGGGAAGTATGGGATTTATTTGAAAGTTTCATTAAACATGCAAATATACTTTCCATCATCATCATAAAGCCAAAAATCATTTCTTCGGATCCTGCTTAAGTGTCCTTCGTCCTTGTGTGTGAATAGAAATTTACATACAAATCATTTCAAATAAATAAAATTTATTGATTTATGATTTATGTCTTCTAATGTTTTTTTTTTCTTCGTGCAAACTGATGTATTTTAAACATCCTTCTAGAGCTTGAGAAGATCCTTGAGTGTGTGTATGTGGGAGGGGAGGATATGCTCAAAGTTTTACTCGTAAAAAAAGAGAAAATCAAATCCCATAATGCCACCGCTCATGGTATCAATAAAAACGACACGGAGAAAAAGAAAGTAAATAATAAGACACGTAAGTACCTGCCATCATTGATCGGGGGTATCACAGAACCACCATCATCGGCACGTTCTTATATCTTCCCTTGAAGGATATTCAGCAGGAGGTTTGTACTTAATAGCAATACCTCTTCTTTAATGACACATAGACTCTTCCCCTATTGCGCGTTCGTATTGTGTCGCTGTCGTGTCATATCATCAACCTTACTGCCACAATAACTCAGGATGAAGATAAAGCAGAAGGAGGAAAAAAATATGCTTTTTTGACTCCTGGGAATATCCTTCGATATTCAAGGTTCGACAAAATATGCAATAATACTTGAATTTTAAATAAAACATCCTAAATTTAGCTGAGAGATAGCGTTTCTCTAAAGGCTCTATCTCGGTGAAATCGCACAGCAGGTGTTTGGCTTTCGAGTGTAGGTGCTTTGCAATAAGTTCATTTATTTATACCTTTTACTATATACCTTGCAATATGAGAGCCTTATGGAATGGATGAAAGGGATTTTTTTGTTGTTGTTGTAAAGCCTTCCGTGAATGATTCAATCAATGGTGAAAGACGAAGTGTGGGTTGTACAGATGGTTTTCCCTGTATATTCATCTTTGAATATACGAACAAGCTTATTTTATGATAAATAAGTGTTACACAGTTGTGTTTAGATCTTAGCATTAAGCTGAGTCAAGATTTATGTTTTTAAAGACAGGAAAACGGTCCTTATTTGACAGTAAAATTGAAAAAAAAAAAGAGTGTTAGTGGTGTGTTTCTCTGTCTATTATAAATGGTTGAGATCATACTGTTCTTATATCGACTTTCACGACTGGGGTTTTCCATAAGCGTATTTTTTCATGGTATAAATGTGACATTTCTTCTAGGATTTATGGGATGATCCACTTGGTCTAAATTCTGTTTCCATCAGAAGTTCTCCGCTATGCATTCAACACAAGGCCATCCACAATCTGGGGACCCACTATTGCGATGTTATCAAAGAGGCAACAAAACGTTTTATTAAAATGATCATCATCATCATCGGCTCGACAACCGGGTTCCGGTCCTGGCCTCTTTCAACAAGTCTCTCCACCTATCCCGGTCTCTAGCCGACGCCATCCAGTTGCGCACCCCAAGGCTTCGGGCGTCCTGGTCTACGCCATCTCTCCAGCGCAAGCATGGTCTACCACGCTGTCGTCTACCATAAAATGTACCACAAAGAACTTTCCGAGCAGGTTCCTCTTCGCTCATGCGAGCTAGGTGCCCTGCCCACCGGAGTCTACCGAGCTTAATTTTTGTCACGATATCTGCTTCAAGGTAGATTATTAAAATATCATTTTCATTTTATTAAAATGATATTACCACAAATTATAACCACCTTTACTCACATAGTGCATTTTTGTATCGCGACCTCTTCTCTTCCAAAATGTTGGAAGCGTGCAAAGGTAATTCTTGTGCCTAAGAAAAACAATCCTTCAATTGCATCAGGTTTTCGGCCTATAAGTATACTGCCTTGCCTGTCTAAAATCTTAGAAAGAGTTTTGTCAAACCAGATTTCAAACCACATGCGGATGCGGACTCGTAACTTATTTTCTCCGGTGCAGTCAGGATTTCGAGCAGTTCACAGCTGCTCTATGGCTGTGGTTAAGGTTCTTGAAGATATTCGAATTCCGTATGACCAAGGCATGTTAACGCTTGTCTGTTTGCTGGATTTTACACACAAACTAAGACTTTACTTTGGCTTCAGTGATAGTTCGGATCGTCTTATACAAGACTATTTAAGTCATCGAACTCAAAAGGTTAAAGTTGGCAATAATTCTTCTGATTCAATCAGCTTACTTGCTGGCGTCGCACAGGGTTCAATCTTGGGTCCTATTTTGTTCTGCATGTTTATGAATTACTTGATGATGTTCAAATTTATCTTTCGGGACCTTTTAACTTACTCGAAGGTCTAACTTGCAGAATAAATGAAGATTTGGATGAGATTCACAATTGGTCGCTGTGTAATAGCCTTACGTTAAGTCCAGCGAAATCCCAAATAACTGCTATTTCTAGACGTAAATTTGATACGATTTGATTTGAAAAGAATACGTCTATGTCAGATTTTTTCAAAGGCTTTACTGAAATCCGTTGAGACAACATGGACTTTCTTTCCGTTCTCTAAGGCTGGGAAGCTAATACGAATTCAACTAGGTTGGTCATTGTAGACCTACCTTTAACAAACAATGGTTTTTGACAAAGTGCAAAAAATGTGAGAGGAAGTAGCAGATTAGGAACAAAAAAAACCATTGACTGTCAGCTCTGCTCCGCTCAAGGTTTCATATCCGTTTTGAATGAATATATTGACCGAAAGAACCAAGATCCTTCGATAGTTTTTGAAGAGACATATTGAAAAAATCAAGGTACTTTACATAGATGTTCATGAGACTGAAAATGTCTGTGGGAGACCTTCCTGCTAACTGGAAACGATGACACGTATATTTGTTTTACCTTCGTCGCAAACCAAACCTGATTTACGCCGCCGCGCCGCCAAGAAAAAACGAATGTTTTCATATAGTTTCTTATCTTGTAGCCATAGAGAATTCGTATTGATAATATGTGTAATGAATAATTTGTTGAATAAATTTGACTGCAGGGTTCTGACCCCTAAGCAAGCGATGGGGTAGAGAAAAACGCAGGGGTTATAGAAGTGAAGAAGGAAGAAGTAAAGGATAAACCACTTCCGATCAATGAAAAATCAGCTCCACCACCTTAGAATAGGGAGCCTTAGGTATAAAAAAGCTTAGCAATAACAAATCTCCAGGATATCATTCTGATGGCTTGCCAGCAGAGCTCTGTAAATGCGAAGGCATATGCATAAAATAATCAACCAAGTATGGATGGAAACATTCCCGATGACTGGACTTTCAGTTCCATGGCCAACCAAAATAAAAAAAAACGCTCCTTTGTCCAGCAACAGCAAGATTCTATGAAAGAATATCCCTGCTAAAAATCGCATTAAGGATAGTATGCAACGTGCTGTGAGAGCGTATTAAGAAGTTCTTTAATACTATAATCGGCAAATACAAGTGTGGCTTACGGCTCGAGAGATGGACTATGCGAATTCTACGAATTCGAGACTTACCAACTTTTCATCGACTTCGAAGTGACGTGAATATTTGAGCATTGATCGTCAGGTGCTGGCTAAATCAAGATAGCGGAACTTGGACTACCAGGAAAACTGATCCAGCTGTATCTTGAAAAATTACATCATTCAAGGTGCAATGTGCAATTAGGGAATTTACTGTTTGGAATTTAGTTTGAGGCTTGTCCGGAGCTCTGTTGAACTCTACCGGTGTTGCTGCGGATGCACAATCCATACACTAACGTGTATGGGTGCTGAAGCGGTAATACTGGTTTGATGTTCTGATGGGCTCGTCTATCGATTTATCGGTAGGCCGGTATTGCTACCTCGCACAAAGCTGTCATTCCCGGTTCCTATCGACCTCCTCGCGGTGCCTGTGGATATGTTACTGTAATAGTAACTGAACTAACTTGATAGGAACAGTCTGGACGGTGTCATTAAGATAGAAATCCGCTAAGGAGTGTGTAACAACTCACCAGAGGGTTGCACATTCTTGGTTGATGGTTTCTACCTCGATCATAGCTGGGTGTGTGTATATCTTGGGCTGACAGGCCCTGAAGTTTTGCAGGAACTTCATCTGTAAGTGACCTTATGGTGGCGAAGCTCGACCGGCTTGGTTTATTCTGAATGCGGAGACACATGGTTTCCAGGCGTGCCTGGATTCAAGAGGTGTTAGATAGGCAAGAGGTGTGTTCATGCCTGCAACATGTCACAACTCTGCAACCGAGATGGTTTCGGCTAATGGTTAGGACCCAATCTGACTCCGATGGAGGTAGGCCTCCCGTGGGGTAATCTACAGGTATCCATGTTAAGCCCAAAGACGATCTGTCTGCAATTCCAAACGAGCACAGGATTCCGACCTTCGGTATAATGTGACTTCTTCAAACTCGATCTGGAGAAGATGGTGCGCAGGGCTGGCGTTAACATCTGCCCACCGACTCAAAATGTCCCTATTGATAACAATAACTTCCAAGTAGTTCTTCTGCTTGAGACTTAATATTAGCTTCACGAACAGTACTTTAGTGGATATCCAACCAAGACCTAACGTAGGAAAACTGCTGAAAAAGTCGTCGGGTGTTTATGGATCGGGTGTTCTAAGTTACCGCGAAAAAAACCCATATCACTCTAACTTAATTTTCCTTCGCTAGTTTTCAATAAAAGGTGGCTGCCATCTTGATTTGGACTTTCGGCCTTCAGATAAGACTTTTGGGCTTCAGATAAGAAATCCATAAACAAAAAGAGCAGAGCACTAAATTCGGGAACGAGCTGATCAATCTTAATCAATAATCACCTTAATTGATATCAAGGGCTCCGGAAAATGTACCCTCGAAACAGCCATGTTCGTTAAATATGGGTCGTTGCTTCGTCTTATTGGAACCAAATGTTTCCTAGGTCTAATTTATCAAGCCGCGGAAAAAATATCTCCAACTTGTTCACACACCAGTCTTCATTCACTGTCACTTACCTCATGTTTTTTTTAAACAAAACGGGAACGAATAACCCTGCTAGGTAAATTGTACACCACACTGTTACTTTATATAAATTTGGAAGTCTTTAAGGTTATTCTGGAGGATAGGTATCAGCCCAATAGCGCATGTTCTATTTCCCGATGCATCCAATCAACTGAAAGGAGAATTAATCACTGACTACTGAGTGTAATGATGTTAATGAAAGTCATAGTGACGAATTCGCTTCACTAAATAATGAAGATTGAAGCATTTGAATGCTTTTTTAATGAACTTTCTGCCTTTGTGCGGAAATCCCCCTAAAGTATTTTTTCTTAGCAAAAGTATCAATAATTGAAGTATTAGGTGTGCCTGCTAACGAACAGGTAAGTCGACAAGCGGAATTGCTTCTACGTAGTACGCTGTTTTGGAAAGTACTCTGTGATCTGAGAGCATCGTTATTTCATGTAGAAGCAACATTAATTGGGTACTCGCATAACTTGGGATTTGACCCCGTTAGACTTTTTCTTGTGAGGATTTTTGAGTCACAGGTCTATTCCGATAAACCGACTGGGGCCCCAAAAACTACACACTAGTATCATCGCTTCACTTTAACCTCATCTTCTCGCAATCGCCAGACTCTTTGAAAATTTGCCCATTTCAATGATATCATATTTCACATATAAAGTCATTAATAGGCCTTTCAAAAACAAAAGGTTTTGATAACTCCCACACAACTGTTTTTATTCAATTTTAGCATCTGCCCGTCCCTATTGAAAGACCAGACCAGACCAAACAGAATCATAATTATTTATGAATAGAAGCTTAGTTTTTGCCAAATGAAATCATCAAATATTTAAAGAGCAATAAATGCAGTTTATTGATAGAAATTTAAACATTAAGCTATTTTGATCTTTCCATTACTGAATTCCAAACAGACCAAATAAAATAATACAATTAAAAGCAAGGCTTTCCAAATTGGTTAGAATTAAATGCAAACAATCAGGGATTAAACAAATTTGATTGCATCTGTGAAAGTATAATAATATTATTGTCTATGCGTATGCCTTATTTGCCACAAATATTTTTGTTCATTACCAACATATTATAGGAAACCTATACCGCACATATGTACATTGTACAATGGTAGGTTTTGATTTTAAAATCAGGGAGTATCTATGAAATTTAAAAAAACAAAAAATATTTGAATATTTACGATGTAAAATATGTTAGTAGATTTATGAAGCTTAAAAGTGAAATTTAGATAGAATTTGCATCAATTTTATGAATTGAATACGTCAGTATGGGCCATATTAAAATAGGAATTTAATTTAGGTTGGAAGATATGTATTACTATGTATCATTCTACATGCATAGTAATTAGGCCTAGGATGAAATTCAGTTAATTCTGTGCCGTGTCCTCTGTTTTCCTCCTTAGACCGCGGGCTAGCGGAATGAAGGCTTTGACTTAGGTTAAAGGTGCAAGGGGGCTGGATGTTCACACGATCGGACCAGTCACTGCTTAATCTCCAGTCAACCAGTTGTCTAGCTTGGAACAGTGTAGATGGTTTTGGATGCTTGGCTCGGTTGAGTGAAAGATCCGAATGAATGATGATTATTCGCAAGCAAACACGCAAAGCTACATACATCCTTTCTAATTGAAATCAATCCAAACATTCCGTGAGAATGTGAGAATCCATTGAGCGTTGGTTACACAAACTCTCCTTCGAATATTCCTCACGGATCATTTTATTTTAATTGTGTGTCTATTAAAGAGTGCTTTGCTTCTATTAATTCTACTAAGTCAAATGCGATTGGCCTGGATAAAGTTTCTCCTAAATTCTTGCCAATATCTACTATGACTGTTTGGACTAAGTCAAGTTATCCAAGCTCTTGGAAAATAGCAAAAGCTATTCTTCTTCAAAATAAAATGCACGACTCGATCGCACGAACTTGCTCTTATGTAAAAGTATTTTGGAGCTTAAAATACATTTTGTAAATATAAAACATGGATGAATGAGATACAAATGTTCAAATGCATGGAATTGCCGTCTGATTTCCGGAAAAGTATAAATTTACGCAAATAAAGTTTAAAAATCGTTTTATTAAATTAATTTTTTATATAACAAATTTCTTTAAAATTTTTCTAGAACAAAATTTGGGATGCCAATTTAAAGTGCTTAATAATATAGATTTTAGGAAATAATTTCAAAAAATAATCGTGCACACGTTGTTGAGATATTGATTTTTAAAGAAATAAATTGGGTTTTTTTTTCAAAAAACAAAAAAAAAATATTTTTTTTCGAATATTCTTATATACAATATTTCTTTGAACTTAAGGGGCCTCTTGGTGAAAATTTTGGTAAAAATCGTTAGAGCCGTTAATGAGAAATTCGAAAATCAAAAAAACCGTTCTATGACAGGTACCGTTAATAACAATTTTTTTTAACCAAAATATAGTCCATATCCATAATATTACACTTAGTTTTTTTTTTTTATCAAAATCGCTTGAGTCGTTTTCGAGATAAATAAAATTATGCATTACGGGTGTATGGGGGGTACCATTAGTTTTGCAGCTAAAGAGAATTTGTATTTCCCCTCTAGGGAATCATCGAAGACCCTTAAGTACCGAGATTAAAGAAAATAGGTCCAGTGGCCTAGGCTGTAGATCGAAGTACAGACATACGGACATACAGAGAGACACTTTATTCGTCTTCGCTATCATCGTAATGTCAACTTTGATCAAAATCTCGAGTTCTATTTTTTTCAAAATGCAGAACTTGCCCTATAGTATATATCGCAAGTAAAAAATAAAGTGCACGACTGGGTCGCATGAACTTGCTCCTATGTAATAGACTAAGAATTTCAAAAATGAATGTTATTAGAGAGCATAAAATTAACTTTTTAAATGGCTAAAACAACTTCTTTAGTAGTTGCAAGTAAGAATATAGGATACCATATGATTCAAGCAAATATAGGTTTATGCAAAAACAAAAATTATAAGTCTTTGTAGTGGTTTCTTAAAAAAATAATCATTTTTATAAATAATTTTTAAAACATGTTTAAGAAAAAATTTTGGTACGCCAATTTGAAGTTTTTATTATTGTTCGAATAAAAATTAAATTTACAAAAAAATATTAAGCCGTTTTCAAGTATTGAATTTTTCAAAAAAATAAAACAGATTTTTTTTTTTTCAAAATTAAAAAAAAAAATTTTTTCTTAAAGCTTTAAAATGCAATGTTTTTTAAACTTTTAAGAAGCTTCTCTCTGAAAAATTTTATTTTTCGTTATGCCGATAATGAGAAATTCAAAATTTTAAGAAATCGTTCTTTGGTAGGTACAGTTAGTAATATCTTGTTTTCAATTTTTTTTATTAAATTATAGATCTTAAAAATTATTCGAAAGAAAAAAAATTAGCAAAAATCTCAGAACCGTTTTCGAGAAAAATACGATTTTCGAAAACAATTTTCTAGCATTTTTAGGCAGGGTACCGAAATTTTTGTGTAAAACACATTTTTTTTCTCATATCTTGTAGATTATTTAAAGAAACTTTTATTATTATCAAGTTTTAAAAAAATCGAGGGTTTTTCGAAATTTTCATTTTTTTTTTTAAATCAAAAAAAAAAAAATTGAAAATTTGAATACACAATAATATTGATACTGCTGGGGAGCCTTAACATAAAAAATGAACAAAATCGCTTGTACCCTTCTTGAGAAAATCAAAAACAAAAAAATGGTTCCAAGGGGGGTACCAAAAATAATATTTTTTTTGAAAGTTTTTTCCAACCATTACTTAGGTTTGACTAATTGAAATTTTTTTGATTTTTTTTTTAAGAAAATCTCTGATAGTTTTTGAGAAAAAAAAAAAATATTTATAAAATTTCGAAAAAAATTCGTATGGGAGATATTTTTTATTTTTGGTCTTAAAAAAAAGAAAAAAACATCTTTCAATTAAAACTGATATCTATCTACCTAGTTTGAAGAAAATCGGTCAAGCCGTTTGGCTGGAGTCGAACAGACAGAGACTAAATTTCATTTAGTTTTCTACCATTTTGTCTTGTTTTTGGGAAGAAATTAAGCTTATAAATGTTTCAAATCCCATTTGTTCTTTTAATCGTCGGTCGTTAGTAGCTCTATTGTGAATAGTCCTTAAGAGGCTGGCCATTTATTGCGACACCTTAAGTAGACCTAGCTTCGCTCAGGCAATCGCTTAGTGTTATTCGCACACATGAAATTCGCGCTGCGTTAACACAACAGGCCAACAATTGGTCAAATAAGCAGTAGGTGAATTAAATTCACGTCCTTGAGGTGTGAATAGCTCCATTCTTGTTGTCAAATAACTTTATCTGTATAGAAAAAAGATGATAAGGCTCAATGACATTTGACGCCATTTTCCAAACTTAAGGCACATTCACATAATTATACATTATTTTTTTCGCCATTTTGAGTATCGCAGAAGGAATGAAATGGATATGTATTTATTCACTATGATTTATTTTAAGTTTTTATTTATCATTGATGCATAAAATATTAAATAACCAACTCAATTATATTTATTTTAAATTTTATTTGGGAAGGTAATTATTAATATGTATTGTTTTCATATTATATAAAAGGAGTATTTATTCACTAATTGGTTATTAAAAATAAAACAATGTAATGTCATCGCCAACTGGGTGCATTTCGAAAAGCAATTAGTGAATTTTTCTCTATAGATTCTATGCAAACTATTTGCATGATCGCATATTAATTTGGCATTGAAAACACAACATTTAATAGCTTATTGCAGAACTTATTTACATAACATTTTGTTTGTGCGGTATTATTTGCAATACATAATTGCTCTACTTGCACAACGATACTTTGGGTTATCAAAACGGAATATTTATTTTTTGTTTGTTTTGTGTTAAAAGTGTTTTTAAAATTTTGAAAAATTATTTTGCTAACAGGGAATCGCAGAATTGGATACACACAATTTAGCTTGATTCTTTAATTGCTTGCAATTATTTGTACAAGTAGGCCCTAGTTATAGCTATCATTGAAAACCACCATTGAAACACAAATCAGTGGAACGGTGGAATATTTTTTGACAAGTCGTTTATAGCAATCATTGAAAAATTGGTCTGTGTCTCTGGCATATTAAGGGTATACAAACCCCTTGAGTTTGCGCCGATTATAACAGAAAAAAAAAAAAAAAAAAAGTAAAAGATCCTGTCAGTGACTGATAACAACCAATTCTATGTATTTGAGGTTAGAGTTAGGGGCCAGTTATAGCTGTCATTGCAAATTTTCATTCTCATTTTTAAGACGAATAAACAAACTGCAATATCTTTAATTGGTTCCAAAATGAAGGTAATGAGCAGTGTAGAATTTTTTTACTCTATAAAATACAAAATTCTGATTTAAACTTTCTTTTAAATCCACTTTTATTATTTCACTGATAGAAATCAATTTCAATGAACAGCTGATTTTCGTTGCTTTAATATGGAACACAATCGTTCCACTGAATGTGTTCGATTCTCTTTCTATTCTCAATTTCTCCAATTTTTCAATGATTGCTATAACTGGCTTGTCAAAAAAATGAAGTTAGCATTCCACTGATTTGTTCCAATGATCCATTTCAATGAAAGCTATAACTGGGGTCTTAATCATTGAAAAAAAACTGACAATAGAAAGAATAGAGAGAGAATCGAACACAAATAAATTGGAACGATTGTGCTCCACTTTGTTGGAACGAAAATCAGCTGTTCATTGAAAACGATTTTGATCATTGAAAAATTAAAAGTTGTTATATGAGAAATATTTAACATGTATTTATTTATTTTTATTTGCAAAAGTAAAATATATAATCGATTACCTTCATTTGTATACCAAACATTCTCAATATTCATACTTTAACTACCCCAAATAGTGAGTGTCGTTACACCGCTCGTGTCAAGCGGTCGCGAGTGTGCAAAGTTCCGTGTCGTGTCGTGTCAATAATACATACATACAATGATCCACAAAAGTCTGCGAACAAGGAAAATATTTTTAAAAAATTGCTGTTATTCACAAATGTAAAGTGAACTATTTTCAAAAAAGGTATTTTTCACTAAAAGAAATTTACTACGTTTTTATTTTCAAAAAAAAGAAATAAAAAAAAATATTCGTATCACAAAAATTAATAAAAACAAAATAAACCTCTGAAATTCTTCCACAAAAGTCTGCGTACAGGTGAATATTTCTTGCATTACATGCTGTTTAAGTATCGGTAAATTTGGTTTTGCATAATATGATTGTTTGTTTATTTTTAATCGTTCTAAGCGCGTATTGCAAATAATTGTCTTTTGTTTTTTTTTTTTTTTTAAAGCAAAAAATGGCAAATAAAGAGTTAAGTTTGAGTGAGCGGCAGTTCATTATTAATCTTTACGTTAAACAAAAAAAGTCGTATTGTGAAATATCAAAAATAACCTCAAGAGCTCGGTCAACGATATAGAGAACGGTAGATCGCTTTAGAAACGCAGGACAGATTAAATCGAAGACAAGATCCTGCCGACTTTGGAAGCTCTCCGGAAGGAATAAGCGTGTGATCAAGCGAATGGTGGAGCAAGATTACTTTGTAACGGCTAAGACGATAAGCACACGGCTCGAAATATATAACAACAATACAGTGCATGCAGAAACGGTAAGAAGGGCTATTGTTCAAGAGGGATTTAAGTCACGCACATCCAGGAAAAAACTATTCGTCAGTAAAATAAACAGAAAGAAACGGCTAGCATTTGCAAAAGAGTATGTTAAAAATCCTCCGGACTTCTGGCGTAAGGTTATATTCTCCGACGAATCAAAATACAACATTTTTGGTTCTGACGGAGTTTAAAGAAGCCTAGTTGCTAAAAGGCTATCCGACCAAATATTAACAGCGAAAGTAATAAAAAAAATAATTATTTGTCTTTATTACACAAACTTTTGTGTAAAAATTTCAGAGGTTTATTTTGTTGTTATTAATTTTTTCTTGTTATGAATAATTGTTTTAATTTTTTTTGTTGAAAATAAAAACCTTGTACATTTCCTTATTAAAAAAAATATTTTTTTTGAAACAAATCACTTTAAATTTGTGAATAGCCACAGTTTTTAAAAATATTTCTTCCTTGTACGCAGACTTTTGTGGATCACTGTACAAACAAAACAGAAAACAATAATACCCAAAGAATTAGTTGGCTAACGGCGCGCTCCCTCCATCTCCCACTCATCCACCAGCTTTCCCAAATTGACTAGTAACTGTCGCTTGCTACACATTGCATGTCTCTTGTGATGCTTATCGCATGATTCTTGCAATGAATAGTAAAGGGACATCTGATGTATAGTTCAGTAATGTTTGTATGCATTGATTGATTTAAGATGCAACCTAGAACGGTTTGTATATTGTTTATTAATCCATTAGACCTACACTACATAGTTGAACTTAGATCGGTAGAGTTGTCTTTTGAGTGTTTGTGATTTTTGAAATAGTAAGTGATTTTTGTAAGAAGTAATTTCTTTGACATCTACGTCTGTTCTGTTAGGTACAGACCAGCTGTTTTGGCATTAGGTGAAACACAGTTTGGTGTAAATACTGATCTTTCAGAATATCGCCAGTCTAGCTATAACTTAATGCCATTATACTCTTTCTCCAAAAAGGCCCTTTAGTCTATGTTTGTTATGATGTTGTCTCAATACGGACATTGTTCTAATACGAACTTTAACTTCATCGGGCTCAAATGTACCGTCTGGAGGCACATCATTCATTATTGTGCGCTGTCTGATTCCATTTCCCGAATTGTTTGCTAGTACCCTCACACTGAGGATGTTATTGCGGGCGACTTCTTTTTACACAATTTAAGTTAGCTCCGCTATTTAGGACAGACGACACCCGAAGAAAGATATGTTGGTATGTTTTCTGAGATACACCACCTTACTCAGCTAGTAGATGAGCTCACTCGAATATCAGATGTTGCTGGGCAAAACGCAAAACACCATAACAGTAATACGAGTATCTCCATTCGGCACTTCGAACCATTGTGTAATATCAGCCAATTCATCGTGTCACATTAATCCAGTTAAAGAGAAACATCCCAAAAAGACCGTTTGGCAATACGAGAAAGTCAACTGGGACGGTCTTAATAACTTTTTTCGAATTTTGAACAGGTCACCAAGGCTGATATGATCACAGAAGTGGATTTTTCGTGAGATGCGTACTATTATTCCTAGCAGAAAAAAGATTATAAAGAAAAGTCTTGGTTCGGTACAAGCTGTAAAGAAGCTACCAGGCTGAGAAAAGTAAGTTTCCGTTCTTACAAAACCAACCCAATTGAAGAAAATCGGAAAAAGTATAAACAAATCAGAAACCAATGCAACGCTGTTATTAAAAGAACGAAGTTCTAACATGACTAGAAATTATGGCAAAAATCCTGCAATGTCCTAAAGGGTCTTAAAAGTTTCTGGACCTTTGTGAACAACGTACAAAATGACTAGCACTTTAGATAAAGAAAATGTATTTGCAGCTCATTTTGCGGCCAGCATCACGTTACCTGACATACCAACATTGCCCATTCTGTACTTGAGAAAGTTAATCCTTCAATCGGACAGGTATATTTCCACACTCGTACAGTTGCAAAAGTCTTCGAAATCTTGACATAAGCAAATCCGCTGGTCCTGATGGTATAACCCCCATTCTTCTGAAGAGATGTTCTTCATTGCTGGCAAAACCATTACGTAAGCTTTTCCTTTCAATCGCTCCTACTGTTCTGGAATCTTTCCTAGAAGATGGAAAACAGCATTTGTTCAGGATGTTCCTAAGAAACTGACCCTTCCTCACCCTCCTCCTATCGATAATTGTATTTACGTTCCTTCTTTCCAAGGTCATGAAATCGCTAATAAAATATCAGCTCTAGATCGAAAGCTTCTTAATGACCGGCAATACGGCTTTCGCAGCAATCCTTGTACTGGTGATCTGATGGCATACCACCAACCAAAGAGTGGAACAGATCTTTACATTGTTTTGGAGAAAGTAAGATTATAAGATTATTGCGCTTGATATTTCTAAAGCATTTGATAGAGTTTAGCACCAGGTTCTCTAATCGAAAATGCGTGCGTTTGGTATCAACGAAACCCTTAAAATAGCTCCAGCAAAAATAAAACACACTTGGTGGTAGTTCATTCAAGTTGTTGTCGTAATATTCAAAAATCATAATATATGAAACCCTTATTCTTTGGATTAGAATACATGTTGTATTTGACGGTTTTTGGGTCTGGTATTCACAAAAAAAATGCTGGTGTTCCCCAGGGCTCTGGCTTGTCTCCGACTCTCTTCCTCATTTTTATAACTGATCTCTTGTCCGAAACTTCTAATCCACTTCATTTTTTTTTCCGACAACTCTACTCTCTGCTTCTCATACTTTTTCTCAAATTCACGTTCATCTCCTTCAGAAGTGGAATTACAAAGGTATCGTTTGATAAGTTCATCAAACTCCAATCTTCACAGCATTGTTAAATGGAGTATATAAAACCGTGTGGAGTTTAATGCTTCGAAAATTCAATGCTATCTATTGTCGTTCAAGCAAAATGTCCCTCTTATATGCCATTGTCCTTGAATAGCACTTGCATCGAAGAAACCGAAAAGCTCTCAATACTCGGTATGTGTGTCAACGACAATCTTCGTTGGAGACCGCCAAAAATGCTGCTAAATGCTTAGTATTTCTATATCGATGTAAGAAATGTTTCACCCTTTTGATTTGGCACCATTTATAAGACCCTTATACGTCTAAAACTAGAGTATAACTTAAATCTTTGGGCAGGTGGAGCACAAACTTCTCTCCACTTATTTGATAGAATTCAGAACAGATCGTTAATACTGATAAGAAACAGAGCTATCATCCCATCTCTTGAACACCGTTGGAATGTTTCATGTATTTCCCTGTTTTATCGCTTCTTTCACAAACAATGTTCACTTGATGTAGCCAGTTGCAATCCTCCCCTTTATCAGTTCACCCGTAATACCCGCTTCGCTAGGAATGCTCATCAGTTTACCCACGAACCTAACATTGGTCGTACCGTCAAATACAGAGATTCGTGTTTTAGTCGCACAACACGATTATGGAATAACTTTCCCAGCACGGTTTTCCTTGCCATTTAAATTTGCAGGTATTTAAAAGCAATGTTCATGGACACCTCGTTTCTCTCCTCCACCGATTTCCACATCGACCGTCCTGTGTTTAACATTATACTGGGGCCAAATTACCGCATCAGTTATCGAGTAATACTTGACTGAGTTTGGCATTACCGCTTACGTTATCGAGCAATAAATTACTCCAATTCGACATTTTTATTCGATCACTGATGGGACTCACTCACTCGTCATTGAAGCGGTAATTCGGCCCCTGGTCTCTAAATATACCCTTAAGCACGTGTGAATTAAACAAAAAAAAAAAAAAACGCTTGTGCGAAAAGAAATTTGGCCGAGTTTGGACCATACCACCTTTTCTAAACATAGCACAAGATCTACTTCTCTGTCAGGACAAAAAACACGATGAAAGCTCAAATCAAACTTACCAACAAAAAGAAAGTATACAAAAAGAAAACCTTAAAATAAGTAAAATTCATTTAAAAAGGTTTAAAAACATTACAAAAATGCTGTAAAAAATTTATTTGGAGAGTTTACTTGGCAAGTTTCCTACATATTCACAATATTAAAGGTCACGAAAACTTACCCAGTGAAATATCTATTTTATCCAAATTTTAGTCAGTAATAACATTTTCCCTCATAACCTGAAATTATTTGGATATTATACTTCATAAAGTAAGAACTTGGCGTACTTTAAGGTTTTAATACGAGTACCTACCTCTCAGGCCTGACTAGTTACACACAGGGTCTTAGTAGATATGACAACTTGGCTATTTTTTTTATTAACATTTACATATGGTTTTTGTTCTGATTAGTGATTTACAAAGTCAAAGTCGGTTCCTCGGCCAATACCGAAATCGTTGAATATTAAAGTTGGCACTAGTACGCACGACTCCCATGAACTAATGAATCACTATCTACTCTTTAAGGTACTAGTACGGTCTAGAACGCCAAAAAACGCACGATTTTTGGGAATTTTTTTTTCAGAAACCTTATTAGGTAATAACATAATTTTTTTTAAAATAATGAATACATTCGTCAAGAGTACAAAAAATTTTTTTTTTTTTAATTTGAGAATTTTGGGCGAATTATAGAAGGCCCAACGTCGACTCATCAAAAAATACATTGTCCCATGGCGGACAGTTAATCTCAGGATAGGCTGGACTGCAACAAAAAAACCAAAGTGGGTTATTTAAAGGAAGGTTTCTTACGAAACAATTTACTACAATTTGTCTAAAAAGTCAAAACAAAAAAAAATCTCGAGCTTTGAAAAAAAAAATTTTTTTTGGCTATTTTTGGGTCGCCATTTTTTATATTCATAACTTCTTGGTCAAATTGTGGTAAATTGTCTTAGAAAACATACAAACAATCTAGTTGCAACAAGTTTTTTGAAAATCGGTTCAAAAAAATCGGTAAAAAAAATTTATGTTATTATCTTATAAAGTTTCCGAGAAAAAAATTCCCAAAAATCATGCGTTTTTTGCGATTTCTAGACCGTACTAGTACCTCAAAATAGCTTCGTATATCGTCCATTTCAAATGATCGAATCGCTCAACAATCGATTACAAAAATTATTATTCTTTCATTCAAATCAATCAATCATTCGATCATTTTCATTTCAGTCAAATGATTTAATACTGGTCCAATTCGATTTTGATGAAATTCTCCGAATTTCAACCAATTCCATTTCAATTATGTACCAAATTTTAAAATTTTTATTTCGTTTCATTCTAAAATCAAAGCGAAATTAAACAAAACTTTTTTTACTGACAAAAGTACGAATAAAAAACAAGAGACCCACCATTTTCTACGAAGAAAAATGTTAACAATTTAATAGCCACGACAAAGTAATTAAAAAAAAAAAAACAATTGTAGGAACAACCGTCAGTTTTCAGAATGTCTAAATTTATATAATTTTTAATTTTTTTTTTCTAAGATGGCAGATTTATGTAAAAAGCGGAGTGCAGTATGGATGCACAGTACTCCCACAGTATAAACATACCTGATCCTGGTACCTCAAATAACACCAGTTCCACCCAACGATTGCTTTTGCTGCACACAACATCAAGAACCAACACCCAAAACAATCAAGCATGTTCTTCAATGTCGAGTTCAACTTTAACCCCAGATATTCCAGTCCACCGTCCGTTTGTCATTTATAATCCACATTGATTCAATCAGGACAAATAGAATCGAGTAAATTATGGTCAATCGAGTTAACTGATATCGAGAATCGAGATTCATTGAACTGATTGAGATGGGGATCGCTTGAAATGAAAATTTGTGATTTCAATCAATCATCAATACTTTTCGATGATCGGATCAAAAAATTGAATCGCTCCTGATTGGAACAGCGCTACTCTTTAAGTATTCCTGAGCCGCGAATCCTCGGTATTTAAGTACTTCTGCATAGCAAATTATTGTCATTAGTACTGCCAACTCCATCTTAGGCAGCAGTCTTAAACATGGGAACGACTGGTTTGATGATGAATGCAAGCTAGCGACTGAACGTACCGAGCGATGCAACAATCTCATAGAACGCGGGCACGCGAAGACGAATATAAAGACCTCAGAAGAATAGAAAAACGGCTACACAGACAAAAACAATCAGCCTGGGAGAAGAACCTAATCTGTGAAATAGAAAACAGCCGAGAGCGAGGTCCGCACCAGGCGCGGAAGTTCTACCAATCCGTCCGAAACATGACGCAGTACACACCACGCTGCACATACTGCAAGGACGGAGAGGGAAATCTGATCACCGATCCTGAAAGCATACTGGAGCGATGGGAAGTGTACTTTAATGAATTGCTAAATGGTCAGCTCACTGCAGAAGTGGAGGTTCCACCACTTCAAGAAGAATACCCTATGTTGCCGCCACCAAGCATAGAAGAGGTTGAGAAGGCTATAGGCCGGCTTAAACAGAACAAAGCCCCGGGAGCCGATGGCATACCAGCCGAATTATTCCATCACGGCGGGCCAGCCTTACGTCAAGTAATTCATGATATTATAAGTACACGTATGGGAACAGGAAGAAATGCCAGAAGACTGGCGAAAAGGCATAATATGCCCCATACATAAGAAGGGAGATGTCACAACGTGCAGTAATTATAGAGTTATCACGTTGTTGAGTACCGCCTATAAGATACTCTCCTCTATCCTCCAATACCGGATAACCCCATACGCTAAAACCGTCATCGGACAATATCAGTGTGGTTTCATTCCAGGCAAATCAACAACTAATCGGATATTTACTCTTAGGCAGGCGATGGAAAAATGTCTAGAATTTAACATCCCAACATACCATCTGTTTATAGACTTTAAGGCCGCCTATGATAGCATAGCCAGGGTAGAACTTTACAAAGACATGAGAGAATTCGGCATCCCAAATAAATTGACACGACTATGTAGGTTGACCATGACCAACGTAACAAGCCAAGTAAAAATAGCCGGATTGCTATCCAGACCAATCAACATGTTTAATGGACTCCGACAAGGGGACGGTCTGGCCTGCCTCCTCTTTAACCTGGCGTTGGAGAAAGCAATCCGTGAGTCTGGCACGTCAACAAGAGGCACCATCGTCAACAGGTCCAGCCAGTTACTGGCTTACGCAGACGACATCGACATCATCGGAAGAACCGAACAATCTGTACACGATTCCTTTATCCAGATCGAGCAGGTGGCACAAAATCTGGGGCTGCACATTAGTGAAGGTAAAACAAAGTACATGGTGGCGTCGAATGCGAGAGGAACAGTTGGTCAAACAATCAAGGTAGCGGAGCACGAATTTGAAGTGGTGCAATCCTTTAAATACCTTGGGTCAATAGTAGCAGCCGATAACAATATAGAAGAAGAAATACGCGGGCGGCTTCTCAAATCCAACAGAGCCTACTATAGTCTGTCAAAGCTCTTCAAATCCAGAAATCTCACCATAACTTCAAAACTGCTGCTGTACAGGACCATGGTTCTGCCAGTACTCACATATGGATCCGAGACTTGGGTGCTTAGCAAAAGGCACTCCGACCTCTTAGCTACGTTCGAGAGAAAAGTCTTAAGGAGAATTGTTGGCCCCATATGTGAGGAAGGACGATTCCGGAGACGGTACAATCATGAATTGTACGCAATCTACCTAGAAGCAGATATCGTGACAAAAATTAAGCTCGGTAGACTCCGGTGGGCAGGGCACCTAGCTCGCATGAGCGAAGAGGAACCTGCTCGGAAAGTTCTTTGTGGTACATTCTATGGTAGACGACAGCGTGGTAGACCATGCTTGCGCTGGAGAGATGGCGTGGAGCAGGACGCGCGAAGCCTTGGGGTGCGCAACTGGATGGCGTCGGCTATAGACCGGGATAGGTGGAGAGACTTATTGAAAGAGGCCAGGACCGGAACCCGGTTGTCGAGCCGATGATGATGATGATGAATAGCAAATCTGGAAATCACCTGTGTCCCTATTACCTTTTCCGCTGGACGATCTTTACCAGCATGCTGTAGCGACACCCGACCTATCAACGAGAGATTGATGCTGATTCGAACCGTATATGTTGCAGTTCCAGCATGATCACACTCTTATGTTTCTAATGGGTGATTTTTTTGCTATTTTCTTTTTGGCAACACTGGTTTTGACAGCTCACGCACGTTTCGTGTTTTGTGTCACTAACAAACATCTTCAGTTTGGTCTATAATTTAACCATAAATCGACCATTTTATAGTCAGTTTATTCGACATACTGAGGCGGCTATTCGGGCTATTGTGACTAAATTTCGCCCCAAATTTACATTGTTGGACATTAAACACGATTAGATAGAGTGCGAACTGAGGAAAATATCGCAGCTGTGTCGGCCACAGTTAGTGATGACCGTGAATTATCGATTAGGCTTCGTTCGCAGGGCGTCTTGTACTCCACTACGTGGAAAATTTAGCGGAAGGAATTAGGTGTGAAGCCTTTCAAAATGGGCTCTTGAAAAGTTGGCCGAAGATCCACTTTTTTATTGATAAAATGTGTTCAGCGACGAAGCTCATTTCTGGTTGAATGGATACATGAACAAGCAAAACTTTCAAGTTTAATTTTTATTCATCAGAGAAGCACCTACCACTCAAAGTTTGTTGCTGACTTCCCAAGCAATTTGCATTTAATTTTTCCTCAAAGACCTAAAGTATAATGAACAAATTAGCGCATTCTCCCCGTGGTGCCCTTTTCACCATTCTTATCTCAAAAAATAAATACCAAGGAACTTTATTTTTATAGAACAATTTAAATCTCATTGCACTTGAGTAAGAGATAATAAGACCCCTCCGAAGAAAAAGCTTGGCCACGGTCGAATACAAAGTCCTCAACAAATCCCAGTCCATCAGATTTCTTTCAAGTTCATTCGTCTTTCAGCCTATCTCGGAACGCATTAAAAATTTAAGCCAAGAGATACGCGTGTGGAAGTAAGAAGAAAATAAAAACAAAAATATTTAAGAAGGAAGGGAACGGCCATAAGGAAACGACCCTATCACCACTCAATCAATTACAATTTAAATACAGCCCTCACTCCCTACTGTTCGCCCCCTGCAAATACACTATGCCACGACGACGACCGACCGACGACGTGGTGGTGCGTTCTTAGAAGCTATTTATTGAAGCATCTACATTCCGAGGGATGAGCCCCGAGAGTTGAAATTATGCGGAAACATCTTTATATGTATGGAAATTTATTCTTTCCTTGGAAGATGTATCTCGCAGTTCGTCGATTGTGAGCCTCTTTCGTGATTTTATATTAAAAGACCTGAGATTTCACATCCCGTTTTGAACTGGTGTAAGTGTATTGGGATGTCACTCGCTCTTCAGGATGTTTCATCTGGAGAACTCGGCAAATCATCCGCCATGAATGAGTAATGGAACTCAGCTGCGATGGGAAAATATCAAAATATTCTTTTTTTTATGATTTCGTGCCGAACAGAAACAACAAAAAAAACTATAGTATTCTCTGTGGTGTTGGGAACATCATTGTTTATGGCTTTGCTTGGAGCACCCCGCTCATCTTGATCTCGCATTCAAGAGGGGATGATGGATTCATAAAAAGGAAATCAAAATGATATTCATGTATGAAGTTGTCGTTCCTAGCGCACATTCGTTTATTGTGTGCGAAACCTGAAGATTGATGATGAATCCAACAACTGGAACATGATTTTTTTTTTTTTTTAATGGGCTACGTACTACATCCTTACATCCTTACACATGACAGGATTGAAATGTAAGGCTAAAGAGTTTTTTTGCAGTGGGGTGGGCGTGAGGGCGTGTACAAAGGGATGTTTTTAAAAATATGCATACGTGCGGTGGTGCAATTAAAACGAATGGTGCAAATTTACGAGTATGTGGCAGCAAACACACTCATTATGAAATGCCCTTGGAAATTTTAGAACGTGCTTTCCTGGAGTTTTGAGGGTACGAACACGAAAAAAGAAACATCTCCACCACAGATTGTTCTCTAGAGATGTGTAAATTTCCATTAGTCAATAATAATACATCAAGTAAATGAGTCCCAGTTCGGAAATTTGGTTTGGTTCATTGGGCTATCATAATGATGTTGGGTGTCCCTCGGTGATTCACTATTTATTACTGTGCATTATTTGTAATGGATTTTGAGAACCAGAGTACACAGTGTAGCTTGGAATAACTTTTAACTAGCCTGTCCCTGTGTCTTGTTTATCTTAAATTAATTAGCGACTATTTAACTCTACAGAGTGTAGAGTTTATAGCAAGGAGATGATTAGTAAACTCAAAATGGGTGTCTGGAAACAGCCCGACTATATTTCGAAAGTGTACATAACACACATTTTTTTTCTATAATTCTCACGCGTTCAAGGGTTTATTGAGAGCCTTCTAATGTTGAATATGAACATAGCACGAGCGATGGGGAAATCAGGGGCGGGGAGAGAAAGAAGATGGCGATGTACATTGGCCTTGAATGTTTGCAAATTGAAATGTCAAAGGAAAAACGTGCCGGGTAAGTTATTCCATAATCGTGTTGTGCGACGAATACACGAATCTCTGTATTTGATGACGGTACGTCTAAAATAAGACTCGACAATGAAATGATGAGTATTTTCAGCAAAATGGGTATCACGAGTGAACTGATAAAGGAGAGGAATGTAACTGTCTAACTTCGAGTGAGCATTTCTTGGGAAAGAAGCGATAAAGCAAGGAAAGACATGGAAAATCCCGACGGGCGTTCAAGAGATTTGAATGATTTCATGGTACGAGTATGTAGTTCAGTTTCCCATCAATCTTAACGCTCTCTTCTGAATTCTATGAAGTAGGTATCTGATGAGAAATTTGGTTTGCTCTTGTCCAAAGATGTGAGTTGTATATTTGTGTTTAGGACGTGTAAGCGTCTTTTAACTTCTAGCCAGATCAAAGCGGGTGATAAATTTCGTACACCGATAGAAAAATCTTACGCACTTAGCAGAACTTTTGGCGGTCTCGAGAACGTTGTCATTCAAACGAAGATTGTCCTTGAAACGCATACCGAGTACTGACAGCATTTCGGCATCTCCAATGCAAGTATGGCGTTCAGGACAATGGCACAGATAGTCCTGTTTCGTTGAACGGCATTAAACAGCATTGCGTTTTCGAAGCATGGCGGTCAGCCATCAGACTAATAGGGGGAATTACATGTAGCATACGAAAACATGCGCGTGCCGTAACTATTCGGGACTGGTGGAAGTGTGATCATAGCCTCTCCGCGGCGGCCGCTAGAAACAAGCCTTTTAAAAAGGTTTGGCTAAGAGGATCAGTCTGATTCTTCAGGTTGGCGACAGGCTAATTCCCTGTCCCGTTAAACTAAAAGAATAACGCGACCGAAAACAAGCCTCGAAAACGGACTGATCTCACGACGACAACCCACACGTAAAGAAAACGGAAAAACGATTTACGAATTTTCTTATGGAACGTACGATCGCTCTATAGAGCTCGAGCTGCTCAGCAGCTAGCCGATGCCCTTTCAAAATATAAAGCTGACATAACAGCTCTTCAAGAAATCAGATGGACAGGGAATGGTATTTTACAGAAGAAAGAATATGACGTATACTACAGCTGTCATACAAAACGCTATCTGCTCGCGGTAGACTTCCTAGTCAGCGAAAAAATGAAGTCTACCATTATCGGCTTTAACGCTATAAGCGAAAGGCTATGCACCCTTGCACCCTTCGCGTGCGAGGCAATTTACGAACATCAGCCTCATTAACGTTTACCTACGGAGAAGTCCTCAGACGAAGAAAAAGAGACTTACTACGAACAAGTCGAGAGGGCCCTCAATGCCTGTCCAAGGTATGATGTTAAAATCATCCTTGGGAATTTGAACGCAAAAATAGGTCGGGAGCCGGTATTCAGGCATTACGCAGGCACCCATAGTTTGCTTAAGAACACTAATGACAATGGACTTCGAGTCTTAGAATTGGCAGCATCGAAAAACATGGTCGTTGCAAGTACCAGGTTCCCGCGTAAAGATATCTACAAAGCCACCTGGGTATCACCTGATGGAGTCACTCGTAACCAAATAGACCACGTGTTGATAGACCGTCGCCACTACTCGAACTTGATGACGGTACGAACGTACCGAGGTGCCAATATCGACTCGGATCACTATCTTGTTGGTATGGTTTTCCGAGGGCAGATTGCCTTGCGAAGACGCATTGCATCCGCCGATCAGGTTCGAATCAACACGGCTGTCCTGCGAAATGAAAACACCAGTAACACCTTTGGTAATGCGTTAGGAGTCGCCCTAGAAACACCTCATTTAGGGAGAGTAAGTCCTGGAGCCAGTATGCTGGGCGTAAATGAGAAGTGGACACGTCTTAAAAATACTGTCATTAGTACTGCCAACTCCATCTTAGGCAGCAGTCGTAAAAATCGGAAAGACTGGTTTGATGATGAATGCAAGCTAG
Source organism: Chrysotoxum bicinctum (assembly GCA_911387755.1). Classification (NCBI taxonomy): domain Eukaryota; kingdom Metazoa; phylum Arthropoda; class Insecta; order Diptera; family Syrphidae; genus Chrysotoxum; species Chrysotoxum bicinctum. Next base: position 52,151,942 of record OU426987.1, read on the forward strand.
CGACTGAACGTAAGAATGTTGAGTACCGAGCAATGCAACAATCTCATAGAACGCGGGCACGCGAAGAGCAATATAAAGAGCTCAGAAGAACAGAAAAACGGCTTCACAGACAAAAAAAAATCAGCCTGGTTAAAGAACCTAATCTGTGAAATAGAAAACAGCCGGGAGCGAGGTCCGCACCAGGCGCGGAAGTTCTACCAATCCGTCCGAAACATGACGCAGTACACACCACGCTGCACATACTGCAAGGACGGAGAGGGAAATCTGATCACCGATCCTGAAAGCATACTGGAGCGATGGGAAGTGTACTTTAATGAATTGCTAAATGGTCAGCTCACTACAGAAGTGGAGGCTCCACTACTTCAAGAAGAATACCCTATGTTGCCGCCACCAAGCATAGAAGAGGTTGAGAAGGCTATAGGCTGGCTTAAACAGAACAAAGCCCCGGGAGCCGATGGCATACCAGCCGAATTTTCCATCACGGCGGGCCAGCCTTACGTCAAGCAATTCATGATATAGTACAGGTATGGGAGCAGGAAGAAATGCCAGAAGACTGGCGAAAAGGTTTAATATGCCCCATACATAAGAAGGGAGATGTCACAACGTGCGGCAATTATAGAGGTATCACTTTGTTGAGTACCGCCTATAAGATACTCTCCTCTGTCCTACAAGACCGGATTTACCCATACGCTAAAACTGGCAACCGACAATATCAGTGTGGTTTCATTCCAGGCAAATCAACAACTGATCAGATCTTTACCCTTAGGCAGGCGATGGTAAAATGTCTAGAATTTAACATCCCAACATACCATCTGTTTATAGACTTTAAGGCCGCCTATGATAGCATAGCCAGGGTAGAACTTTACAAAGCCATGAGATAATTCGGCATCCCAAATAAATTGACACGACTATGTAGGTTGACCATGACCAACGTAACAAGCCAAGTAAAAATAGCCGGATTGCTATCCAGACCAATCAACATGTTTAATGGACTCCGACAAGGGGACGGTCTGGCCTGCCTCCTCTTTAACCTGGCGTTGGAGAAAGCAATCCGTGAGTCTGGCACGTCAACAAGAGGCACCATCGTCAACAGGTCCAGCCAGTTACTGGCTTACGCAGACGACATCGACATCATCGGAAGAACCGAACAATCTGTACACGATTCCTTTATCCAGATCGAGCAGGTGGCACAAAATCTGGGGCTGCACATTAGTGAAGGTAAAACAAAGTACATGGTGGCGTCGAATGCGAGAGGAACAGTTGGTCAAACAATCAAGGTAGCGGAGCACGAATTTGAAGTGGTGCAATCCTTTAAATACCTTGGGTCAATAGTAGCAGCCGATAACAATATAGAAGAAGAAATACGCGGGCGGCTTCTCAAATCCAACAGAGCCTACTATAGTCTGTCAAAGCTCTTCAAATCCAGAAATCTCACCATAACTTCAAAACTGCTGCTGTACAGGACCATGGTTCTGCCAGTACTCACATATGGATCCGAGACTTGGGTGCTTAGCAAAAGGCACTCCGACCTCTTAGCTACGTTCGAGAGAAAAGTCTTAAGGAGAATTGTTGGCCCCATATGTGAGGAAGGACGATTCCGGAGACGGTACAATCATGAATTGTACGCAATCTACCTAGAAGCAGATATCGTGACAAAAATTAAGCTCGGTAGACTCCGGTGGGCAGGGCACCTAGCTCGCATGAGCGAAGAGGAACCTGCTCGGAAAGTTCTTTGTGGTACATTCTATGGTAGACGACAGCGTGGTAGACCATGCTTGCGCTGGAGAGATGGCGTAGACCAGGACGCCCGAAGCCTTGGGGTGCGCAACTGGATGGCGTCGGCTACCGGGATAGGTGGAGAGACTTGTTGAAAGAGGCCAGGACCGGAACCCGGTTGTCGAGCCGATGATGATGATGATGATAAGATTGTGGGCGTTTTATCCAGCAACATCTGGTATTCGTGTGGATTCATTTTTAAGCTGAGTGAACTGGTGCATCTTAGCAAAGATCTCAACATATCCTCGTTTAGATATTATCTATCCTGAATATTGGGGCCAACTTGATTTGTGTACATTGAAATTGTCCGCGATTTCGACTTTAGTGTGAGAGTTCAGGGAAATAATTCGGGAAGTGGAAACAGACACCTCACTTAACTTATTAATAGTTGAATTGCTGTCAAGATTCGGATTCCCATAAACAAAACAAATTCTAAGGGTGATTTTTAATTCCTTCCTTATAGTCGAAAAAAATAATGAACTTTATGCACTGAACAGCGAGACCAACTTAGTAAGAAATGTAAGAAGCCATAGATTGGGTTAGTTAGCATAAATAAGCACCAATAATCCGGACCGGAAAATCTTTGAGTACAACCACGCAGAACACTGCCCCATGATTCCGCTTGATGGTCCGCATCCGAGAGGTGCTAAGTCTGAATTTGGGCGATTGCAAGGTCTATTTTGATAGGCACCAGATGCCTGCGACCTATTGGGGGGAGGAGGGTCCTGTTTTAGTACCCATTGTGGATTCACGCAGTCTCCTGGAACTGCCCTTCCTCTCTTTTCTTCCTTCTGAGAAGGTGGTTGGCGAAGGTACAGAGCTTGTTCCAGTTCTGTTCGCTGGCCAGCATCTTTTCCACAAAGTTCTCTTGAGTGATGATGCCGATGTTTCTTTCCAGTTCTTCTCTTTGGGTTTCCCATCTGCTGCAGGCAAAGAAGTTATGTTGCGCGTCATCTTCTTGAGAGTCCCCGTACTGGCAGGCTGGGCAGATCGTGTTGCCGATCCTGTGAAGAAAGGCGTTGAAGTATCCGTGTCCGGTGAATAACAGCGATTACAAGGACGGCTGGTTCGGACACCGTTCGGTAAGAGCTGGCCACACATAGAGCTCTGCGTCTTTGTACTGCCGCCATCTTTTTCCGGTACTTCTCCTCTTTAAGTGCGGCTGCCCAGATTTCGCTACCGTACAGAAAGATGCAATGTGTTGTCGCCATTAGTAACCTTCGCTTACTAGCCCCCACGTTCGCCATCAGTCTCATCAGCGAAGCCTCACTTTCCGTTGCTGCCTCTATTTGTTGCCAGTAGGTGGTAAGCTCTGTGTCAGTCTCAATCCCAAGTATTTCACCTCCACGCTGCTTCTTATCGGAAGTAGATTTGTGTGGGAATCCTCTAGTCAGAAGAACTATTTCAGTTTTTCTCCGTGGCTAGGCTGAGCCCGTGCTCTTCCATCCACGAGTTTGCTCGTCGCATGACTTGATACAGCTTAACTTGCGCGTTAACGGTGTCTCTTGCCGTAATTACCACGGTGATCATCATCGGCGATATCAAGGCATCTCGAAGCGAAGGATATCGGCGTAGAAGATGTTCCAGATCCTAAGATCGATTCCTGCGCTGCGCCAGATGTGACTTCCTTGCTTCGCGGGCATTTTCTGGTCTCGTAAGGCAGCTCTCGATCCCTCAGATAGTCCTTCACCATCCGCAGGAGATATGCGGGAATGTGGAATTTGCCTTCGAGCGCATCCAGTATATCGCTCCATTTGGCCGAGTTGAAGGCGTTTCGTACGTCCAGCGTTGCTAGCAAAACGATCTTCTTCGAGTATTGGTTTCCTTGTCGGGCTATTTGGGTGGGGTGCACTACTTTTTGTACTGCTCTGATCGTAGAACGGCCTCTCCGGAAACCGTACTGCCTCTCTGATAGATCCTTTGATGATAATGGCAATTGTATGGTCGTTTTCGTAGAAGTACGGCCCAATGATACCACCGGCTCACAACCTCTACTTTCTGTGCATGCATTGCCCACTGTGGTCTGTGGATTGGAATTGTCCCAAATTTTGCTTATCGACGCACTTGTTCATCTAAAAATGGCCGTCATGCTGAAGATGACTTTTTGCTGAAATTGCGGTCCGCTATCAACTACTCCAAAACCCAATCAGTCATCATTTGGATAAGTTGGTCAAAGCTGAATTTTATATCTAAGTCTTCAGTGTCTGTAAAATAAAGATATCAAAAAATTAAGCAACAAATAAAACAACACGGTGGCCATTAACTATTAAAATTTAGTTGTTCTCTTCCTCAACCCTTTATCGTCTACATTTGTGCCTATTGTGGGTGCCGGCTACTTCTACACGTTCATGATTGATTTCAACTTGTAACCATACATTAAAATCATAAAGAGGCGGTGCCGTGAAATTAGGCCAAGTGAAATAGGCTCAAATTTGAATACTTGCCCTTATGTCACTTTATAAAAGCGACATTAGACGTTTTGGATTTTTTTGGGCAACAGTACTTTGGGTGGCCCGCTTCGCGGGTTTTCAGGATTTTAACTCCCTTTTATTTGTTTACTCCAATTAATGTAAAATACAAAACTGTTGCTACAGGCGCCTGCCTGGCGACTGAACATACCCTAAGCGGAGCAACGGAGTTGCGTGAGCGGGTGTGAGCCCCGAAAAGGGAGTTAAAATCCTGAAAACCCGCGAAGCGGGCCACCCAAGGTACTTTTGCCCAAGAAAACCAAGAACGTGCGTCGGCCCCCGATAAACAATTATGTTTTATACGAACCTAACGGCAAAAACTACTTTTTTTATTTTTAACGAAACATTTTATGCTTGGCCTTAAGTCACAAACAGGTTTGGCCTTATGTCGCTTTTGTAAAGTGACATAAGGCAATTTTTTTTTATGAAATAAAAATAAAAATGCAGTTCGGCCTTATTTCCCTTTGTCAAAGTGCAAGAAAACCAACTGCTGAAAGTGAAATAAGACCAACTTGGCCTTACTTCACTTTGTAAAAGTGCAATAACGCCAACTTTCAAAAATTGGCCTAATTTCACTTTACAAAAGTGCAATAAGGCCAATTTTTGAAAGTTGGCCTTATTTCACTTGGCCTTATTTCACGGCACCTAAAGAGGCTTAGAAACAAAAATCCAAATTTTTGGGTTTTATCTTTTTTTTTTTCTAAAAAAAACTACAAGACCACCGGCTTACTTTAGGAAACTTGACCAATGTCCTGTTAGGAAACAATGGTGTAACAATTTTTCCCATACAAAATAGAACTCTTGTGCTCAATTTTAGTTCTTTTACCTTTTTGTGTCCCCGTGGAATCATGTACCTACATAATATAATGCGTTCATTCATTCTTTTTGAAATCAGAACCAAAAAATCAAAAACAAAGGAATCTATTGAATCAAAATATTTCCTACGAACGATTCATCAACTTTTACCCAAAATTGACAAAAAAAAATAACAAAACGCGAAAAAAAACCTCTTTCAATGTGACAACTGGATTCATATTTGGTAACGATCAATATTTACACTTCGTCCGTGTTGTCCGTCTATGCAGCGCAAAACGTCAAGTCAGAACCATTGATTCCCGGCTCGGCTACTGACTGTTAAAGTAAACATAGACAAAAAACATCCTTGTTCGAATGAATTTCTATTTCCTGGCCAGAGCCAGACTATACAAATCTGAATCCTAAATCTCCCAGGATAACGAAAAAGCCATACAAAAAAGTAGATAATATTGCAATTTCCTCTGGCTCACAAATTTCACTCTCTATTCGCGTGTCGCCTTTGTCGTCTTTTTATCCTTCACCAAATTAACACACAGCCACAAACACACACACGAACAACAATCACAAACAAATTGAATGCTTGATAAGAAAAAAGAAAGCAGGAGGCAGAAAATACGAACATCAAAAAAACCGAAGGACCTTCTCCGGTACGGCAGTTGGGTATTGCTCCATTTATTATGGATGCGCGTCGAGAAGTGGCAATAACTCAGCCCCAGACTACTATAGCTTTGGCACCATCGAAGGTTCGCGCGAAAAAAAAAAAAAACCAGGACATCCATCCTTTAAAGCCTTAAGGAAACAGAAAAGAATAAGAAAAATGTACGCGCGTACATCCCAAAACTTAATATCTTATAACCCTTTAAGGCTTTACTTGACTGTACTCTGAGAAGCTCGTCTTCCACCTCAGTTAATCGAAACGGGTGCTAACTGCTAAGTATATATGTTTCTGGCGCTTTTGTTATCCTTTTTGTAACACAACCAAGCTTGTTAATTTTTTTTTCACTTTTCCAAGCAGACTAAAAGCGCGGTGTGTACGTGAGTGTTTTACATTTTAACTTCCAGAGGGCAGGAGCAGGGGGTATAAATACTACCCAATCCGCTATGGCAGTGGTGGCGAAAATTGGAAGCTTAACGCAAAAAGTTTTCTTTGTTATTTTCATAACATATCTATCTACTTAACGTCTTTACCACTACACGGCAAAAATGTGTGAAGGGAAAATTTTCTGTAAATTAGTATAAACCATAAAAAGGCAAGGAATATACGTGCCAGGGAAACGGTGCGGTTTTTAATATTTTCCCATGAAAGGATGTTTATTCATCCGGAAAGCGATGCAACGTGACACACTCTTGTTAGTTGTTGCCATAGAAAATAAGACGAACTTTGAAACAAAGTGTAGGTATTATTTTGTGCCCATATTGTTATTTCGAACGCTGGTAGGTATACCTTTGCATACGTGCCAGTAAGTAGACTTGACTTTTTTCTTAATTTTTGTGTCCTTTTTAGATTAATAAATGTCACGGTATAGCTTAAGGATGTATGATAACAGTGGTGTTCGAAAGAGTAAATTGATGTAACGAAGCGTTACAATACCTACATATCCCAATCACATTACCGAGCAAAATGCTGCGACACCAACGACCCTTAATCGTATTTCCGAGGAGCGAAACGTTACGACACCTGCGAACTTCATTATTAAATAATCATGTTGCACATCCAGTGTGCATCAGGAGTCATGTGATAACCCCTCAATCGGAATCACATGCAATTTTGTCATTTATTTTGTTTCAGTTCACACTGACTCTTAGCCGCAGATGTGATAAGTGGATGTTGGGAAAACAGGAAAATTGTCTTTTATTCTTGTCCAGTGTGGATACTAATCGAGTGTATATACGAGTACTATAGAGAGTTTAAGATCGGGCCGCAAACAAAAACCTTTTATAATGCGTTTCGGTGACAGAGAGGCATTGCTGTAATGGTGAAGCCGATCTAATTTTTTTTATAAAATAGTAGAGTTGTAGAGTAATGGTTTTAGCTAGAGTAGGGCAAGGTAGCTCATTGGACAAGTTTTCTTTTTTAGAGTTCTACCCGTTTATATCTCTAGATTGCGTGCTAGGGAGTAGGGACATAGGACTTCCGATAAGGATCCCCACCGTTTCTGTCCTTCGTGTTCCTCTTCAAGGATAGCGCTGGACAAGGTTCTCTGCAAAGAGTTTCCGACCGTTTTATTCCCCAGGTTACGGGCTGGGGACACTTTATATGAAATACTGTGTTAGTTATTTATGGCTTTTGGAATATTGTATTATATGAAATAATGTGTTATTTATTTTAAGAAAAGAGTTAATATTGTAAATGAAATCGGAACAAAAACATAAATGTTAAAAGAAGAACCAAGTTCTTCCATACAAAAACATTTGTGTAACAAGTCGGCCGTGAAAAGTACTGAGATCGAAAAGTACGCCAAGTTCTTACTTCATGAAGGTTTAAAAATACCAAATATTTAAAGTAGAATAATATTGAAACAGACACAATGTAATAGAGAAATTTTATTATTTAATGATTACTGACTAAAATTTTATGGGCTTACTTGGCAAGTTTTTGTATGTCCAATTCGAAAGGTTTTAAAAACTTGACCAGTGAACCAGCGTTGGGACTTCTACCACTTAAGTGGTATTTCCACCACTTTTTTCAGTTCATGAAAACCTAAAACCTAAAATTCTAATTCTACCACTTTTTTAACTCACCTTTTATCTATCCTTTTACTTTACGATTTCTTTTTTTATTCATGTAAAAATAACATAGAGTACCAAATCGAGCACTCTAGTTCTAAGAAAAGTCATGAATTTTCAAAATGCATGTATAGTTTCAAAATGACAATAAAAAGACACTTCGAATGAAAAATCTTAGATTTTCTATTTTTCGGAGGATAAGGAGGGGTCAAAAATCGTCTGAGTTTTTTCCTGTAAAAAGGGTGAAGTACCAGAACTTGGCTGGGCACTACCGTGCCCTTTGATCTTGAAGCGAATGAGGAGATGCATAACCAGGTTTAACTCTTGATCGAAAATACGTGTTACGTCATGTGCGGCAGTTCGATAGTCAGGTTAGGAATGCCAGAGCCAGATCGCGGAGTGAACGTGAACGTGACTATGATCGATATGAGTTAGACCAATCTTTTCAAACGAATGTTGAACCCAAAACAGAAGGAAGTCTATGATACATTAATTGATGTTCCTTGTGCAACAGGAAAGACATTCTTCATGTCATTGATTTTGGCCACTATTCGTGCGAGATCCTAAGTTTTTAAACGCCATCAGTACTGCTTAATGCAAGCATTTGTAACAATATTTCTTTTCTCTTCGGGTTTTTCACCTTTAGATACTGGGAAACATCAGCTTGTCACAGTCATCATTTAGCGTGGTGTTAGTTGTTAGTGAATAAATATACATAAATATAGCCTAACACTCTACTAAAAAACGAACAAATATGACAAACAAAGAAATAATAAATATTAATCTACTATCTGTAGCTACAAAAATAACTACAAGTCAAATAATACTAGCTATAAAAACAATAACGTTACGAGTAATTTCGAATACTTAATGAGAACGCCCATACAACCTGTGCTTAAGTGTAAGCTTTGAGTAACTTAAATCGAAAACATCATGGTTTATATTAGCCTCATGTTTCATACGTGTCAAAGGCTCATTGAGACCATAATTGGTACGGTGGAAGTCTATATGAAAAATTTCAGAGTTCCGAGAACTGTGGCTTCTAGCTTTAAAATGGATTTGTTCTAGAAGAACCGGTGAATCTATGGAACCAACCAAGAGCTGGTGTAAAAACATAACATCGCTGACTTTCCGGCGTTTTTCTAGAGAATTCATGTTTAAAAGAAGAAGGCGACTGCTGTATGGAGGAAGATGATTTGGGTCACTCCAATTAAGATGACTTAATGCGAAGCGTACATATTTACGTTGGACAGATTCGATTCGATCAATGTGTATTGAGTAAAGTGGCGACCATACAGAACTAGCATATTCTAATTGGGGACGAACAAAGGTGTTGTACAACGAAGATGTTATAAGACTACAAGAAAATTCCTTACTCCAACGCTTAATAAATCCAAGCATTGAGTTTGCTTTACTGACAATTTTCTCAATGTGGAGTGAAAAGTCTAGATTTTGCGAGAAGTGAACGCCCAGGTCGCATGTTGTTTCTACCTTACTTAGAATGGCTTGATTAATGTTGTAATTGTAACATATTGGGTTTTTTTTTTCTAAAGAAGGACATTGATTGGCACCTTGAAACATTTAGAAAAAGATTGTTATATGAGCAAAATTCAGAAAACATATTTATGTCATTTTGAAGAGAAACACAATCGGATTGGCTTCTGATGATTTTAAATAATTTAATATCATCTGCGTAGATAAGAACCCTACATGATTTTACAATTGAAACAACATCATTGATTGATATTATGAAAAGAAGTGGACCAAGGTGACTACCTTGTGGAACACCAGAGTCAGCATTAATTGGATCAGAAACGATTCCTCTAAAAAGAACTTGGTATGTCCTTCCCTTCAAATAAGACCTGATCCATTGAACGAATGCAGAAGGGAATCCAAGAGATGAAAGCTTAAATAATATTAGACTATGAGACAACTTGTCGAAGGCCTTACTGAAATCTGTATAAATACAGTCAACTTGATGACCATCCTCGATAGTTTTATTTGTAAACGACGTGAATTCAACGAGATTAGTAACAGTAGATTTCTTTTTCATAAACCCATGTTGCTCGCTCGCAAGGAAAGGTTTGCAGCTGAAATAAAAACTCTTAAATATGATAGCTTCGAATAGTTTCGGTAAGCAAGAAAGTTTGGCTATTGGTCTATAATTAGAAATATCACCGCGATTTCCTTTTTTGTGAATTGGTATAATGAATGAATTTTTCCAAATTTTAGGGAAAACAGCTTGTTTTAGGGAGTTTTGAAATAAAAACGTTAGGGGTCAGGTCCACTGGACGTGTCGTGGTCTAAGCCCGAAAGATGGTCTAATACATCCTCAACTGTGATAACAATATCACTCATTGAGCTTTGAGAAAAGCTATTCAAATGAGTAAAATTACTCTCACAAGGTTCAAAATCATCATCACAAAATGAAAGTTTAAAGAAGGAAGAAAACATATTGCAAATAATAAGAGGGTTGTTGTTGGTTTCATCCAAGTACTTCATAGTAGATGGATATCCGTCAGATTTTTTCTTGCTATTAACAAATTTCCAAAAAAGTTTGGGGTCAACAAGAAGTGAAGACCGCATTTTTAACATATAACAATCATAGAGGATTCTGCATAATGATTGGAATTCTTCATATAACGATAAATAACTGTTGTAATCATCCAATTTATTAGATATTAGGTACTTTTTCCATGTTCTGTTTCTTAAGTTACGTAGACTACGAAGCTCATGGGTGTACCAGGGGGGTGTTGTTAGGGCCGAATGTCTCGATTTTTTTACAGGTACAGATGCAATGAAACATTCAAAGATACTTAAGTAGAAATTGGAAACCATCACATCAATGCTCCCAATCAAAAGTAAGTCAAAGTCAATGTTTGTAATTAGTTCATTGAGTAAAGGGAAGTTCGTTTTCTTGAAGTCAAATTCAAGAGAGCCACTATCAAAGTCATAATCAGTTGTGTGAGCATGGGAAATCAAAACAGAAAGTGGGGGATGGTAGCTATCAACTTTCGTCATGGGAATTGGACATAGTTCAACAACACAATTACAAGGGTTAGTAACGAATATCAGATCTAACTGTCGAGAAATACTATTTTTTATACAGCTCACTTGCTGTAAGTCACAAGATATCTCATTGTCAACAAACGCTTCCTGCGGAGAAGAGACGTTGGTGGGTATTAAACATATTTCGTCATCAGAAAGAGTCCATTCTAGGTCATGAAGATTAAAGTCTCCTGCAAGAAGAACATCGTCAAGAGGATCGCAAGTATCAGAAATATAGTTAATGGCATTTGAAGCAATATTATATATTTCCAATGGGCTTTTTGGAGGAATGTACATATTTATTATGTAAAGGAATTTATTTCCGATACATACTTTAACGCAAATAATATCAACTGAGTCAGTATTAGGGATTGGGAATATACAGCTATGAAAAACGCTTCGCACAGCAATGATAATTCCACCACCCACGGAAGCTAAGGGATCAGAATATCTATCTTTACGGTACACCACAAAATCGGTGGAAAATAGTTCATTATTTAGAAATGTTGAGTTCAGCCAAGTTTCTGTTAACAAAATTACATCGAAATCAGAGGCATGAGATGCTAAAAGAAATTTTTGAGTTTTCGACCGAAGTCCCCTCACATTTTGGTAGTAAAGGGACAGACAATCTAGTTTTTTGAAGGTTTTGGTACATTTTTTGCTTGCGAGGTCTTAGGTTTAAATTCTCTTACAATGACATTTTCAGGCCAGAGTTCAGAACACATTATCTTTTCATACAAACAAAATTCCGTTGTAAGTCTGAAGGACGCAAACGGACTACTTTCTTTATTAATCTTTTGACATTTAAGTTTTTTAACATCAATGTCGAAGTCTTTTAAATGGTCGATTATGTCTTTGATTGAAGTTTCCGGCTGAAGACGTGATACGTAGATTTCTTTCGGTTTAGGCAAAGCAGATAGGCGGTTTTTAATAATAGGAGGTTCGATGTTAACTATGGGAGCATTTGAAATGATAATAGATGGCTCGATGTTAATTATGGGGACATTCGAAACGATAATAGGAGGCTCATTATTAACTATGGGAGCATTTGAGATGGTTCTTGGACTATCAATAGAACTAGAAGCAGACGTAGATGGCAATTCATTCAGTAACTCAGATCTTGGTGATTTTATAGATGTAGGTTTCTTTTTGGATGGATTTTCTTTGAAAGGACTAACTGACCTAGAGCGTTTTTTGTTTTTTGGTTTTTTATTACCAGAAGAAGGGGCTGGTTTATTAATAAGCAATTGATCATCATTACTTTCAAAGGCAATAGCTGGCAAGGAAACAGAGTCATTATAATTCGTTATCTTACTATCGGTAGAGGTAGAAGCATCAGACCAATTGATTGGTTCTTCGTACAGTTGTAAATTTGCGACAGTTGACTGAAAGGTAGTAAAAAGACTATCAAAACTGTTGGATAGCTTTAGTATGTCAGCTTTATAAGCCGACATTTTGAAAGCTAATGAAGAGATGGAAATTTTTCGGCAGGTCTTACAAAACCAATAAACACCTTCGCACTTATTAACTTTCTCAATGGTCAAGATGGGAATTCCAACACACTTTGCGTGGAAAAATTTACCGCAAGGACCAAAACATGGGAAAGTTTGCGCACCAATCTTGGTGTCGATACACTTTTCAGAAGAGCAATCCATTATAACAAAAGTGAAAAAAGAAGAGTTTAAAAACAAAATTAAAAATTAGGATTTTTTAAATTAAAAATTAAGAAAAAAAATTAGGGAATAAAAATGAGAAAAAAATTTAATACAAAGTTTTTACAGATTTTTAAATAAAATAGATAATAAAATAATAAATAAGAAAAAAAAAAAAAAAAATTATAGGTATGTTCCTGGTGAGATTCGAACCCACGTATGTAGTTACAAAGACGGAACGACTTAACACCTGAGCCAACGACATAATTAAGAATATTGGGGCTAATTACAACCATAATATTTGGAGGAGGAAGCTTTTAAATAAAGCACTAAAATTGTCTGGTGGTGAGTTTTGATGTGGAAAAGAAAGTATGAAGAAAGGGGAAGGACGTAGGATGAAATATTTAAGAAAGGGGAAAAAATGAGAAGTTAACATGCACAGTAGGTAGGTTAGTTAGATATATAGACAATATGTAGGTAAGGTAGGTAATAAGAGAGATTATATGTAAATTGGACAACAAAAAAATATAATGCTAATTTAATGACATTAAAGTAATACTCACTAGCACTAAAAGCACAGAATCGAATATTTAAGATAGTAAAATAAATAATTTTTAGTACACGAGTAGGCAATTCAAATCAAATATAAAAACTACATTAATTATGAAAAAAAAATCAAATAAAACTATTAAAAACAATTAAAATACACAGAGCTAAAATCACGCACAACCACAATACAAAGACAGTGTTGCCAATTATTGATAGCGATAGCAGTTGAGTCTTCTGGAATAGCGGCCGCGTTGTTAGAAGGATGCCATACAGCTCAATCAGCGTTGAAATTGTCATTAAATCTTCAAACTACTGAACAACCGACATGTAACATTGCAAATTACTCTCCAATGGCAAACGATTTAGCAGCGTCAAAAATCATCGTCTGGGACAAATGCACAATCTCGCACAAACATGCATTGGAAGCTCTTGATGGAATCTTAAAAGATCTGCGCAATGACTCGAGAATTTTTGGTAGCGCAAGGATTTTAGTATCTGCAAAAATAAACGCTTGCCTCAAATCATCAAATCTTCCAGAACATCATTGCTAACCACAAATAACAAAAGCGTGCGAGAAATTCTGGCAGCAAATAATAAACTTTATAATTCAGAACTAATTTATTGGTATTCTGCATTTATTCAAATCTATTGACTGAGTAACAAACGAAGATGAAGCCACTAATTATTAGCCAACTGAATTTTAAAACTCCTTGGATGTGCCCACACAACTTACAACTGAAGGTGGGCTCGGTAGCCATCGAGTGCATCCAATGCTGCACAATATGTACAATTAGGCTGTCCCGTCAAATTTTTTTTTGGAGTATCTTAACGAAAGGTCCCTCAAAAGATACGTATTGAATAGCATATAAAGTGGCAAAAACCAAAACCAAAATCAGAGGGTACTTTTGGGCCTCTACCGACCTCTGAAATTATTTTTTTTTTTTGGTGCCACCCTGACTGTTCCCACCTAACGAACTACACTTAAATCCATGGTAAAGCGGCCAAGACATATAATATAAGTCCTCGTCAACTTTCTCTATCATCCGACAACCACCAGAACTGGTTCCTCGGTTTCACCCTGTCCCTCCGGTACCGATAGGACACAGTCCTACTGAACCGAAGGCGCTCTGTTCCATCTTGTGCGAGTACGTCTCGACCTGTCAACAGTCTTACGGCTGACGTGGTAGATTGTCGGAATTGCCATTCTGTCTTAGATCAGCCCTCGGGAGGTGAAGCCGCTAAGACGTACACTCTCATAGTAATCATCGTTTTGGTAGTAAGCCACAAAAGTTAGGTTGTTGGTTGAGGACATCGCTCTTGCAATGTGACCCCGAATCAGCTTTATCAAAAAATTATCAATTCTGTTAATGTTGGGACCGTTGTATAGAACCTGGTTGGAATAATAATGTTTGTACTCCGACTCTGGTGTTCTGTGTAGTCCAAGGCAACGTCTAAGACACTGCCTCTCAAACACACGAATTTTTTTTATTTGAGATGCGGCAATGTTGAACAACATCGGCCGGATAAGGGCCGTGTAGCAAATCACCTGTACCCTGCTGTCAAGCCGTCTGCTGTAAGAAAAGCATTTCGTCAGACAAACGTTCTCCTAGCCCTGTTCAGAGCAGCATTTATATGTCTGTCGAAATACAAATACTGATGCAACCAGATGTAAAGATACTTTAATACACTTTTACTCGCCAGTGCCTGTCGATGTGGCCCTACGATTACCAGCTTGCGCCAGTTCTTAGAATAGTTTCAGATTTCTGAAAGTTGATTTTCAACTTCTACGCAATTGCCCGAGTTACTTATCAGATCGCTGGTGTAAATGCTGAATAGAATCGGCCAGTTCACTGCTCCTTGCTGGAGACCATTCTTGATATCGAAGATTGCTGTAGATGTTACATTGCCACTTTTGAAAACACACTTTCTACCATTGAGCATGTCAAAAAGTATATATAATAGTGGTTTACCTATGCCGAGTCTGGTCAGTTTTAGATAGAGAGCCTCTAACCATACGGTGTCGAAAGCCTTCTCCAAATAAACCAGACAAGCACCAGTACACTGACTTTTAGTTTTGTTTGAGTGGATATAAGAAACGAGTTTAGACGCGGCATGAATGGTGGCATGTCCCGCCTTAAAACCGAACTGATTATCCGGTATGATATTATTGTCCTCCGTCCACTTGGACAGAGCTCTATTTATAACTTTTTCTCTACTCCGTAGAAGACTTATTGACCGGAGATTCACCGGATTGGAGTTGTGCTTTCCCTTTTTCGGGAGAGGATGAACCACAGCTGTCTTCCACCGCCCTGGATAATATGCATTATTCAGTGCGTTGTTAAGCAGTGTGGCATAAACCTCAACTGCTTCCTGAGGTAGATGTGTAGTACAATATTGGATATACCTTTGACTCCTGCTGACTTTTTCTTCTTTAATGAATCGAAGATGCGCTGGAGCTCCATCTTCGTAACTAACAGGAACTACTCCCATTTTGCTCGCCGATGATGATTGAGTGTTCTTCATTGAACCCAGTGAAACCTAGGTTCTCTGATCGTCAATGCGTCATTTCGTTACGAAGGTAGAAGTGATGGAGTAAATCTCTGTTTTACTGGTCGTGGTAGGAGTGTATGCTACCTTGTACACTTGCTGGAAAACAGCCCCACAGCTTCCACTTTCTACCAGCGGATCCTCGACAATAAAGAGGTCATCGTCCAAGACGGCTTCCTCTGGATCTATACCTGCTGTCAGAAGTACGTCTCTGTTTTCTGTCGTTCTCTGCAGCTTGAGAGACGGAAGTTCGTTTTGATCATTCCGTTCTGGACCTCGTCGATAAGAAACAACCTGCCCCTTTTTCGGCCCCTTAAGTGAACTAAACAAAAATAAGTTACCAACAGTAAAACATGTAATCAGTTATGTACTCAATACAATGGCCGAAATCCATCTAGTTCCGAAGTTTTTGTAATTGCTACGTCCGAAATCAAAAAGATATGGAAGAATGCGTCGATTCCAATTATGGTGTCATTGTCGCACAACACAAATAATGAAAATCCACTTTGATAAATACATGACACTTAAAATTCGAAAAAAATACAAGCTATCACAACAGATTGCAAGATTTTATTGCACTTTCAAACACAACATTGTTTGACATTGCATCGTGTAAGTGTGATTCCTTTAATGACTGTCATTGTGTAAAGGATAAAAAAGTGCCTTTTAGTGAAAGATCATTTTTAGTAGATCAGAGAAATGACAGAAAAATGGTGATCGGTGCTATTGACAAGGTTGAAACCCAAAAAAATCAAAAGCGACTAGATAGAAAGCTTAGTGCATAAGGTAGTCAAACAGTTGAATCTACTATACGGTATCAACTTTTTCCAAAACAGTCAATTTAAACGAAATCTTAGAGCAAGTCAATCCAATCGAAGTAGTGCAGTCACAGCTCTTTTTAACTGAGCCCTCAAAGTTAACATCAACGAATTTACTTACTCTACCATCCGTGGCCTGCTTCTGCTTCAGCAGTACTCCAGGATGTAGGGATAATTAAAGACGCTAATACCACTCTAGTTATTGATACAAATAAAATACATAGAGTCTTGTCAAATTCAAGAGAAAGCCTATCAAATCAGTGCGATAATGTCGTAATTCGCAGTATATATTTTGATGGTCGAAAAGATAAAACTCTAGCTTCCTAAGAGAAAGATAGACAATACTTACGAAAGGAGGTTCTTGAAGAATATATTTCCATTCTTACAGAACCAGAATTCATTTTCTTAGGTTTAAATCAGGTACAGGAAAGGAAATAAGTAACTTAATGCTCAATTTTTTCAAAGAAAAGGGATTCGATTTGAAAAAAATTCCTTGCATTGGATGTGACGGCACTGCCAATACTGGCTGAAAAGGAGGAATAATTCGCTATTAAGAAATGGAATTATGTCGACCATAACAGTGAGCAATATGCTTACTTCTTGCGAATGAATTGCCACTACGACACCTCTTCACGAAGTAAGATGGATCTACTTCGGGCTCTCGTGAATATTCTGGCCCTATTGGTAAGTCATTAACCGATTGCCAACTTATTGATGTTGCCCAATTTTCACCTGTGACCGGAAATGAACCTGAAATCGAGCAAGAAATCGTAGATCAATTGAGTACTGAACAAAAATATCTTTTCAAAATGTGGAAGGCATACAAACAAGTCTCCCTCACTTGCAAGTCGACAGCCTGGGAAAATGGCACATTCAAGATGGGTCACAACTGCAAGTAGAGTCCATCGACTTTACATTAATTCAAGTAACCCACCTGAAAATCTTAAAATTCTTGTGGAGTATATCATGAAAGTATATGCACTAGTCTGGTTTTCGATAAATACAAACCCTTATTGATAGATGGCCCCAACATGTTTTTGAACTCATCAAAGGGCACGGTAGTGCCCAGCCAAGTTCTGGCACTACACCCTTTTTACAGGAACAAACTCAGGCGACTTTTGACCCCTCCCTATCTTCAGTACCAATGAAGTCTGAAACTTGAAATTCTGAATATTTGCTAAGCTAGTCAGGCACAGGCGCCTCACCAAATTTCAATTTTCTAGCATAAGCGGTTCCTGAGATATAGGCCTCAAAAATCACAAAAACCGTAACTGACTGACTGACTGACAGATCATCAAAATTATGGAGCACTTCCCGACATCGTAGAATCTTGTAATTTTGCACAACGATAGGTCTTGTTGTGCAAGTAGAGAAAAAAATCGAAAATTTTAAGTTTTCCGTTCAGGGGGCGTAGTATCCGCCCACTTTCTCCAAATTGGTGTTGGTTGAATGGAGCACTTCCGACTGCTGTAAAACGATGAAATTTGGTAAAGTGGTAGGACTTAAATTGCATACAAGGAAAAAAATATAAAATTTGAAGTTTTCCATTCAGGGGCGTGGTATCCGCCCCCTTCCTCAGAACTGATATAAATTATATGGCACACTTCCGATTGCAGTAGAATAATGACATTTGGTAGAACGATAGAGCTCAAATTGCGTATAAAAGACCAACAATAAAAATTGAGGTTTTCCATTCAGGGGGCGTGGTATCCGCCCACTTTCTCCGAATTGGTGTTGGTTGAATGGAGCACTTCCGACTGCTGTAAAACGATGAATTTTGGTAAAGTGGTAGGACTGAAATTGCATACAAAGAAAAAAATATAAAATTTGAAATTTTCCATTCAGGGGCGTGGTATCCGCTCACTTCCTCAGAACTGATGTAAATTATATGGCACACTTCCGATTGCAGTAGAACAATGAAATTTGGTAAAACGGTAGGGCTCAAATTGCATATAAAGGACCAAAAATAAAAATTTGGGTTTTCCATTCAGGGGGCGTGGTATCCGCCCACTCTCTGAGAAAATTTTTAATTTATATGGAGCACTCCTGATTGCTGTAACTAAGGTAGGTATGTTAGTGTTAGGTATCTTGCCAGGACAAGAAAAACCAATTGAAGCGCAAATCAAAACAACCAATAACAAAAGGAAAATATACGAAAAGAAATAGGAAAATATAAGCTAAGTTGATCTTAGTAGGTAGAGTCCACTCTTCTATCTTTCCGTATCTTTCGAGATTTTGAAATGGCAAAATATTAAAATCTTTGCAAAAAGGAGTGAGATCAGACCACAAACATAAATGTTAAAAAAAGAGCCAAGTTCTTCTATACAAAAACCTTTGTTTAACAAGTCAGCCGTGAAAAGTACTGAGATCTAAAAGTACGCCAAGTTCTTACTTCATGAAGGTTAAATACCGAATATTTTAAGTAGAATAATATTGAAACAGCTACAATGTACTCGTAATAGAGAAATTTTATTATTTAATGACTACTGACTAAAATTTTATGGGTTCACTTGTCAAGTTTTTAAAACCTTTCGAATTGGGCATAAAATAAAACTTGCCAAGTAAGCCGAAAGATGCATCAAGTCTGTGATCGAAGTAAGCCAATGCGTTATTGGAGCAAAGTCGAGAGAAGGACTCAAAAGAAATAAAATAGAATCACGTAATTTAGTTAGTTACTTTATTTTAAGATCTTCAAGCTGCGGTAGAGCCCTAAAAGTCATGTCCAAATCAAAAAGTAAGCACATATTCAGAATCTACAACGACGAGACACGCTAATGTACATTGTATCGAAGCGTTCCATGCTACTCCACTTTTTTTTACTTTTGTGTTACTACCAAAAATTGTTCTTCGCCAAATTCGATTCACAAGCACCATGGACACATGACTTCACAGGAAAATCAACTACATTAATACTTTCCGTTCACCAGTTATATAGTTCACATTCAGTGTTTACTGAGAAGTCATCATGAGGACCTACTTGGGTGAACGAAAAGTAAAGTACCCTTTCGATCATACACACAGTCAGGCGACCTAGTAAATTGATTTGATCAATCATTTGAAATGCAGACGTAGACGAGTGCTGACGTCACCAGGGGCTTCGGTACCTGTTGATCTACCAGAGCGTCTAGCCTGCCGTTTAGTGCCACCAGGGGCGTCGGTCGTACTTGCTGATCTACCAGAGCGTTTAGCCTGCCGTTTAGTGCCACCAGGGGCGCCATACCTACGGATCCCGTCATGAGCCCGACATAGAAGCCGAATTACTAGGAGCCAGAATACCCGTAATTAAGTACCAGATCCGAATCATCAACAACCAGTTTAGCCGAAGCGAAGCAGCTAGACGAGAATCCAGAAGAGTTGATGGCCGTGAACCATTCAATTACCCGAATTAAGGAAATTAAGTGAAAGTAGCCTAATGTAGTGTGTTATACATTTACGAGTTATTTTTGTAATAAGGTTTGAAGACCTTTTACTCTGGAGTTTCGTGTTTTCTTCAGGACGACCCTGGCGAGACCGGGGAGCAGAACCTCGGCTGCAAAGCAAAACACATCACAACATAGTTTAAGTTCATCTAATCTGTAACACGTAATTCATTGACTGTTAGGTGGTCGCCGGGTTAGCTAGTAACATAATACAAACTTATTAAAAAATCGAAATACTTCATAATTAATGTAAAAAAAATAAAATATGAGTAAAATAATTTGTCTCTTATACATATCTTACGTACCCTATAAAATTTTGTGTATTCACTATACTGGATGAACTCTACGCAGATTTGCCATTTCGAGTGTACTGTATGTAACTTCTTAGAAATTGAATAAATTGTAAGGCTAGAGTTGAACTAACTTAAAAATAAATAAAAAAGTTTATCGCATAAATACATTTTGAGTATCTTTTCTATACGAAATTCAATTATATTTCCCCTTTGTATATTTAAAGTATTTTCGTTCAGTTTATGATTTAAGTTAAGGTAGCTCAAAATCTCAGCTACTTAACTCCCTATGAACGGCTTCTGAAAAAGGCAAATCTCGGTGTTTTAACTCTGAAATTATAAATCTTATAAAAAACGTTAGAAGAATGTCGTTCCTATAAGTAAGACATCCCAAAAGTTACCGAGACATCGTTTTTAATGTGTCTGCTAGGTTGTTGGGGGAAAAATAATTTATTACTGTAATAACTGGTTCTAGGATTTTCCAAAGGAATTTCAAATGGGCTTTAAGAATGATGTAGGAAATTAAATCATTTCTGACTTATTAGTTTTCCTTTTTTAAACAGTTAGTAAAGGTCCGTTTTATTAAAAGGTATTATTTTTTTTATTTTCAGGTAAGCTCGTATGATGAACTCAATACTACGATGTTTTTAAGCCTTTAATTTAAACAGAAATGAGTAAGTATTGAAATTTTAAATAATTTTCATTTTATTTTCGATTTAATTTCTTTGTGGAAATAAAATTGAATACAAAAGGCTTTTTAATGGCATATCCCCTCTTTGCCCGGAATACTAGGTAAGAATGTCCTTTTCAACGTCAATGTCCCCTTGAATGAGCAATTTTAATATTTTATTTGTGTAAATGGGCTATTTCCCTTTCTTTAATTTTGTCAAAGAAATTCTTGTGAGGTAGATACCAAGAGGTATGTACATATAGGTATTAGGTACACCTTCTAACAGTGGAAAAAATACTTAAAGTCAGTCAGTCTTTACAAAAGAACGTAAGCATCACGTGATGCACTAAACCCCCATTAATAATGCAAATGAAAATATTGAGGTTAAGTCATCATCAGTGACATTGTGACTAACTCTTAACCGCACCAAACTCACAAGTATCATTTTCAAATATTCAAATAAGAATCTTGGCGGAAGGCCAGCATTGAACTGTTAAAACAAAACCGCATAACTCTTGTCAATTTCGTTCAATTACATTTCTTGGCATTCGTTTGTTTGTTATTCAAGCTTTAAAGCTTAAAATGTGTGCCAAGAGACCGCAACAAAAAAATGTTTGCCTAGGTAATTTTGAAAGCTAATTTTTTCCTCTGTTCTCTGTCATAGAAGTTATGAATATAAATTAATTAAAAAATGCCTTTTCAACAGAATTACAAACAAAGTGGTAAGTACCCAGGTACGAGTATATTTGACAAATTTCATACTACGCAACGCACTAAGTGCCTTCATGTAGAATAACAGATTGAGGTCATACCTTAATTTTTGCAAAAGCACTTGGCACGTCTCAGAGGAAATCGCTTAGCGGAATTTCATGAAAAAGACTGCCAGCAAACAGAAAGGAACAATAACAAAAGAATTCTACTACTTTTTGTTGTTTGCTTCCGAAAGGAACACTAGCTACTTGAAATGGCAAATGGCCGCTTTCATTAAGAAACATTATGCAAAAAGGTATGAGCCATAAACACGAAATTGACGTTTCCTGAATGTGAACGAATTAAAAACTCGAAAAATTAACACGGCATCGTTGGTGTGACGACTCCTTTTTGGAGATATACTCGTACCGTGCAATTAAATATGAAAGGGCTTCATGGCTAAATGGCATTGTTACGAGTAAAAAAGAAGTTATATACATATTAAAGAAGTAAGCTCTAAGCAAAAGGATCAGACTTAAGTTGTGGAGAGACAGAGATAAAATAAGGATAAAAATAGGAATATTAAGGAATTTTATTTGTGTTGAGGGAGTATTTTATATTTTTGAAATTTTTTAGGTCAGCCTTGACGATAACGAAGTTAACTAGAGGGACATTAAAATGGAGAACTTAAGTGGTACTCATAATTTCTTGACCAAAGAAGATTAAATATTACCTTAAAATAATTTAATGGACGACTCGAGTATCAAATACAGAATATTATAAGATATGTATTTTTAAACAAAAACGTTTAAAAAATCTTAGTTCAGTTGAGCAGTCATGATTCGTATGGGAACTTAATAATTCATTCCATAAGCCATTTTTTTTTGCCAACGTTCGAGTACCTTTTAAAAAGATTAAATCCAGGTTGAAGACCATCAACCTCTTGCAGGATTTACGCCACCTTGATTGAAAGAATGAACTGTTTTTTGTTCGGTGTTTTTCTAGATGGCGAAAGTATAGACACTTTTTCATTTTGTAAGCGAGATATTTTTAAATAAAAAAAAGTTGTTCGTAAGGTGTGTTTTTTTAGAGGTGGAGAACTTTAAAACAGGAGGTCATTACAGCTTAAAGAGAGCATTAACCTAGTGACTCCCATTTCTGTGTGCATGTTACCGGAAATGGAGGGGACCTACAATTTTCTGCCGATTCCAAACGCCTAATGAACAGCACTTTTCATGACAAAAGCGGTGAACTTTAATTTGAAATAAAACACAGAAAATGGTGTGCATGGCTTAATATGAATTTTCACTATCCATATACTCTTCGCCTCCATAAATCAATTAACGTAAGGCATTAACGCGTTGAATGTTGGCTTGCAATTGTTCATTTCTTTCTGGTTTACAGGCCTCCAGGAGCACAGTCTTAATGATCATTTTACAACGACGATGTGTGTTCGATAAATGTGATCTAAGCAATTGGAAGTTGATTTTTCGGTCGAAAAATTATATTCAGCGACAATGCTCATTTCTCGCTAAATGTGTTCGTCGAAAAGCGAAATTGCCGAATTCGAGACGATCACAATCTACACGAGACCGGCCAAATTCCAATACATCCAGAGAAAGTCACTGTTTGGTGTGGATTTTGGGCAGGTGGGATTTTCGTACATACTTCTACGAGAACGACGTTGGACAGACCATCATCGTCAACGGCAATTACTATTGTTGATGATAAAAAATTTCTTACTATTCTAAGAAAAATTTGAAAAAAATAGTAACACAGATTTTATTATTGTACGAACAAAAATTAAACTTAAAAAAATATATATTGACCCGTTTTTGAGACATCGAATTTTCAAATAAAAATTGATTTTTCTCAAAATTTCAAATTATACTTTTTTTTTAAGTTTTGAGGCCCAATGTTTTTTAAACTCTTAAGAACCTTTTCTAAAAGAAATTTCGTTAAAATCCGTTATGCCAATAGTGAGAAATTCGAAAAAATGGATCTATGGTATATGGTACAGTCAGTAATATCCTTATTTCAATTTTTACTTGCGACTTATACACATACATTACATAGGTACTATATAAAGCAAGTTATGCATTCGTAAAAAAAATCGAAACCGAAATTTTGATCAAAATGACATTACGATGATAGCGAAAACTAAAAAAGTGGGTCTCGCAATTCTGTCTGTCTGTCTGTTCGACTACAGCCTAAACGGCTCGGCCGATTTTCTTTAAACTTAGTAAATATCAATTTTAATTTTTTCCCCCCACACGTTTTTTTCTTTTTTTTTAAGACCAAAAATAACGGTACCTGCCATACGAATTTTTTTCGAAATTTTATAAACGTTTTTTTTTTCTCAAAAACTGTTCGACAGATTTAAAAAATAAAAAAGAAGACAATTTCATGTAGTTAAAGCTAGGTAATGGTTGAAAAAAAATTTCCGAAAAATGGTTATTGAGGGTACTCCCATGGAATCATTTTGTTTTGTTTTTGATTTTCTCAAAAACGGTACAACCGATTTTGATCATTTTTTTTTTGCTAAAGCTCCCCAAAAATATAAATTGAATTGTGTACTCAAATCTTCAAAAAAAATTTTCTTGCATTTTTAAAAACAACTTCAAAATTTTTCTTTCAAGACTTAATTATTTCGAAAATCCCATGCTAGTTTTTTTTTTTAAACTTTATAAATAAAAGTTTCTCAATCTAATCTACAAGATATGAGAAAAAAAAATTATTTTACCTAAATATAAAGGTACCTAAAAGTAAAGGTAATTTTTGAACAAAAAAAAAAAATCTATTTTTTCTTTTTTTGAAAATATCTCAGAAACGGCTCAATATTTTTTTTCTAAATAAAATTTTTATTCGAACAATAATAAAATCTTTAAATTGGCGTGCCAAAATTTTTTCTTAAACAGTTTTTAAAAAGTTTGTATATATGTACATAAAGGCTTTTTTTTATGAAACCACTACAACGACTTATAATTTTTGTTCTTGCATAAATTCATATTTGGATAGCATTCTGTTTCTGTCTCTTACTACTAAAAGAATTTAAAAATTAATTTTATCCTTATGAAAGTTTTTTCTAATAACATTCGTTTTTAAAATTCCTAGTCTATTACAAAGGAACAAGTCCGTGCGACCCAGTCGTGCATTTTATTATTCTAAATCTTTTAAATATTTTTTTTCTCAAAAACTGTTCGACAGATTTAAGAAATAAAAATACAAAACAATTTTATTTAGTTAAAACTAGGTAATGGTTGAAAACAATTTTCCGAAAAATGGTTAGTGAGGGTACCCCCCAATTTTTTTTTTGGATTTTTAAAAAAATTTAAAAATTTTTATTTGAAAACTTAATATTTCGAAAACTCCATGCTAGATTTTTCTCAAGCTTGATAAAAAAAATAGTTTCTCAATATAATCTACATGATGTGAGGAAAAAAAATTATTTTACCTAAAAGTTAAGGTCCACCATACAGATGTTAAAAAATGGTTTTCAAAAATCGTTTTCTTCTCGAAAACGGCGCTTAAAATTTTGATTAAATTGTTTTCGTTTCAATTAATTTTTACGATCGATTTAATACAAAAAAAAATTGAAATTAAGATATTACAGCTTGTACCTACCATAGAACCATTTTTCAAATTTTGAATTACCCATTATCGACACATCGGATTTTAATCAAATTGCTTATAGAGATGCTTCTAAAATGTTTAAAAAACATTGCATTTAAAAACTTAAAAAAAAAGTATTTTATGAATTCTTGAAAAAAAAAATTTTTTTTTTTTAATTTTAAAAATTTTGTATATAAAAGCTTTATATTTTTAAGAAACCACTACAACAACTTATAATTTTTGTTCTTGCATAAATTCATGTTTACAAAGCATTCTGTCTTTGTCTCTTTCTCTTACTAGTAAAAGAATTAAAAAAAATAATTTTATACTTATGAACAGTTTTCTCTAACAACATTCGTTTTTAAAGTTCCTAGTCTTTTACATAGGAGCAAGTTCGTGCGACCCAGTGCGCATTTTATTTATAATTAAATGATACATTGATTATAGAAAGACAAGATTTTTGTTCCTAAACTCTAAGCACCGTTTTCAAGAAAAATACGATTTTAAAAAATCATTTTTTAACATTTGTAAAATACCCACCGTTATTCTTAGATGAAATAAAATATTTTTTTTTTTCACGTCTTATAGATTGTATCAAGAAACTATTATTTGTCTAGTTTATAAACAAAAATTGAGTAAGTTATTTTCGAAATATAGAGTTTTCAAAAAAAAAATAAATTCTATTTTTTTTAATAAAATCCAAATTTTTATTTTTGAAAATTCGAATACACGATACTATCTTAACTCTTGGAGGCCCGTAGCGTAAAAAATATGATCAAAATTGGTTGAACCGTTTATGAGAAATCCAAAAGCAAAAAACTAGTAATAGTAATAATAACCATTAATAACCATTTTTCCAAATAAAAATATTCAACAATTGCCTAGCTATAACTAAATGAAATTTAGGCACTAAACGAACACAGGCAGAAATAATTTCAATTTTTTACGAATGCATAACTTGCCTCATAGTACGTATGTATATAAGTCGCAAGTAAAATTACTTAAAGTAGATATAAACATTAGGGTGGAGTGATAATGTATGAAACAAATATTTTTTAATTTTTTTTAATGAAATACTAAATTTTTAAAACATTGATCTAGTTTTGATTTTCTTCAAAGGCGCATTCAAATCAATCTGCGAATAGGGGAAATTAAAAATATTACTTACATGAGTCTTATTTTCTTGACGGCAATGTTTCTCACAAGTAGAATAACAATAACACGCGCGCACTTAATGGCGTTCGAACAACGTTTGACAGCGATTGAATTGAAATGAAATGAAAGTGCAGTGAAATCACCTCTCCCGCCTCAACCCCCCCCCCCCCCTCCCCACACCTATCCACGCACTATTCAAGGTTAAACAGTTGCCAACGAAACGGAACACACAGAATATGATTTAGCGTTAATTTGACAATATTAGACATTGGTGTTCTTTGACAAAATTTTGCGAATTTTTCTAAAGTTCATGTTGGGGGCACCTCTAAATTTATCATGAGCCGAATAAAATTTTGTATGTATATTTGTGAACAATAACAGCAACTTTTTACAGGTATGTATTTCGAAACGAATATGAAAAAAAAAATTTCACTCCACCCTAATAAACATGCAAGACACAATCGCTCGCGATTCTCGAGGCCTGTCAAATTAAGCATTATAGAAAAGTAGTAATTTTTTTTATAAAAATTTAAAATTAAAAAAAAATTTCAAATTATAATTTTTTCTCAATCGAAATTTGTTTTTAATTATATACAATATTACATTAATCATCTTATCATCTTGGATGAATTAATCTATCTTGGAGCTTATGCTTTTTAATATAATAGCTAAAAAGTTATTTAATTTTAAAATAAAATTTTGAATTTTATATACATTTATAATTTTTTCAGATTTTTTTGTAACTAAATAAAATTAAAATATGAATAAGAATAAAATTATTATTTGTCATAAATTAAACGACTAAAAACCGCCACACCACAATTAAATTTGCTTACACTTAAAATAAACAGTCATTGTTTTGAGCGTGTTCAAAAGAAATTTCTTAAAAAATGATCTTAGTACTTTAATAGTTAAAAAGTGTATTAGATTAATAAAAATTTAGTAGATTACTTTAAAATTAAAAATAGCATTCTGTTAAGTTACAGGGTGTCCCCTAATTCACCAAGTCTATTTTTGGATACCTATGCTACATTCTAAGAACAAAGTGGGTCTATCTCTAATCATTTTCGGGGACTTACATTGGTTAACGAGAATTGCTCTTTTAATATGAATTTAAGACTTTATTTTTCGAAGATTTAAAAGCCTTTCTAACTGCTTTATATACCTACGTATGTGATACCTTGTTAGGATCTCCAGATAATTGATTTTTTGAATTAAAAAAAGGGAAATATATTTTTGTAATTTTGCAATGCGGTATTATTGATATTTATTAAAAGTATCATCGTTTTAAGTTGCAACAAAATCGGTTGAGCCATTAACAAGATATACGGTTAAAATTCGTACAATTCTACCAAAAAAGTCAAACCACTATTTCTTTCTACGAACTAATAATATTTCTGAGAAACTGAGGAAATAGAACAGAAATTTTTAGGTGTTTTTGAGACGAATTTTATCTCAATTATGGGCAAAAGCTTTAAGATAAGGAACAAATAACCTTTTATTTAATCGATTTAAAGACGAAGACATTTCGACATTTATACCGTTAAAAGAGAATATTGTAATATGTAGTATAACCTTTATCAATCTTAATAAAATTTGGTAGTTGCTAGTGACTTTTCTATTATAAATTTGCGGCTTCTATCTTAATTAAGCAAATTTTTGAATCTACCCTTTATCACATAAATAGTCTACCTCAATTCTACTGCAGCATTTCGACTGTGAACCCAACACCAATAATCTCAAAAATAATTCCTATTCTCCTTTGAATACAACAAGAACCTCCTATAATATCCTTTGAATCCACCCTGAACCTCCTTATATCAGGACAATGATAATAATCGGATTGATACAATTGAATTAGCCGATGTAACTAGGTATTATGATTTTATCAAAGAGCAACCCTGACTTCAGCTGGTTAGATATCATTTCCGAAAATTAACAAAATCCTTCACCCACAAATCCTTTTCGGTTGACCTCCAAATGAAATCAACTGTAATGAAAGGATTATGAAGAAGTAGGACAGAAAGGAAGGTATAGAAAATCAAAAATGATAGTTCCCCTCTGGGCAATTAAGCCACAAGGACATTTACCACATCCACCTTCATCTACATATAAACCTACCGTTACCTTATTGACAAAATATAAATAACGTTAACTTATCGCTACTCATATCTGCATTGATACAGATATAACCGGATATTGCGCAGACACAAAGCTACTCGTACTAACTGCAAATAAACAATAAAAATAGGAACCGAAAAGGCAATGCCATGTCACTTGAGAACGTAACTCACGGATACCCTTTATTATATGAAAGTAAACAGTAAATTTATACCACGCTCCGATTCACATTTACTGTTGGCTGACAAACGGTTGTGAGGCGGTACGGTGCGGTGCTCTGAATGCTCCGGTGGCGACGACGATGGCATATCCTTTAATGCGGATAACCACCACCGCTTCGTCCAGACAGGTGCTAAATCTTTTCAAACGGGCATAAAAAATAAAAATTAATGGCTGTCAGGAAATCAGCCAAAAAAAAAATTAAAGTTACAATAGAGGAATGCCAAAAGAATTCCGCCAAAAACCGCAGCCCATCCTATGGCGGTTTGAAATGTTAGATGATGTTAAATTGCCAGGGCCGCATTTGTCTGAAAGTGCAAGTGACTAAATTTTTTTTTGATTCGATGACGAAGTCAAAGTTAGTAACATAGAGTATACTTGTTCATGGAAGACTATTTGAAATTTTGAAGGAAATAACAATAATTAACTTCAGGGTGAAGATATGTTACATCAGACGAGTCCAGATCTCTAGGTCCGTCAAGATAGTACTGCCACAGGTTCCCCTAATTTCACAAGCCAGTCTAGACATCAAGAGTGGAACTGAAAAATTTTAAATTTACTTTTTGAATAGTTCTTAGTGTGCCTTTAATTTAATACCCTTCTGTTGGGGGCAGTAACTTTTAGGACAAATTAAGTCAGTAACTTTAAGGCGAATAAGGTTTTTCGGACACAAATATTCTCAAAAAGATTACCTTAGCATTGCTTCATTTTATTTTTGAATTTATTTTGTGGACGTGTTATCATGACGCCAAGTTAGAACCGCTACAAGTTTGAGGAGAATTAAATGCTCAGCCAATATTGCTGTACGTAATTAACCCCTAACTCCTGCATCATTTCCGTTGCCGCAGTTCTTTCTTGATTGACCTTAGAACTTTCTATGCTTCAACAACAACAACAGCCTCCCCGTGAGCCCTTTAAGAAGAATTATTCGTTCTTGAAGTGCTAAAGTGCTTGTGTATCATTGGTGAAGTGATGCTCGGTGCAGATCTTGAAATTTTTCCTGTTAAATGGTAAAAGTTCCTTCATGGCTGTTTTGGAGTAAGCGAACCAAAGTTATGAAGCTGTAGTTGATCACTGTTCTTCATGTACGTTAAAGTTTTTTCTGCTGGCTTGGTTCAGTTCTCTTTTTTCCCGGAATGTTGCCTGTAGAAGACAGATTTGGCTTTCTTAAGGGAAGTTCTTCAGTGTGAGTTGACGTATGTCTAGTAATCTGATTGCGATTGTTAGTTCTAGGTTAACGTTTCTGAAATTTTCAACTTAACAAGGTTGTTGTTGGCTTTCTGCAGCAGATATGATCCTACTTGGTTGAGTTGATTCGGATAACTCATTTGAAGTAAAACGAATATTGTTTGGGAATGTGGGCTTCGTCTTTCCGGACATCTATCAATAGTGACATATCGAAATGGTGGATACGAGCGAGGCACGAAGAGAAGTGTCTTGCATTAGCTTGATATCAGTTGGAGCGTTGTCGGGTCTGGCCCCACACTACACCAAATTTCATACTTTCACTTTCGAATTGTAGCAATTCTGGGGGAATAATTGTTAACACTGATCAGTTTTTGGGGATGATGGTTAAGATCATAACTGTGTGTGAACATCTTTAAAGGACGAAATTAGCCACTCCCTCTGTTCTAGCTGATTTCTTTGGCTTGCAATATTGCAATTGGTTCTTCTCGCATGCTCAGGTTATGTTTGTTACCTATTTCTTAAACAATTGGAGGTTTCTGAAGGAAACTTATTCATTTCAAGTCAAAAATTTTGAAGATCTTCCTCTGTCGAACAAAGATTGTCCGTACAGGCAATAGACATCGTTTCTGTACTTATTTTTTTATTGTTAATGACCTATCTGCTACCCTGTCACTGGTGCACAATCACAATTTTCTTCTGTTCTTTTTATTAAAAGTATTTACACAAAATTATAGTAAGAGATCACTTGTACATGGTGAGTTGAAAGTTACTTCCTAATTTAAGGTGATAATAATTTTTATAAATTTAATTTTTTACTGTTAATTTATTTTAGAATCACAAAGTATGATTTACGAAGATTTCTTTGAGCTAAGTATGGAATATAATGTCCCTCAAATGAGCACCAGCTTCATTGTCACAGAGACGGGCTCTTTCTAAATCATTTTCCATAACACTTCGTTCTCCTTCAGCTGCGGGATAGTGGTGGGTTTGCTTACGGACACTTAAACCTTCAAAAAAAAGTCTTATGGCATCAAATCCGGAGAACGTGGGGGCAGTTAATTCCTGAATTTTTGGAAATTATTCGTTCGCCAAAAATTTCCCTTAGTAGCGCCATTGTGGTGCAGTAGGTCCATCCTGCTAAAGCCGCATCTGAAGACTGTCTGACTGTCAGCAATCGCTGGCCTAAAAAAAAATTTTGATCATAACCGATACCATTCACCATTTAAGGTTACAATATTGGCGGCATCGTCTTCAAAGAAGAATGGCCCAAGAAGTTACACCACACCAGACAGTTAACTTAAGTGAATGCAATTCGCGTCGATGGATCAACCTTGGGTTCTCAGTACCCCATGTACGGCAATTTTGTTTATTAATGAATCCATTTAAGTGGACATGAGCTTCATCACTCATTATGAGATGCTGATTCTTAAGGATTTCCTGGCTTTAATTCTTGACCGAATTGGATTTTGTGTGGAAACAGCTGCAATTTGGTTCTTAAAACTCTACAATGAACAGCAGGACACACCGAGTTGACCAGAGCGTCTTCGAGTCAATGTTTCTGGACTCTCCACAACACTTGCAAGCATGCGTTCCACATTCGTTTCAGTTTGGGCAGTGCGAGGTCTTCC
The DNA here is from genome assembly GCA_911387755.1 of Chrysotoxum bicinctum. Lineage (NCBI taxonomy): Eukaryota > Metazoa > Arthropoda > Insecta > Diptera > Syrphidae > Chrysotoxum > Chrysotoxum bicinctum. The sequence goes on from OU426987.1 coordinate 52,183,335, forward strand.
AGCTCGAGGAAGATCAACTACAGCTCCTTGTTGACGAAATCGTGCGACCAGTGTCGTAATCATGTGCGCAGAGGGTAGATTTGGCACTTTAAAATGACGACGATAAGATGGAGGTTAAAATAATTGAGTGATTATTTTCAAAATAAAATTTAATTAGTTTGGTTCTCTCTAAAGCGCTGTACTTCAAAAAAGGAGCAAAAAATTAAAAATAGAAGAATTATGATTTTTTTAAATTAAGAACAAACTTTTGACCCACCCTGTATTTTAACATCATAAAATTGATGAAAAACATAGGTTTATGCCTGGTCGGTCCACTGAAACCAATTTCATGCTGTATTGTATTGTATTGTACAAGCTACAAGTACCTTACTGGCAGGAGAGTGTGTAATAACTCGGAAATATTTTCTTTAAAATAATCAAAGTTATGTATGGAGTTCCACAAGGGATTCATCTTGGACCTGTTATGCTTACTACATTTATGAATGAAATTTTACATTTACTTAACAATGCTTCATCCCAAATGTATACACTTGATATTAAATTATTAATGGGTATTAAAAAACGCAGGAAATTTTTGTAATTTTCAAAAAGATGTGAATGGTTTAGTGCATTGGTGCTAAAGGTATTTATTTACTACCATAGAATGTCAAAAATTCATCTCAATACTTCTCTACGTATTTCAACCCCAATAATGTACAACTGTAAAATCTTCAACCAGATTCGCGGTCGCAAATCTGGGATCTTGCAGTTATTTTTTATGCTAGTTTGACATTTTCTTTTCACATAGATTACATTATTGCGAAGGAAAATTACGCTTAGTTTCGTCAAGCAAACCTGCAGTGAGCTTAGAAACTCTGAAATCAGATTGTATGTCCTTAGTTCTTCCAATTCTTGATTACTGTATTCTTCTTCCTATATTGAATTTAATCGAATTGAAAGAGTTCATAAAGCTTTCACTAAATTCGTGAAAACCATCTTAAATGGAAAACTTCTACCCTTTAAAAATTGTAATTTATATATAGGATATATGTAGATGAATTAATAAATTAATAAATATTTAACAAAATAAGTAAACAAAATAAGAAATTAAAGGCGCATGACAATCAAAATACGCCCCTGTTACATTATTCAACCACTATACAATCGTGGTGACAGAAGAATCGTTTCTACTAAAAGCAATCGAACCGTGACATTGCACATCGGCACATCGCAGGTGTTCTCCCTAGCACACACACACACACAGCTCCACACTCTTGAGGTTAAGTCCTTCGACGAATTAATCTCAGAATCAAACTCTGTGAAACACTTCCGCAAGGAGTAATTTCTGGTGACTTTAATGAGAGTTCGAAATGATTTTCTTCACTAATTACTCACTTGGGAGGAAGATGTAAGTGCACAAAGAGTGGAAGTCCGGGCAGTTGCACCAATTAAGGGTCAACTTAAAGCAGGTGTTTATTGCGTAAACTGTCATTTCAACCACATTTTAATCAACGAAGCGCATCAAAACGCAATCAAAGCCGAGTCCGGGTTCAAGTCTTGGGACTTGATGGTCTCAGTCTACCCTCACCGCACCCTCGATATGTCCGTTTCATCTTCGTTTGTGTGATTAATCTGTGTGTTTACATTTTGCAAGTTTGCCGAGTGGAACACAGAATATTAATGTTGAATGCGGACAAAGTGATGTGGGCACTATGACATCTGAAACGTGACCATTCCCCCATTCTTTTGGCTAGAATAGCGAATCTATACTATAAAGCTGGTAGTGATGAGATAGTTATGAAGAATATTCCTCTTTTGCTCTCAAAGATGATGACAATTTCCTTGGCTGAAATGGAACAGCAAAGAAATAATAATAAAAAAACAAAATAATAAAGAAAAGAAAAGAAGAATCCGATCCAGGTCAGTGAGTCCTCTCATCTTCTGGTATAGGGCGCTATGACTACGTTTGAAATTTATGAAACTGATCCTTTTTGAGATTATGTTTCTGACTTGCGAGTTCCACTTGGGAGGATTTTCCTTAGGTTTGTCGTGGTTGAGATGTCAAATGGATGAGCATAAAAAGCACTTTAAAGAGATGATAACTTGCAGCATTTAACTTTGAGCATTGAATTACTTTTGACAGCGGTAAGACATTTCTTCACCTTTTTGGTATTTACTTAGATTCGTTAAGGTAGATAATTGGGCATGGTTGCGAAGCTTATCACTCATGGTGATGGTATTCATGTCATACCTAGAACAACAATATCGTTCATCTCTGCTACTGTCGTCGTAATGAACATCAACAAATTACAGCTAAACTGTTTCTACCTCAATTGACATAAATATGGAATAAGATTCCTTCATTTTTGGTCTTAACAATGTTTGTTTAAGAAATTATATGCCCTGTCCTGCAAAAGTGGTTTCATTGCCTAATCGATATTAGTGGCTGTTATGTCAAGGAATTTTTAGATAAGTATAAGTTCGAAGGTTTTAAAATTTCCGCCATTTTGTTATTATACAGAAAATAAATTAAATGTTCGACTACTTCTTACGAGCTCGATCATGGGTCTCAAGGTCTTAAAATGTCTAACCATGGAAGATTTAAGGAATGAGTATATTTATTAGTAAAGAATAAGAGCTGAAGAAATATATTTTTGCTCCAGGGAATCACCGAAGACCATTGAGCACTAAGTTTAAAGAAAATTGCTTCAGCAGCTTAGGCTGTGCAGGAGAAATTGCGAGACCAACTCGACGAATGGGCTGAAATACAATAAACAATTAACAAATTCGATAGTAAATAATTTACCTATAAACTTTAATACACCAAAACGATGACGAGTATGACTTGACTATCAACAATTTTGTAAACATGAGTTCAACTGTCAACATGAAAGCAAAATGGAATAACGATTGATCGATTAGTTGGAAGATTATATTAAAATATCTGGTATTGCCACGCTTCGGCCGTTCCTGAAAGAAAAGTAAGGGGAACTAGCATTTTTTTTTTTTTGATAAACGAAATTACAAACCTTTTGAAGTGGAAAGCGATGATGAAAGTAAATAGAAGCAAAAGGTATTATTCTGAATGGGAAGTTAAAATCATTAATTATCGATTGGGAAACCTCTCTAGGTATACTCGTAGGGTCAAAACCCAATATCTTTTCAAATAAGAACACAATTTTATTTTTGAAAATTCCAAGAAAAACCGTTATCGCTTCGTCCCGAATGAACAAAAGATTTCTAAATATTGTCACAAGTTCCGCTTTTCCGGAATTTTAAACGGAACAAAAGCCAAACGCGGGATTATTTATTTGAAATAAAGCTCCGGTCGAAGAATCAACTCCCCCAGTGCTTTCGGCAAATCAGCGGCCGCAGTTTTCGATCACATCATCATTCAGTTGAAAACCAACGGTCCTGGTTACTCGCACTTTCTCCCTGAATCATCATAAATTTCGAATCCGATTAACGCATACGGCCACAAATAACAAATTTAAAAAAGTTTTCAAAAACAAAAAAATCAATGTCGTGATGAATTTTTCCTCCGAATAAAACAAAATCAACCCAAAATTTGGGAAATCTGGTAGGAAGCTTCAATTAATGCATCTTAATAAGGAAGATATTGACAGGAATACCATATTACTCTTAATCGTTGGCCTTCTGTGCAGATTGGGGGGAATTGGATACGTTGGCCCATCGGCCATTTTCAAAATGAGTAGCTTCTAGCATTTGGAGACCAACTGTCTACCGTACTTTTCGGAATGAACTCGGAATGAATAGTGGTTGGTACGTTCATCTAAGACCATGGCTGTCCCAATTTCTCTCTCTCTCAATAAAATTAATGAAATACCTGTAGTATGGACAAAAATGGTATGAAGGGAAAAGGAATTTGGAGAATAGAATGAACGATTATTGTCGTGGTAAATTTTACCGTGACATTCTCTACTATAGTAATGTCAAATTTGATCAAAATATCAAGCCTTAGGAGCTTAAGCATACTGTCACTGCAAAAAAGCTTTTTAGGGGTGTATTGCCTCTTGTGAGGAATTGACAAATTCTCCAAGAGTGTGTCTTGTCATGAAAAATGCTGCTCAATATTCAGAATCAGCAGAAATGTGTAGGTCCCCTCCATTTCTCCAAACACGCACATTGCTCTGATATGATCGATAATGAGCACCATAAAACGTAACTAACGCCTGATGGATTTTTTTTTAATTGAACCAAGTTTTTCAAAATAAATTTGAACAGTTTGCAAATGTTGCTTCGGCGTGAGTCTATTCTGAGGAATTATCAAACCAAACTCCCCTCAAAACTACGGAGAACTTTCAAATCCGCTGTCACAGGAAACAGTGTTGCCAATTAATGGTTCTCCGCCTTTAAAAAAAAAAAACCCTATACAAAAAATATTTGATTTATGAGATTTATAAACCAAAAAGCAAGTAAGTGCCATCACATACGTCCAAAACTTGAGTATAACTCCCATCTATGGGCTGGTACTCCATTAACTTACTTAAGTTTCTTGGACAGTATTCAAAGAAGAGCTTTTAAAATGATTGGTGACAACAACATAATTGGCTCATTTACGTCACTCCAACATCGTCGTAATGTTTCTTGCCTCACTCTTTTTTACCGTTATTTTAACGGACAGTGAAATAGCCAGTTGCATTCCTCCCCTTAAACAATTCAACCGTAATACTCGCACTTCTAGGAATGCCCATCAATTTACCCTCGAGCCCAACTTCGGTCGTACTGTGAAGTACAGAGATTCGTTTTTTAGCCGTACTACGCGAATGTGGAATTCCTTACCACGCTCTGTCGTTCCCAGTCATTGCAATGTTCAAGAATTCAAAACCAATGTACACCGATACCTCCTTTCTAAACCCACCTTTTCCTAATGCTCACGCTGTGTCTCTGACATATTAAGGGTATACAAAAAACCTTTGAGTGTGTGCTAATTATAAAAAAAAAAAAAAAAAAAAATCACGTCATTAGTTGAGAATCAAATCGAAGACCTTATGCATGACAGTCCAATGCACTAAGTTTTATGCCAAGGGGTATTACGATATCTGGCGTCATTAAATATTCGTGGGTAAATTGCCTTATTTTTAAATACTCTTATACTGACCAGAACATTTCTTGAAGTTTTCTTATAAACGTTTAACTTTTGGCACAAGAACTGTTTAAAGAATTTAGTACATGTTTACATAGAAATAAAAATGTCTTAATTAAGTAAGTCCCCGATTGCGTTTTGTCTGGTCCGGTTGAAAGTAAAGTCTTTGTTATATTGTTAAACATCACTTTGGCATCAATATATTATTGCAAACATATACATATCCGAATAATTTTCTTGACAAATGTTCCTAATTTATAAATTAAGTCCCTTTCTCTATCATCCTTAATTTCGATGCCAAATTAGTATCTCAAAGGCCTTTTGTCAATCGGATCAAATTCTAAATCAATTTGCCCTTTAATTGAATTCTGGAATTTCTTCGAATTGCATTGTAATATTATACGGACATCATCTACATGACTCGGTACCCCCATACACTCGTAATGCAAAATCTAATTTATCTCGAAAACGGCTCTAACGATTTTGATAAAAAAAAATTAGGTGTGATATTATGGACATGAGCTATATTTTGGTCAAAAAATTTTTGGGGCAAAATATTATTAACGGTACCTGTCATAGAACCGTTTTTTTTTTTATTTTTGAATTTCTCATTAACGGCTCTAAGGATTTTAACAAAAAAATTTCAGCAGAAGTCCCCTTAAGTTTAAAATAATATTGTACATAAAAATATTCGAAAAAATATTTGTTGGTTTTTTTTGAAAACAATTTTTTTTTTAAATCAATATCTTCAAAACTTATGAACGATTATTTTTTGAAATTACTTCCTAAAATCAATATTTTTAAATACTTAAAAATCGCATCCCACATTTTTTTCTTGAAAATTTTTAAAGAAATTTCTTATATAAAAAATGTATTTAATAATAAAACGATTTTTTAAAGTTTGCTTGCATAAATTCACACTTTTCTAGAAATCAGACGGCAATTTTATGCAGTTGAACATTATTATCTCATTAAATCCATGTTTTATATTTATAAAATGTATCCTAAATTCCAAAGTACTTTTACATAAGAGCAAGTTCGTGCGATCCAGTCGTGCATTTTATTTTAGATTTAAAAACGACTGGGTCAGACAAACTTTCAAAAATTCAAAAAAATATTTTTTTTAAGTTTTGAAATGCAATGTTTTTCATATCTTTTAGAAGCTCATTTCTCTGTAAAACAAATTCATTAAAATCCGTTATGCCGATAATAAGCAATTCGAAAAAATCTTTTTATGGTACTTACCATCAGTAATATCTTAATTTAAAACTTTTTAATTAATTATAGATCGTAAGAATTAATTGAAAGAAAAAGAAAATCGTCAAAATTCTAGGAGCCTTTTTCGAGAAAAATACGATTTTCGAAAAACGTTTTTTTTCAACATATTTTTTTTTTTTTTTTTATAATCTACCCGCGCTCAAGGGATTATGATTACCCTTTAAATGTTTCAACACAACGCGGGCGTGAAGTTACGGAAGAGAAAAAAGGATAGGAAAGACGTGTGGCACGATGTTCTGAGACTGAAGGTTGTTGTCTCAGATATTTTATCTCCAGGGATGGCGGCTGAACTAAAGCGGAGAATGCCGTGTCTTATTTCTATGTCGCTTATAATTCACATTATTTTATTCGTGTTCATCCTTGTTGGGCATACTAGTTTAACTCAATTACATATTGTTAGTGTTATGCCTGAACAACATGCAATGAGTAAACCAGCAACCCATTGATGACAATTTTAGAAGGTTTTTAATGGAATTAAAACGACATGGACGACGGCATGGATCGAACCTTTGATCATGAGGTTCACAGGCGAGCACCCGTGGGTACCGTTATTTTTAGATAAAATTGAAATTTTTTCCCAAAAACTATTTCCCAACATCTTGTTGTTTTTAATAAAAAAGAAAAGAACGTGTGGGTGGGAGAATTTAAAAATTATATCTACCAACCTTAAAGAAGGTCCACATAGAACCTAAGCAAAGTGACTTACCCCTCTCAACCATTCTAATTTACGTGTTTACGGAAATGGAGTGACCTACAATTATAATGGCTAATCCGAACGGCTAAGATAGGAGGTACTTTTCGCTACAAGATATACTTTTGAAGGATTTCTTATTTTCTAACAATAAGCAATGCCCCTGAAAAAACTTGCGTTTTTAGATGGCAGCAGATTGGGATTGAACCCAGGCCTCTTGCAAAAAACGTCCAACGCAGTTGCCATTTTGGCAAGGAGTACTACCATAATTCGGAAAATGGGCCAGATAATTTAATGTAAGCCCACAAATTTTCATAGTTGTCGAGCTCTTTCCACAGTTAGTCGGTTAACATTTTTCTCTACCCTAGAATATCGACGGTAACGGTGTTGCCTTCCTGATTTCGAAAAAAATAGGGTCAGATGATGCCACCATGCAATAAATCACACCAAACAGTCAATATATACGGGGGTATTGATGTTTGGTCAAAAAAATTTTGTGATTTATAAAAAAATAAATTTTAAACTCAATTTTTCGAAAAATATTATCTACAGGACGTGAGAAAAAAAATTTGATTTTATCTAATAATAGTGGTGCCCAACATACAAATGTTAAAATAGTTTTCGAAAATAGTATTTTGTTCAAAAACTTCTGAAAGAGTTTTGATAATATTTTTTTTCTTTCAATTATTTTTTTCGATCTACAAAATTTGGAAATTATTATACTACTGGTTGTACATACCATAGAACAATTTTTTCGTATTTCGAATTTATCAATATCGGCTTAATGGATTTTAATGAAATTCTTTATACAGAAGCTTTTCAGAAGTTTAAAAAAACATTAAAATATTTTTCGAATTTTTGAAAAAAAACTATATTTTACAAACGGGTCAGAATTGTTTGTTTCAAATTTAATTTCTATTCGTGCAGTAATAAAATTTTTAAGTTGATTTACCAACCTTTTTTCTCAAAAATGCTTAACAACATTTTGTTTATGAAAGCTTATTTTTCTCTAATAACATTCAGTTTTGAAATTCTTAGTCTATTACATAAGAGCAAATTCCAGCCACCCAGCCGTGCATTTTATTTTGTTTACTTTTGCACTTTTTTCAAAAAGTACATAATGTAGTCAATGCTTAATTTGGGATGTATGAGATTTAATTCCTCTAAAAAATCTGTCTTAAAAACAATTAAGATTCAACAACAATACAAAATTGGCTCTGGAATACTGTTTACTAAGAATTCAAATTTAATACATAACATGAGTGCAATGAAATCTTACTTGTCAAGTTTACAACTTTCCATTTTTTTGGAAATATTACAGCAGTTTTTCATCAAAAAAACACATCCATAGAGCCTGAATACCTTCATGAAACAAAGATCATTTTTCCATCCCTGTCTTAGAGCCCCATACCAAAGATCTACATTATGTATATCATAGCTCCATTTCTAATACTTATTTTTCGTCACTCTAGGTTTTTGTGACTCACCGTGTAAAATTAAGCTGCGCGCTGCTAAATCACTCAATAACACACCTACAGTTATTTCAAAGGTTAAAAATCTTTAAAAATTTATATTTTCCTACAACGTTTAAAAAATTGAAAAGATTTTTCTTAAATAAGTTGGTAAATTAATTGTTATATACTGTCCTAAATTCTTTAGGTACTCAGCTAGACCAATTTTTTTTATTTGACAGCATATCTATATATGAACTTCAATAGCTTAAAAAAATAGAAAATAAATGTTGTTGAATTTATTTTTGTAAGGCATGAAGATAAGTTTAATTGAATAATTAATTTAATGAAAATGTTGGTGATGACGGTGAGATCGTACAAGTTCGGTTTATTTTTTGTCGTTGTCGTTGACAAAATCATCCATTCCTTTTTCAATTTCAATGTTAAATTTTGAATGACAACTTTTTGTCAGCTTTTCCTACCTTTTTTATAATTCTGTTTGTGTACCCTGAGTGTTATACATTCATACATATATCTGCAAAAATACAAAAAAAAATATCTTTTGTTTAAAACCCTTATCTCTAAAAATATATTTATGTAGGTGCTATATTCTAATATCTAGACAAAAAAAAAAAAACTATCTTGACAGGGATTATAAAATTGTGTTTATTTATAGCCGTTTATATGTACACAATACATATCATTTATTTTATTGTATAAATACTGAAACACACATACACGAAAACATTTCATGGAATTTAGATGAATGTCAACATTTCTATTTGTTTTTCTATTGAAAATCAATGAAATCCTTGCCTTTGCCCACATATCTACCCCCTGTAGCTATACTTATTTTACACAACCACCCTAACTTTATTTCTGCGACAAAAGGCAGGCACAATTTTCCAATTCAGTTAATTTTCATGGCAGAAAAAACAGATCATAGCCCAACAAATATGTGCTTGAATCAGTGTGGTTTGGTGACGATGTGCTGGTGCGGACCCGAGTTAGTATAGATTTACAGGGTGCGTAGAATCTAAATAAAATAACTCTAAAAATGTAGTATAAGAGTTTTAGAAATGCATAAATGAGGCAAATTTTTCTCAACGAAGGTGAAGGAAATTACTTCTGTTTAAGTGGTGTGATTAAAGATAGAAACCAACCTGGCTTACAGCTGTTTGATCTCAGATCATGTAAGATGAGTGAATTGAATCCGATTCCCTTAGAATAATAAAGTTCACAATGTGGTGTCAACGCTGTAACTTTTATAAGAGTCGCTTAACATCGCCCATTATTTGCGTCTTAGAACGGTACCTACGATATCATCTAACTAACTGATGAGCCCACTGTCGTACCCGTCCGAAAAAGCACTTTGGACTGGAGTTCAGGTCGCTTTAGCTTTCGTTGGAAATTTTTCATGAATTATGAAAAATATAGATAGATAGACAGTTTCGATATAAAACTTGGAGTTATATGGAGTTATGTATGTATATCTAAGCGTCTTCAAGGGTCATTGCATCGAAGCTCCCGAACAAAATGTTGGGACTTTTCTGCTGGTAGCATTTACAGACTTCTGCTTTGAAAACAACATGAACCCTCCGGGACCTCATTTGTGGAATTAAAAAAAAAAAAACAAGTAAATCATTTAAACGATCAGTTTTTAAGAATCATATTCAGTTGTCAAAAATCTGTTGTATTCACAGTGTGACACTATAGAATTCACACTTAAGGCGTTATTCCCCGAACCCCCCCTTGGCATCCGCCAAAAAATGCAAAAAATAACAATAAACCCAAGTATAGTAAACCCCAAGCCACCTAATAACCCAACATAACAATAAACCCAAGTATGGTAAACCCCAAGCAACCCAATAACCCAACTCGCCGGAGTTTTTTTTTTTATACTATCAATAAATTATACTATGAATATCGTAGCGAAGCAGTATCAAAACCGAATTATCAAATAACAATAAACCCAAGTATAGTAAACCCCAAGCAACCCAAATAACCCAACTCACCGGAGTTTTTGTATATTAAAATTTTAATTCAAATTGAACTTCAAACAAATGACAAAAACCCAAGTAGATTAAACCTCAAGTGACCCAATTCGCCGAAGTTTTTGAGAATGTTATTAAAGCTTTGTATTATAAATATAGCAGCAGAGATATAAAAAATAAAAATTAATCTGGATCAGTCTGAACCCTAACCTCTTGGCATCAGCTGAAAATTAAAAAATATCATTCATCATTCATTTTTTCGCAAAATTTATTTTACTTTGTAAACCCCTTTCCCCCCTCTTCGGTTACATGCTATTAGTGTATTCCAACTAAAACAAGTGACGTTAAATATTTTCAACTTTTGAGGTCTGATAAGTATAAAAAAACTCCGGCAAATGTCCTCTACGTGCTCATCGAGGCGATTCAATTTCTTTTTCAATTCTGGCTTTGCTGAGTTGGGCTGTGGGTTTAATGGTTTTGGGGTTTGTGGGTTTAATTGTTTTGGGGTCTAACGGTTTTGGGTTATTTGCCAGTTGGGCTATGTGGGTTTAATGGTTTTGGGGTTTGTGGGTTTAATTGTTTTGGGGTTTAACGTTTTTGGGTTTATTGTTATAATTTTTTTTGTTTGAAACCCCCCCTTTCAAACCAAGTCTGGCTACGCCACTGGTGCTGGCACTCCTGAGCTCATAGATATAGCCCACTCCGAGGTAAATCTGATTGAAAAAAGAAATACGACTTGAACGGTTTGATGTGTCTGAGCTAAAAAACGCAGATCTTTTTTGACAGTTCAGTTCCCTTCTCTGAGCTTAAAAAGAAAAACTATGTATGTATGTCTACTATCACTTATCACACGATCGCTTTAGAGGCATGCGACATTTCGAAAATTGTAAGTGCAAAAGGGATCAAAATCGGAGAGATAAGACAGAAAAACACTGATCTTTGTCGCTTGGGTAAAATTTTCGGTAAAACTATTTGACGTTTTTCTTTACTGTTATCTGTTTTTTTTTTTTATTCAGCTTCATATGATTTCGTTGCACGAGGAGTAAACCTCAAACAAATACACCGATACCGAAATGAATAATAATGAGAACTGTCAAACTGGGTTCATGGATTTGATTTGAGTAATAGTGTTTGAATTAGCGGATGAAATAACAAAGAAGAATTCGATGACAGTGCATGCCAACAAGAAAAATTTATCGTTTTTTAGCAAACTATCGAAATCGTGATGTCTCCGATTTGAAAATCATCCGTTAAAATTTAAAAAAATTGGCACGAATCTTTCGGAAATATCTGCTCATGTAGACTAGAGTTAGCTACATTTTATGTACTTATACCATCAAAATGTCAAAAAAATGTGTCTTAAAAAATGTTCTAGTTTTATAAATTGGTCAAAGATTTTTTTAAAGTTTTTTTTTGAAAAAGCTTAAAACAAAAAAAGAAGAACTTATGGTGGAATTGAAAAATTCGTCTAAGGGTGCCGTTGGAGGTACCGGTAGAGGCTACTCAGTAAAGAAAATTGAAAAAAAAAAAACGATTATATAGTCACTTTAATATTCACTCTCTTTTAATCTCAAAGTTATTTAGAATATTTCTTTCCATATTCTTGCCAGCCCCTAAATTACGAGTACCATTTTTTTTTTTTCACTAAAAAAAATTCAAATTTTGTAGATGTTATTCAATCCATCGAGATCTCCGCCATCCTCCAGTGGAATTTGACAGTTTATGGCTTGGTTGATGGGTAATATACTATATTTTGACCTACTTAGAATATTCATTTTTTTTGCTTTCCAAAAGCCCTAAAATCCAAATTTTCCTGAACAATAAAAAAAAATCAAAAAATTTCGATTTTTCGGTGAAAAAATTAAGATTTTTCAGAAGTTTTTCAATTAATTGACATTTGAGATTTTTTGAAAGTCTTTTACAAAATAGACATGAAGCTTTATTTCTTGACATAATAAAAATCTCTGAGAAAAAAAGATGCATTCCAGAACACATCCCAGTACCAACCTTTCCGAAGCAAATGCTTTTTTTTCTGCACTCGATTTAAACGCCATCTTCATCTCAATATATCTATTGACACATGGAGTCACGGCATCTGGCAGTCAGCGCGTGAACCTTCAATTGGAGATAGATTTTTTTTCGATTTGACATTCAATGTATTTCCCATTAGAAAAAAGCAAAAGAGGGTCGGAAAAACATTGATTTAACTAATCAATTTTATATGAACGGGTATGTATTTAATGATTCTAAAAGAATAGTAATATGTGTTAATTTCTAAATCAAGTTGAAAATATAGTAAGAAACTTAATTAATCTTTTGTAATTTGGCTTCAAAAATCGTAAACATATCGTATGCAAATGACAGATGAAACAATTTTGTTAAGAAGTAATTTGTATGGTCTTTTTTGACTAGCCTTATTTTAGTCTCAAAGTAGAATATTTGTCCTTAAATCAATAATTGTCTATTTAATTAAAAATAAAACAAACATAAAACGCCCGTGTGGCCTGGTCAATTCCAATTTAACAATTTTTTCAAGTGTAATGAAACTACTATATAATATAAGAAAACAAATGTAACAAAAAAAAAAAAAACACAATAAAGTTTACTAACACAACTTCTATTAATTTTTCAATTCAATACCGTCGGTGTACGTCGCGTCGGTCGGTCGTTTAGTGTTTTCGTGTTTTGTGAAAATTTTTCTTTTTTTTTTGGTTAACAAATTTCTATGATAAAAAGACAAATCAAAAAGCAGACCAATGTAAGTAACTGTTTTTTTTGTGACTTAATTCAAAAATTCATGTGTATTTATTTTTTTTAAAGTATTTGTTGTTGTTTTCTTGCGATTTCTTTACATTTATTGAGTACAAATTGCACAGGATTAATTATGTTTTTGATATATTTTCCACCCGTTTTAGAAATAAACACATATTGTTATTCTGTTAAAATCATAATATTGATACCCGTTGATATAAAATTAATCAGTAAAATTTATGTCTTTCGAGTTCATTTTTGCTTTTTTCTTATGGGAAATACATTGAACGACAAATCGTAAAAAAATTTATCTCCATTTGTCAGTATACACACTGACTTACATGTGGCGTGCAAAGCAACTTACCTGGTGCCAATATTTACTCTTATTGCTGACCAAATTATATTCACTGTAAAATTGTATGTAAAATTTTGCTAACTTGGCTATTCACACTTTAAAAAAAACAGGGCTAATGTAAAACCTAGCACAATCAATTGGGAATATAAGGGAGGGACAGAAAGGAGGCGTCGATTAACATTGGTCTCGAAAGTTTCTAAATTGAAATGACAACGGAAAACCGTGCTGGGTAAATTATTCCATAATCGCGTTGTGTGACTAAAAAATGAATATCTGTATTTGACGATACGTCCGAAATAAGGCTCGAGGGTGAACTGACGAGCATTCCTAGCGAAACGGATATTACGGATGAACTGATTGAGAAAGAAGCGATAAAACAAAGAAATACATAAAACATTCCGACGGTGTTCAAGAGATGCGAATGATTCCATGTTAGTTCAATTTTGACGCTCTTTTCTGGATTCCCTCCACTAAATGAAGAGAATTTTAGATTTTAGCCAGACGAGAGGGTGTTAACAAATTTTATTCACCGATTGAAAAATCCTAAGCATAGCAGCGTGGTCTTTCCAACAAAGACACCCATATTGAGTACTGATTTAACGACATTAAACTGAATTTTCGAAGCATGATTTCGTATATACTCGTAATCCATTTATAAATGCTGTAAAGATCCGAGCGCAATGAGCTTATCATACGATACCGTTGCAATTCCACTTCCTAAGGAGAAGCTGAGAGTAGAGTCGTCGGCAAAATAATGGAGTGGATAATAAGTTTCATAGAAGGCATAATTTATAAAAATGAGGAAGAGAGTCGGTGACAAAACGGAGCCCTGGGGAACACCAGAATTTATTTTGTGCAGATAAGACTTGAAACCATCCAATACAACATATCGTATATTGAACGATCTAGAAGGTAATTTTTAATCCAAAGTATAAGGCTTTCGTTCATACCAAACGCACGCATCTTCGATATGAGATCCTGGTGCCAAACTCTATCAAATGCTCTAGAAATATCAAACGCAATACTGTAAAAATTAGTTAGATCGTTCGGTTTCGGTGAGCGAGCCATCAGATCACCAATGGACCGATTGCTAAGAAAGACGTATTGCTGGTCATTCAAAAGCATTTAGTCGCTGAGATGTTTCTTGAGCTGATAATTGATCAGCGATTCCATGACCTTGGAAATGAGGAACGTAATTGCAATTGTTCGGTTGCTTCTTTGATGATCCGGCAGGACAAATGACGTTTTCTAACTTCCAGCTTACGCTATGGGCTTACGAGTGCGGAAAACCACCTCTTCAGAACCATGGGAACCATGGAGGGATACCAACAAGACCAGCCGATTTGTTAATATCAAGATCTCGAAGGGGTCGTGTAATAGTTTGGAATAGTTTTTGACTTGTTTGTGCTTTTTAAGATGTTCCTCAGTTGGGTGGCTTTTTAAGAACCGAAACTTACGAATAGTTCTCTCAATTTTATAGCTTCAATACAGCTTTTAGTGAACCAAGACTTTTCTTTGGGTATTATACTCTTAATAAAACTATGCATCCGAAGAAAATTCACTTCAGTAATTATTAAACAAAGGTGTCCTTTTTCATTCCTCTTTACAACTTGGTTGTTTTTTGTTTTTAAATTTTACGAATGAGGTCCTAATTTCCATCGATAGATTCTCTCTTAAATCAAAATCACAGAATTATGCAAAGTAACACTGTGTCTTTCGCACCCTGTCGCACCCACATCGATTGAAAAAAAGGACTTTTTGCGGAACATAATACAAAGGACACGCATCCATGAGAGTGTGTATAGTTTTATACATTACCTATACTACGACCCAAACGCAAAATAGTTGGCCTACCCATCAATTAACAAATTAACATTTTTTATGTGCCTATATTTTCTGGTCCCCAAGCAGTTGTTTTTTAATTTTTTTTGTCGATGTAATAAATTACATTTAATAAGTAAATTAGACCAAACAGAACTAAATTCGAGAAAGCACATATGGCTCCAGTTTGCATTCCCTCAAACAAAGATAGAGCATAATAGTTGGACTACTCTCTCTGGGATGCAAAATAGTTGGCCTATGAAGATTTAACTAGATTTTCAGTTAACCGTTATTAAAAAAATGACATGCACTTGTTTTGTTGTTTATTGATCTCTTGTTTTATGCAAGTCAGCAACAATTTAATGTCAACCATGGTGCGTGGCGTTGCATTATCCAGAGACCTTAGAGAATCCATAAATAAAGCCTTCGAAACGGGATTATCGAGCTATAAAATCGCAAAACAATTCAATTTACCGCGCTCATCAATTCGAAACATTATCTCAAAGTTCAAAAATAGTGGAAATGTGGAGATCGGTAAAAAAACGGGACGCCCACCAATTGCAAAACCTCGAGATTGCCGAGTATTAAAAAAAATAATAAAATAAAATCGACGTCAAACGGCCGCTGCGATAACTGTTCAATGGAGGGAAAGAATAAAAAAAAGTGTTTCAGTCGACACTTGCAAACGGACTATGAAAAAAATTGGATACAAATTTTATAAGGTTTGTTTTAGATTTATTTAAATTAGAGCAATTTTAATTCGTTAAAAACATAGGCCAAAGAAAACCCACTTTTAACACCTAAACAAAAGAAAAAGCGGCTAGAGTGGGCCAAACAACGTAAAAACTGGACTTTAAGTCAATGGTGGTCCGTTATTTGGAGTGATAAGTCCAGGTTTGAAGTTTGCGTGGGTGACGAACGAAAGCGAGTCATTAGAAATTCAAGAGGTTTTTCACAAAGATTGCCTTAAAAAAACGGTCAAGTTTCCAGCATCTCTAATGATATGGGGATGCATGTCGGGGCGGGGTTTGGGCAATTTGCATTTTGTAAATGGAAGTGTCAATGCTGCCAGGTACAGGGATATTCTGGAAAATGAGCTTCTCCCATCAATACCACGACTTCAAGCTAGTGATCGAGACTATATTTTCCAACAGGATGGAGCTTCTTGTCATACTGCAAGGTCTACAATGGCGTGGTTATCTACTGAAGCTATTCCTTTACTGGAATGGCCTTCCAGCAGCCCTGATCTTTCACCAATTGAAACTGGCTGGCATAAAATCAATCAAAAACTGCGAAAAGAACCATGCCGGACTCTTCAAGACCTTAAAGCTGAAATCATAAATATTTGGGAATCTTTTGGCACCGAAGAATGTCAAAAATTAGTTGACACAATGCCACGACACATAGAAGCAGTTATCAAGGCCAAAGGCGACGTAACACCATGGTAAAATAAAAATTAAGACCCATAGGCCAACTATTTTGCACTTAAAAAAATGTTTAAATCGTTATTTTATTTTGTAAGATTGCTCTATACCGTTATTTAATTGAAGTCATTTTGTTTTTGTTACTTATTCCTATTCAAAATAAATATATCTTAAGAAAAATACCAAAATATTGATTTTATTTCCGATGGAATTTAAGAATCAGAAGATTTTTGTTTTTTATCATAGGTAGTCCAACTATTTTGCGTTTGGGCTCGTATACTATAGCGCATATACGGTTGACTAGATTGTGCACGATTATTTCATCCGGAAAATCGGGACCTGTGAGAAAGGCGCTTTTGCAGCATCATGAATCAGTTCGTGTTGATTTGCTTTTGTTATTATTTGCTGTTCAATATTTGGCAACAAGAGGACATTTGATTCCTTAATAGCCCAAGACCATACATAGGCAATAACCACTCGCCGCACCGCGCCGCACTGAGCTGAGTTTTTGTGTGGGGCTGGCTTGTATCATTTAATATATAGAAAGTGAAATTTATGATGGAAAATAATCCGGGTACAATTTTCGAACCCCTTCCGTTTTGGGTGGCCCACTTTTTTCACAATTCCGCAATCGGTTTTCGCATATAAAATGGAATTGTGTCAAGGAATTCACCCACAAAAATTTCGATTCCATTTCCATTAAGGGTATACGCTCGGCCAGGATATCAATTCAATGCACACTGAGAATAATAATTGTTTTCCAACTGGACATTTATAATTATACCAAATACAAAAATAAACAAACATTAAAAGAAATTGTATGCCTCCGTGTTTGAGTGCGCGCTAGACGAAATGGCTGCTTCTCTAATTAGAAACGCACGAAAGATTACAGTCTGCTTAATGTTTTGCTTCGAACGTCCTTTTTTTATCTAGGTTTTTTGAACTCATGGCATAATAATTATGGAAGACAAAAAACACAAAAATTAGCAAACAATTTAATTGCCTTTTTTAAAAGGAAACAAAAACCCATTAAGACTCTGAAAAGTTGGTGTATAATGGTGCAAAATACCGGAATGTTTTTTCGCCAGGAAATGGAACAGAAAATTAGAAAAATTCGTTACGTTGTTGTTGTGTTTTAAGCCTGGGTAATTTTCTATCCTTGCACAACTTGATTTTGAATAGAACTCTATTTGCCGAACACTTCAGGATGAAAATGTGTTTCACGTGACAAAATTAGAATGGTTTTGAATCATCGATTTGAGGCACTCAAGTGTGGTGTTATGCTTTGCTTGTGTAGTCAGGAGAACCTTTACCAGGAGTTCAAAGAAATGTCTTCTTTTGGAAGAAAGCGTGGAGGCAGGCCCCAGCGTCGATAGGGCTCAGTCTATTTAGGTCTTTCCTTAGAATATAATGAAGCGATGTGATGCGAGGCGATGATATAGATAACAGTCTTTTCTTGACGAAATCAATTTGTTTTCCATAAAATAAAATAAGGTAGCTCTACTTCAGTTGTATATATTTAGATTTAATTCGCTCGTTACAGAAAATATGAAGGCTCAGTATTACTTGAAGCATAAAGAATATTCTGATTACATTAGTTACGTATACAGTCAAAATATATATGTGTTATACATTCGATCCCAAATCATTTGTTAGGGGGAAGTGGGATGAGAAATTTATTTATATTGTGTGCTTTAAAAAAAATTGGGAAAAGCGTTTCCGAAAAAAAGAGTGATATTAATGAACTCTACACACAAGGTAGTAATTCTACACAAACGGCCTAATTGGATACTGAACTTTTCTTCGAAGAAGGTATACAACAATGCCATTAATTTTATGAAGAAAGTCTGTCCAGGTTTTCGAACAAAAACTTAAAGTTCGCTGATCTGGCCTACGTGATACCTCAATATCCGTTGACAGAGCCAACGTTCGGAAAAATAAGGGATGCAATAAATATTTTGGTGTTACTTTTTCGAGTTGGTTTGTGAGCAGACGACTCGAAAATTTTCAGTTGAATGGATTAGACGAATCGGCAGAAGAAAATCGAACATTTCTAACATAAAAATACACGTCTGGGTTGGACGAACTTGCTCTTAAATACTTATTAGACTGAAGAAGTTTGAAATAAGAGAAAAATGTAAAATATAAAATAAATTTTTTAACTGTGTATTTCACAATTTTTCAGTGCTGAGTTCACTGTCAGTTGACTCAGGTTTAGTTAATCCTGATCTCGGATTTAACTCTTGAAACAGTTTTCCAGTGAGGGATTAACTTAGACTCCAAAAGGTCTTATTAATTTTTGTATCACTGCAAAGTTATCGATTTATTTATCAAAAACTATCGAAATCTGTCAATTTGACGGCTTGGTTGAATACTAACTTATTTGACTTTGTGTTTTCCTTATTTGAAATTTATGTTTTGATACTGAAATCAAATGCACGACCGAGTCGCAAGAACTTGCTCCTATGTAATAGACTAGCAAATTTAAAAATGAATGTTATTAGTAGAAAAAACTGTTAACGATAAATTAAAAAAAAAATTTTTTTTATTAGTAAGAGATAGAAGAAACAGAGATGCAAGAAAAACAGTTATAAGTCCTTGTAGTGATTTCTTAAAAAAAAAAGCTTTTATATACAAAATTTTGGTATGCTAACTTTAAGTTTTTATTACTGTACGAATGAAAATTAAATTTCCAAAAAAAAATATTGCACTGTTTTTGAAATATCCAATTTTCCGAAAAAAAAAATGATTTTTTTTTTCAAAAATTCAAAAAATCTTTTTTTTTTTTAAGTTTTGAAATGCAATGGATTTTAGACTTCTTAGAATCATCTCTATCAGAAATTTTTTTTCATTCAGTACATAGCTTTAACTAAATAAAATTTTTTTGTATCTTTTTTTTTTCAAATATGTCGTTCAGTTTTTGAAAAAAAAAAAAAAAATATTTACAAAATTTCGTAAAAAATTCGTATGGCAGGTACCGTTATTTTTGGTATTGAAAAAAAAAGAAAAAACGTGTGGGGGGGGGGGGGAAATTAAAAATGATATCTACCAAGTTTGAAGAAAGTCGGCCGAGCCGTTTAGGCTGTAGTCGAACCGACAGACAGGCAGACAGACAGACCGACCGACAGACAGACAGACAGACATAATTGCGAGACCCACAATTTTAGTCTTCTCTATCATCGTAATGTCAACTTTGATCAAAATCTCGAGTTCGTTTTTTATACGAATGCAGAACTTGCCCTATAGTACCTACGATATAAGTCGCAAGTAAAAAAAAATCAAAATGGATTTTAATGTTCCGAGTCACTTAGTTATGGATGGAAATCTCTCAGAGAATTTCAAAAAGTTCCAACAAAGGTTTCAAATATACATGTGCGCATCCGAAAGTGAAACAAAACCCGAACCAGTTCAAATTGCAATTCTTCTTAACCTATTTGGAGATGATGCCGTTAATGTCTTCAACACTTTCCCTGCCGAAAAAGTGAAAACACTAGCTTCCATATTGAAAGAGTTCGAAGTATATTATAATCCAAAAAAAGACGAGGTGTGTGAGCGGTTTAAGCTATATAACAGAACACAAAAAGAAGAAGAGACGTTCGATCACTTTCTTGCTGATGTGAAGCAATTGGCCAGCACGTGTGAGTTTAATAAAGATGAATTACAAAAAGCCATCCGGGATAGAATAATTTTTGGCATTCGTTCAAAGTCATGCCAAGAAAAATTATTAGCTGTGGGAAACATATCTATCTGTAGAGTATACCATAAAAAAATGTCGCCTGTTTGATATGGAAAAATCAACGTTAAAAGACGTTCAGAATACAAAAGAATACGAAGCTATGCAGCAGTCAGGGAGATCATCAATCAATATTGTTAGGAAGTCACCTAGTATCAATTAAAATAAATTTAAAAGTTTTTATAAAAATAAATTTGAAACTAAAAGTGTAAAACAAAATTGAAATTCCTATAATAATTTCTCTTTTCAACAGGATCATTATACCAAAGGGTACGAGTGTTGTGAACGTTGCCATAAGCAGCATCTGCCAAATAAAATAAGGTCCATCTTTTGGAAAAGTTTGTTTAAAATGTAATTTGAAAAATCATTTTTCGTACGCATGCAAAACAAAACAGCTAACTGAATTGTCCCTGAAAAATAATAATAAAAATGACCAGATGGATTGCATTAGTAATCCAAATGAAACGAATTTTTTTATATATGATATTAGTACCAAAAACCAAAATTGTTGGATGGAATCTATTATTGTAGAGTCAACTCCAATTTCATATAAGCTTGACACAGGCGCGGAAGTAAATGTCTTACCAACATCGTATTTAAATAGTATCGAAACTGATAAAAAAGTTAAGCCGTGTTTGAGAACTTTAGAAGCGTTCGGAGGAGAACTTATTCATCCAAAATATAGCATTGTTTTGAGATGTTCTATAAATAACAGAAGTTTAGATCAAAAGTTTTTTATAGTAAAGAAAAATACAGTTCCTATTTTAGGTATTATAGCATGTCAGAAATTAAGCTTAATAAGTCGAGCTAATGTAAATACAATTCAGGGTCCAAAACATACAATTATTGACCAAAACAA